>VMRM01000009.1:18036388-18641111 GCA_010277075.1 Poeciliopsis retropinna
CGTTCCGTGGCCAAACCTAAAAAATAAAAATAATAATAATAAGAAAAAAACAAAACAACATCTGATTTGTTAGTCGTAAACATAAAAAAACACCCCTGTATCAACATTAGACTTTACAATAGGATTACCTTGGAGAGTTTGCCTCTGCCATCCACATCAGGTCCATGTTGCAGGCCAACAGGGGGAGGTGAGGTACCGCATGGGTTTGGTGAGGACTGTTGAGGTTACCGTGCGTCAATAGAATATCAATTATCAGCTGCAGGTTTGTCTCCCACCGGATTGGCTCCCCGAACAAAACCACAGCTGCATATAAGGTTAAATCAATGAACAGCATCTTAGATGGCAAACATATAACACTGAGAAGGAAATGCAAGAACATTTTTTCATACCTTCTACTGTAGGAAGGCTGACGACAGGAGTGGACTGAAACAACAGAAAATCATCTCAATGCATTTTGTTTTATATAATAAAATATATTTATTATATAATTAAGATATGGGGATTTCTTTGCAAAACATCTAATTTTCAGCAAATATTGCCATATCTCACCGGCAGTTTGGGACGTCTGTTGTGATCCACCATGTCCAGCAAGGGGTATGACTCCCTCACCATATCAATACTGACAACATTCTTAAAGCCAACACTAAATACAGAAATTTAACAGAGAATTAGTTCAACCTTTAGGTCTTGCTTAGAAAATAAGAATGCAAAAAGGGTAGAATTTATTAATACTTTTTAGCAATTTCCAGGACAGGCCCCTGTCCTGACACCAGGACACATTTATCGTGAAATTTCTTGAACATCCTCAGGGGACTATGGGACATGATGACTTGGTCTTGTGTAATCTGACAATAGAGCAAGTAATGTTAGCAGAAGTATCAGGGGACCAGACCAATCAAAAGGACAGACTGTGTTTTGTAACTCACAGGCACTCCCAGGATGTGAGAAAGCTGGTCTGCTTTTGTTTGTCGGAGGCAGTTCCCTGCATTAGTGACAAAAACAACTGGCACCACAAACCTTCCCTGAGAGTCGACCAACTTCTCAACAGCCAATTTGGCAGCAGGGATTAGCATCCGTCCTCGGACGAGCACGCCATCAATGTCGAACAGCAGCCCAAATCTTGGCTGTGGCTGAAGGGGAAAAAGAGAGAAACTGTTGAATGGTGTAAACTACAATAAATACATAGAAAAAATATTGAGAAGCTGTGTAAAAGTTAGTTTTAAAAAGTTTGATCCAATGAAGATCAATGAAAATGCACAAAGATTACCCCTGCTAGGTGGGGCCCCTTATTGCATGTATATTATTTACATATATGTATTATTTTATCGACTCATCCCCAATTTTCCCTTTCCAATCTTATACTCTTAATCAAACCATGCCATACCCATATGTTACACCACTCAATATCTATTTATGTCTCTTTAAAGTTAACTATTTTAAATAAATTACGAAGTTCAGCATTCATAAAATATGTTTAAATCCCTCCTACAAATTATTTCTGTTTTGTACCTTCTAAAAATTGTGGCGCTTTTCCTCCATTTGATGGATTGGGAAAAACTGGAAACTCTGGCTAACCACCTGGTAGACATCATTATTGGTGATGCTGAAACACAATTTAACTATACGTAGAAAACATAAATTTACTCTAAACGGTCAGGTGTATAAATCAGGTACGAAATGTTCCGGCCAGAGATGTTAAATTTACTTCTCTGGCCGGTCAGTACAAAATGTCCTGTGACAGAGAAGCTCAATTTCAGACAAAACTTCTCACATAAAGTTAAGAGAGTGATGAGTATCTTGCAGAGTGTTTGCTATTTGAGTGAGTAATATAAATCTTACAAGGTACGGCACTTAACTGTCTTCAGCCTAGGGGCAAACCCAAGTTCTGGGTTTTGAGTCTGATGCTTTGGTCTCAACTATCCTACTTCTTTTTATGACCTACTCAATCTGCACTCTGCCTCCAACTTCCACTAAAAGGCTGGTATTTATAAATATGATGTTTAAGAATTCGGTAATCATTCAACAATTAGACATTACTTTTCATTTATCTCAATAATACTGTATATTGCCTTATTAAGCCACAAATGGTCTACATGATGTCTATAATTGATTTCCACTGCTGTTCTTTGCAACAGTTTAGTGATTTAGTTAAGTAGGACATGCAGTAATAATAAGTGCCAGTTACATGTGACAGAATACTATGATAATACAGCAGTACACTGGGGGATTATAAACTGACAGGCTCTAGTTTTGTTTCTTAGGATAATTGTGCCAAGCAACAAATAATTTTTAAAAACTAAATTAGTATTTTATACAGACATACAGAAAATTGTCATCTTAATATTCTGTAGAATATTCTTATGGAATAAAATATGTTTATTTATGTGACTAAGTTTAAAAAGTATACTTAGATGTCAAGTAAAAAAAAAAGTAGATTTTGTGCTAAACTTAATAAAGAAGTTTAAATTATTTTAGATGTGCCATTAAAGGTTAATCTGAAACTTTGAAATGAGTAAGCTAGAGTTTGATCCTACAAAGTCTGGAGTTTTGAGTTCTGTGTTCTCTCTGAGAAGAGCTCTTGGGAGCCCCCTGCTGGTCTAGGTGGCAAAGAGCAGCAGCTTAGTTTGCTTGTACCTTTGGTCGGGTCTGACTATTACTGCATCACAAGTCACTCAAAGATTTTCCAATCATGTCTATAGCACAACAGAATATGCCTTCCTGTCATTTGAGGCAGAATTTCCTGAAAACAAACAAAATACATATATATAAGCAACTGTTTCTCTAAAGCAGTTGCGCAAAGGCTCCAGCTGCCTTTGCCCTGATGTCAGGACCCCCCCCCCCCCTTTCGTTTCATTGTCGTCAGCGCATCCAGGCTTCAAAAAGTTCCGTGAAACATTTAATACCAACGCCTATTCGTTAGATTGAAACCAATCTCCGAAACTACTTGAAGGCCCAGCCTGAGTTCAACAGCGTTATCGTTCTTCTGAGCCGAGGAGCAGCAACAGCTCGGACCGTACCTTGTTCACAGACTGAGTTCCGCAAAGCCCGCACCGAGAACCGACAATCCCAGCCTTGTGCCTGGCTTGACGGTTACTCACGGTGTGCAGGCCCCGGAATAACGGCAGGAGTCCCCTCATCTCCTTTGCTTACCCCTGTGGGGTTTCGAAAACAAACAAACAAAAAAAAAACCCAAAAACGGCGTGTATATAAATAAATGAAAACGACCCCCCAACATGAAGCTGGAGCCGGCTCACACCGGCCGCGCTGGCTGGCTGCTCGGCTTGGTTTTTTCTTTAAAATATGACTGGAGCAGAAACGGTGACGCGGAATGAGGAGGAGGAGGGTCTCTATGCGCTGCATCTACACCGCAACCCCCGCTGCCATTTTAGACACCCGAGGTGGAGCTTCCCAGCTCTCGTTCGAACAAAACAGTGGATTTCATTCATCAAAACCAATTTGAGATCATCGTGTTTTCTGCATGCAATTAACGAGTGGGGGGATGAGGGTGCATGTTCTCCAAAGCACACGATGAACATGAAGTTTCTGATTGTGCTGCATTTAAAACGCATGCTGCTGGCTGTCCTCGTGTCCTAAATTCACGATAAAAGAATCCCCCATTAAGCGCTGTAGCCCAAAAAATTATATCGCTAGATATTACAATGGAAACATGGTTACTCTATGAATACAGTATTGCAAATATTTACGGGAAGAACTACATAAAATGTCACATTGTACCTCTAATGCGTTTTTCTTATCAAGTTTATATGGAAAGCAACAGAATGACGTTGCTTCTTTAACTTTACCAATAGATATTAAACTGAATATCGCTGGCTTTTAACTGAATGTCTATGTTTATAGGGTTAAATTTCATTACATATTTCAGGATAATGAAACTGGACCCATTTATCTTAAAAGTGAAATTCACATTTAAACTGGTGCTGTATTAATATAATTGTAATAAAAACGTTAAAATTTTGAGACATTCTGCAAAGAAAATCAAGACAAAAACACTCCTCCCCGTGCTCCTCCAGCTTTATTGATAGTTTAAAATTACATTTCTATTTTCTAGGACTTCAGTTGCACTTTCCTTCCGACTTAAAAACTGAGTACAAGCAAATGGTATTTATACAGTAGTCTAAGTGATATTGTACAAAAATAACATTTCGATTTCTGTGAAAACATTTGTCATTCCCAAATAACTCCTAATTCTGCTGTTCCGACGACTGTTCTTGATGTTAAATTTTTGCCAAGGTAATAAAAAAAAAAAAAAAAAAAAAAAAAAAAAAAAAAGGAAACCAGAACATTTCCAAAGCCATTTTTTTTAAAACAGAAAATCTACCTTGGACTACCAAAGTGATATTTAAATTGTAAACAGATTTCTATAAGATTTCTATAAAAGAGCATGTTTCTTTTAATACCTCCAAAATTTTTTTTTTTCATATCTTAGTAATATAGCGTTTGTTATCGCCCACTTGTAGCTGCTTGTAGGGCTGAAATGCATCATGTTATGAACTGTTTCCATGTCAAACTCTCTTGGCCAACTCATATTCCACTAAAACAAACCAAAATAACCACACATGGATGTTTGGTTTCCATTTACTCCTGTCTTCCATCTCATTTTACTGAGATGCACGTCCACAAGCTCAGAGGTCCTATAGATTCCCATATGTTTAGTCCCGTTTATTCCTCACTGATCACCAGTGGCCTGGAAAGGGGGAGGTTCTTTAACAAAGCATTATACATAACACCGCTACCAAACTAAAACATTTTTTTTGTATTGAATGCAGAAAGATATTTTTTATCACCCCTTTCTTTGTATTACATATCGAGAGGCTCACAGGCCTGGGACTAGCCTCTGTCAGCCAACCTTTGGCCAGTGAAGAGGATTCAGAGAAAATAATACAACCAACCATCAATCTGAAAAAAAAGGAGGGGCAACAGAGGGTGCTGATTATGCGGTTGCTTCGATGGTGCACTCTTTTGCCAGGTGGCCCGCCTTTCCACAGTTGTAGCAGTTGGTCTCGCTGGCTTTACTGCAGTGCACAGCGACGTGACCAATCTCACCACACCTAAAGACAAAAACAAAACAAAAAAAATAAGAAGGTTATATACTAGTGCTTAAAAAAAAAAGCTAAGCAACTTCTTAAAAACTCCACTTACCGGTAACATTTCACCTTATCGCAAAGCTTCTGGATGTGACCAAACCCGCCGCAGGAGTAGCACTTCTGCTCGTTGGCGTGGTCGCAGTCACGAGCCATGTGACCAGCTTTGCCACAGGTGTAGCAGAGCTGCTCCCTCTCCTTCCTGGGCTCCTTGCAGTCCCGGGAGATGTGACCGCTCCTGTGGCAGTTGTAGCACGCTGGACACAGAGGAGGTGGTAAAAAAAAAAGGGTTATCACTTTATCACCTGTGAAAAAAACAACTAATACAGAAAATAAAAAAAAAAGCCATGTTACACACCATCCTCAGTTTGGTCACAGTCCCTGGCCATGTGTCCCTGGTCTCCACAGCGATAACAAAACAGCTCTGTAATGTCAAAAACAGTATGCAAATAAGGGTCTGTATGTTTTTTTGTTTGTTTGATTTTTTTTTTCATTTCTGGTTAACTGCCACTAAAACTAATACTAGAATACATCTAGTGTTCTAAAACATTTTTATAACTTTCACAAATTATGAAAAGTAAACCCCATAAGATTGTATTATATCAGAAACCAGAATAGAATATGCAAAGGCCCTTAATAAAGCTCAAATATTTGAGACATTAATCTTATCCCCGATACGGAAAAAAATAAAAGAGAAAAATGCATACAGTACCCTTTCCTCGTCCCCGGCCCCTGCCACGTCCACGCGCACCACTGGCATTAGGACAATGCTTGACCCAATGACCAGAGCGGCCACATCCAAAGCACTCACTGTTGCTGCTCATCTCCATAACCTAAACAGAAAAAAAAAAACAATACAGAGGTAAACACTTCTCTCCAATACAGTCATTTCCTGGAAAACTGTAACAACTTAATTTGCACTAAAATGTGCTTAGACTCAGCTGGACAACATTATTTATTTTTACACGTTAATATTATAACTAGGATCGAATTCGAAATAAATATGTCTATAAAGTTGTATTGACTTCTGTCAATGAATAGAATAGGCCTTGTAAAGTGGCTAAGGAGAATATTTGCAGTAAATTGAAGCTACATAAATAAACAGAATAAAATAATTATGATTGCTTTAGTTTCTAAAATATATATTTTAATTGCTGAGGAACTTATTTCAACGTGGTTCTTCAAGATTCAGTCAAACCAACAAAATGACTACCATGTGGGATTCTACTCTATGATCGGGGAGACACATTCATCAGCTGCTGCGTCTAACATCAACCATCAGACTAACTACTGAGCTAACTTACAGAAACTTCCTTAGTGGGATCATGATGTGATCGCCATAGGTCGACCTTCTGTTTGCTGAAGACATCAGGTCAAGAAGAGTGGAAGTTAATGAAGCGCTAAAGTGAATACTAAGTAAGGTAATGAGGCTCCCAAAAATAGGACCTAGCATAAAGTCACAAAGCCAGGAGACTACAACGTTTAAAACGGGCAACTTAAAAAACTCTGTTGAACTTACACGTTTATATAGGAAAAATGCACACACGATGAACTTCTAAATAATCCATGTTAGTGGAAATCTGCTGACTAGCAGAGGAATAACTGCGAGAGCACGCCGTGAGTAGCGCGTTGCATCGTGTTATGTGATGAAGCGTGTTCAACAGCAACAAAGCCGCAGGTCTAACCGACTAAAACAGAAAAACTAACAGCTTGGAACGCATAAACGGATTACACAGTTCAAGAATTTAGACAAGACGCGAGAATACTAAATGTTTACTGGCTTGTAAAACAGAAAACAAAATGCCAAAGGTTGAAACTCCGCTAACGTTGGCCTAGTCACGTTGATTTTCCTCCTGCGTACTCGCGAGACAGTAGCGCCAGCTACGCTAGCTGCTAGCAAACACTAGCTCAACACCTGACGACCAAGAAGCGCGCTTCGGTCGACGATCGAGCCACATTGCGCAGCAAGAACCAGACGATCCGTCATTAATTGTAAGAAATATCCACAATACACGCATTTTGGTGGGCATTCGGGGAAATATGCCTTGAAAATAAAATTTCCCGCCAGGGCGCACACACCAAAGTCGTTGTGACGAGCTAACGTTAGCAGGCCGGGCTAACAGCCCGTTGCTAGTTTTAGTGGGAGCAAACATAATTAAAAGCAGAACCTATTAACGGGAGGAATCAAACCAAACAACAAAGTTTATGCCACTGATGAATTCATCACGCAATAAGTGGAAAACGAATGTACATAAATTGTGTCACGATTACGAGAATTAAAGCCGTTTTATTGCTTACCTTGATGGCTACCTAGCTGTGTCAGTGTTTACGCCTCCTTCTTTGCGCTACATGCGGTGCCAGCAGGAGTTCCTGAATTGTCATTCGCATTATCCAGTAAAAACCCTCACAGTCATTGGCCGCGGATTCGCCAAGCAACCAATAATATGCGAAGAAGTCTGGACACCGCCTCTGGATATTAGCCAATCAAAAACACAGAACGGTCTCCTTTTTGCCTTCGGTAGATTTAACTTCGCTTTCTCCTTTCAAACTGAAGAAAACAAGTAGTTACTCTTGTTTATTTATACTCTTGTATATTTAAACTTTTAAATATCTCAATAATTACAAGCAGTTTTTTTTTCTTGTACCAGAATGTTCTAACAGTGGTACGCTGGCTTGTTGTGTTGTCATGAAAACAGGAAAGAGAAAAACAATGTCCGTTAGTTTTGCACGATTTATTTAAAGAAACATTCAATTTTACTTACAAATCGATATTTCCAGATCTTAAGCTACAAAAATGAAAATAAATATTTTTCAAAATTCTGATTGTGAATGTGAGCTGTTTCTCATCAACCAAGTCCTCAACATCCACAATAGGATGTAAAAACTGTTTATTTGCATTTTTAAAATTTGAATCTTGTAAAACTCATTCGAAAAACTAAACCTGTCAATTAGATGTTTCTACAGAGTTAAAAAAATGCAATGTTTTTGCTTACTAATAGTTGTAATCCTAGTCAAACGGACCTGAAGCTCAATGCTGTTAATTTGTCAGATTTAAATGACAAATTAAATCTGATCGGATTTTGATCAGCTCTGATACTTAAAAAAGGTATACATATAAAGACAGTAACACAAATCTAACGCAACTAGCATGACTTTCATTTTATTTCTATGACAACTATGCGCCACTTGATAAACTTCAACACTATGCAGAAATCCAAACTACTATGGAATACTACAATTATGCATAATTAAGAGTCAGTTACGTAGTTTTTGTAGCAAGTAACAAGCTATTGGCATAGTTCTGTCTGGATACGCAGTCACTCTTGTATTCAGAAGTGACAGAGTTTATTTAATTTGGTTGGTTTTCTGAACAGACCTGACTTTTATGCATAATACACTAATTTTCAACAGACTTAAGGTCAAGGCAATTTCAGAAGCTGTTAGCCATCTCTTTCATCCTGAAGTTAGTTTTTATGTGTGTGTTTGGGATCATTGTCATGTTGGAACATAAAGTAATGGCTAGGTCTAAAAAAAAATGTGGCCCAAACTATCACCCTAAGATGAAAGAAAACCTTTTAGTGTTCACAAACAACAGAGGAACCAATTTAGTTTAACCACCATAAGATGTAGGAACACCAGTCCAGAGTGAAGCAAGTTTTAGCTCCATGGCTTGTGTTATAGTACCCAGTTCCCTTTACCAGGTCTGGGACCCAACCAAAACCCCTCAGTGTCCTTACCTTGAGAAATAAGGAGATTTGGTTAAGTATAAAACAGCTGTTAATGCCAAAATGATCAAATGTTGAAAGAAATGGAACAGGTACAGAGAGACATTCACCATCCAGAGCTGGCTCCACTCAGCTGACCTTTAGGGTGCCAAATGAAGCACAGATTGCAGCGCAAGTTCTGCTTCTATCTTCTTATTCTGCCCCATTTCTAACGGGAGTTGGCCTGGCTTAATCGGCTTGGTTTATATGCGACTGTCGCCAGTCCTATATGTTATGGTTACGTGAGCTATGTAAGCGTGCAACAGTGTGCATGTGAGCAGATAAAAGATAGCGGAAAGAGAATAATTATACAATTGAAATCTTGCAGCTTGACTCAAAATACCACTGTCCACATGGACTGCTTCTGGAGGAGGGTTTTATGGAAAAATAAGACAAAGATTGAGGTATTTGACCTCGGTGATAAGAAGCATGTTTGTAGGAGTAAAGTCAAGGCTAGGGTTTAAGGTCAAATTTACTAGCTGTGTAGCATAGTGGAAGCATTATCATGTGCTGTGTCTGTTAAGCTGGAGAGGACTGACTCCATATTCTTTAACTCAATCTTAACTGAAAAGCTGAATGGTTGCAATTTGGAGACAGCTGAATGTTTCAACCGAGCTGTGATCCCACATCACGTCTGGTGGGGGAATGGAGAATTCTGGAAAGATCGTGACCTATACCCTATGAAGCATTTATGAACTATGCTTAATATGCTGCGTGTCCCAAGAGACCATTCAATTTACTGTAAATAAATTGAATTATTTCAGAATTATTTCATGATGGTGACAAAAAGTGTGTAATTTCTCTAATTCTTGTAAATACATTAAACCAAATATTGATGAATGTATGCATACATTTACAATAGCATATATGTTAAAGTTTTAGAGAAAATTCCAAATTTTTATATGTAACATAATTCAATGAGAATTTCCCAAAAACAAGATTTTACTGCCTTTTAACTGCAGGTGTTAAAAGGGCATATGAGCTTATTTTCCCCTTATTGCCTTCAATTCTTGCATGCATAGTTTGTTGAAAACAAGAGGCCTGACAGAAACACTCATTAGAGCTATAAGCATCTCAGCTAAGAGTGCTCAGTGCATGGATCAATAGGTGGAAGAGATGCTCTCATCTGTCTTAAGGTGGCCTTGGATCTAAAGCTCGAGCGCTAGGTTTTCTGGTTCCTATTATGGTAGTTTTAGAAGCTTGTAAACTTTCAGTCAGGAAAATAACCGCAATAGCAATATGTCTGGCATAAATTCAAAGCTGATTAAATCCTAATGCAATTAAAAACAGCAAATCAATTGTATGAGGAGAGGGATACCTTAACAAGCTTCACAATGACAAAGCCCTGCCCTCATCCTCACAGAAACATTAGTTGGTGTTTCTGTTAGTTGTTGGATTGATTACTTGCCTGTAAAAATGCCATAGGTATTTGGAAAGTTCAATAAGTCAAAGTTAATGCCTATTGTTGCTTTTGAACATCGACATAGGTTTATGTTTTAATCTCTCCTCGGAATTGTCTAGAGCTGCCTTATGGAAACTATATATGCTGAACCAATCAGGAAATGCAGATACAGGATGTTAACAAAGCTGCTTCTCTAAAAGGTGGTGTCAACTCCAGCCTGCTGAAGGGACCTCCGGGCCATCTGTGATTTGGGTACCACAGGGGACCCAGACAGGGATGCCACAGACATGGTGAACACATGGTGAGTGGAGCTGGGTAGCTGTATACAGTTATATATTGTTTCAAGGTCAATTTCAGGGAGAATAAGCCATTTTTGTGGATAGCAAAAACAGTGATAATATTTGAAAAACATCACCTACACTGCAAATAAATAAAATGTGTATATGTCTGTTGGGCAGAGAATGTATTGCTTGTGTAACCTACATGCACTCCATCTTCTGTTTTTTTCTTACCAAATATTTCCAATGTAACTGAAGAGCAGTAATAAAAGCAAGCAATTTTCCAAAGCTAAGATGTCAATACCCACATTTCGCCAGCAGAGGGCGCGCGTGATAATATTATGAGTTATTCGTTAAAACAAATCGCTAGTTGCTAATTTCCTTACTCCTCAAAACAAATGTACTTTTAAACTGACTAAACTGTCTGGTTATAGTGACTCAAGTGCTTTAACTGAACCAAAAGGCGACTATTGTTCTTACGCTTTTATGTGCACAGCTTTAAAGACTACGTCGACTACTCAGCAGGACTTTGAAGTGCGTGTAAGTTAAATGCGATTATATCAACATGTGAGCGTTTTAAAAAAAATAGCTGCATATCTTACCGACGTAAAAGCATCAGTGTGGCCTCGGTGGGAGGGTTTAAGTGTGTGCAATACTTGCGCAGTGTGAGCGATATTTGCAGGTCTTGTTATGACTGCAAGGTCCTGTTTCAATCACTGGCGTCAGACGGACGCACAACACCAACTCAGCCCGCTTCACCTTCTCCCCAAACAACGTAAATATTGATTGGAACAGCGTCGCATTACGAAGCACTTCGTCGGACTTGTACTTTGGAAAGTGCTTCTCTGGAGCCGAAGAAAATTCCTCGTCGTATGACTTTGAGGGAGCTTTTCTCCCCCCCCTTTTTTTTTTCTTTTTCTTCTCGCATATCACGACTTGCAGGATTAAACTTTTTCCTGTTGTTTTAGGTGGTTCGTGAAAAAAAGAGACCCACCTGTGACCTCCCCTTTCCTTGATTAACGCGATATTCATCCGCGGTAGGATCATTCGATTCAACGTCGGGAGCTTCACCAGCTTTGACTCCTTTATCCTCCTTTTTTTTTTTTCTTTGAATGCGTTGCAATTATGATGATGTCACCGACGCCACTTTTCCCTAAAGTTATGGCGGAGCACAACTTTTTTAACCTCTCTTGGTGAGCACACAGAGCCTACAGAACCTAGCACTCACTACTCTTTTGAATTACGGGTATATAGGCAACTTTCTTTGCTAAAACGCTTCGGTTTAAAGCTAATGAACTGCAACACGGAGAGAAGGGACGTAAAATGTAACGATACGGTCTGCTTATGAGGGCCTTCGGGGAATGTTAGTGTTTTAACTGGAACAACCAGGCCTGGTGGGGGAAAAAACACGTAGCTACATTTATGGTTAGCTTTTTATAGTTTCAGAAATGACTGCATGCGTTTTAATGGTAGTGGTTCATTTTAGTTCTTTTGTTACGTTTGAATGAGAAACGCTCCCGAATCATAAATAAGGCTAACACGCTGACGATGTCTATGGCCACATAGAAGTGCCACAGTGTAAATCATGCATCTTTGCAGACTATTTAAGAGTTGTGTCAACAGAAAGTTTTACCTGACATGGAAAGAGGATTCCACCATAACATTTTAAAAGATAAAATTATGTGCTCATTTATTTAACTTAAATTGGACTGAAACCTGTAAAATGTCGTGCCAAAAATACCTTAATTTAATTTTTTTAGACGTTATCAGCTTAATCTTCTACCAAATTTATTTTTGTGCTTGCAGCAGTGTAGGAGTGTCAACCACTTGACTTGTAACCGTCTCTTTATTCAGCCCGATTCTAATATTTGTTTGAACATATTTTTACAATTTGAAAGCAGTAGTTGGAAATATTCTGCCTGATCTCAAAAATGCCATGCAGCTTCCGTTATAAACTTTTCAACAAAGTTTTGACCTTAAAATAATAATAATAATAATAAAAATACTGCTAATTCTTTAGACCTTATTCTTCTTATAATTAAGTGCGTGCTTACATACCAAATCAGTTTACTTTTTTGGAAAATTGCCACACGAAAACAGCTTAAAAAACTAAAGCTGGTTGAATTGTCCAATTTGTCATCCTAAAACCTAAACAATAATCCACGAATGCATTGCTTGCAAAAATAGTTTCCTGGTTTTGTCTGGAAATTTTGCAGCCCACAAGGCTAAACAAAAAGCTTTATAAGGGGGAAGCCAGGAATATAATTGCCAGTCTAGTGATTGGAGCTTAAATGGTACCTTCACACTGAATGATACCTAACACGATGTTTGAATTACTCTTAATTTTTTTTTCTTTATGACAGTATTTAAAGAATATTGAAAATAAACGCATACATCAAATGTATATCTTCATATTTTCTTAAATATAGCATTTAAAGATTAATTAAACAATTTACTAATGAAATTAAAGATAGCAGTGGTAACAATGTAGATTTTTTGCTGCAAAATCTTTTCCTTTTTGTAAATATTTAAATAAATTTAATAACAAGGAATTTAATAATGAATCTGCTTACTGAATCTGGGAACTTTCAAGGATGAGTCAGTGGATGTGAACCAACTCAAAGAAAGTTAAAGGTAATTGGATCGAAACTAACTTGTTCTGCAGATCAAACAAACATATGTTAGGGTTTTGTACCATAAGCCAGTGTTTAAAGTAGCACACACTATGATAATAAATACTGAAAAATTAAATATAAATATAGTATTAGTTAAAATTGGTATTAACTGTTGTCCACTTTAAATTACTTCATTGTGTTTCTTATGAAATACTAGTATGTTTAGTTTAAAAGTGTTCTATTTTTTTCCATTTAAAATTTTATTTTAAATCTATGTCACATTGTGGCACTTCCAACCCTCCACAGTTTTCTCACTTACTTCTATAACTAGAGAACCATGTAAAGCTTCTCATTGTATTACAGTGCAATTTACACTTCCTTTCATATGTAGTTCTGTTTTGCATTTGTGCTGTTTTCTGATGCAATGCAGCAGTTATTGATGCAAATCCAGAAGCATAAAGGAAAAGGTTAAAAACCCACCATTCCCAAAAATGTTTTTTTTTTTTTTTTAAGCTTTTCTGTACATCTGATGAATCAACAGGCCTGCTGGAACAGCTAACCACTGACAACAGTTAAAAAAGAAACATCTCTCCAGGGTCAGCCGGTCTTTGTATAAATACAGCAGTGGTAATTAGGAGCTATGCAAGCTGATGGTGCTCATGCATATAGCGGCTGCCAAGAATGAGTGAAAACCTTTGTGTATTTACAATATAGCACTGCAGTTTGTAGTACAAACAAAGCTGAAAAGAGGGTGTGTTTGGTTATGAGGGCCTTACTTTTTTCTTTTCTCTCTTTTTTTTTTTTTAAAGGACCACATAGTCAACTTATTTTTGTCCTGTTCATGTTTATGTAGTCTGGCCCTGAACACAGTGGAAATTTCGTATTAACATTGTTTCCTGAAAACAGGGAAACGGTTCAGTATCATATTTGCTTTGAGTTTTAAATGCGCAAAGTGAAAATAAGAAATTTGTTGCCATTACATAAACCCTAAAATTAAGCTAATCATTAGTATAATCCTCGAGGGTTGCTTTCAGCAAGATTATGTTTAAAGATTACCTCTAACATTACAATGCCATAAACCACATCTCTTCTTTTGCTACATTTTTCCCCCTGCAGACAAAAACAGTCGCTGTTGTAATCAGGTAGTGCTCAACCCATATGTTGTGGTTTCCTTGGTGTTGAAATAAAGTGCAAGGTTGAACAATTGGAAATTTTGAGTATTTTGTGCCCTTTCCTTGCATGCATGCATTTTATTCTTATCCTTTGCACTAAAAATATTACAGTATTGTCTGAGTAAAGAGAAAATGTGAGTAAATGTTTTCTTGTTCTCTCTCTCTTTTTTAAGACCATTGTGAGTGATTAGTTTTACTGATGGAGCAGTTCCAGGGAGCGTGGAAGACCCTAAGCAACGGCTTTGGAATAAAGGACTCACCGTTTGAGGGCCCCTGCCTGTCCCCTACCATGGTCCAGGGCTTCACCTGCCAGCGACGCGCCTCAGACGACAGCAAGATGACGGACTCCAAGGCCAGCAGCACAATTCGTGTCTTCCTCCCAAACCAGCAGCGCACTGTGGCAAGTCTCGACATACCAGGTTCCGAATGAGGCTTCAGATTCAATTGATCGGTATTGTTAACATTAGTCTGTTACTATAGGTCAACGTGCGACCAGGTATGACTCTTTACAGCTGTTTGATCAAAGCCCTGAAGGTGCGAGGTCTGCAGCCCCAGTGTTGCGCCGTCTTCAAGCTGCATCCCGGACAGAGAAGGTAAACTCAGGAAATCGTCCAACCAGAGCTTGTAAAGATTATTAAACCTTCTGTTGTATTAAATCTGTTTTTTTGTTTGTTTGTTTGTTTACTTCTGGCCAAATCAGTAAAAAATCCCGGATGGACTGGAATACTGATTCAACCTCACTGATAGGAGAAGAGCTCCTGGTTGAGGTTTTAGATCATGTTCCTTTGACAACACATAACTTTGTAAGTACTCCAAACAATTACAGCTTACTTTGTTCTCAAATGCTATTGCAGAAAGAAAATTTGCAAATTTTCTTGTTTTTAAATTTAGGTCCGAAAGACCTATTTGAAGCTAGCCTTCTGTGACATTTGCCAGAAGTTTCTCCTGAATGGATTCCGTTGCCAAACATGCGGCTATAAATTCCATGAGCATTGTAGCACCAAAGTGCCCACGATGTGTGTGGACTGGAGCAACATTAGACAGCTTCTGTAAGTATACAGGAGGAAAAAATTTAATGTTCATAGCTATTTCTAGACTGGACACTATAATTTTAAAATTTTGAGCATATAAACTTGTTTAAAAAAATCAGAATAAAAAAAATTCTTGTGCATTCACTGATCGTCCTAATAATTGATGATGGAATAGAATAAGAGCCAACTTTTTGTCATCATTATCACATCTGCATGCAGACGATTATAATTGGATGCAAATAAAATGGGTTATACATGTTTGTGAGGTAAGTTTCATAGTCCTGCAAAGATAAAAAAGGGAAGTTGAGCTGTTCTGGTATCAGACTTTTGACTAGGTCATTCTCATTTGCATGGCTTTCCATATAGGCACTTTGAATGGAGACCTTTATGTTTTTCTGTGCTGGATGTAGAATCAGCAGTAATAATTAACAAAGAGGAGAATCCCCCTTTAACTGACACCCACTCTGCAGATGCATCTCAGTAAACAATAATATAATTTCTTCTAAAACTAAGAGTCAAACACACATTACATTGTACACTTGAAGTGTGCATTCTATGTTTCAAACCTCTTGATGAAGAAATATCCTTAGAGGTGTTTCACTTGAGCTAATGAGAAGAAAAGACTGGACTGTTTTCTGAAATGTAAATTTTGATGAAAAAAATTGATATTTTTTCATCAAAATGTAAATTTTGGTGAAATTTACATTTTGGGTACATCACATTCATTGTGATGTATCCACAGCCACCTAATACACTTTATTACCTGTTCATTTCTTTTATCAGGTTGTGTCCAACACCAGGTGAGAGTGGCTTCCCGTCCCTGCCACAGCTCACATCCCGACGTATGAGAGAATCCCTAACCCGGCTTCCAAGGTGAATTAAACTTTGCTTCATCAAAAACTAAAAACTGATAGGTTCTTCTATTTAGTTTCTTCTCTAAAAGGGATGATTAATGCTAAGAAAACATACTAATGATATACTACAGTTTACTATTTCAGTAAGAATATGAGCCAAGTGTTCCTCTATACTCTTTTGTGCTCCATCATTGCAATGTCCCCACTTCTGTCCTTCAGCTTTTGCATTGTGCCCACTAAGATCTAAATCAATTGTTAGTGTCAACGACAATGAAAATCAGTCCAACTTGCCAGAAATATAGTTCACAATCATTTCTTATGTATGACCACTAAAACATTGCAGCCTACAGAACTTTGTATCAAAGCAGGCATTTGCGATTGAAATATTGCAGACTCTGAAACTGCAATGGCAATTATAATTAGCTGTCACTTATTTCCTCTAAATGTAACTATTCTTCTTTCTTTTTTTTTACAAGGGAAGGAAGATTAAGTCAAACCATGTAAAAGTTTTTCTTTGGAGTATTGTTTTTAGTACATGAATCATTTCAATCAGGTTAAGTACTTTTTATGTGGGTTTTTATGTGTGGAAGCTGTGGTTTTTATCTGGTGTATTATCACCTTTCAGTAACCAAAGTCATTGCTATATCTTTCTTGTTTATGTGCAGCACAGGTGCTGTAGAGTTTTGCAAAAGTATGAACAATTTTTGCAAGGGTTTTTCTAGATTTTGTCCTCTTACAATCACACATTTGGTGTACCAGGATGTTTTTCTGATTCAACAACTGCAGAGTAGTGCATAATTGTGAAGTGTAAGTCACTCACTTTCAAAATATGCATCTGTATTCTGGGTACTTTGTATATCCAGAGTACAAGTACTGGTTATAGAATTGTGTTTTGGGGTATTTCTTTTTCGGAGACCGAAAACGTCTTTGGGACTTCTTTGCAAAATTCTTCACACCCTTCCAGAATGCATAAGAAGCATCTTAGAGCATTTTATAATCAACATGTTTTGTCACACAAATTTTATTTGATTAACCCAGTCTAAAACAGAACTATGCATTTATTAAAACAGTTCTATTGAAGTGTGTTTCCTGCCAGAACGTGAATCTTCTCTCCAATCTCAAGTCTTTTGTCCCCTCCTTCGTCCAGTGTTAACATCTACTTTGTGTTGATCTATCATATAAAATCCCAGTAAAACACACACAAAAAAAGTTTTAAGACTCGTGAATGCTTTTGCATGATGCCGTGTGAAATGAGTTCTGTCTTCAGTGACTTCCTGTGTCTTAGAGATGCTTATCTGTGAAGGACCTGATGAAACGCAGTGTGAGAACTTTATTTTGATAAATGATCAAATGATTTACAAGCCTTCTGAGCTCACACAGTGTGATACGTTTCCTTGAGATAATATTCTCACATTTGTTACTGTGTACTAAAAGCGTGTTTCAGTACTAAAAGCTTTCGGCCAGGTTACTTTCTGTTGTTCTGCTCTAATTATACCTTTGATCTACTGCAACAGCCACTGTATGCCTACAAATATTTGAACTTGCTAAAATTAGAAAGTGGATGGCTTTACATCCAGACTTCAGATCTGAGCAGCATTCAGGTCATTTTAAGATTAACATATCTGGCTGGTAAGCTTTGTACTCTTTAACTGGGCCAGTGCCGATGTTGGCAAAGTGTAGCTTGGACGTAACCAACACTGGCTTAAAGAGGAAGGCCGTAATAAATATTAACCAATAAGCTACTTCCCCAAAAAGCTTTTACTTAACCTTGTTGTTTGCAAGCTTACCTTTTTGAGTGAAATATTTTTCCTGTGTGTGTTCTGACAGTGTGGTTGCAGCCTAATTAAAAAAAACAAACAAATACTCAAATGGAGAAAATGAGTAAACATGACAAACGAAACTTGCAGCACCCACAGCCACCACACCCTCTTTGGCCCAATTTTTAAAGAAGTTACCAAAGTAGATATTTTACTGAAGGTTAAAAGGTATGTCTCTGCGGTTCTGCAGCGTAGTTTTAATTTCATTTTTGCCCCCTCTTTTCAGCACGGCCCACCGAAATTCCACCCCTCATGCCTTCAACTACACCACGTCGTACCCACCCACAGGCGGCGGTCTTTCCCAGAGGCAGCGTTCAACCTCCACGCCCAACGTCCACATGGTCAGCACGACCCTGCCTGTAGACAGCAGCATGTTTGAGGTAAACGGCTCACCCTGGGGGCCAGCTGAGTTCTCCTGCAGGGCAAGGGTGTCACACCTAAAACATCTCAGGCTTCAAACTGTTTATATCTCAGGGATTCTATCTGTCTTTGTCTCACCTCTTATCTACTGTGGCTTTAAGTTAGTTGTCCACCTGAACAGGGCTGTGTGTATTTATTTCAGCCCCAGATGACATCTTATTTCAGCTTTTTTTTAACACTCTTGCACATTTTGACTTCCCTATGTTTAGTTCCAGTTTCTGCTTTATCACCCCCACCATTGTTGCATAATCAGCTCGCGAGTTTGCCATTTGTTATACCCACTCTGTTATAAGCCCAAAACCTGAGCTCTATTTCATCCTCATTTTCTTTAATTCTGTCCTTTCCTTCCTGTCCCTTCATTGCTCTGTTGCGTTGCTTACTCTGGAGTAGCTAGACTGTCTGAGTACCTCTCCCAGTTCCTGGTGCCGCAGATTCTGGCTGAAGAGGAAAGTAGGTATTGTGCACTTCTCCGAGTCAGAGAGTGCCGAAAAGGTTAGAAGGCAGAGTCACTTGTGTGCAAACTGAACTGCATGCCTTGCAAGTGGTTTATCTGCACTTACATCTCAGAAGTGCAGTTGTCAAACCATGAGTGGCAGCATGGTGTGTATTTTAGTGTTTGAATAAGCTTATCAAACCTAATGTGTGTCTTTTTTTTGTGTGCATGTGTGTGTCTGTGTTTTAGGAAGCAATGCGGGATCATGACTCAGGTGAGTTCTTTTTAGCATTTCAATATGCATATTTGCATGGCATGCTTCCTATAAAATTATATCTTATCCATAAATGGTCAACTCGTATGTTTAACATTTTACATGATAAATTATATGGTCATATAAGGAAAAAGAAGCATACTATTTTAGGGAACTGGTTGAAAAATGACACCTTTGCCCTTAGTTTTGGTATTTATAATTCAAGGGGATTTTCATTTGTGCTTCCTCAAATGAAACATTCTCTTATAGTTGCTTTTCTGTTTAGAGCATTTTTGATTGGGAAAGTTAGATTAAATCACCTGACGTGAATTTACATCCAACTCTTCTTGAGATATGAAGTGACCTCTGAAAACAATGAGTGTACAGTACTTTGCAAAGGTACCTTGCACTGGTTCATGATTTGTCACATATTATGACATATTTAAAATTATACGGGACAGACTGGAGCACTGTAAATAAAACTTGATGGGGAGGAAAACACACCAAACATTTTGGTTTAGAACTTCTACAGAACACCTTTAAATATGTAGAAGAAGTTGCTTCTCTGAAAGTTGAGGTGCTACCATTTAATATTGTTTTTTTTCCCCCAAAAGCTGGAAGTTCCCCCAACCAGAGCCCCACAGGCTGGACCCAGTCCAAAGCTCCAGCACCATCCCAGCGAGAGAGAGCCTCGTCCTTCAACACCCAAGAGAAAAATAAAATAGTACGTTCTGCGTTGCGTTTATATTTAACCAGCTCTTTTTAATAATGCGCCGTTTGTGAAATTTGTGTTTGAATAGTTGCATCTTTGGTTTCTGTTCATCCAGAGGCCCCGGGATAAGCGAGACTCGAGTTATTACTGGGAAATTGAGGCCAGTGAGGTTTATCTACATTCCCACATTGGTTCAGGCTCTTTTGGAACAGTATACAAAGGAAAATGGCATGGTAAGTATCTGTTATGCAGGGCACAGTCTGGTATAACATTCTCATGCACTATAGATGAGGTAAATGATGCATGAATTGAGAAAAAAGTTGAATATTTATTTTATCTAACAATATTTCTCTTGTAGGTGATGTTGCGGTGAAGATTTTAAAGGTTACCGACCCAACTCCAGAGCAGCTCCAGGCATTCAGAAATGAAGTCGCCGTCCTGAGGTAACACCCCACAGGAATACCTTTTCTGTCTTGTACAAGCTTTTTTTTCTTACAGCTGCTAAAACTGTGTATGTGAATCATCTTCATTGCAAACTTTTATCTGATAGTATCTTGATTTCCTCTTCCCCTTTGCTTGGGTTGCAGGAAAACAAGACATGTCAACATCCTTTTGTTTATGGGCTACATGACGAAGGACAACCTGGCCATCGTGACCCAGTGGTGTGAGGGCAGCAGCCTGTACAAACACATTCACGTCCTAGAGACTAATTATACCATGATCCAGCTTATAGATATCGCCAGGCAGACCGCTCAGGGCATGGAGTAAGTTGTGAAGAATAGAGCTTTGTGGGTGATGCTAATGAGAAATGTGTCAGGTAGCAATTATTTTCCTTTTCTTTTTTTTCCCCAGCTATTTACATGCAAAAAACATAATTCATCGTGACATGAAGTCCAACAGTATCCTTTTCTATTTCTTTGTGGTGGTATTACTAGGAGTAATACCACAAAAGACCAGTTTTCTTCAGTATGTTCAGTTATAAAGCTTTGACATCTGTGCAGACATCTTCCTGCATGAAGGCTTAACTGTAAAAATTGGGGACTTTGGTCTTGCGACTGTGAAGTCTAGGTGGACCGGATCACAACAGGTGGAGCAGCCCTCTGGATCCATTCTCTGGATGGTTGGTATATTGTGATGCTATTGGTCAGAAGAACCAACCAGACTGACATTTAAATGTCTGGTTTGGACAGCAGCCTGAACAAACACATTGATGTGTTTGTAAACCAAACTTTTCTCCAACACACCATGCGATTTGGTGTGGGTGCACTTACGAAGAACTGAAGACGTGACACTAGCTTTTTCAGTATTACATAATTAAAAATTAATTATTTTTAATTTTTCTTTTAATAGCTTCTTACATATTTTGAGCTCAAAATATGTAAGAAGCTATTAAAAGAAAGATTTTCTGGGTGTGTAAAAAGTGCCATCAAACACAAAACGTCAATTCATACGCTCCTCAGGGATGTTTTATTCAATTGGGCTGGAAGCAACTTAAGTAGATACCAGAAAGGCTGAAAGTTGTACAGCTTTTATCTTTTTGAACTTCCAGCCTCTGTTTGCTATGAAGCATGCTGGATTGGGATTTAAAATTGGTTTTTTTTTATCGGAGGTAAGGAAAAGAAAATGCAGCTTCGAGAGACTACACACAAACTGATGTTTGCACTTATTAATGCTATTCATGTTAATTCAGGTTGAGCCCCTAGCACAGCCTGTGGAAAAACTGCCTGCAGCGCCTGACTGAAATCCAAGTACTTCATACAAATTTAACCTGGCAGCACAGATATTTGTTGCAGGAGGACACTTTTTTGAGATTTTCACTGACAAATTAAAATCTCCTTAAGAGGAAAATATTAAGTACAAGCCTCTTTTGTTAGGCTTTCACCCAACAGCAGACTCGGGCACATCCGCTCATTAACTGTGGCTAAATACAGCAAGAAAAAAGTCATGTATGACCATTTTAATTTCAGTGTCACAGCCTCTGCTCTTAAGATGGACATCTTGATAGTACTGTGTTGATGTTCTGTAAACATTTTCTTTCTGTCCTTGTCAGGCTCCTGAGGTGATCCGAATGGAGGATAACAATCCGTACAGCTTCCAGTCAGATGTCTATTCCTATGGAATTGTTCTTTTTGAGCTGATGACCGGAGAGCTCCCCTACTCCCACATAGCAAACAGAGATCAAGTAAAGTTTCTTACATTTGTCTGGCTCTTTTTTGGGTGCTAGTATTTACATGGTCCACTTTTAACAGTCCTAAACATTTAAAAGGACTATTTGAATTGTTAGTTTTTCTGAAGCTGTCATCAGTAAATGGATCTCTTACAAGTGGACAAGTGAGGTAAGTATATTTCAGAGATTTTGCAGGAAGTTGAAGTGGAAACAAAAAAACTTGTAGAGATGGTCGGCTCACAGCTAGCCGAACAGATGTCCCATGTTTTACCTGACCCAGCATTCAGGCTGGAAGTTTTAGTATTTTTTTTACAACAGATCTTTATCTCCACAATAAGACATTTGTGTAAGCTCAAGTCCTTGATGATGAAAACCCTCTGCTCCCATCTGAAGGGGGTTGAGTGGCTGGCCTCTGGCCCGACACAGACCGACGACACGGAGCCACTGGCCTAATTTTAGATCTCGTAACATAACCCTGTGTGAGAAAAGGGGTTCTCAAGTTTGCATTTCAGAGTGCGAGTCCTGTGTTTTTATTTTTTTTATTATTCTTTAGCGCTGAAGGGTTGGCTAAATCAGAGCTGATTCTCCATCTGTATAAAATCAGACTAAAATTGTATACAAATTGGGCCTGAAGTAGTGCTTCGGTCTACTGCTGGAACCTGTTCTTCTTGATCCTGTGAAAATACTTTGTACTTGTCTGATCTGGCAGGCACAGTGAGTGCTTCTGTCATCTTTTATCTCTGCACCATCAGGCCCTCATACCTTTACAATAGCTCTAGTGTTTTAGATGTCTGTCACCTTAGTCTAACTCGCCATATTTAAAAATTGCATGTGTTAGAATGACCGCTGCTTCAGGGTGAATGTAGCCCTCTCTCACAGTTGTTTGCCTTCAATAGAGAGCCTTGCAAAACTTTTTATGTCGCTTCCATTTTTTTTTTTCAATACATGAAGAGTTTTAAGTTTAAGACGGCATTGACAATGTACCACTATTAGTGTTTTTTGTTTTTTTTCTAAATTAAGATGGCATTGTGATGTTACAAATTATTTTTTTAAGTTAGGACCAAAGTTAAATGTCTGTCAGTAAAGCATTAATTTAAAAATATTTGCAAAATGTTCCTATCATTTTCAAATTTGATCGTGCTTTAATGGAGTTCTGTGTAATACATCAACACTGCATGGTGCATGGTTGTAAAGTGGAAGGAAATTATTAGTAACAATAAATATTTTTTGTAAATCTAACTCAGAAATGGCCATTTTTGAGGTGAGTGGCCATGTTTTAATAGATTTATGGATGATAGAGGTTTAGTTTTATAACCCAGCCCAGTTTTCTCAGTGACGTCTGGTGTTTTCTTGAGAAGAAAGCTTTTTTGCATTAATCTTCCAGCAGGCTTTCACAAAACAGTAGCATGTGTACGGTGATTAAATTACACTAAAGCCAAATTTATTTACATAAGTGACCTCTAAAGATTTTTTTTTCTTTTTTTTTTAACACAATTTTTTTTATGTAGGTGCATATAGTACAGGTGATTAAATATGAATACACACCAGAGTTTCTAGTATTTTAATTAATAAAAAATATTTCTGAGAGGCAAGCATCATTTGCACCCTCTTTACACTTCTCCATGACTTTGTGTTGGTCTGCTACATAAACTGCACTGTGGATGTAAAATGGCACAATTTGAAAAGGTTTCAGGCTATGAATGCTTTTCCAAGGATCTGTAATAATCAAATGTGATCAGTTTTCCTCTCAATTTCATCAAGTCTCTTTTTGACTCCTTTCCCATTAGATTATATTCATGGTGGGAAGAGGCCTTTTGTGCCCAGACCTCAGTAAGCTCTACAAGAACTGCCCCAAAGCAATGAAGAGACTGGTGGCAGACTGCATCAAGAAATCCAAGGAAGAAAGACCGCTGTTTCCACAGGTGAGCTGCTCTTCTGCTATTAGAACCTGTTGGGTTGAGCCATAAATTCCTCAAACTCATCTCTTTGCATCTTCCCTATATCTGAATTTGTTCTCAGATCTTGTCCTCTATTGAGCTCCTCCAGCATGCCCTCCCTAAGATAAACCGCAGTGCCTCAGAACCGTCCCTGCACCGAGCCGCGCAGACAGAGGACATCAATGCCTGCACTCTGACCACCAGGCTGCCTGTTTACACATAGGCTCCTCCTTAGCAACGAGATTATTCCGCTCCATCAGTAAACGCAAATTCCCTCCTTAAAGACATTTGTATAGATCTATACACATGCAATCATACATAAACCAATGTTAGTCAATGACTATGTAATTAAAGAAGAATAGCAGGAGGAGGAGCATCTGAGATTAACTACGGAAGATTGCAATCGGATCTGCACAAGGTACATTACACATGCCTTAAGAAGTATGATAAGGCTTCGTGTTCGTATGGTATTTGATTTTAGTTGTATACAGAAGCACACATGCCTACCTGAGACAACAATGAATGGACACTGAAGGAAGCTTAGGTGACGTTTGTCTCCTGGTCCGTTTTCTGTGCTGCTTTCATCAGGCCTGAAGAGAGGATTACTTAAGCTTTGCTGCCTTATGAGGAAACAAGTCCTGGACTAAGTTTCTGAAGAACTTCACCTCCTCTGTTTATTAGAAAGCTACTGGAAGCAGCCCATCTAGTTGCACAGTAGCTGATTCTGCTTTGTCTTAAAATCAGTCTTTATTTTTGGGTTATATTTGATAAGTTGTCGTGTCTCACTGCGGAAGGGGGTTTTATCACATTCACTAAACAGATTTGTCGATGCCTATACACTATTGTTTGGTTATTATGAGCTGGACATTCTGCACGTGTCTTAAATATTTAAAGTGATTCGGGAACTAATTTTTGCTGTCACCTGGAGGAGGTTAAATGTTTTATTTTAAACTTGGTGGGAAAGTTGTCTATTCAATATTTTAATAAAATTTAAGTTAAAGTCCTTTGCCGAAATATGTTGAGTTGTTTGTATTTTATGTTTTTAAAATGTGTCTATTATTACTCTTTATGTCCTGTACAGGTCCATCTCAGTAAGTTAGAATATCATCAAAAAGGTTTTTAGTAAGTTAATCCAGAAAGTAAATTTTTTTACAGAGTAATCTCTTTAAGGGATGTACTTCAAATACATGTTAATTAAGGTATTAAAGTTTACAGCTTATTAAAACCCACTATCCAGTTTCTCACAGAATCTGTCAACTAAACATGACCTATGAGAAGTATTTTTAATAGAGAAAGTACTTTTTAAATATGTGTAAGGGAATAAAAAAATAGAACAGTGCACTGTTAGCAAAAAAAAAAAAAAAAAGGTAGGAAAAACTGCAACAGTAAAAGCAGCTTTTTTTATTTGTGCAAAAAAAGACAGTTTAATATATACATTTGCAAAAACAAAAAAAAAAACAGCAGAAGAGATCCCTTTTTAGTTTTTGAAGGCAGTGGTAGAGGCAGGTGTAACCCTGCTTGGCCTCCTGATACAGTAAAGTCCCACACAGGTGCAAGACTTTGCAGCAGGGTGTAATGTTTGCTGTAACGCTGTGGCAACTGGTGAAACCTCGCTGGGGATCCAGTCCACATACACCACCGGGGGATTCTGCCATTGGCTGACGCCTCTGTGTATGTCACAGTCACTGGCGCGCATGCTGCACCAACAATCAACCAGCAGGCTAGGGGCCAAGGGATGGAAAGGGACAGGACACTAGTATTTTGTTTTAGTATAAACATTTAGCGGGCTGCTCCTGTGGGGTATTGCCACTCAGCGTTAAGGTTTACAGTAAACATAAGAGCTAAATATGGGAGTAGCTTTATTTTGTGTTTCATGGACCTTTGAATTTAGGCCAGGTTATAAAAAGCAGCACGTTTTGCAAAGGCTTGTTGGGTAAAACATTCCGCGGGTGAAGAAGTCCAAACATGATGTTTCGGCAAAATAAGAGCAAAGGCTTAACAATAGCATCATGTGGATTTATCTGCTCTATTTCTGCATCCTGCTGAGCTCAGTGGCCTACTTCTGTGTCAAGCAATGACACCATCTAGTGTTAGTTTTGGCATCATTTTTGAAGAATCTACACATAGCCAAAATATACACTGTTATGTAACTGGTAAGAGTTTATAAAACCTTAAAGTATTTTTGCTATTATCATTTCTGCTACGTGATCCAATACTAAAAAGAAAAACACTGAAAAGATGTGAAAGAACTAGTTATTTTAACACAAACTGCACTTACTGGCATTTTTAATTGCTATAAAATAAAAGCAACTAAAATATGTTTTGCTTTGCACTTTTGGAAGTCAGTCACGATATCCAGAAATATTTCATTTGTATTGAAAAAAATGTTTCATTGAAGTAAAAATACAACTCATAAAATAAGCTCAAGCTTTGAAACTTTTTTTCAGGAGTTCGTAGATTTTGCACAGAAAATATTGCTTAATGGAAAATTATACATGGATGAAAAATTATACATACAAAAGCAAAAATGTTCTTTTTAAAACATGATCAACATTAATCATGTTGTTTCTGACAGTGGTGAGCGTGTGAGTGAGTTTTTATGTCCAGACAGCAAAGACACGACTCACTGGATCGGACTGGACTGGACAGGACAACAGTGTTCCCTTTGGGCAAACCAGACTCTGGGGGAAAGAAAGAGACTCTTGAAACAAATGTGACATGACAAACACTGTGCAGAATCCCATGATAACTTATGTCTAATGTCCTCCAGTTTTTATTTGGTCGCTAATAATAAAAGCTGCCAGTCATATGCATGGTAAAATTATATTGTCATGATTCTGCAGTAGAAGAACTCAGCTCTGTCCAGGACGCTGGATCAGAAACCTCCACATGTGAAAATGCAAAAACTACTGATTGCCGCGATAGATATTTCTAGATGTTATTTCTACAGGGAGCTCAGGAGACGCTGATCTGTGGTGGGATTCAGTAAGTTGCCGTAGTAATCAAAATGCTGCAAACCTCTTGACTTGTAAATCCACTCCACCAGATGGCAACAGAAATTCAGCAATTCACCTGGATTTATTCCCCGTTTCATTTTCTAGTGACATGGCACTGCAGAAGTCATGTTAATGCATGTCAACTTTTTAGTAAATTGATTAATACCTATGTTTTGTTGCTTTTTTTTTATGTTCAGCTTTTCACTTATTGAATTGCACCTATTAGGTGATCACACATGGTATGTTAAACTGAAAATATTGAAATTTTTCTTTGGATTTTCAGCCAGAAATATCAGAGAATTAAAGAATGTAATTAATGGTGAGTTGTGGGAATCTATGTCTTATTACCTGAAGTTGCTTTTATTCCCTTGCAGGATCTCTGATCATTTCAGATCCCTGGATATTAATCGCAAACATGCTGTACCTATGGTACTATTCATGCAGAAGGTGCCACTGGATTGCACATTTATCAGAGAAAAATAATCAGATCTAAAATAGTCTCAAATGATAAAATGTGATGAATTGTAAAATTTTCTACTGCTACATTTAGTGTTTATTTTACCTGTGTGTTACAACTGTAGGTAGTAGTGTTATGAAAAATCTCCTGTCGAGTTTTGCTATGATTGAATGCTTCTCATAATATTTAAATTTATTTACTTAACTTCATTATAGGATTCAAGTGCTCGTCTTGTGCTGTGCTCTTCAGCAGATGGTCAGCACTGTGCCCCCCCCCATTGGGCACGACTTGTTTCATGTAGAGCAGCAGCTTGGCAGACAGCTGGGAGGAGTCTAGACAGAAGCCTTTCAGCTGGAACTTCAAAAACCAACGCTGACTTTGCTCAGAGCTCCTCTGTACTTCTTGTAGGCTTTGGGCCGGGTCAGTCAGCTTGTTTAGATGGGGCGGGGGACATCAGTACCATCTGGATGTTTGTCAAATGCCTCTTGCAGAACAGATTGTATCTGTTGGGAGTAGCTTGCTGATGTTTGCTGAAAGACTGCTGACATTTTGTGAGATAAACATGGCAGCTTTTTGAAAGCAGCTGCAGTACCATTGAATTCTCTGCAGTGTTAATGTCCCTGCTGTCAAAGGCAGCCATTGGAAGGCAGTGCTATCAACCTTCTGTGGACAGGTCTCATAAGAGTTGGCAGAGATTGAGCCTTGAGTCATAAAGATAATCAAGGTATCATAAGAGAGAAAAAGACAACAGAAATATGCATGATTACTTTGATGAATCTGGGATGAATAAAACATTCTGGCTCAAATACTTGGATAAAAGGGAATTAGTTGGATTCCACAGGACTGAATGTTGGGGCTTTGAGAAGGTTATTCCAGGATCCTAAAGTCCTACTTTATGTGTTTCAAAACCAGTTAATTTTTCTGTTAGACCTTTTTTTCCTTGGTTCAAGTTTGCTAAACACAGTATTAAAATGAAAAATCTGGCCTTGCAGAAGAGATGCATTATTAAAAGAATATTTTTTTTACTAGGATGACTGGTAGTTTGTTTTTGCTCTCCTAAACTGAGGGTTTAAATTACTTAAATATCTTAATTTTGGTTCAGATTTCAAGAGGAAAAGTCACAATTCTTCAGTATTATACCTATCAGTGTTATCGCTAATATTGCCCTTTTTTTTTTTTTTTTCTTTTCAATTAGAACCTCAGCAAACTATAAAAACTACCTAGAGCTCTGTCTTAGTGTGGAATAATGACACTGTTTGTGAGTTCAGGGACTGACATATGCTGAGAAGGAAGAGAAAGCTGAACTGTTAGTGAATCAGCGTATATGAGAATTGATCATATACAGAATATACAGTATATATAATACTGCATACTCAGTCTGATAAAGTGATTTTATCCGAGAACTGATTATCTGCTGTATTAAGTCTTCAACTGTGATTGTTTTGAAATACTTCCCTCCATGCTGATTCCTTGTTGTCTCTATTTAGGTCACCCTCATTTCTTTGACAAACTTGGATGGCATTCATGTTGGAAATTAGATTGACTAGAACAGGGAATACACTTCAATGAAACATCTGTTCTGCTGAGGACATTTGAAAGTAGAATGAGTTGGACACTGGATGTAACAGGATGAATACTTTTTCAAAAAAAGTTCCACCTTTTTCTCCACGGAATATTTTTCCAAATGTCTTGGGGATTATATAGAGGATTTTGGCAAGAGTAAAATGCCATAGATGCCATTTTTTTTTCTTTGTCGTGTTTTTGTTATTATTAAATCCAAATCACCGACATTAACATAGGACCATGAGAATTGCAATCCTAATTTTAAAGCTGGTTTTGTATTGTATCTATGTTTGGAATTAAAATGCGTTTGATGATGCGAAACATGGTATTAAAAAATAAAAATGGAAGAAATATGTAGAAAGTCAAATATTTTTTCACAGCATGGTATTGCAGTGAAAGTATAAAGTTAAAGAAATAAGCATCTCATTGGTGATTTTGTTGAAAATGTTATTTTTTAACATGGATTTTTTTCTGAATGAATGTACTTGAAATAAAGTTTCATTTTTATGGTATGCAACTGTAATTGGAGATACATTTATTTTAAGGCTTTTTACAATTTTTTGTCAAATGTGCAAATAAAAGTACATATATTGGTCTAAATGTTCCCTTTACAAAAACATTAATGATAGCACACATCAAGACTCAAAGCAGCTATTGCAAAGGAAGCTTTATTGCCAGTGACATAAAGAGTCCACACATTATTGTTTTTTTCCAGATCTGGGTTTTTACAGCTTAATACTGCTTCTCAAAGTTGCTGCCTCAGTTGCAGTTTCAATCTGCAGACAGAAGTATCACATCAACACAAAGGCCAAATGACAAAGCTCAGATGTATTTAGTTTCCAAACTGAGGCCGAACAACGTAACCGTCACAGACTTGTGTCTCTCCGCTGGTCAATGTCATGGCATATTTCCTAATAAACAGAACAACACGTCCATAAAGCCTCAGGCATGGCTTTCTACAGGGATACACTCACAGATAAAACAATGGCACTTATCACAGTTTAGAAAAAGAACTGCACGCAAAGCTTGCTGAAAAGATTCTTGTTTTTTTTTTTATTTTTAATATATATTTTTTTTCACCATTTAGGATATTGGATAAAGGAGATGGCCTTCTGAAATAAATCACTGGACAACATCACATAAAGACAGTAGAACAAAAAGCCACTTGTTAAAAATAACTTTTCAGGGTGTGAGTGATTATCGCTTTTTGAAAAATATTTAAATGGAAGATCTGATTTTATGTATACATTTGCGTCTCAATAAATTTAAATATAATCAGTAGTCTTATTTATTCAGTAATTAATTCCAACAGTGCAGTATTTTTTTAATATACCTTTTATCCCCAGAAACATTTTACTTCTGATTTATCTCTAGGTGGTTGTTCTTGATTGTACTGACTCCAGCTGCAGACTTCACCTGGTGTGTTTTCCCCAATCTCTTAAATGACCTTCTCAACAAACTCTATGGCTCCAGTTATCATTGTTGCTTGCACAAAATGTTTTCCTTCCACTCAACTTTCCTTCAATGTATTGGTATTTAGCAGTCTTTGAACATATCTGTATTTTGAATAAATGATCATTTGTGGCTTACTGGACAATCCAGCCTTGTCCACCATGATTCTGTAGGAGTTTGTTTTGAATCGAATAAAAACAAAAACTAAATGTAATTTCTGACAATATTCTAACATACTGAGATGCACCTGTAAGCATACTGAGTTGAAACAAATAAGATTTCATATTGCACTTTCCATCAACTCCCAGCAATGGCAGTAATATGAGCACAGCAGTGCCAGATAAGGCAACACTAGACCTCAGAACAATGACTGTTGCAACAAAAAGGCCTCCTCAAAAGCTTTTATAAAGTGAATGGCATAAGCGGGACTTTATATTTAAAATTTTTCGAATGAATATTCACACATGACACACCTTTTGATTATCAGAAATAATTTTTGCCTCCAAACAACAGAAACAGAGCTTTGATACTTAATCACATCTGAAACAAGGGGTTTAGAAAGGATAACTATCAGCTTGTACCTCTGTTAGCCCATTAATCTGCACCGCCCACAAGCAGGATTAACAGCCCTGTTACTCTTATTTACACTGTTAGTTTCTGGAGTGCAAAGACTAACACTAAATACTGTATTCTTTGGTTCAAAATTCTACAATTATAGTGAAGTTCTGTGTTTAGACTCTTTCTACATTATAAAATCTTCAATAGACCTTTAGTATTTATTACATGGGCATCAATTTATATTCTACCACTAAATAATCTAATTTCTAGGGATAGCACTCTCTGAGGAAATATTGATTTGAATGAAATAAAAATACTGCATGAATCTCTTAATATGTATCTGTTATACACATTCACAATGTGGAGTCACAGGAAACACAGCTTAGTTATACACAGCGATTTAACAGCCATGTTAGATAAACATCCCACATCATCAGACGTTTAAGACTTGCACCTGTCTTTGTGTCAGTCATGCAAACAAATAAAAATAAATATCTATCAGTATAAGTACAAAAATATTCACCACTACAACCATACACACACATTTATCTTATACACATTAAGATATACAAGTTCAAACTCCATGGTTACCCACAGTTTGAATAACTAGATGGACACACCAAATTATGTAAAATAAACTGAAGACACAGTGTTAGGGGGAAATAAAAGCTTCATAGCCGGGTTAGAAAGTTAGCACAGAGCAGCACTGAACTCAGTGTAGGCACAATTTTCATTTTATATTATCAACAACAGGCTTAAAGAAATTAAGACAACACACGGCTGCTGAAACACAAATGGCCTATACAAGCACACAAACCAACAGGTGGACAGGTAAACAGTACATGTTGACACTGCATAGAGTTAAGAAAAAACACAGTCCAGGCCAGCTCGCAGTTGTACCGAGAGCTCACACCAACCAGATCTGATTCTAGCTGCCAGCATTCACCGACACGTCTGCACAGCTAGGGGGCACAACGCCATCCATCCGGACACTGAGAGAACATTTCCCTCTGCAGGTCTCAGTTGGCCTGGACTGGTTTTGGACCCACTGCAACGCCATTACAGTCGAGAATGTACTGCAGGCAACCTTGAGGTGGACGCCCAGCACCGTCCTTAATGAGTTCGCCAGTAATCTCTCCTTTCTGGCCAGTTCCCTGTATCACATTTTTTTTAAAAAAAGAAAAAAAAAAGATACATTAGTATCAACAAATCACTTAAAGGTGATTAGCTCAAGAACAAACCCCCCCCCCCCCCCCAAAAAAAAAAAACAAAACAAAAACAAACAAACAAAAAATGCTCTGTTCAGTGTATTTTCATACCTGGGATGGTTGTATGGTTGTGGGCCTCTGGGGAGCATTAGCTTCTCTCTCAGCTAACTGGTTCATTTTTGCCAACACCAAGTCAGCAATGAGCTGACGGTCTTCAGCCTGGTGTTCTCCAACCAGCGGCATGGAGGAACCAACCACCTGTCAGACATTGGAAATGGTTATGGCAGAGGAATATCACAGAACAATGTGATACAATTATTGAAGCAGTAATGGTAGAATTGAATAATGCACTTATTTATTATTCATATGTTTTTGCAAGAAGATCCTGGGTTGCATATAGTTCTGCTCAGAAGTTTACATATGCTCATTATTGCCTTTTTACAGGGACCTATAAGATATATTCATTTCAGAGAATTTGAAAACCAGATTTTATGTCTGTGTCATAAAATCAATCAGTTTAATGAAAAAAAAATTTAAAATCTGTGCACACAATTTCAAAATAATAAACAGTTTATTAGTTTATTAAAATAAACTAATATTATTAGTTTATTTTAATATTACTCCAAGTATAATAAACTAATATAGTTGGAGTTTATTAGTTTATCAAAATAAACTAATAAACTGTTTAGTTTATTTAAACAGTTAAGTGTCTTCCGAAAGAATAATCCATTTGAAAGTTTCAGGTTTCGATTTGATGTCCATTTATGTCATTATATACCTCTGTGATATAATCTTTGCCATCTTTCCCATGGATAGCTTTAACTGCACAAATGTCCAAACCCCCAAAGATCTCGCAGCAGGTGTCCACCCATAGCTTGTACCTGAAAACAATCAACATATGATTCAGAAGCACTGGCCAATGTGCTCCGATTATCAGCAGAAGAGATTGTCAGACGTTTAAAAGAATATTGTTTTAAAATAAAGAAATAAAGCACATTTTATAACACGATTCAGCTTTAATATTTGATACAATACTAGGAATGAATTACCTGTCAGTCATGGCGACCTGCTCAAGCATTGCAGAGCCTGTGTTTGTCTTCCAGTTTCCAGATATAGATGTTCTCCTGATGAATGTACAACGCAAATAAAAAAAAATAAAGATTAGTTTTGTTCTGTTTGATGAGGAGTAACAACAGCTTAGTTATACCTACATGTAAGCTTTGTAGTCAGCACCAATCTTCTGGATTCTGATGTCATACTTGGAATCAATGAGAGGCTCTGTGGTGGTGTAGGTCTGAGTGAGAGCCACAACACTGGCTATGTCCTGGAACTTACTGTGGTTGTCTACTTTCACCTGTACACACAAAATGTCAAGTAAAAAAAGATGTCTCTCATATTCTTATGCAATAAGGTGGTCCTGTGATCTTCCTTTATTCACATTAACAAAGGCTTAAATAAAAAAGCGAGTGGAGTGTCTTGCAAAAGTAGTCATACTCAAGCTTGATCTGCATAAATCCACTGCTCTGTTTGGAAAACCTGTTTACAGGACTGGTCTAAGTCACTCCTGAAACCTGAACTCTAGTGGCAAGAATGCCACTCTTATAGAACATCATAGGAAGTCTGATTTGTAGTTTCTGTCAAGCCATGTGGGGCGCACAGGATGATGAGTCTGGACAGATGAAATCCAAACTGAACCTTTTGGCCCACATGCAAAACATATTGGTGGTAGCATCATACTGTTTTCTGCAGGGTCAGGGAAGCTGGTCAAAAACTGATGTGTGCAAGATGGAGAGAAGCATACAGGAAAATCTGTGGGAATGTAAAAAAGACTTGAGACTGGGGTAGAAGTTCACCTTTCAGCAGGATGAGACTAAACTTACTGACTGAACTGCAAAGGAGTCCTTTAGGTCCAAGATTATCCAAGTCTAGTCCTCTACAGCTACTATTCTGCAACTTTGTGTCAGTTGCTAACACAACTGACACAAATGGATGAATCCCCTTATCTATATGATTTTCATCTTGGTAGGCATGGCAACGAGCCATTCATTTCATTCAGGTGTATTGAAGAAGGAATGTAACTTTTAGGAATGAATCTAAAAGTTGCAGAATAGCTCTTGAGTACTGGGCACTGCTGCTTCAGATCAAACCAAATTTATGTGTTAGAATGATCTAGTCCGATCTGAAAAGCAAAGAGAGATACCAAAGCAATGAGATCAGTAACTTTGATGAAAGTACTGACTCAGAAGGGCTGAAAACCAAGTCACAGTTAGAATTTTGAAAAACGATTCAACGTTTTCATTTTGATTAACAGTTGTGCACTACCTTTTATTGGTCTATTACAGAAAATACTTCTAAAATACATTTATAAGTATTGTGGTTGGATTGACTTTTCCAATTAAAACAGCAGATATGAATACTTTTGCAAGGCAACGTATGTGTACAAGGATTAAAGCAAAAACAAGTGACATGTCACTATACCTTTCCCATCCCAGAATGAGCGTGTCCAATCTTTACAACAACAGGAAATGAGGGCATGCTCACCTAAATAAGAAAGACATTTACTTGTTTAATAATTGTTGAAGTTTTGTATTGTTATACCACTGTCACAAGTAAAACAAGTTTGCATCTAATAAGATGCTCACCATCTCCTTATAGTTGGGATAAAAGGTCTGCTCAATGAGGGGGAACTTCTCAGGTCCCAGCTTCCTGTAGGTGTTGATTAGCTGAGCAAACTGGATGTGCACACAAGTAATTAATTTGGGAAAAAATTAGGAAAGGAAATTGATCAAATCTAAAAACATAAAAATACAACCACGCAGCCCAGAATGCAAAATAGATTTTTTAACTCCACTACGTCGCTTCAGCACTTACTGCCCACGGCTTGTCGCAGAGGTTATAGATGGACTCCAAGGAGTTAATGCTTGGAACACCCCCATACTGCAGACCGATGATCAGGTTGCGAAAATCTTCATTCTGGGTCATACTGAAGGCATGCTGGCGAATGAGAACAAAGTCTGGCTTGAAGGACCTGGAGAATGGAATAGCAGTAGAAATGTGAACAAAGCTGTGCCAAGGGATAATAGCAATGTGGATGAGTCAGTCTGTGGGTGGACACAGAACAGTCAAAACAAAGAGTTTCAGTTGCACACTAGATTCATTTGGAGTTTGTTTGTCTGACCTGACAACCTTGGTGCCATTTCTGAGGACTTGCATGTTCACGCTGCATGTACCGCTGGCATGGGCAACAACGTTCATCTCACTGAATTCAGCCTAAAAGCAGAAACGGGGAGAACGTAACACAGGGAGAAGAAATTTAATCCTCTTTTTGTTGCATAAGCACATAAAATGGATCTAAGGGTCTTCATTAAACATACCTGTTCCACTTTGATATCATAATCCCCGTGAACCTTCTTTCCTTTCAATAATTTCGCCCTGATGGAGAAGAGGAGAAGAAAAAAATTTTTTTAAATTAAACAACAGAACTACAGGTGTCCAGTAAATGCCAGATCCAGTGTGAACATATCACTCGATTATGTTGACTTTGCAACAAGCAAAAAAGTGAGTCATTGCTGAATAAATGGCAATCTGCTGAGTGAACCAAAGAAGGAAAAAAAAACCTTTGTGCTTTTCTCAAACTGCTTGAAACACAGAAATGCTCACAATTTCTCACTTCATTCTGACAACCAATAAACACAAATTTACTAAAAATCTTGACTTTGACAGTGTCATTCAGACCTATGAATGTGCTTTGATCTCATTTTCATGCCACTCAAGTTGTAGGTTTCCAGTTGTTGCCCTTCATTCTCGTCTCAAGTCTTTTGCAGTCAATGACAGATTGTTCTTTCAGGACTGCTCTGTATTAAGCTCCATCCATCTTCCCAACCTCGAGGTTGCATTTTTCTCCTCCAGAGTTTCCTTGAACCTCAGTGGATCTCATTTGCTTCTATGGGTTTAACATGTGTCTTCCCAAAGCAATTGTCTGCACTGGATTTAATTAAGGTATAAAGGGGCTTTATGTAAATCCATTTTATTATTTTATGATTTCATTTGTGAAAAATGTGAAAACCTTTTCACAATCACATGCCACTTTGTGCATGTAACATCCTAATAAAATAGACTGAAGTTTGCTGTTTTCACATTCTAGACATGTAAAAGTTAAATCAGGCTTATACAAATGAAAAAAAAAAAAACATGTGACATTTCATCTGAATTGAAGATGCCAGAAAATTACTGAACTTTGCCTCACTCATAATTTATTGCTTGTGAATTCAAGAGATATTTCAGTAATGACAGAATTTGATTTATATTAACATATGTAAGTCACTTTTGAAAGCATCTCAATTCCAATGAATTTCACTGCATTTCATTTGCAAGCAGACTGTTGTGACAAATTAATATGCAGAGGGAAAACCTAACAAAATACGTTTGACAAAAGAAATGGCCGATATGTAACCAAATAAGGGCTTTTCTACAAAACAGTCTTTCCCATGAATTTCCTCGAGTTGCCATGGAGAATCCTTTATTTTGGCATATTTTTTTCTACAGCTCAGCCCTTAAACTAACAGCATATACTGCATTGGTACATTTTGTACTGTGTGTGTTGACAGCTCAACCCAGAAGAAATCTGATAAACATACATATTTTGCAATACTGTCTTTACAGCTTTTTTCATTATACTTTAAAATCACTTCCATCCTTTCCTCATTAGTCTATGTTGCTCTTCTGTCGCATTTCCTGCTGCTGCTGCTTGTTTATCAAGGGAAAACAACTGAATAATTCTGTCACAGCCCATTTACAGCATGGGAAGAAAAATAGGTATTGAAATATGAATTACAGCTCCCGCACATGAAAAACTGAAAAGCATCAACGTTTGTAATTTAATATACAGTGAGAAAAACATGAGCAGCGACCAGAAAAGGGCCACAAAGAAAACAAGCATATGATTTCCTCCCTGCTATCTAAATAGTAATCTTTCCCAGCATGAGGCTGAGTAAGACAGTGTAGCATATGGTGATTTTTTTTTTTTTCATTTCAGTATTGCGGAGCAAAAGACAACTAACAGCATACAAATCAGAGGTAGCACATTCAATGATCCTTTAGTGCATGGATTAATATGCAGAAAGGTTTTTCAGGTTCCCCACAGGAGCAAGGCCCTACAATTTTGGAAGGACTTTGATTTAAGCAGTTAATGTTACTCCATATTTGAAACGTTCATGCACAGCTGCATCTAAATATTAACACTGACTGTATAAAAAGACAAATAGCATTTTTCCCTCACTGTCTGATATTAAATCAGAATAAACCTGTTTTAGGCTACTTAGGTTTACCAAATTTATACGTTTTCTAATTCCAGAATAATTGGAGCACATTTAAATTTTTAGATTCAGAAGTTTATATACATTTATTTAGTGTTTGGTAGAATAACCTTACAAAGAGGAGAACTTGGATCAAACATTTTAGATATCTTTTCACAAGCTTCTCAATTTGAGATTTGCCGTAGAATATATATACAACAAATACATTATTGCATAGCCAACTAAAAAAGTATAATCTAACTTAATGCTACACAGTGAGAACAATTTTGTGTCTGTTTTATATGGACTCTTCAAACATCTGCTGTTAGTTGCATTTAGCAAGCTCTGTTATCTTAAGAAATGAGACGGTATAAAAAAAGTCAATCAATAAATTAGTCTCTTCAATTTTTCTCAAAATTAATCTTAAAAAACAACTCTCTTGATTAAATATTTTACACGGTACTGTGGCAGAATCTTTCATTCTGATGATTCACCTGAGACCTAGGCAAGCAATAGACCTTGCTGAATTTTAATGTCTAATTACTTTGCCTGTTCCACTCTCACTTCCCCTTTATGTTTGCATAAGATTAAGCTCTCAGTACAGAGCACATTTCTGCTGTTATTCAGTTAGAAAGATGAAATTTATAGATCAGAACATTTGATAAATCACAAGAATCTGTCGATATCTGTACTTTAAATGACAACATATTGAATTGCAACGAGCAAGACGGGGCTTCACAGCCATTAGTCTCATAAGGAACACAGTGTTTCATCTGCTGCTCTTGTCATAGGAGTAATTTATAACACAGTATTCCTGGAACTATCCAAACCTGTCTGGCTGACTGGTAGCCTCATCGAAAGCATTAGACATTGGCTGGATGACAGAATGCTTCTACACAGCAGCCAACCTATTTCATTTTTTTTTTTCTGAACCTTGCTTATGTAAAATGTATTGCATAAGAAACTCACAGTTTAAAGACACATCTATTTAGGTAGTTTCTATTTTCTAATTTATTTTGAGTCTGCCATCAGTACAGTCTTACATTTGTATCTTTTGCCCAGTGTTTGCTGCAAAATTATTACACAAGATGTCTATAAAAATGACACATCTTACTACAAGTTTCAGGTACTTACATCAAAAATATTTTTATTTTTTTGGAATATACATTCAGGGGTCAAAAAATTATTTTTTATGTTCAGTTCTTAGTTCTTTAAAAACATTGAGTGGTGGGTGGTTTTCCTTTTTGACCTCCTTTTCCTATTCATAGAGGCCCTAAGTGTCTGGGGATGAACCAATGACCGATCCAGCTCTCTTGATCTACTTATTAATGCTGTATTGATCTTCTACAGACCACATGTTGTTGTCTCACCAGCAAAGTACAGCATAGAAAAACATTGCAGTCAAGATACCTTATTGAAAAAAAAATCCTAAAAGGAATAAATTCAAGAAATACTATTACATCATTAGTACATTATTCAATGTTCCTATTTCCTTTTCCATACAAACTCTATAACTTCTTTAATGAAATTCCATAGGTTTTCTTAATTTCTTCTGCCTAGACAAATATTGGCAATATGTTCAATATTTGTTATAACTACATTAGTAACAATTCACTGTTTCTGTCAATTTGACCAAATTTAACCAGCTGTTCCCATTAACCTACAGTACTTTACTATAATTTCCTTCCTGAACCTTGAATATACCATTCTCTCAAAGTATAGGACGCAAGCAGGGTCCTTTTGGTTTTATTTTCTGGCAGGACAAAAATGTCAAAGTACAGCTCGTTGGATAGATCATAAATCCCAGACTCAAGATGTGCAACAACACTGAGAACATGAGAAGCCTGCCAAAACCATAAGAAAATAAAGAGCTGTTTCATCCTCCCAACACTTGCCAACAGCTCAGTACTTTAGAACCACTTTCCGGCCTGCCAAAAGGAGCACTAAAAATACTAAATTAGTTATCTTTTTGAACATCAATAATCTTCTAATGTTAAACCTTTTTAGCTGTATTTGGTGTTGTTTTCTTTTCATACTCAAAAAATACTATTTCAAATTGTTTGTTACATTATCTAAACACTGTAGGAACAACACATTTTTCTGCCAAGTTGAATCAGAACCACTGGGTGAAAGGTCTTGTAAAACCAACCCAAAGAAGCCAAACCAAGTTAAACACCTTTGCGTGGTGCTACTGACCTGTCATTAGAAATAGATGCTGCTCTCAGACAGAGGAAGCCCTGTAGATTAATTATTTTAGCACATCTTCTACGTGACAGCACATTTGATGCACATTAAGGAAGATAAAGGGCTTTGAGCACCAGTAGAGACTGGTACAATAAGAACAAAAACAATGTCAGCAACAAACTCCTCACAGAAACTGGTTCAGAGCAGATCTGGATAAAAACCACCAGTGAGAATGAGGCCACACAGAAATCTCACTTGACATAATCTATATCAGTTTGCATACTAATATATGTGAGTACATTTGAGCGCCACAATGTGAGCCTTCCTTCTTCACAAAAAATAACTTCATTGTTTTTAAAAGCAATAAAGAACACATGAATACACATGGCTGACATCCATCCTGCAGATAAGAGTCTGAACTAATCATTGCAGATGAATGTTTCCTACATCATCATGTCATAATTTCCTCACTACTGGTGTATTCATCTACCAGCAGGAATATCAATATCCTGCTGAAGTAGTCTTCAGAAAATTGATACACTGTGGTCAAAGGGGATCATGAACATGGTGAACAACAATAGTAAAGGGTTTGGCATTTGAAAAATGCTCAGTTGGGACTAAGAGACTCAAAGCATGCCAAGAAAATAATCCCAAACAATTTCACCACCACAGATTTAAACTGTGGATATAGAGCAGGATGGATTTATTTATGTTGTTTATGCCAAATTTCGGCACTAACATCTAAATGTTGCAGCTGAATTCAAGACTTGTAGAAACACACAAACTTTTTCCAATCTTTTGTGGTCTTGTTTTCGCAAGCCTTTGTGAATTACACCCAGTATGGTTTCAAGCTGCTGCAGCTCATTTCAATCAAAATCTGGCATTTAATCAGCTACTGATGCCTTTCTATCATGTCAGTTCTCATCTGAACTCTGACATAAGACATTATTCAACTACTCAATTGTCACTCACTATATAGTTTCTCTTTTCTATCCATTTTTGTGAATGTAGGGGGTTGGTGGTCAAAGTCCATTAAATCTTCTTTCCCCCCCCCCCTTTTTTATGATCTGTTTTAACTTTACCAAATCATCTTCACCACATCTTATGCATTGAGTTCCTGCAGTGTGATTGGTTGAGGATTTAGAGTCAAACTTTATGTCTCAGTGAGTCTTTTTTTTAAATCTAAATTAGACAATGAGGCAAATATTTCAGCACACACATTCAAGAGGAAAAATTAGCTCTGAGCTTATACACATAAAGAGTCATTATGAAAGGATTAAATTACCATGTATTAAAATTGCATAGTAATACTACTGCATACTGCTAGAAGAAAAATACTCCCTTTATTGATTTTGAGTCCATCAAGCCGACAATGATGTTTGTTTATCCTATCTCTGAGCAAGATCCCCCTGGACTCTGATCACCATTAGGCTGAAATAATTAAGGTTCCCCCAGCTTCTTCATATTAATGGCATGAAGGTCTGCTCTTGGAGCAGGACAGGAAACTGACACAACAACAATCTACCGTTCTTTCTGCTTCATTCTATTTTACGCTGTTGCTGTCCAATAAATCAGGGGTTGCAATCTCTAACATTTAGCATTTTCTTTAATTGTGCAATGTATGTCATGTGACATGTAATCGGTGAGCAGGGGGGGAAACCCCATTGATTGAGGGAAAACACTGCAGTGCTTTGAAGGGAACAAGAGGGGAAAAAAATGATACTTCATTTTAGGTTCAGCACAACCTGTGGCACAGCAGTTTTAACGTATGTGTAGCATACCATGCTACAAAGTAATGACATCATTAAAATGCCACATTTAACACCAGAAAATGATGTATGAGAAGAGAAAAATGCAACAAAATAGGAAAACAAATAGACGAAGGAGGGAAACTGGAATCCTCCATCTTGGTGTTATGTCATTACAGGACCATACCTCAAAATGGAATAGTGTTCAATGGTTATTGAACACTAAGGATGCTCAATAATTATTGGCATCAATTGAACAGCAGCTGTTGACAATAACCGTTAATATTTACTGTGCATTTGACAGAAATTCTGCTATAGTAGTTTCTAATATTTACAAAACTACATGATACCCAAGAGAGAGATAAAAACAGGAAAAATGACATTAAGGATGGAGCAACAATAACTCACAAAAATAGCTCACAATAAACTAATTAGAAATGGAAATGTATTGTCTTACCACTCCTGCTGGGGTTCATCGATCACAAGCAGAATCTTAAACTTCTTGGGTGTCGTGACTTGGGTCTGCTCCACGAGCCCTGCTGAGGCAGCTGTCTGCTTTACAACATTTGTGATGGAGCTGAAGAAACCAGCGCCGGTCGATTGAGATGTCTGAGGCTTCTTCTCAGGAGCAGGGGAAACGGCTGGAGGTGTCGGCCCGCTTGTTGGAGACTTGGCAGGGGTGGAGGAAGCAGGTGGAGGAGGCTGAGCAGGGTCAGGCCTCTGAAGGTCTGTCATGTAACCGTTGGGCAGGTTGGAAATGAAGGTGCTGTCCGAGAGACGCCGGCGTAGGTAATTCATGGCTGGAGAGGAGTAAACGAGAGTTGGGTGTGGAAATTTATCCTGCAGGGTTCTCCTGGCTGTGAGTATATAGCAGAGGGAGGCTGGGGTCTCCGTACAAACTCCTAACGAATGTAGTACCTCCCAGCTTTGCAGAGCATCCTCCAAGCTCTCCCTCACTGGCAGTGACGCTACAGCTTCCAGCAGCCAATCCCCTCACCCTGTGCTTTCCTCAAGCATAACACATGATGCTCGACTGTGCCTTCCTCCCGTCGTCCTCTCTCCTCTCTCTCTTTCAGCGGCATGCCTGATTTCCCTACCCCTCCCCCATTTTCTGCTTTACAGACATCATCCTTTTCTGAGCCACAGCATAAAAAATGAGGGGTTTCCAGTGGAGGTGCAAGAGGGTATCCGGGTTATACATCACAATGGCTTTACACCTCCTACCCATGTTTGCTAGGATTCTCTGCCCACTGTCTATGAAGAGCATTTCTGTCAGCCACAAATTCTAAAATGGCTGTTTGGACCTGTGGGCAGCACTGAAAGGGAGGAAACGTCAGCAGCAGTCCCTTGAGGCACAAATGCATCCAGTAAACAATCTCTGGTGTGGTGCATCAACCCCTAAAGCTACTATCTATGTTGTAAATATATTTGCATCCACAAAACCAGAATGCACATGCAAGAAAAATGTACGATGAAGTATAATGAGAGAGAAGGATGTATGGAAAATGGTTGGGAAGGAATTCACTTAATCAACAGCTTATGGTGTCCAGAGATCAAAGCAAATATAAGCAAAGGCCAACACGGTTAGTCTCTGACAAGGACACTCACGAGCAGTTAAAATCAATAAATATATTTATACTTTTCTTACTACTTACATTTTAATCACCCATATTAATATAAAATATTTATAGTTTGAAATTAATATTTTCACCTGCCTCTCATTGTGTTTTTCCTTTTAAGAGAATGACCGTCAGTCTACAAAGGCACATGAATTCTGTCCCTATAATTGAATTACACACAAACTCTTGTTTTAAAGCCTTTATTTATGTTAATTATGCAAAAGACAAAGGTGTTCATATTTAGGTGTTTTTTTAGATACACTCAACTTTGAGCTGCATTTGCCTCGGAATACATCTTGTTTTAACTTGTACTTTGTATTTTCTGTGATGTTATAATTGTGATTAATACATACACATGCTGTGAGTTGCTGGGGTTTCAAGGTTTTATTCTTTTGTCTCTTTCTGAGGGTGTAGAAGCAGATTTTTAAGTTGTTGACTTGCATTTTCTTTCTCTAATCCACACCTATATCCTCCTGTCATTTAAGCATTTCCTACCACTTTTGTAAATATAAAGTGCATAAATATAGACTTTTGCATATATTTTGTTTATAAATATATATAAATGCTGTGATATTTTTGGTTTGATGGTAAGTAGAGAGGTCTCTTTGGTTTGCAAGTATTGCAGATCCCAGGAATACCAAAATGTGTTGCTTTGAGTTTACTGTGTGTGAGAGGGACACCAACTGGTTGTTTTACAGTAGTGCAAATTGAAGTCAAACTGAAGTATAATCCAGTTTATACTCCAGAAAGATCCATACAATAGAGTGTGATCCAGCACAGGCTCAAGTGGTGACTGAGCATTTGTATTTTAAAATCCCAGCCTACAGTGTTTCAGCTATTATCCTATCTGTTGAATTTGCTGTCATAAACAACCTTTTTTGTTTTCTCTCAGCTAATAAATATTTTCATAACTCATAAATATACTTCAGCTTGACGGATCACATGATTGTGATTCAGGTGCATTCATAAACATGTCTCGTCTCTGAGCCTGGGCTGGTCTTTTGTTTTGGGGCTCCGCCTCCTGTGATGGGAAAGTACGCGAAGCACAGTACAAACTATGGTTTTGTTGTGGTAAGACCAAGATTATTGATTGATTAGGTATCATTAGAAGCTTGCCATTATCCTCTTTGACATTACGTTTGTTGAATTAAACAAAGTAGGTTGTCGCTAACGCGTCGTTCATAGTTTTTAGCTGAATGTTAACTTTTTGAGCCAACTGAGTTTGCGGCTGTGCTAACCTTAGTTTTGTGTGACTTGAGCTAAAGTTAGCCATTTCCTTCGTTGACTCGTATAATTACGCTTACAACATTTGTAGTTTTCTGACATTGTCTTTAACAGTTACTTTAACTTTTTTTCGGGATACAGCTATTGATATGACGTGTTAAAATAAACCAATTAGAGCTAAGGAACGTTTTAACCGCTAGCTTAGTGGAGCCGCTAGCTTAGTGGTTTGCGGTTGGTTAGCTGTCATGCTAGTCGTGGGTGTTTGAGTCTGTTACGACATACAGTTTGCCAATGGACTATTACGCTTAAGAAATTACTTCTATTTAATGTATTTTGACTTAAAGTGTGTTATAACATTCTTAACTTTTCTTTTTAGGATATACTTTTGCGTTGTTGCCTTGGATAGAATAGCCTGCTAATGTCAACGTTAGCAGCTAGCCTGTACATGTAAATGCTGTGCACTAGAATGGACCTGTTGAACTCTCAGTTCCTGGACAAGATGAACAATAACATTGGGAGACTGCACTACGACGGTAAAGTTGCCTTTTTATTTCTGTTTATATGACATTTTATTTCTGTTTATGTGACCTCGACTCTCTTGCTCATATTGCGTTGCCTTATTGGCAAGTAGCAATCAATTGGTTTTAATTAAACACAACTGGTATTGGTGCGCGGTAATTAATTGCTGCAGCTGGTGGTCCAAATTTCTTAATGATATGTAAGACATTTTATGTGAATGGTTATTATGGAATTTAGATTCAAATCTAAAAATATTTTATTGTTCCTGAAGGGAAATTAAAAGTTGTTGTAAGTCATGTTATTTGAAATTCTTCAGAGTTATTGTAGATAGTGATTGCTATTGGCAGAAAAAAAAAATCTCTTATAGCGTTCCATATTACAGCAAATTTAATGAAGCCTCTGACTGAAGATACTCTGTTTTCCCTCATAAAGAGGGTTGTCGGGGTTATCCATAATTTTCCTGATTTTTATGACAAATAAAGCACATACATAGTTGCTTGGTCACTTTTGGTAAATGCATGAAATGGCCCAAATTCTTGTTATTCAAATATAACTTAAGAAATATTCTAAACTGCTAAATTTATAATTGTCTTTGTAGTTATTTGAAAACAATATGTCAGTGGAAACTATGTCAGCAAGAACAAGTCTTTTAATACTGTAATTAATATAGAATAGAAGAAATGAATTAACTGCTGACTTTTTTCCACAGATGAGTCTAGGATTCCATCCCTATCTACTGCTGTGTCAACCATAACTGGGCCTTCCCCACACTGCCCAAACAAACGGAAGTACGGAGCCGAACAAATGGAAAACAGACTCAACTGTGATGATGACCACATGACCAAAATGAGCAGAATGTTTGCTACTCACCTGTAAGTGCACTTAAGAGCAGAAGTCAAAATTAAATGAAGTCTGCTGAAGTGACTTACTGAGTTTTGATTTGCATGTAGATTTTGTAAACCAGGGAAATTGTAAGTCAGATTGAAGCATAAAAATATGCAATAAACACATTCAATAAAATGTCAAAACTCCATAGCAGTTTTGCAGCTTAACTAAAAATTCCTACATTTATGTTCAATGGAAATAAATTGAGGTAAAATTGAAACCTTTCAATATGGCCCTTTTCCTCTTTGCATCATTGTGTTGGAGAAAGCTTACTCTGCTTACATTATATTTTTATTATAAAGGTAAAAGTGGTGTGTGGTAAAGTGTCTGCAGAGATGCATCAGTGAGATTGATTTTCGATCTCCATTTGTTTTTCTCAGCGCTCGTCCGTCTGCTGGAGACAACCGCAATGAGCACTGGAGCCTGAGCCACAGTCCTGCGGAGCGGCCTAACCCATATGCAACCATTTCTGGCTATGCTATAGACCAGCCGCTGGCTCTGACCAAAGGCCACAGTGGCACTGAAGTGTTGCGGCCTGTCATGAGTGGGACCGCAGAACGGCAGCAGGTGCGTCCATATTGACTGAAATGATCAGTAAATGGTATTGTATGAACTGCTGCAGTCCTCTTGTTGATTGAAAAATACATTTCAATTTAGTTTTAACCAGTTTGTGGAACAATTGTTGTGTGAATTTAACAGTTTTTGTGAATTAAATTAAAAAATGAATGCTTGTTCATTTTTGGTGATCAGAGCAGAAAACTTCCTCATCAAAGAAAAATTAACATTCTTCTGCAAAATTATCACTTCATATAAATAACAGACGTTTGGAACCTTTATTCAAAATGTTTATGTTCACACTTTAAGCTTCAATTTTTGAGTTTAATAGTTTGGTGGTTTTTAAAGTATTTACAAAGATTCCTTGGCAGTCATAAATACTAGGCTTAATTGTTAAAAAATATTAATACTCATCAACATCTCCTTTAGTTTGTTGTATGAAACTCATCAGATTTTTAAATTTTCCTGTTTTCCAGAATCGACCCTCGGTTATCACGTGTGCTCCAGCAAGTAACCGGAATTGTAACCTCTCACACTGCCACATGAATGGCTGCACTCCTCCCCCGCCTGACGATCAGAGAAAGACCAATGGTAATCTGTTTTTTTTTTTTTTTTTTGTACTCTGTTCTCATAATCTTGTTAAATTGTCTCAATTAAGCAAACCATTATTTTTGAGGTGCCAGTGTTGCAAGTCCACATTTTTCCCTGTAAGTGGTAAAAAAATAAAAATATTTATAGACATTGGACAGCAAAGTTCTGAGATTTTTCAGTGCAGAAAACCTCATCCTGCTTTGCCTTCAAGTTTCAGTAGAATATTTACATAAAATTAGGTTTAGGGTGAATATGAAGACTTGCTGTGTAAATCCACTGATGGTTCTCTGAAACGTCATATTTTTTCTTAAAATTAGCAGAAATTATGACAGTGTCTTTTATAACTTAGCCAAAGTTTGGTTTCCCACCTAAATTATATTGTTTCACATTAGTGGAATTAATTTACATTTACAACTAATTAAGTTAACTTTTTTGTTGACTTGAAAATATTTTCAAGTAACTGTTTTAAAATTAAATCTAATGGCTAATTCTGCAATTACTTTTTTTACTTTGTAATTGAAGTTCTTGTTAATCATCTTGTTCTGTCTTTGTCCTCGTTTTTCCAAAATCTTATTTTTAGCTAAGACCGAATGCGACACCGACATTGAGGAACACTTTCGCCGCAGTCTTGGGAAAAACTACAAAGAAGCTGAGGCTGTGTCCAATTCGGTTTCTATCACGGGTTCTGTGGATGATCACTTTGCGAAGGCGCTGGGAGATGCTTGGCTTCAGATACAGGCCAGAGGTAGCAGCCATCAGACTCCAGAGGACGACCCATAAGATAGGAGGCGAGATCGAAAGGGATCATTTTATTATTCTCACTTCTTGCCAAGAATCAACTTCTCTTAGCCAGGAACAGTGTAAGACGTGTGGTGTTCACATAAGTGGTTCTTCTTTGGACCTCAAGGTCAATCTTATAGAACACTCGGCTCAGTTTTATCACTTAAAATTGGTCATTTTCACCCACAAAGAAGGAACAAAATTTTGAGTCATCTGATAGTTGTGGGAAAATTATTAATCACACTGTAAGTTTCTGAATATAGATTCCTAAAGTTGTCAGTTGCCAGCATAACAACAGGTTTTTCACCTGCCTGTCATCTGATTTGATAGCCAAAGACCTTTCCAGCCTTTTTCCACCAGCCTGTAAGCCATATTATCTGTTCTTTCATTGCCACTCTAAGATCACACTGCTTTTCAATCAATATTACTTGAAAATGACAGCTATGTCTCTTTTGCACTATTATGTTCTTGACCTCTGGTGTCACAGGTTACCTGTTGGAAGTAATGTGCAAAAATGCGTTTTGAGATTTATATGAGAAAATTACTGCCTTGGCCTTGTTGCTTCCAGAAAACACTAGATCAAACTGTCTTTTTTATGATGATGAACTGGACTTATCCACTGTTTAATAACTTTAGTTTGCTTATGCATTCACTAAATCTGATTACATATTTCCACTAACATCAATCATAGTTGAACTTTAACTAGAAAGCATAATTCAAATAGCTGGTTTCTATTACAAACTTTATCCTTATACTATGTATTTAGCCAGATTTTATTTTTATCTGTGATATTTTAGAAATAGTCACTGCTGGTACAGTTGTACTCTGTATGTTTTTGTATCTGGTTTTCATGACTCTACTTAGGTGCATAGCTTGGCATCCATCAACAAATCACAGCCTCTGGCAAGGCTGTCTGCAGTTTTACCAGCTGCATTATTGTTACTCTGTGGAGCTGGATGTTATAGCTTAGCACATGAATGACTGAATACGGCTAAATCTCCTGCTCTGTATTATAGTTGATAAGCAGTGACTTTATTTATTCTCAACATGTTGATTTTTGTTGTGAAACTTTTGCTTTGGAGAGGATTCCTAAACTACTTCAATAACAAAGAAGTTGATTTTCAGTTTATTAATACAAGACAGAAGTAGCCTTAGTTTTTAAGTTGCATTGAACATTCCACCAATGCTGCTGATCTTTAGGAGTCTCATCAGTTGCTTAGCTGGTACTGTTACAACATTGTGTGTTTGTGTATTTTGTTTTTCCCTAAATCTAAATAGCGGTCTATTGTTGCCAAATTTCTTATTTCATGAAGCAGGGCTTAATAGAGAGCCATATTTCTGATAAAGTTGATGTTTAATTCCTAGAGTTGAAAACTTATTGACTTCGAAAGGTCTCCCAACCTTTTCATACTTGGTTTTATTAAAATCTGAAATTTTAATGGCTTACAGTGGAATTCAAGTTTTCACGTTGAAGGATAACCGCAAACAATGTTTAAATGAGATTTCACATGACAGGTGAAAACAATGTTTCACATAATTATGATGTAGAGGAAAGATGATGCATTTTTTACAAATATGTCCTGTGGGCTTCCTGATACTTTATAAAAGGTCTGGACTGGGTTATTGTAACAATTGTACTTTGATCTAAACGTTTCCATTACATCAATGTTTGTGGTTCCAATGTGACTAAATGTGACAAATTTGGGGGATTATGATACTTTTTTATGACACTACATGCGATAGTGTGACATTTTTGATAACATTTGGTATTCTAAGGTTCTTTTTCTATTAACATTTTAACAACCTTGTTTTTTATTAATATACTTTTTTTTATTTTTTATTTTATATACTGTATAATCTTTTCTACTTTATTTTACACATCCTGGACCATCATTGCGCGGTGCGGAATGATCAGTGTTTGGTTTCCTTTCAGCCTCATCTACTTGCGCTGAAGTAGATGATGCTTCGAAAATGTAGAATGACACAATGCAACTTGTCTTCTTAAATTTTCCATATGTGCAGAAACAGTTTTCTGACATTGAGGCTTCTTTTGTGTAGACTTCTGTAACGGGTTGGAGTTTAAGCTTTCTGTATGTATTTGTAGAAGTGAGTGATTTATGGGATCTGCTTGTTTGACACAAGTAAAAGTTTCACTAATGTATTTGCCGGTTTTAGGCCTATATTTAATTTTTTTAGAGTACCTGTATCTTTAAGACTGTATAAAGTTCTGGTTTTAGGAGTCATCCTGGTAGAAAAATATAAAGGGTTTTTCCATCTTTATTTCTCTGGAAGAAAACACTTTTTGTACTTCAATATTTTCAAAATAAACTTATAATAGCTACATTTGCACATTTTTGTTGTCCATTTTTCCTGCAATATATTTAACGGAAGAAGAAGGAAGTTTGAACCTTAGCATCTACTATAATAATCTTAGGTATAATAACTGAAAGGAGCAATGCACAGTTTAAATCATAATAGATCATTATTTATATTTTTAAATTAGTTTTGCTGCAGAGGTTTACATATTGTTGCTTCAATATGCCTTGCTGTCTGCCTGGTGATCCTAAATTTTATCTGCTAAATTCTGCCCAGGTGGGTGAGTTTCAAGCCAATCGGTTGCAAGGTAACCTCTGACAAAAAGTTGCATAGCTGATTTGGAGCATTTGCAATGATGTTTCAAGAGCAAGTCAAACACAAACTGCTCTCACCTCGTCTCCGCACTCGTGTCCCTAGGGTCGATATTTGAAAGTTACTGCGATTCACAGACGTGCTTTTCCACAGCATAACAGTCCTGTTGACAGGTAGGCTTTGTAACAACTGTTTATTTAATGTCTTTCTATTTTCTACTTAATGACCATGTATGTGCAATACATTCTACAGCTAGGCTGGCTTATTCTCGACAAGCAGCTGCCATTTTCCCCTAGATGTCAACTGCAGTCTCTGTTTGTTTGGTGCCATGGTAACTGACATTTACAAATCTGCAAGTGTGACACAATGAATATGTGATTAATATTCTGCTTTTTGTTTTAGTTTTTTTTCTTTTTTGAAAATGGCACCTTTTTGTGACTGTATATAATTGAAATACTATAACACTGAACAGCTGAGTACTATTTTCTTTATGGGTTTTTCTCCCCTGACCAGCAGATGGCACTATTATGCTTCTTTTGAAGCACTTTAAAACTCCTGAATCTCTGGAGACCAAACAAAGAGGATCATCATCCCCAGACAATTGGAATGGATGCTGCATGTCTTTGATATGTCTTTTTGTGCACTAAATATTTTCTTTTGATACAGTAAATATCAAAACGGTTAAAAGAGATATTATGACATCAATTTAACATAGAACATGTAAAGATATTTTGCATAATTTTCTTATGGCATTTTTAAACACTATTTTAGATTATGTCTAAATCTATGGACTAGACCATGCTTAATTTAGCTTTCCAAATACAGATTTTCTGTGCAATATTAAGAAATACAAATATTTTAAGTAAATGACAGTGAATTTGTGCATTTAAAAATTATTTCTTTTTTCGCTTTCGACCCTTGTTCTCAAATCTGCTGGAAAGCCACTAAATATGTCCACTGCCTCCACAAGATTAGACGTCACCATTCAGCAAATACAATAACCACCAATATTGCTGCCATGTCTTCCACGGATGCCAGTTCTTGTGGGACTATGAAGAGGAAATCAAAATTTTTCTAGTTCACGTTAAAACAAAAATATAAAAACAACCCCTTTATATTCCTGTATGGACACACTCAACGCTGGCACGCAAATATCAGACCTCGTCAGTAGCCGACATGAGTCGAGTGTCTTAATCAAGATGACACTTCAGGGTCATGCCAAATTCGGCTTGGCCTCTTCAATGTGTGAAGGCCACAAGGAGCATGACATCTGTGCTTGAAATGGAGGCCCGGTCTCTCGGCCGCTGCCTTGTGTTACTTCCCCAACTGGACAGACTCTGCTGCTGTGAGACACACAGTTAGGACACACATATGTCAAATAGTGAGCTCCGTCGCCTTTGTAAAAGAACTGAACCAATGAGAAGAGCTTAACACGGTGCACTCTGGCCACGGTATGGCATATAAATGAATCCAGTTGGATAAATGAATGGTTTCACTGCAGGCTAAATAGCAAAAGTGTCTCTTACAGTGTCACACATGTTGACTCACGTCCTCTTTACATACTGTCCTGCTCAAACGCCTGATAGAGATCTCATTCATTCGTTTGCATAATTCCAAATTTGTTGTGCCTGAACAGAGTCCAGGGCTGCACCCCTATCCACAGCATCTGTGAGTGCACTATGTCTGGGGAATTTGCATGATTGCCTGTAGATTATGTGAACATCGCCACCTCCCCCTCTTCTTCCTCCTCCTCTTCCTTTTTTTTTTTTTTCCAGTTTTTTTTTTCTTTTCTTTTTTTTCTTTTTATGTGGCTCTCCGCTGTGAGGATGCACACACATCCTTGGGCAAAAGAATCTAAAATAGATCATACGAGCAACTGGAGTAGATGCACAGGCACAGGAAGCAGCTCACGGGCAGACTTGAGTCATGCTGGCAAGATCATGCACCCTGAGCTGACAGCCCAACACACCCGATTACCAATCACGTCACTTGCAAAATGCAGCAGCAGCCATACTATGTGTCGTAAATAAATAGAGGAAAATTTTGAAAAGCCACGCAGATTTCCCTTCATAAAGGACTTCTTAGCGATGTCAGGATCTAAAGGGAGGGCCGGCCGTCTGTGCTTCAAGACGGACCTGATGAACATCTCCGGCTCACGGAGCAGTGGCTCATTCAATGTGTCATGTGGACTGCTGGCAATGGCATAACCTTTGCAGAGGGAAGGGAAGACAACACGGTCACTCTGGATAACAGTCTCGCAATGAATAAAAACAGACCCTGTCAGGCCGTCTCAGCATCAGTTTTAGGCTGCACACCACTGCGAACACAACCTACCAATCACTCTTTGCCTTTTTCTCAATCCTCCCTCCTATCAGTTGGTATGGCTCCTTCTCCTATAAGGCAAGCACTTGATTTGTCGGGGATACTAATAATACCCCTCTACTTTACATTCTCGTGCACTATTTGCTGCCTCAGCTCCATGTTTGACCCGCTTTGTTGGGAACATTTGGCCTGCTGCATCACCGTATGGTGCTTGACACAGCCAGTGATTTCTGAGATTTGGTTGGCATCGGCGGTACAGTGTTATCTATTATTGATTTGTAATGATTGATTTAAAGAGCCATCTGCTGCAAAAGCATGCTGCTTCTAATTTCTGCAAGACAACAAATCAAAAATCAAATGAGGTATGAAATGTCCTTAGAAAAGCATAAATACACAAGTAGCAAACATTTGTAAAGGGCCTTTAATCAACTGTAGATGGACAGGAAAAGGGGCAAAAAGAAAAGAGAAAGACATGCAGCAAATGGCCTGAGGCCGGGAATTGAATCGGGGACAATTGCATTGAGAACCATACCCTCTGTTTATGGTGCACCTCTTCTACCTCTGAGCCATGAGGTGGACCCCCTGGTGCCCAGTTAAATACATTGAACTTTGTGTTTAGGACTTGTCAAATGCAGAAAAAAGTTCAATGGATATGAATACCTTTCAAGACACTGTACTAATGACGAGCTAAAAATTCTCAAATCCTGCTTTTTTCCCCCTGCAGGGTCAATACTCCATATAATCATTTAGATTTCCTCGTTTAACATCAGGCAAAGATGATGTGCGTTGAGACGGCGTGTTTTGGGCAGCGAACAGCAGACGGATGTTTGAACCATTACTAAGGGGCATTCTCATGTCTCATTATGAGGCTTGTTAAGGCCCACATTACAGCTGCTTGACTGCGCAGCCTTAATAAGGAAAGTGACCCAACACCAACATGAGCGGCAGCATTTTACCTTTCATTGCCATCTATTTGCGCCCTTCGTGGCCTTATCACTTTCTCTTGCCGGTCTTCCTCCCCCTTTTTTGCCACAGCGCCATCCTTCCCCCCCTCAACTCTCCCACCACAACCACCACCGCTACCACTACATCTCCCCCCGTTGTGTGTTTGGCAGTCACACAGTTGGCCATGTGTGTGCTGGAGACGTTACATAATGCCCTCCTTTCACTGCTCTCCAGATCAAAGAGAACAATCCAGCACAGAGAAATAGCTCCTTGCTGATTTTTCTTCTCTTCAGCCCTTACATTGTTTTTTTCAGACTTCTGTACAGTACACTGCATTATAACCAGCTCCAGGATTCCTGTGGAAAAACCAAACAAAGAGGCAAGGAAAGAGGAAAAAGAAAGGAGACAAAAAAAAAGCCCCAGATTAGGCTGGGTAGGTAATACTTTGTCAGAATTAACATAACACAAAGAGTTTTGTTGACTTCTTATTTAACTGCCTTAAGAAATTGGTGTAACTTTTCAAATCTAATCTACTTTGCATTTCCTCCATCTTAAGCCTGATGCAACTCTGTTGAAAACATCGCTCTAGAAGCATTTCCGCTCAAAGTCTCTTTCCTTGTTATGAAACGTTTAACCGCACATGATTACATGCAAACTAAGAGGGAAACAGGCCAAAGAAAAGAGGTTCTTTTTCATCCTGAAACAAAGACTTTCATAAAAAGAAAGAAAAAGCGAGGGAGAGGAAGGGAGAGCAAGAGTGCATTAAATGCTGTCAAAGAGGCTCGGCCTGTCCACATCCTCGTGAGCATTGAGATAACGAGGCTGTGCTGAGGGGACGTTTACCGTCCATAACAAATTGTACACAGCACTTTGTGAGACCAGAGGCTGCAGCTGTTAAACTGCAACTAAAAAGATTATGTGCTTTAAATACATGGTGGTAGATTTACATTCTGTAAAAAAGGTTTTGTCCAATGATGGATTCAGCAAATTTGAATATCAGACCAATATAACATGACATGTTTGAAAAAGTAATTGTCCCCAATCCTAAAACTGGTTGTGGCACAATTAGTATTGCTGTGGACAGGTTTTAGTTCTGAGATGAATTGTTTGGTTTCAGCTACGATGCAGGGATTTTGGTGCATTTTAATCAGATTCAAGTCCAGATTTTGAATAGGCCACTCCAAAACCTTAATTGTCTTCATTTGTCTGTCGATTAATTCGGGTGTAGATAGGCTGATTTGCTTCAGAAAATAAGACTGCTGCATAATCCAAGTGTACTTGAGCCTAAAGTCACAAAGTGCTAATTGGACTTTCTTTTTGATTCTTCTATCGATTAAGGCAAGTTGTCCAGGTCCTGAAGCAGTAAAACTGTGCAGCCCTTGTTTCATGTTTTGTACTAATCTGGCCATTGTCTTCTGGTGCAATTCTGCTTAATTCTCATCTCCCTTCAGTGCTCTGTCTGAGTTTTCTTCCACTGAGCTTGATATCTCCAGCTAAATGAAAGTTTGAAATTCTACTGGAATTTCAATCAGGTCAATCAGTGAACAGAAAAAGAATTTGCGAACAATCAATTTTCTGGACTGGTGTAGAATTAGTTTGCCTATGGTTCGGCAATGGCAGCAGAGGCAGTGAACAAGTAATAATACTATTCCAAATATTGAATTATTAAACAGTCATCTTGCTCGGCTTGGCATTTCTCTCTTTGTGGTGGGAATGGCTGTTTACATTGCAGGCAATTCTTTGTAAACTTCATAGCGTCAAACTGGCGCATTACATACAGTATGTTACATTCAAAATGTAAAACTTTTAATAAAGTCCACACCTTCTGCAAGCAATCGTTTCTCAAAAGCGGAGGGTTCAATTCCTGTGTATAAAGTGAAGCGTGGAACAAGGGGCTGTTTTTTTTTTACCAGGCTAAAGTCATACTAGATGTGAGGAGAAAGTCACTTTCCAAAAATTTCCAGTTTTGTTTCATCTGTCCACAAAATAGATGTTTTTCAGGTAAATTTAAGACAGCATGTGCTCTTGTTGCTCAGCAACTTCACCTTAGTCCTTCTACCATGGATGCCATATTCTTTCATATTGTTGAATCAAAAGTATTCACCTTAGGCAAGTGAGTCATCTTGTCCCTTAAATCAATCGTTCCTTTCTTTATATATTTAAGTCCTTTTCATACACATGGCTGTATTACTAGAGGATGTTGTTTTCTGGTTATTATGCAGGTCATGCTGTTTTCATAACCTATAACCAAATGGTAACGCTGCAGATGTCCATTGTCTTCCACTGTCCAGGATCTCTTCAATGTTATGAAGTCAACAGAATGTGACTTTTCCATATAATTCTTGGAAACGCAATTGATTACATTGCATAATCAGTTGCGTTTTACCGTTCTCCCATTTGGGGAGCAGAGGGACAAATGGCTGTTCCACCTTACTGTAATTACTGCAACCAAATGAAAAACTTTGCATTTTGCAGGCACTGTTGTGTGCTTGAATTCTCCCTCTGCATTATCTTTCAGAAAACAGTTAAGAACTTTAAGGCAGCAAATTTGGAATTTGGCTTGGGCTAAAATTACCTGATTTTTGTACCAGTCTATCTAGTCTTGAGCTTGCCTTTGAAATGATCTGGTTTTGGACCAGTCATTTTTTTTACTATGTTTTTTTTTTTTTTTTAATTGCAAAGTCAACAATAAAATAAAAGTAAAGTAAAATTGAACCAAAATATGTGGTTAATTGATCATTTAAAAACCACATTTCTTATTTACTCAGATTTGCATCACTCCATATGCTATATCATTGTCTCTGACTCAAACTATTTCCAAAATGAACCCCAGTTGATGGTGAGGAGGTTTCCATTCCGCTCAGACAGATCAGCAGCAGTCCTTATCTCTGTTAATGCCCCCGGTGATGGAGACCGGCTGGCTGGTCGAAGGGAGCAGAGCGTCTGGGTTATCTTTGACCCTGAGCCAGGGGGGGAATGAGCAGGTAAACCAGAAATAAAAGCATCTTTAGGACACAGCATGGACTTGTAGAAGTGCATGGCTGACCACAAGCTGTGTGGCTGCAGCATTAGATGAACTGTGAGGGGGAACAGAGGAGTGCAAAGCTTCAGAGTGGGTTTGGTGCTCAAACTGTTATCGCACCTGACAGCGTCTGGTTTGGGATCCAGTGGTGCACGCGGCATACGTAAGCAGCTGGTCATCTGTTGGTCAGAGTGATGGGGTGTGACGTGTCACACGCTACATTAGAGTCAGCCACGGGATGGGTTTGACGTTCCAAGGAAAATTTAGTTCACCACAGAGCTGTGGTCCCACTCATGATGTAAAACCAGATCCAATTATTATATTGACTTCTGAAAATTTTGGTTTGATTTATGGCTTAGTTTCAAATTAAATATGTTTGAAAATGTTAATCCCATTTAATCTTTTCTCTGTAGTTTCTATTATTAGAAGTATATTTTGGCCAGCAGTTTTAGAGATGAGTGACTATTCTTTGCTCTTGCTCATGTCAGTTGCTTACATCACTTATCAGATGTTTCACAACTATTCAACATGGGCATAAATATCATATTGATTTGGACCTTCAAAATTATTTATTTGAAATGGTGTTTTTCTGGGTGGAATGATGATACAACAAATTTGGTGTTTTTCTGGGTGGAATGATGATACAACAAATTATCATTGACAACTCTGATTAGTTTCTGAGCAGGAGCAGTGTATTTATGCAAATGGCAGTAGGACCACAGTGAGAATTTATTTTTTGCAGATTACATTAGCACAACATAGAGGCAGTTTTAGCAATATTTAAAAAACGTGTATTTTTTAAAAAAAATAAAAGTTTATCTGAATTTCTTTGTTTCCCCTTGAGCAAAATAATTAAAACTTCAAAATGGCTATAACATTTTTCCCTCTCACGGGAAATGTGAAACATAGAAACACACTATGATTATATTACTTCTGAGTATGAGTGTCCACAACACTAACCTGTTTCTGTGGTCTAAATAGAAGTTGCTCTTCCTGTTTGCCTTAGTTAGGAATCTGCTTTCTGCTTGCTCCACTGTTTAGTGTTTCCTTCAGCTTCCCTGATCCTTTTGCTTGCCTCAGCCCTGTGTTGGTCAAAGTGTTCCTGAGGATGTCGTACCTGTCACCGTGCAGCTCAGGGTGCAGCAGCTGGAGGACCCAGATGCCTGAGGAAGGCAGGACAGAGTGGGCAGACTGGGCCGCTGTGGATCAGCCTGGGCCGACTCACCCATCACTGAGCACGGTTCCCAAACCTCTCTGACAGATCGGAGTAGAAAGCATGTACGACATCATAGCTGTGATTCACCACTGCCTCCAGACCAAGGATGCCCAGAAGGCCGCCAGATCTCTTAATCATCGCGTATGCATGTGTGGACGTTGTTTACGGGAGAGAGCGAGACAGACGAGGAATGAATGAGCCTGTTTTTGTATGACAGCGCTTCTATAAAAGTTGCCAGTGTGTTTTCTGTGTGTCAGAAAGAGTAAAGCACATCTCAACAGGCCTTCAGAGTGTCTCCCAGAGAACAGCGATGAGAACTATCTCATGCATTTGCCACATTTTTATTTGTTTCCTATTTGAAGCAGCATTTATCCATGTGGGTCAGCCTTAATATCTGTGTGGATTCTGCAGAGTTACAATGTGCAGTCAAGGGCAAAACCACAGAGAGAAAATGTCGGACTAAGTATGGGGAATGAATTTAAGGCACGCATGAAGGTCGCTTGTTTAAGTTGGGGTTTGACAATGTGCCAAAAATAATCAAATTAACATGCATTAGTATGCAAACGTAAACACAAAGATTTCTTGTGCAAAGCATTCAAGAAGCAATTGCCCATTTCATACAAATAATTCCAGCATTTAATTTTTCAGAAAAACAACAGTTTTGTGTCATAAATTTGATTACCTTCCACATTCAGTTCTGAATTCTCATGAACTGAACAGATTTAGGCAACATCCAGAGGAGTGACATGTTAAGTGTGTGCTGGCGTAATCTGACAGAATTTATTTAGAATGCAGGTCTTTAGTAAAGCTGCGCCCGAAGCAGCTGCCTAGTCCTGTCTTCATGCTTAACAGGAGCGTTTGTGCATGTCTGCATACAGTAACTTCATGCACACAAGCTAACAGAAAGACAAACTGCACATGTTCATGCATTCACACGGATGCAAGCTTGAGCGCTTACACAGCACATGCACAATTAGAATAATTTGCACCTACAATGTGGGTGAAGCATGGCTTCTTGCTGTAGTTTAGGTTTCAGTAGCATGAAAATAATGAATTTGAGAACAGCAGTGTGTTTTTGTTCTGTTTTAATCCCTTTTAACTAATAAACTGCTGAAGTTTATCATTTATTTTCTATGTTTGATTGCATAAATGGGAGCAAGGAGACTTTGGGAAGAAAATTTGAAAAGGAAGTGAATAGCTGAGTGTTAACAGCTATTTACTCTATTAATAACCCCCAAAATGTTCAGTGCAATAAGTGTCCTTCTGAAGTCACCTAGTAAGTCCAGTGGGGTGTAAGCCAATAATGAGAATATAATTGTTCTGTGAAGGCCTTGGAGATTTGTGAGAGAACATTTTAGAACTGCTGAAACTGATATAATTGCAGACATAATCAATATAGCAACCGCACAGGACTACTTGGGTGCAAATTGTAGAAAATTATATCCAAAGTATCATTTATTCAAGCTCTGCATATCTATAACATATGAACTCTTAACTCCCTTTACTGCCCACACCGGATATATTTATTACTGACTGAGATGCTCTTGGAGTAGTGGAAACATTTTGTAATGCTGAATAAAGAAAAATATCCTGAAAATTAGGGTGTTTGTAATCAATATTGGTCATTGTATTTTTTTTTTTTTTAAAGTCAGTGATATTGCAATTACATATTTTCCCGAAATCCATTTTTTGCATAGTGCTTTGAAACAATATTTGTAAAATAGCATTGCATAAATAAATAAAAAATATTATATTGACATGCAAAACGCTATGTCTAGGGGAAAATTAATTCTGCACAACATTGAACACAACATTCCCTTGGTGAAACATTGCCTTTCTTTTGCAAGAAAATGGACACTGCAGCATCTGAATTGAGTAAATGCAGAACAATTCTAGAAGGAAACCTGTTAGAAACTGCAAAACACTTGAGACCAGAATGGAGGTTCACCTTAGTCCCCTTAGTCGGAGACATCATGAAACGATTTACATCAAGGCATATTCATGTGTCAGAATGTTCCAGTCAAAGTCCAGACCTACATCCAGCTGAGAATCTGAAGAGATACTTCAGACTGATGTTCACAGACATTCTCCCTCCAGCCTAAGATATTTTGCAGAGAAGAACCAGTGGAAAAATAAAAAATTCTTCTGCAAAAGCTGGTGCTGCATAAGCCCAAAAACACTTGCAGCTTTTTGCTGCAGAAGGTGCTTTGACAAAGTTTTGAGTTAGGGCACTAAACACAAATGTGTACAGCATTTTTCGGACTTTTATTTTCCCTCTCACAGAACATGCATATGCTGTTCTGTCAGATATCAAGTGCATGAGTATTTGCAGTTGCATTGTAACAAAATGAGAAAAGTATAAGATACCTGAATACTTTTGAGTGTCACCATAGTTTAATCTATCTTGAAAGATGACAGATTCAAGAATACACACACATTAAATGAGAATATTAGAACAAAAGCTGCCTCCTCTTTAGACATATTCTGCTGCTTAAATCTTTTCTCTGTGTTTCACTCCGCCTATTCCTCTGCCTGATTTGCATTCCTTTTTTGACCCAGGCAGTAATCTACAGTGACTCCCCCATAAGCCGCTGGCATATTGGGGAGATGTTATAAGCTGTGACAAAAGACAAGAAGTGCTGGAGCCAACTGAAGGTAGCAGAGGACAGGCTCCTGATTAGCTAAACTTGCATTCCCTCAGTCACTTAGACTTATTTTGATTGCAGTTATTTTCATATATTGATTGACTGGAGAAAAAAAAAAATGCTGCCGTCGGTTTGGATTTTCAGTTCCTAACGAGCACAGAGTCATGTAGGGATTCAGATCGGGGAGACTTTATTTTCCCCAGTGTTGTTACAGGTTGATGTGCCGTTAAAATAAGATGTGGATTAATTCTTTCTCTGTCTGTGGAGCTGGTTAAAGAGGCAGATTTAGTTCTTCAAGCAGAAACACTGTAAACATAATTTGTCAGACTCTTCCCTTTTGCATACATACTGAAATCACTGTCATGAAAAAAAAAAATCCTCATGTCAGTACAGCACGGTGTGAAGCAGCAAAATCTTTGGGAATCCACAATAGGTCCCAGTGTGTAGCCATTCATCTTGGGTCTCCATTTACAGCATAAATGCAGGGCTTAATATACAAGCAGCAGTGCAGCTACTGTGCATTTGTCAAAAGACACTTTGTGAATTGGAAAACAAGTTTATTCCAGCAAGGTTCACATTCAGAGTGCAAAAAGGGAGCCCGATTAGCATATATGCAGAGAGGCTTTGCATGCTTGACATCCTCTCAGCCCCTGCGCCGGAAATAGCCATGCATATGACTTCCTCTGATTACATTGATATGTAGATTCATGCATCTGCGTAGATTAGTTATTCATTAATTTATTTGCTCTGAATTCTCGGGTGAGAGTACCTCAGACAGAAAGTCTGGGACAAACCAAAAGCATCTGAGCATTAAAAAAAATGTTGCAAATAATCACTCAGAATAAATGTCAGAAACATATGAAGGTTCAGTGATCCAGAAGAACATAAATCCAGATTTGGCATTATGATTTAGAAACTCTGTGGGCATCAGGGTTAAAACAGAGAAAGTAGAATAATAATTATCAGCCTTTTCATCTTCACTGAATTAGCTTCTCTTGCTCTAAATGGGCTATGAGGATAAATAATGGCTGCGTGTGTTTGTGTGTGTGAGTCTATAAGCTGCAGAGCTCTGTCATCCTTTCATAAAAGCATCATGGATCACCAGTTTTTGCTACCTCAGTGTCTCTCTTTCCTGCAGCCACACTGTGAGCACTTTTCAACTTTAAAAATAGTCTCTTGACAAAGAGTGCCAAGAAATGCTAAACACCAGACATTGTTCCAGCGCTCAGATCTAGCCACAAAATGGAGCTGGCTCGCCCAGAAACACTGTGCTTTACAAGACAAAAAATAGAAACACATTAATTTATGGCATCTGTATCAATTAACTCGGGTAGCTCTGATGGGTGCAGCTAATGTACAGCGACAGTTTGTGCTCAGGTTCGTTCATATAGCAAATTAATCACAGAGTCAATTGGTGTCACATCTTCTGAGTTATGAAACAGGAAATGAAGTGAATCCCTCTGGGTTCCCAGGGAGTTCCCTGCACTCATTTAAGATGGTCCTTTGAAGAACCAGAAGCCATTTAATAGTTGCGCAGGGGGAACAGCGTTATGGGCTGGATTGACAAGTTGGGAATGAGAACTTTAGTCATTTTTAAACCAGCGCAGAACAGCTGCTGCTGCAGCTCATCGTAACATATAAAAATGTGAAATTGACTCAGATAGTTTTGGAAAATGTTCAAAAGTGAGCCATGAATTGAATGTTTGACTAATTTGGAGAAAGCAAAGTAATACATTTTAAAAATGTAGAATTATTTTGGAGAACATGCTTTAAAATACTTTCAATCTGGATTACCTTTTTACAATCTTATTTTTTCTCCCTTCTATTTTTTTGCTAAGTTACTTCTTAATTCAATTGAGAACACAAACAATTCATACCTGACCATTAACCATAAGACCATTTTATTGCCTCCACCAAATCCCTTGAGACATCATTTAGATAAGCTGAAATAACCTTATGATGTCAGTGTGACATCTTTAAAATCTTTTAAATATCTACATTTATAACGTCTCCTGATTGTGTCAAAGTATTTTTAATGTTAACGTTTTATTTTGGTCATTCAGAATTTTTTGGAGAAAAACTTTAAAATAGAGCTGCACTGTGGTGCTTTTGGTAGTACTGTTGCTTTGCTGGAAAAAGATCCTCGGTTTGAATCCCAACTTGGAGTCGTTCTACATGGAGTTTTTAAATAGTCCACAGTCCAAAAGCATGACTCCCAGCTGATATGTGAAATGTGAATCAGCTTCAGTTAATAGATTTTTTTCTACCATGGCAGTTTTACATTTTTGCTTTTTCTCTTGTTCAAAAGAATGCTTAATTGGAATGTATTTGAATTTTAAATTTCAGAAACCTGTGCTTCTTTTTCACATAATTCTTTATTAAAATAAAATAATACGTATATCTTAAATATTAATTTAGGATATACAGACTGTTCTTACAAACTGTTCTTATTACATATTCTTTAAATGTGTAATAAAGGTTCCTAATGAAAGTTGGTAGATTATGAGAGTGCCAGAGTGACTTGAGTTTTCTCTATTATTACTATACACTGTCAATCAGTGGGCAGAAAGAATAGTATAGTATGGTATCTTTCTCCTTCTTTAAAAGAAAAACTCATACTTTCAGTTACTTTTTTAACCTACAATTATCGTCTGAAATCTTTGTGCCCTCCATCCAATTCAGAAACATATTAGTATTGGCAGATCTCAGCCTTGATTCTCTGAAAAACAATGAGACTCAATGTAGAATCAATATTTATCTTATTTCGACTTGCAGACACCAGAGGATTTTGGGTGAATACTGGCTGGTACTGTATTTAGATGTTATAATTTTATAACAAACTCTAATCCCAAATCATGAAGCTTCCACCACCATGTTTCTGTGTGGCTGTTCTTAAAGTGGTTTCACAGTGAGTTTTTTTTTTTTTGGACAAACTATACCTTTTGGAATCTATTATAAGACGTTCAATTAACGTTTTCTTTGTTGTTGTTTTTTTACACTTGCATGGAAAACATAGCTAACTGTTGTCACAGTTAATGCTGCAGCTCAATGACCACTTTCTACCTTTTCTATTCATTGTTTTGGGAAAAAAACACAATTTCTGTAATGTCATTGTTTCATATTTTCTTCATTTATGAAATACAACTACTCTATTTCTAGGCATTGGGAATCAATATAATTGATCTTTGGTGGTTAGCCTGGAGAGGTCTAAGGATTAATTTAGGTCAGAAACAATAGGTACACTTTTGCATCATTGCAACTTTTTAAAATTTTACTTTTTCCTCTTAAAAAGTTGTTTTCATTTGAATTGTGCAGCATGTATACCACAATAAAGGTTGAGACATTTTTTTTCAATTAGTAATTTTTTGCATTACTAATTTTAACAGAGGTGGGTACACTTCTGAGAGCCGTAGAATATTCTCATATAGAATATCAACGGAATCTCGGTACATGGAAAAAACATTAAATGACAGTTAAATAAAGTGAATCACAGTGTCACTGTGGAGCTGAACGAAGCTGCTGCCCCACATCCCAGGAGTATCTGGATTCTGCAAGATTGCTCCCAACTAATGAAGATCTTCCGCCTCCTCTCCTCCCTGGCCGTCAGTGATGATCTATGCCTTCAGAGAACGTAAGACATCAAACTGTCAAACAGGTGACTTGTTTTTATAGGTAATGATGCTAAATTACACAACAAGGAATGAAGGAGGCCACCAAGTCATCCATCAATTGGGTAGTTTATACGAGGTGCCATCGGGGGCATTTTTCAAATCCTGGTCCACTTAAACACGCAGCCCTCTGTCTCTGACCTGTCTCTATTTCTCCTTCCGTCTCACGCAGAAACGAGCTCACGTCCACAAATGCACCAGTTTGCCATGAGCGACCGGAGGGGACGTCTCATTCTTTCATCCACGGCGAGTCATTGTGGCGGTGTCAGCTGGTGCCGTCTCTTTTATCACACTGGAAGCTAATGGAAGCAGCAACTGGGGGGAGGTGGTTGGAAGGCGGGGACGGTGGGGATGCAGGCAAAACACACACAAACAGAAACACAAATGCGCTCAGAACCATCAGAAGTAGAGGAGACGGGGCAGGCGGGCACGCCAGGCCCCCGAGGCGAGAGCTGTTTTGTGGTGATGCTGAGACCTCTCTCTATCAGCTTGTGTTTCTGACACTCAAAAAAAAAAAAAAAAAGAAAACACACACACACAGATGGGAGCCAGACTCTTTTCTCTTTTGCTGTTATGATCAGTTTCTTCGATCCCCTCCTGGTGAAGTTAAGCTGGATGTCATCTTAAAACCCAAAACTACTGAGGAAAGGATTTACTTAATTCTGCATGTCCCACCTGGCCTACATGTAAAACTAAGAAAAAGATGAATCAAGCGTTGCATTTTCTTTCACTTAATCCCCCTTTTTTTTTTTTTTTTAGTTTTATTAGGTCTCAGAGTGTTTTTACATCTATATATGGGAAATACTCTACGGAGAGGGCTTATTTACAAGAGAGGAAACAACAGCCAATTACTGCAGGAGGATTCAGAGCAGCGTACATCTTTTAATAAGATAGCTGACCTAATTTTCTGGAAGCATTGTTACCAGAGACACTGCTACATTAATGACACAATGTTTTAGGGACATATGCCAGCCATGTGTTCTGCTTATTTTATCTATAACTCTTTATTTTTTCAGTCTTTTTCTGTTTGTATAACATAACAATCGTGCTTTATCATTTGACACCATTTAGATACATATCATGTTTATATTATGTTTTACATTAGGCAGTGAGACAGTTAAAAATATACAAAACAATATTATTTTACTAGACATAATTTCTATTTTTAATATAATCATCAGTATCTTCATTTTTCATAATTATTTCTTATATCTCTGTCAGATATGTGCTTTAGCTTCTGTGATCAAAATATTATTGCAGAAAACAGCAACTCCATTTTTTTTTTCAACATTTAGACAATAACTTCCAATGTAGTACAGACATTCACAGTTACATGTTTTACACGGTACATTTTTACAACAAACTTCCAGAGAAAACTGTGGTAGAGTAACTTTATACAAAATTCACAGGACATGAACTGTAGCCATTTCACATTTTCGCTCAGTTGTTTTGCTTTTCTTAGTAAACATGTTCTGTTCAACCACATGCCTTTCAAGGTAGCTGCCATAGAAGCAAACTCACATTGTCCTAACACGCCATGGCAAAAGTCTGGGAAAACCTAAAAAGCTTTTGTGCTTTTTGTTCTTTTTTTTTTTCAGTTCTTTTTTTCTCTCTCCCCCGGTAAAGCAAAGACAACGTAAACAAAAAGAGAAACAGACCACTTTGCTGACTGGTCTGCACCTAAACATCTACATATGTATTGCTGGATACATATTGATCGGACTATGATTGATCATGACACATAGAAAAAAAGAAAACATGACTGTACTTAAACACAGAGTTGGTCCCGGTTGTTTTGTGCTAGCATATAAAGTGTAAGTATTTTTTGTAGATCTGCCCAGTCATGTAAACAGACTATCGCTTGGCTGAAATTGGTGCGTTGGCTTCAGGCCTTCTCTGTTCTTCTTTTTTTTTTTTTTCTCAGGAGACATTTGAGAAACTTTTCAATGATGTTCCTGAGGAAAGCATGCAAAACGTAAACAGGATTGACTGTCAGCATTAAGGGATAGTCAATGTTTGCAAATCACTTTTCTAACCGTGTGCTTCTTCTTCTTCTTTTTTTTTTTTTTTGTTCATTGTACTTCTTTGTACCCTGTGCTTTGCCAACCGAATACTCAATGGCATAGTTTTTGCTTTTGTCTGCCTATTGATTTTGGTCCTCCACTTCAACATACATAGTATAAAACATCCTAAAAATAATTCTAAAAATGCTTTGATCACATAAAAGTTTTATCTCTCTCTTTTTTTTTTTTTTTACACTGAAAAAATAAGGAAAAAAATAACAGTCTCTCTCACACACAAAATCTTTTGCAACAGACTCTGGACTTCTCCAGATTGCTCCTAAACACAAACTTCTTATTGGCGTTGTGCTTACTCCGAGCTCCCAGTTTGCCTTGCGGCTCATAGTTTTACCTCACAGAGAGCAATGTTTGGAAAAAGAGACAACTGTGTGAGGTTTGGTAAACATCCTCAAAGAAATTGACGGCATCCCTTCCCTTGCATTCTTCCGTGATGTCAAGTTTGTTTAACTACTTAATCTACTATAGTCACACGGTATTTACTTGATTCATGAAGATATTCAACAAATCTCTAATCTATAACTCTATAGATTTTTTTTTCTCTTCTCACAGTATTACACAGTATGTTTACTTTTTTTTTTCTTTGAATTACGGTTGTATCGGTGAACACTAACAGTCTTTGATTTTGTTTTCAGAATGCAAACCAACAATAAGACATCATTGGCTTGATTTAACAAATACAGAAAAATTAAGCATGGTTGGAAAATCTGTTTTGATCACAAATTGCCCCTGGAGGTAGATGAATCAATTAAAATCTTGGAAGTCCTTTGTAATGTTCTCTTTTGTCTACATGCTCCATGAGGGTTTTGTTGTTGCCTACACATTGGCCTCGGCATTGGTCAGGTTAGTGGGCGGGCTTGTTGGGTTAGGGGGATTAACAGGCTCTGTTGGGCTAGTTGGGTTAGGAACTGGGCTGGTCGGGCTAACAGTTTTGACAGTTGGGTTAACCGGACTGGTTGTAGTGACAGTGGTGGTAATAGTGGCAGCGGGACTCGTTGTCGGATTTACCGGGCTAGAAGCTGAGGCTGGGTTTGCTGGCGGAGGAGCCGTCGGGTTGGCAGGTGTTACAGGGCTGGTTGAGTTTACAGGAGCCGTGCTGGTCGGGCTGGCTGGGTTCGCGGGAGCTGGGTTAGTGGCGCTAGCGGGGTTGGTAGGATTGGCAGGGCTGGAGAGGTTGGCAGTGTTGGTTTCCACTTGCTGCTCAGGTCCGTTCTCCTGACATTTCCTGACAACTTTGGGAGGCTGGAACATTATTCGAAGTCGCTAGGACAGAAAAACAGAGCGAATGAGAATGCTTTACTAGCTTACAAAATGAATTCTAATGATTCAGGTACAGATAGTTTTCTTTGGGTGTTGGTCTCTGCATTCCTTGATCATTTTGTATACCTTTTAAAGAGATAAAAATAGGTTGTTCTACATTCAATCCACAACAACCCATGTTGTATCCTGGGGTACATGTACCCCTAGGCATGTACCCCATGTCTTGGGGTACATGCTTTTATACTCATGTAATCATCTTTAATTAGTTCAGTAGAATCCCCCTGAGCTAATTGATGAATGTGTGGAAAGAAACCTAATCTATATTATAAACTACAGATGTTAAGCTGTTGCCACACTGTCACCTGACTGCCTTGGATGCTGGTGAATTGAAAAATCTGTATTACGTGTATCTAAATGTTAGAAAATGTGCTGTATTTCACTCAACATCAAATCCTGCCACATTTTTTAAGTGTGTGTCCCATTTGATGTGCTCCCTTTCTTAAAATACATTTGGACTTTTTCATGATTTCATCATGCTGTTTCATTCTTTTTTCATATGTAATAAACAACCTACCCTTTGATGACGAAATATTAATATTCTATCAGTGCCTCAAAATGGTCAGACATTCATTGTCTGAATTTTTTTTTTTTTTTTAAATAAATGCATCAAGCTGTCGGTTTTCCTTTAGCTTCAAGCAGCCAGCATGTTGAGATGAGTGAATCTTTATCAATGCAAGCAGCATAGTATGCATAGATTAAGTCATAATATTGATTCATTGCAGTTGTATAGCTTCTGTATCAGTGATGCACATGTGCAGCTCTTATAAGTAAAAGATGAAATATAGATACATAGGTGTTTATATGCTTGCATCCATTCTGATGTAACGAAGATAAAATATTTATAATAAACCTCTGGAAGACTGTTCTTTCATTGCCATTCTCACCATCAAAGTGTAAATATTTTATCAGTGGCACCTGGTAAGTCCTTTGTAATGTTCTATTTGAAAAAGGTAACAGAGATATAATGCTAAGAATCCTGAATTAAACTTTCAATATGATTTTGTGACCTAATCAGTCAAGTCCAGTTTATTTCACATGTATCATAAGGTTAAACATTTATTGTTACTTGTATGGCACATTGGTTAGAAATGGTGCCAACTAGTTTAAAGTTTTTGTCCAATATTTGAATAATAAAAAAAGAAGTTCTGCTATTACCATTTTTGGATTATTTTTTAATTATATTTAAAAAGAGACCAACCAGTTTTACTGTTATAATGTTTACATTTACAATGAGATAGGTTTCTCCATCCTCTACATTGCCATAAATTAATATTTTCTACAGAAGAGCCATATTCAGAATCCCTCAATAAAAGGTTAACTTAGCTGTACTTTTCAATGTGCACAATCTAAAAAAACACAGCTTTATCTTCTATCCTGAATGCCTCACAAGCACATCTGTTGCATCACAGATTTTTCATATTCCACTGAGGCCCTGTGCACTATTTTTACATTTCGAGGCTTTTTAATGAGACAGAGTTTTATTTTTAAATAATAGAACACTTTATTTTCTTTAAGTTGCAAATATTTATTTCCTTGCCTGATTCTAATTTATTGTTTCAATTTTGATTGTCTCATTCAGTTGAATTAGCATATTAAATCTTGATTAAATACGAAATTATCACGCATCTTTAACACATTGGTCAGTTTTTTGTGTTTCAAGCTACCAAAACTGGGATACCTAAACCAAATGGTTACAACTTCGGTAGATGTGGGGAATGAAACGGGGGGGGGGGGATGAACCTTTTCATCTCACCTCCTTGTAAGTGCCCTTGAGCCCGAGATACATGTAGACCATGTATCCTGGTATGAGAACCATGGAGGACAGAGCCATGAGCCATCCCACTCCCTGACCCCAGCCTGGGAACACATAATCTCCCATCGTGAGGGGAACCATTTGTACAGCGCTGAACAAGAACACTCCCTGTGGGAGACAAGAGACGCTTTATGCATCCTGACACCTCTGACTGGAAGCAGCGCTGCCTCAGCCTGGCATGGCTGCAGGCAGGTAATATTGACTTTATTTATTGTTTCATCTTTCATGTCGTGACTTTAGATGTACTATCCTATTAACTCAAAATACTCACAGCGACAATGAGAGGGGTGAACACGACCCAGCACAATTTCCACCATATACAGGGTTTGTAGCCAATCATCTCCTCGATGTTGTCGTAAAACTTGTTCACACCTGCCGGACAAATGAATGCATGACCAGAATATTCACATCTGATTGGTTTCTATCTTCTGAGATCTGCCATGCATGATGATGAGACATGACACATGAGTGCTCGCGACCTTGCGGCTGAGCAGACTTTGAAGCAGGTAAAACATGACAACGCACTCGCCCTTGACCAAATTTCATTTTTCAGAAGTCATTTTTGTGGTTATATTGAGATGAAAGATAATATAAAACACACCATAACACCAAGATATGGAGATGCACTCAAAGAAGACCAAGAACAGCAGACACATCCCACTGGCAGAGTAGTAGTCGAACAGTTTGAACACATAGATTCCACCCTGGTTACAAATAATAACAACAAAAAAAGAAATATTAGAAAAGGCAAAACACAGAAAAAAGCTCATTGATTCAGAACTGCCCTGCTGTACCTGTGTGATGTTTGAAAGTCCAATCACATAGGACACGAGGCAGACAACGGCGATGAAGATCTCTCGTCTGCCTCGAAGAGCTCTGGGGAACTCGTCCACCAGGGCTGTAATGAAGCCTTCGACGGTGCAGAACTGAAGGACACAATCACAGGAATAGCTTGAAAAATCTGCCTGGATATGTGAACTGCTTGCACCTGGTTGCTTTGAGATTCTTTTTCTGTTGTTTTGGAAATATTTTGGATCACTGTATGTTTTGGTAATTACCACTTCTCATCTAAATCCAGTTGTGAAAAACCAAAAGTAAGCGGAAAAAATGCTGAACATTTGATTCAAATTCATGCCATTTTTGACATGATCAATAAGTTGGCATATTTCATTTTATGTTTCAAATAATATCAAAAACGCTGGCAAAAAGAAAACAGAAAACTGTAAATTTTTTCATATTACTAGTCACAGAATTCTGCTACTATCCTGGTCTCTTACTGTAGGAGGCGCTATTACTTCTGTCTACCTCAGAGATGTTTGCAAATACAGATGAACAAGAGCATGAAAAATAATCGGAAAATTTTAAAAGTATGGTTGAGTATGCATATTTTAAACAGACTTCAGCTGTATTTTTATTGCATGTCGAGAAACACCATATATAATCTGTGATGTCACAGGGTGAAGCATAAACCCAGCTAATGAAGTCTGGAGTAAAGTTGTAGAGGATATATATACATACTTTTTTTTTTTTTTTTGCCTGGTATTATGTTTTTCCTGAATTAAAAAAACACTTAAACCAAACCTGATAAAAAATATTCAACATAATTATTACAGTATTACCATAAAAAAATATTTTTGAACAATTTGTATTTCAAACTGATTTTTTACATCATGTCAAATATTTTACATGCTCAAACTATTTCAGACTTTGTATGCTTGACATTAATTTTACTGATTTTAACATAGACATGCATACAAATAATCCATTATCTCCACATCAGAAAAATGCTATTTTTTATACATTTTGACACTGCTCACACCCCAGTTTCACATCATTGCCCATGTTTCACTGAAATCAAGCACACATCACAATGACAAATGTTTTTTATCATTATTATTTTTATCCTCATTCAACCTCATTAATATTTAGGATATTGAATTTATTTTTTATGTTCTTTTATGTTTTGTGGTGAAATCTGTGAATATTAGAAGAAACAGCACACAATGCACTCAGACTTTACAGAATCGGGTTCTTGACAAGAAAAAGGAAACAGATCAGTTTTTCCTTTATCCTTCCTGGTGTTTTTATCTAAAACATGAAGTTAATCAAGCCACAAGTATTACTTTTGATTTAATATTTGTAAATTAAAATAAAAGAGCAACTTTTTAAATTAATTAATTTATTTTACTGCTCATTTCTGATGGGAACATTTGATTACACATATTAAAAAGGAACCAAACTATGAGAAGAAAAAAAAAAAACGTAATTTCTGTCTTTTGCTTTGAAGCCTGTTTGGTCACGGCCCTTTGAGGCCATATTAAAATCACACACACAAAGTAAAGAAACAGTGAAGCCTGCAATGCAAATGGAGGTGATAAGGTTGCATTAAAAAATTTTTTTGACAACTAATGTCAAAGCTCAGCTACAGCTATCTGTGAGGAGCAAATTGCATGCTTATCATGCAGTGAGCAGAGGTGAGCTGCATGATATGTAACTGCTTTTAAATATTTAGGTCAGCCCATGAGCAGATCATCACCAAGCCCCTTACCTGACTGTCTATCCCCAGCATGAGCAGCATGGAGAAGAACAAAATGGCCCACAGAGGTGATACGGGCAACTGGGTTACAGCCTCTGGATATGCAAGGAAAGCTAAGCCAGGACCTGGATAGTAAATAGGAAGCATTATTGTAAAATTTATCACTCTTGAAGCTGCCAAAACAGCATGCTAATGTTACGATTATTGGGGATAGCAGAGAGTAACAGTGGCTGAAGCCACTGCCGTGTGCAGTTACCTGAGGCTGCCACGTCCGCAATGTCTTTCTTAGTCACATGCGCCATGAAGCCAACAATGGAAAAGATTACGAAGCCAGCAAACATGCTGGTGCATGAGTTGATGCAACACACAATGACAGAGTCTCTGGGGAGAGGAAATAATATATATATATATATTTTAAAAAATGGGGATGTTGTGAAAGGTTTAAATTGACTTTTTCCCTCCATTCTATGCTGACCTTTCTAAAAAAAAAAAAAGAAAAAAAGAGTGCAGGTAAACCAGAAAGAAGAGCCGTGGGAGTGCTTTCACTGCAAGATTTAACGTGAAAGTGCAAACATTGTGGATGAAATACACATGTTCTGTTTGAATGAAATGGAAAATTACCTTATATTGAATAAAAGCGACAAACAAGCTCGTTTGAATGCAGCTATTTTACATAACTGATTATATGACCCAGAATGAGGGGCTGTTAGAGAAAACACTCAGCCATCACAGTAATCGTTTTTGTTTTTACAGAACAGAACAGAAAGAAAGAGCCTTGACCTCAGACTGATGCTCTATTCATGCCAAACAGCCACAATAGTTAGACTTTTTTTTTTAGGTATTTTTAAGCATCCTTGAATGGGGGAGAATTTTCTATACCTTTCTGCAATATCTGTTTTCAATATTAGCAGCTTTTACCCTTGCGATGTTATAAATCAAATGTAGTTCATGAATCATCAGCAGCACTTACCTGTAAACATTGTTATTGAATGTGTTGTAGCTACCCAGAGCTATAAGCGACCCCAGCCCCAGTCCATAGGAAAAAAAGATCTGCGTAGCTGCATCCAGCCATACCTGACAGAGGAGCAGGAGAGTTTAGCTGCATGAGGCCAGGCTCTGCTCACTCGAGCATGCGGCGCATAGGAACAAATCCCATAATAACATGTCATTACCTCAGATTCTTTCAGTTTTTCAAAGTCAGGGGTGATATAGAACAAGATTCCGTCTCTGGCTCCAGGTAGGGTCACCCCACGTATGAAGAGAATAAACAGCATGAAGTAGGGATACGTGGCCGAGAAGTAAACAACCTGGAAGACATGAAGAGGTGATCAGTGGAAATCCATGAAAATATTCAAGCTGCAATGTATATTTTTATGAGGGTCGTAAAGACAACAACAACAAAATCATAGTTATTCTTCAGCCACCTTTCTGAGATATTCAGAGAGCAAATTGTTAGGGGGGGTCCAGGGGATCTGACTGTGACCAAAACAAATTTTGTTGGACATGGTAAACTTGACCATGCCAACAAACTGGCTGATTGTTGCTCCTCCTATCAGGAATCCACACTCGGAACAGAAAACATGTCAGGAGAATTGGAATTAGAGGAGCCAACCAAGAGGCTGGAAGAACGGTATTAGGGGAGTGTGAGTTTTATTTTTAAGGCCTCTTATTTAAAAAATCAATTCCATGCAGAATGCAATCTGAAAGATTGATGAGCAGGTATTAGACTTTTTAATATTGCATGGGTGCTACATGTTCTTATTAGAAACCAGCATAAATAGGTATTGGAAAGCAAAAAAAAAAAAAAAAAAACAAACAAAAAAACATTTACCTTCCCTGTCCAGCTAACCCCTTTCCAAATACAGAAGTACACAAGGACCCAGGCGATGGCCAGTGTTACTGCCAATGGCACTCGGAGTTGGCCTGGTTTTTCCAAGCCATCAGTCATTTGATGCACATTGCGCCTGTAAGTAGAGGCAAACAGCGACAATACCATTATATACACAGGGCAGCAAACGAGCAGTAGAGGAGGCCATCTTTTGATTCAGGGAGGCATGCAGAAAAAAAAATCTATATCTTACTCCCAAAACTCAACCACAGCGCTGGTGAGGTTGGTGGTATCTGGAATGGAGTAGTTTGTGTAACACTTTTCTGTGTTCCATATATTGTGACATGAGCTCCATGGAAGATCCTGGAAAATGTAAAAAAATAACAATAATATAAAAAATACAATTTGCTCCCCATTTTGACCAGTTTTGAGATTTTCCTACACATTATTTTTCTAAATAATACTTACAGTGGTAAATGAGTTGTACAGATAGTAAATGGCCCAAGCAATAATTACAATGTAGTAGATGTTAAGCCAGAAGGAGAGGACAGCTGCAGCAAGGCCCACACCTGATATTCAAAAAAATTATTTAGATGTGTTTTGAAATAATTTCAAAAGGATTGCATTTGCATTTGATTTTTTTGATTTTATTTATTTATTTTTTTATTGTACCTTTAAACATAGGAGCCAGTTTCCACACACCAAGCCCTCCAATTGAGGTGTACTGACCAAGAGAGCATTCCAGTAGGAACAAAGGGACCCCAGCAAATATGAGAGTCAGAAAATATGGGATCAAGAAGGCTCCTGGATGGACAGAAATGCATCAGGTTAAGTAATTAAAAATGCAAACCTGCACAAATCAGTTGACTTGTACTAAATTAGTTTCAATTCAATTTAATCATGCAGCACAAATGCCATCACATTCAGAAGTATTTAATCAAATCTTCCCAATCATGTAGGGAGACTCAAATTTATACATTCAAATGCATACTAGTTATAATTCAGTGCAGCGAAATTCAGTTTATATTGGTCAGCACAGGGTTACACACATAGGCAATGCTTTTTTTTTTTTTTTCCTGTTCTGGAGTCGCTAAATTATAAGCTCCATTAGGTGCATCTTTGATCTGCATGGCTCACTCAGTGTGCATACATGAACAGTGAAAGAAGTATTTACCTCCGCCGTTTTTCCCGCAGAGATAGGGAAATCTCCACACGTTCCCCAGTCCAATTGCATAACCCACACAAGACAGGAGGAAATCAAATTTTCCTCCCCATGTTTCTCTGTCGGGGACGTCTTTCTGCTTCTTCTCGGTCTTCACGTCCAGGGACTTGGGCTTGTCGCTGTTGGCGGCCACCTCGTTCAGTTCCGTGACCTGTCCATCCGCTTTGGTGCCGTTCGTCGCCATGTCTCTGGATTTGGCAAAGGTCCTGGCAGTCGGACGGGAGGCTTCAGCACCGGTCCACGTAGACAGCAGCTTCGCGGTTTTTTTTCACCCCCCTCTTTTTTTTCCTACAACTAAACCTTCGGACCAAATGTCTGGAGAGGGAGCCTGTGCGAACACGACTGGTCAGTCGTTGTCAACCTAAGATCGTGGATAGAGTGATTGGTTGTTTGAGGGTGCAGGGGAAAAAAAATGTTTACCTGTTTCAACAAAGATGGACACAGAATGTACCACACTCGTTTCCTCTAAATCAACAGCAGCAGTTTAAACAAATCATTTACTTTTCAACTCCAAAGACGCATCTTGAAGTGCAGACTAATTCATTCTCTGATCTTTTGGCACCAGAACATTTTTTTTTTTTTTTGCCTTCATTCATGTCAAATCACTGATGGCAGAGGCATGCTGCCTTGCCTCCACACAAATCAGCTTGCACAGAATTTAGCAGCAAAACAAACAAAAACAACAGACGAGGTTGTCTAAACAAAATTCTGAATTTAAATATGCCAAATTAAGGAGAAGTGCAAAGTGTTCCAAAAACATGCACGTTTAAGCGCAGGGCGCACCGTAGCAATGGAGTATCCAGCCTATGAAAATTAAGCTCAACGAGGTCCACCAATTAACACCTACAGATTGTCCTGCCAGTTATTTTTGTGGATGGCTGAAAGTAAGCGTGGACAGAAGAGGACGTCTCTAACACGCTAGAAAACAAAACGCACCGTGGAGACAAAAAAAAAAAGGATGTCCAAATGCGTAAAAGCTTTACGCATCAGGCTGCACACATTCTGCCATGTTAAATGGGAACTCTGCGCACCAGAATGCGACTCTTTGCATCTGCAAACACCAAGCAGACTGGAATCAGCTCCGCATGTTCGACTGTTGTTTTTGAGATCAGTGTGCAAATATTTACTTGATCCCCCCCTTCAGCAGCAGAGCAGCAGCCTCATTCACAATCGAGTCAATCCGACTGCTGTCGGGGGTGGGGGGGCACAAATAGGCGAGCCGCGTATTAACCGGTTCCCACAGATAGACAGCAAATATTTCACACAACATTTTTTCTTTTTTTTTTTTTTTTTACTCACAGTGAATCTGGGATCCGCACCGCTGAGCCTCCGCTGACTGCCACAAATCTCCAAACGAGGGATCCGAAGATTCCTCCCGCGGGTCAAGTTGTAAACTCCCGGTGTGTCTTGAAACATAAATAGATTTTACTTCCATTAAAAGATATTAAAGGGTACCATACGGCGTTCGTGGGGTCCAAGCGGGAGCTGTCCAGCGGGGAGCAGTGCTGAAGACCAGGAGGATGAAGGAGGAGGAGGAGGAGGAGAAGAAGACAGAAAGAGAGAGGAGGAGGTTGAATTAACACGGGCAGCAGCCGCTTCGCCTTGTGCGACTGTCTAACATCAACAACCAGAGACTCAACTCCCATCTACACAGCCTCAATGTCATCTCAAAGTCGCGCCCCCCCCCCATCCACCCCCTTTACCAGGCCGCCCCCCCTTACCTCCTCATCCTCATTCTCATCTATACGCTGAGCCGAGATCACATTATTTTGGATTCACTCCCTTCAAGTTTGGATTATTTACATTTTTTTTTTTTCTGCAAGTACATTTTCAAAAACGCTGGGAAGTTTTAAGACTCTTACCAAATATTAAAATGAAACATTTTTCTGTGTATTTGTTTTTATTATTTGCATTGACACCAAGCATTTAGAAATGTGAGCCCCCCTCCTACCCCTCCCCCTCCCCCTCTCTTCCCTCCCTCCTCTCCCCCCACCACCAGTACTAGAATATGGCCGAGGTGCAAAATGGCAACATATGAGAGGTAAATATAACGCAGCCCCCGTCTTGTCCAAACGCGTAGTTTGGACACGGCGTCTTTGGAGGCTGAGGCCAGTCGGCGGCTGTCTGGCAATTCCTGGCAAATTGAGATAAAGGGAGCCCGTCAATAAAAGAAAAGGAGGGAACAGTGAGTGGCTGTCTAACTCAGCCTTGTAAAGCCCGACGCCTTCACAAAGTGCTGGGATGATATGAGTTGGACAAACTGGAAGAACATAAACTCTGGCAATTATTTAAAAAAAAAAAAAGTAAAGACAACGCAAAAGATGGAAACGGCACCGAGAGGAATGCGCCGAATTTTCTCCTTTTCCTGCGTTTTAAATTTTGCTTGTCGACAAGACAAAAAACAAGAGGATCTAACTCTCTGGTAAGTGATTTGCTTGATAAGCGAGTCAACTTGTTTGATTTTCTTGAATATTCAACGCAACTTTTTTCTTTTTTTTTTTCTTTACTTGAAGCTTTTGCAATTTGCCTCCACTCTCTTACTTTGTGTCCCACACGAAACACGTGTTCTCGCAGAAATACACCTTTTTAAGAGTTGTGTAGGAGGCGGCGCGGCGCACACTGTGATGCAAACTGCTGGAAATGCGCTCTGGCACAGAGAGACATCAGGAGCGTTTACAAGTGCGGTGTGAACGCTCCTCTCCTTTCGTGGGGCTGAGAGGGCACCAGATGGTAAACCAATGAGGGGTGAACTAACCCACTAAATGTTGCCACATGAAATGCAGCATTTAAAATCCCATCTGGTTTGCTGTCCCTGCGGACATGAAAGTGTGAAACATGACACATATTTATACACCTGCTGATGGAGCACGCAGGCGTGTCCAATGGGGCTGGTGACATGCACACGCAGCCAGCTGACCCCTGAACCCCCGGAGTCTTTTTTTTTATTTATCTCGCTGCACTTTTCCACCAGCGGCCCCTCAGTCTTTTTAATTTCAGCAGGAAGCCTTCATGTGGCTCCGTGTGACTGCAGTATGTGCTCCATTAGGCTGGAATTACTTGTCCTCTCTTTTTAATGGCTTTCAGTGTGCCGCTCAGATTGAACCGCTAGTTCCCCATTTTACAGGCCCAGTGGCTGTAAAAACTGTGCACGGATGACGGGAGGGGGGAAGAAGGGAAATTTGTAAAATGGTGAAACAATTTTTTCTTATGTCTTTGTACAAGATGTAAACGCATATCTTAAAAAAAATTTAGCAAAAGGCCAAAGTTGTTGAAAAAGGAATATTTTTTGTGATTTTATTTAAATTACAAAAGAGTGGAAGTACTAAATTCATGGTTTTGGGATTTTTTCGGAAGTTGCTTTATTGGCAAATACAATCTATGGAACCTGATTCTTTGGAGGAACCCGTGAAGTTTGTGGGAGAACATTAACAGCATCATGAAGACCAATGAACGTACCTCACTGAAGTTGTGAACAAGTTCAAAGCACGGTTAGGTTATGAATTATTTCTCCAGGCTTTGGAGATGATCTCTTTCCATCATCCAGAGAGGACAAGAGAATGACAAAGGTTGAAAACCTGCCACTGGCTGCCAAGACAAACAAGAGGAGCATAAGTCAAAGAAGGAGCCAGGATGGCTCCACAAGTTTGGTCTTTTTGGAAGAGTAACCAAAAAGTAGTAAAGTAAGAAAGAAAATATTGTTGAATGAAAACCACAAGAAGTCCCACTTCTTGTGGGACTTCTTGAAAATAGTTAATGTGTGGAAGAAGATGCTCGGAGGTCAAGCAAAATGGTTGCAGGACAAACACTACAAACCTCCTGAATACAACATCCTTATAGTGTAACACGGTGATGGTAGCAGCATGATGTGGGGACACATTTTGCCAGCAGGGACAGGGAAGATGGTCAGAGCCAATGGAAAGATGGATGGAGCAGAAAATGGACGATCCTGGAATAAAACCTGTTGGTGACTGTGGCTGGAGTTCATCTACCAGCAGGAAAACAACTGAAAACATACAACCAGAGCCGCAATTCAGGGCTTTAGATCGCAGCATGTTTATGTGCGAGAATGGCTCACTTAAAGTTCAGGCCTAACAGCAATTGTGAACCTGTGGTGAGCCCTGAAGATTGATGCTAACGTATGCTATCTATCCAATTTGATTAGGTATTATGCAGAGACATGCAGCTGTAGTTGCTGAAAAGGAGCGTCTACAAAGTATCGATGAAAGGGGTTGAATGCAAATGCAACTCATTCAGCTTTCATTTGTGAAAAAAAAAAAATCACCAAAACCCTTTGATGATTTACTTTTCACGTCACACTTATGCACTACGCTCCGTTAACCTATCACATCAAATCCCAACAATATACTTTGAAGTTTGTACAAAATAGGTTTCGTTACAATGGACAGGGACACCTTTGCAAAGCAATGTAGCCTAAAGAAAAACAGGAAACGCAAGGAAGAAAACAAAGTGACATTTAAAGTGTCACAAACACTGGTATAATCTGTTGCTACAAATTTCTGGTTGTACCTCCCCTGATGCTGACAGAATCTAAACCTCTTAAACAGCCTCGTCGTAAAGCTAAAGCTTTGCAGCCTCGCTCACCGGTCCCCATTTAATTCTCAGAGCATTTCTCACTTGTCAGATGCATCTTCGTGGAGTCATATTTTCCAGCGCCAGTCTGCAATTTCAGTCCCCAAAATGAACTAATTAGCATGATGATTAGTCATTAGTATGCTAATCATAAGCAATTCACATATTTTATTCATGTTGTCACCCCGTTGTTTTTCCTCCTTTTACTGGATTTGTGTACACATCTCGCTTTATTTTCTCACTGCGAACCCTCGTGTTATTGTGATGTCCGATGGAATTTGGGGTTTTAAGTAAAAACCTTATTTGCATTTGAAGATAATACGCACAATGCAAAAGAAGCAGAAATAAAATACTTATCACTCATTTTTGTGACATGAGTTCTTCCTTCTTGTAATGAGAGCAGTAAGAGAACATTGCAGATTTCTGCAAAGAAGTATTTGCGACTCCTTTGCAGGAAGTTTTTGGAAACAAATAAATGACATCAATCTAAACCTAAATCCGCAAACAAATAGCAAAAAAACCTTAGCTCTGACAACAAAGATTCTGCCTTAGTGAATCTGAAATGTAAACATGTCTTGTGAATTGATCCCACTCAGAACTTTAAAGTCAGAAACATTTTTCTGTTGCTGGCATGTGTTTATTTTCTCTCTGATTGCTGACATACGTTCCTCTTTGGCTAACATCTCTCTGGCTGATAATGTAGAGACTGGCATATTTTCACGTGGGAAATATAGAGTAACCAAATAAGGGCTTACTCAGTTTTTCTCTGTGCAGCCTAAATATATTTTAGTCATTACACACAGGGGTGGTGATGAAATTTACCTCACACCTTCACATGATGAGAGTGGTTTACCATGTGAATATGCCGTCTTTCATTGCAAATCTCCACACTGTGATGTCAACTTTTGAGACAAAAAAAACAGAACAAGGTAAAGATGCTTTTGTTTGTCTGTTTTTCTTCTGTGTAAGGTTTTGTTTGCCGTGACCTAAATATCTGTGAAGAAAGTGCAACAGCAACTCTCTCGCCTTTTTCCTTCCCTACGTCTCCTTCTCTCTCTCTCCCTCTCTGTTCTCTTTCTACTCCTCCGGCTCGCTTTCACTCTGTCCCAAACACGCTCGACTTACAAACAAGCTAAAGAAGCTGAGAGGACACTTCTCGCTGATAACAATCAGCTTCAGCCAGATTAGTCACGTAGAGGCATTGTTGGATGTGAGACTCACAGAGCTAGCTGGCTGCAGATATTTCAGGAATACCAAGTGGAGCATCCTCCAAATTTTGGGAGTCTTCCACTTCTCTTTCCTTCTTACCTTTGTCAAAGGGATTAATTACGCAAAGAAGTTAAATCCCGCATCTTTAAATGGCCATTTTCCCTCTTTTAGGAATTTGTATGTGGCACTTACCGCTAAATCAAACGATTTTTTTTTCCAACAAATCCAGTGAAATTGAGCAGCATCTGAATGTATCTGCATCACCTGTCGGTGCGCACTGATCAGCAGAGAGACGCTCTGCCTGTGTGACAGTCAGCACACGGTGTGGATTTTGTAAACATATGACCTCCATGATAACCAGTATAGGGGTTCTAAATCGTTTCAAATTTTTGTACAAGTGTTGCTAGGCAACAGTGTAATGTTCTCAGTCACCCCCCCACCACCTCCTTCACCTCCCACCCCTTGCATGGGTTTTCTGCTGGGATTGCTGAGTTTCTCCCGCCAAATATCGTCAATATACTTTGACAAAAGTCCATTAGTGATAAACATTAGGCTTCTGAGGGTCTAAAAGCAATTATATGGCTACACACACGTAAAGGAGAATGGAAAATGCAAAATGCATTTTAAGGACCTAAAGGATCATCTTAAACAAATTATCCCAGAACCACACATTTTGTCCTACTCTGGAAGTGACAGCTTAAATGCTGCTGCATGCAAAAATATATTAGCCATTATACAGCAATGTGTGGATGCTATTCTGTTGTTGACAAACGTGTTTATAAAAAATAAAATCTTTAAATGATTAAACAGTTTGGTAAAATGCCAAGCTCCTGGAAAGTACATACACAATTGAAACCAATTGAACAAAAAAGACCCTTTCCTGCCATCTGACGATATATTGTATAAAACATTTCCTGTTTATTTAAAAGCAAACATCTTGTGACGATGCTTGCTGAAAGGCTGCAACCCTGAAAACATCATTCAAACTCTAAATGTGTTCAGAGCATGGAGGTGGGCGAGCAGCCTCATCATGTGTTTTGTTGCTGGAGCGACAGGTGTGTTTCACAAAACTGAAGGTATCACGAATAAATGAGAATTATACAAAAATATTTTATATATTCTGAAGACATCAACCATAAAATTATAGAAGGGGCACAAATTGTATTGCAAATAATAAGCAATAATAACTTTACACAGCCAAAGAGGTGGGAGTTTTGTGCCATCTTCTTATGCACAACACTGCTTTCTTTTACACTTATGGTGGAAGACAACTATGTTGTTGTAAATAAATTGAACCAATTCTTTAGATGACTAATTTTCAGCTCATCAAAGCCACAGTCAGATAATTACAAGAATTAGTTATGTTGTCTTTATTTTCTTTTGCTGCTCTCTCTTTCAGTCCGAAAGCTGCTTATTTCCTCCTACTGTTCTTGTCCATTTAAGAACATTTTCTGTATACCCTTGTCATTAAATTGTTATAAATTACAGGATTAGGGGACAATTTGATGACAAATAAATACAAAATACACCCTGGTTATCAATTGTATAGAAACTTGTTCACGTTCATTATGTTAATAAGATGTTACTGGAAAAAAGAACGACACAACATTTTAGGCCAATAAATACAAATTACATTATGGGTAATGGGTAGCCTAAATGCCATCCATCCATTTTCTGTTTGTTTGTCAGGAGGGGTGCTGGTGCCTATCTCCAGTGAACGTTTTGGGTGAGAGGTTGCCAGTCTGTCGCAGGGCAACACAGAGACAGACAGATAAGACAAACAACCATGCACGCACACCTAAGGAGAATTTAGAGAGACCAATTTACCTGACAGCCATGTTTTTGGACTGTGGGAGGAAGCCAGAGTACCCAGAGAGAACCCTCGCATGCACAGGGAGAATGTGCAAAGTCCACGCAGAAAGACCCTGAGCCTGGAACCGAACTCAGGACCTTCTTGCTGCAAGGCAACAATTCTAACAACTGTGCCTGGTTTAGGCAGCCTCAGGTAGCATAAACCATGATTCCTAAAAACATTTAAAAACTCAGATGTCAATGCAAATACAAATACAAAATGTAAAAAAGGTTAAAGTATGCATTGCTACAGAGAAACAAAAAGTTTCATGTTATATTATTGAATGTGTACTTTTCATTGTCTTCTGTAAACTTGTTTGCAATAGCAGCTTTATTTTGGCATGTGATCCAAAGTGAAATAGATTGCAGTTTCTGTGTGTGAAACGTGTCTGTGTCAGGGAAAAGTGTGGGGAACCAGAGGTAGCTAAAGGTCCACCATCATGCATATCCAAACAGGAAGGAGCTGTGACACTGAACTCTTTAAATGGAGGCTTTGACAGCAGTCTGCAATCCTTTCTCAGCACACTGCCCCTGCTAATCTGCTCTATTCAACCACATCACTATGGAAACTGAGTGGATGTCTCACCCTGGCTGCCTAACCGGTGTCATGCAGCCATGTCCACCACTGACATGAAGGTTGTTCAGCAAAATTGCTGCCCAATCACTGTTCTACCACAGTAGCCATGCTGTGACATTATTGTCTGCTTCTCTGACACCTGATTATTCTTTTTTTTTTCTTTTTATATCTGAAAAATTGCACTGTTGAATACACAGAATGTAAGCTCAAAGGCTTGCAAGAGTAATCCCTTCGGTGTTAACTTGGCCATAAGATGGAGAGTTTTGGGTGGTTGAGGAATATTTTTTTTTTTATTCCTCGTGCCTGCTACCTTTTTCATGTCTGCGCTTTGCCTCTAGCGAAATTGCAGGCGAATATTTGTCATGGTTTTAAAGGGTTTATCAACTTCAAAGCTGAGGGAGCTGGTTGTCCAGCCCATCAGTGAGACCACACAATCCTTCCAGCTCTCGCAAAGAATGGGGTAGAGCATGTGGACAAAATTTTCCTGCCAAGCACTCAATTCAAAGCTTTTACATAAAGCTGGGAGAGTCACATTTGCATTTGCCATTGACGTCAGATTTAATCCAACCCAAACCACTTCTCCAGGCCCTTCAACATCTGAGAGAAGAGCTTTGGTAATTGTTAATTACGGCAAAAAGATGGTTGTAATCACTTGCTCCATCAGGCTGATCAGCGCTAACACCGGGCGCCGAGGAATGAGCAGAAAAAGCAAATCCCACAGGTAAATATAATTCAAAAGAGCCACTAAGAGGGTTGTGCAGAATACATCTCAAAGTGCTATCTAACCTAAAGTATTCACCAAACTACTGGCATTTATGAGAGACATGATGCATGTCTTTAAATTGCAATATGAAGTTGAATGTATTACCACCTAGGAATATAAACTCAAGAAAGCATTCAGAAGGTCTTTTATTGTTGTGATCCACTATATCTACCAGTTTGAGGATCTGAAAATACTTAGCTAATTTTCAACTAGACTGCACAAAAACAATAAAAAAAAGTGAAGTAATGGAATAGCTCTAATAAATCATGTTCAACTGCCTTATTGCTGAAAGGTCCCATAGAAATAAACTTAACTTGAGATGAAATTATTGCATATATTATCTAGACTATTAACAAATTCATCCAAATTATATAATACATTTTTCTTATGTTCACTGTTTCTGCTCCACCTGAGCAGTGTATCTCTGCAGCTCCTCTACATTGACCATGCACCTTGTAGTTTGTGCATGCTAACTAACACTTTAGTAAAGTTGTGAAGCCTGTTGCAAAAAAACAAACACATTATTTTTCCTCCACCTTATGAGGAAAAATAATTATTATAAAGGTTGCTCAGCCATGACCATTAAGCTGATCTTACTTAGGAATGTTTCTGTTTTACTTCAAAATGATGCTAATTAGTTTCATGTCAGCAGCAGGGAATCACTCATGTCTAATCCCTTGTATAGAAAAAGCTGTTTGTCCGAGTGAGGATTTAGGCGAAGGCACTATGTAATTCCCACCGGATTTTCCAGGAGTCACAGAAACTGTGAATGAAATTGGCAGCTCGTTTAAGTTGCTCAAGATCCTGAATGTCTTCACAGAGCCAATGACAAATAAAGCGATGAGCATCAGCTGTCAAACACTGCCGTGCAAAACTGCCACAGCTAAAAACTGTCTTCTTATTATTTCTGTTCGTATATCGAGTCCCACTGCTCACAGAGAAAGACGTAAAATGAGCTGTGCTTATGTAAAACTTGTGTGTTAAGAATTAGTATAATGTGAAAACCATGGAAACCAGCAGCCTTGTACCTCAAACGACATGGTTACCTGGGTGATGAATGTTGCGCCAGGTGCCGCAGGAAGAAAGATGTGCTTCTGTGAAAGTTAGAAATTTACTCACTGAGACCAGAGGAAAGCTCAAGTGTGACAGTACATTAAAAAAAAAAAAAAAATCCCAACCTAAATTATTCCTGTAATTTCCATACTGGCAATCATTTTCTAGCTTATACACGTGTTTTCTGATTTTTAATTAAATAAGCATTATTTAATTATGCTTAATTATTATGCATAATTATGCTAGTTTAGAGCTAAGAATAATTCAAACACTTCAATTATTTCACTGAAGACCTAAAGATCCAACATAACTATTTGAAAAAAAGAAATCTGTAGGTCTTTGTGCCTCATATGTTGAATAAAACTGTCCATTTGTCCAATAAAAAGTGAGAATTTATGTGCATCTCATTACACTAATTAGCATATTACTTGCTAGATTTAAGTCCAAACAAAGTCTCTGCAAAGTATAATTTTTCTCTTTATTTAGTATTTTGGATATGGACTGACATGAGATTTAGATCAGTTCCCCTTTACCAAACAAGTGGCCTTTATTTGACATTTTTTTGATAGCTTTATGTATTTTCCAGGAACATAGTCCCATTTTTAGTACAATCAAGTACCTATGTTACCTTCCCTTATGATGAAAAAGCTGTATCAAAAACAACTTAATAAACTTGACTTTGCCCTACGACAGACTGGCAACCTGTCCAGGGTGAATCCCGCCTCTCGCCTGAAACGTTTGATGGAGATAGATACCAGCACCCTCCGGACCCCACGAGAGACAAGGGTGTGCAAAAAATGGATGGATAAACTTGACTTTGCATCATGTAGCCTAGAAATTGTCCACCTATTGAAGATGTCAGCGATTCAAAAAAAGACAATTTAATCCAAAATAGAAGTAGTTTGTATTGCTGCATTCTATTTACATCAAAAATTGGTACTCAGAGCTGGGTTTGACCTCATATTCAAGAAACAGCGTCTCATTTAACATGGATGGAGAATTTGTTATTTCACCATGGCGACACCCAAGTATACACAAATATAACGAGTGGGTGTTTTAAATTAAAGAAAGGCAAAAAAAGAGAGAACATAATAGCTCTTATCAAATGTCCAATAATTTGTAAAATCTTAAATTTCCCCTAGTGAAAAAATGGTCAGTGATCATTTACTTCTTCAAAAAATCAAAACACAGATAAAAGAGAGAATGACTATGTCTGAATTCTAGGCAGAAATGACATAATGACTTTAACATTAGATGGTCTTTCATTGACATGGGGAAATTGCAGAAATTTCCCCATTGTACATTTGGATGACCTTTGCGTACCCAAAAACTTTAACTGTACTGATAATGTTTTAAGGTATTGCTTCAATATTCAATATTTTAATGTTCTTCCCTCTATTTCGATAGCCTGTTGCAGCAAATCACCTACAAAACACGTTAGCTTAGGCTTTTAGGCTTTCCATTTTTCTCTCCAAATGCACATTTGAGAGACTGTTTTAAACTTGGAAACTTCAAGAGTAGAAGGTTTTGTCATGTGTCATTTGAAACCTTTGAAATTCCTTTTTTATCTTTCTGTAGAAGTACTGATCTCTACCTCTCTCAGTGGTCTTTCAAACCCTTGTCAGCACAGGACACCTTTTACTGCGCCATCTTCAGCCAGCATCTTTTCAATGTATTTTGCCTTCGTTGACACTCACATATATTTTGTTGATGCTCACAGTTAGTACTAAAAATGGCCATCTCTATTACTGAGAACAGTGGATATACACAATTGTTATACACAATTATTTGTTGGAACAGATGCCACCTTTAAGCATCTGAAATGGTACCCAGTGATGAACCAACGATATCCCACTCTCTTCATCATTTATTGGCAGATTATCTGTGAGATTTTCCAATGATGTCACAGAAGGATACATCGTGTTTGAGGAGTTACCTTAAATTATTTCCACTGGTGAGCCTGCATTTCACTCAGAAGTTGTGGATTAACTAGAAGCTTACAAACCTTGACACAATCAATGTTAGTGCATACAAACGTCTGACTTTGAAGAAAATAATCAAAAGATTTTTTTCTACATATAAAAAAAATGTGTGATCCTTCACTGTACGGTTCGCTTTCTTAAAAAAAGGAAACCTCACTCTGTTTCGCCACTTCAAAGACGACCTCAAGTGTTGGGGATGCTAAAGAAACGTGTCAACCACATGAACCTGACATTGTCAAGAGCCTTCAGTGTCACAGAGTGAATCTTGTGAAACTCTTGGTGCAGGGCGGCATTGCTTTTAAAAATGTGACTGATTGATCCTTTATATTAGTGTTGGTTCATGTTTCTTTTTGTGTGTGTGTGTGTGTTTGGTTAGAGTAGTGATGCATTTTGCTAGCTTTTTTATTCATTTTGACCTTTTAAAAGAGAAACCTCTTGCTAAATAAATAAAGCAAAAGAAGCAACAATCCAGAATAACTTTTTTCCAGATTGCAACTTGTGAATCCATATATGATTTTAACCTTTTGCACCCAGTCAGGGTAAAACGACACGGGTCACAACTTGCCAACTGAGAGATGATGAAGACGTGCTAACATGCTGCCTTCAGTGTCAGACATGACATGCATGAGGAAGAACCCAGAGGTTGTGATTCACACCTTTTAGTCTGTCTGCCTTTTGTGTGATGTGGTGTGTAAACATCAAGGTCTTTTCAGTGAGCTCGTGCTGTATTAACACTTTCTGTTTGGTTTTATAGAAATGTAAATAATTGGTGCAGAGTGTAAGTAGAGTTTTGCTGCATGTCAAATGTATTAATCTGCTCCAAAGGGACAAACACACAAGTCACTTAATTTAGTTGTTAACGAAACATTGACCTTTCGTTCGAGCCTTGAGGCCGCAAAATGAGTCACGTGACAGCCCAGATATTTACAGTGCTTCTCATCACTAGCCTTGTCAAATCACAGCACACTTCACTGCTGCCTACGAGGCCCAAGGCTGGACTTCAGCTATGCAAGCTGATGCATAGGTGGACTTTTTTTCATCCTTTGGCTCATGCGCTCCACAAGCTTGTGTAACACAGACATCATGAGGGTATTCTGGGACATTAATGCACATTAGCATGCATTTGTGGCAGCTTGCATGAGTATGTTTGCATGAGAAATGGAAGAGCGAATCATAAAGGAACACCGTTTGCAGGACCAATGCATTTTAGGCTGATTAGTCTTGTGGAGGAGCTTCTGGAGAGAATCCAGGACAATTTCTTAAGTTGTAAAACAAATAAATCTGTAAAGATCAGGAGTCTTTTGAGAGCTAGCGTCTCTGCATAAATTGGAGGGCTTGATTTTCTGTATCATTTTGGAATTGAAGACCTTGCAACTAAATTTAAAATATCACGGGCTAAAATAGGTATGAAAATATTTGCGAATGTATTTTTTTTATAATGCACTGTTTTTGTCTAAAAGCTACATACAATTTTTACTATTTATCTTAAACATTGAATGTATATTTAATTTATTTCTTTCCTGTCTTCCTGAGTTTTATAAGCGATAAAGAGGATAAAGAGATAAAGAGAGGTAAAGTTGCTACTTTCTTCACAAATATAGCTGTCAAACTAAAAGTGGAGCAGTAACTGCTTGGAATGAAGATGATTTTGACCTTCTTTCCCATCCAACTCGCTCTCGGTAGAGCCAATTGTTAGATTAAATAATTCTGAAGCTGCACTGCTGTTCATTTCACTTGGGACTATATGAGACATTGTCCGACACCCCTTGGGCTGTCGGATTACTTTTCAGAGAGCAGCTATTCAAGGGGAAGAGGTGAAGGCAACTACTGCGACAAGTACAAAATGTCTGCATGCTACAAGCCACTACAGAAAGACTTTATTTAGTACTTATGCATAAGCATGAAGAACTCTGTAGAGTTTTGACATATTAAATACTCTAGATCTGTTGTTTACATTTCTGTTATCCATCCTCACCTAATAGAGGTGCAATAATAATATAGATATTCAATTAATAATATTTTTTTTTAAATGCGGAGAACCAGTTTGCAGGGGTGAAATGTGTGAGAACTCATCAGTCCTCGACTTTACATAGTGTGGTCTAGTCATGAACCGATCCAAGATTTTCATGGTATGAAAACTTTGAGCAAAAACATTATAGTTTATCCTTATAACAATATTTGGAGAGAACTAAAAAACTTGCTAACATCATCTTATTTCTTTTATTTCAAACAAAAAAGTAACAACATGCTAACAACTGTCCCCTCTGCTTGAAACCTCCAGTTCAGAAAGTTATAGCTTGTAACATAGACTTAAGCAAAATATAAAATAAAATCCCACTAAGCTTGTTGTTTGCAATTGTTTATTACAAAGACCATTATACTTTTTTGTGGCTTGTTAATTAGTAAAGCTTTGTGCGAGGGTAGATATCCTGCTGGCTGTTTAAGAAATATGCAGCTAATGGACTTATTAAACAGTGAAATTATTTCCACAGCACAACTGTGCATTTTTATCTGAAAATATTTCCAAACAGTCAATTTTTTCTATTATGTAATCAAAAGAAAAGTTAAACAACGTCAGCACAGCTTCTCCTTCTGTTTTTTGATTGGCCTGGTAGAAAATAGACCGGAGACAATCCAAGTGAGCGGGAGAAAGCCCAGGCTGCGCTTTAGGCAAGATTTTTTTCCCAGTGGAATTGCACGGGAAGGTAATGGTCAGCCTAGTATTGCAGGGGCTGACAGTCAATTTTTAGATAATTCTATAGAGGGCATTATAATTTGTTGACTCTGCTGTTGTGTCTTCTTCTCATCTTTCTAAGAGAAGCCTGGAGTAGAGGAAAAAAACTGCCTATCTGTTATTTGTTTCCATCTTTCTGTTTCTTCTAAAGAGTGATCTTACCACCCTTTGCCAACCAACATATTATAATATAGAAAAATGTTGTGGTTTAAAAACTTTTATGAACTTGGCATACCTTAATAATATTAACTGACTCAGGAAGTCATTGGGTTGCTTGGATCCTACTGACATAAAAGGTTAGTTCTGATGTCATGTTGACAGCAGATATTGATTCATGAACTTTACTCTCTCTATAAATAATATATTAATAAAATTTAACCCAGCTATAACTTAAAGCAACAGTAGAGCTTCAAGTGATATAATGCATACTAGTTTTTATTGTTTTACTGATTTACTGACAAAGACGATGCCAGTAAAGCAGTACTGGCATTGTCAGTACTGTCTAGACGTTTACATATTTAGACGTTTACATATTTAGTAAACGTCGTTTATTAAAACAACGATTATGACCACTTGAATATGTCACTTTTTCCTGTTTCTACACAGTTAAACAAACAGGAGAACCTAACATAGTTTGCAGACTGAGAAAAAGATCTACTGTTTTTCAGTATCACTTCAGAAACTGTAACGATTTCTTTCAGCATTTTGCCATGTTTAACCGTGATTAATCTTAAAGACACACCTTGACAGCTCTTTTAGCTGCCACGTAGCAGAAAAACAATTTCTCTGTAGCTTGGAGGGAACCTCGGCTGCCATTAATCTGAGAAGAAATCTTTGCCGGGCCTCTCATACACCATTTCAGAGGTCGGGAGGGGTGAGGCAGGGAGAGACGGGGAGGGTGGTAGGTCACTTGGTGGTCCAGTGGACTGGAAAATGTTGCAGGCCTCTGGCTGGAAGTTAGTGTATAGCTATGTACGCTGGAGCTAATGTGGCCACTGGCTCATTGGAGCTCTGATTTAAGGAACGCTGTGTAACACGGCCAAATGCCTCAGTAAAGACGAGTGTCAAAGACAAACCATTGAGGCCAGTGAAGCAAAGTGGAGAAATCGCTCCCCCTTGTCTCTTATGACAAATCCATAAATTTGGGTTAGGCAATGAAAAAAAAAACAAACAAAAAACAGATTTTTTAATAAATATAGCAAATAAACCAACAGGAGAGGTGGTCTGAGAAAAGAAGACTGTATCATCCAGTCGCGTGAAGGGCGCTCTAGCCTGCTACAGCAGGAGCTGCTGACAGGTTGGTCATCAATGAAAGGAGGCGGAGAAAGAGGAGAACAGAACAAGAGAGTGGAAAAGAAGGGAAAGGAGAAGAGAGAAAGAAAGGGAAGCTGACAGGTTCAGCCCACCTCCCCTCCAGCGCCCCCACCGTCCACAGCAATCAAGGAGGTGAGGACACAGAGGGGAGGAGAGGAGAGGAGCTTCAAGCTCAGCTGCATGTCAACCCAATCATTACATCACATGACCATTTAAATTGGCATGATGGGTGCTGTGCAGTGGAGTAGATTTTCACAATGTAGTCCTGCTGATTAGGAACTGTCAGCATGAGATGGCATCGCTCATACAGGTTGACATGTTTCACACTTGAAATCTGCAGTTTTGGTGCATAAAACGGTTTTAGATGATGGTAGAAATTTCTTTGTCTCTATATGACCAACGCTACTGAAACTTCCAAACATGTCACCCAAAAAAATAAATAAGTAAATTTAAAAAATCCACTAGAAACAAATAGGAGACAGGAACATCATTTAATCTATAAGTGATAGTGGTCCAGATTTGTTTGCATTACACCCCACGTGCACGCTTCGCAGCGCGGACGTATATGCAAATATGAGGCGAAGAATGGAGAATAATATAGTCACTTTGAGGACAAAATGTGGTGGCAGCGAAGCAGGGAGGGCGGTGGAGGGGGAAATAGCCCCGTTCATCTCCTCTCATTTTCTTCCCGCTACTACCCGGCAGAGTTTCTATGGCAACCCCTCAAAAAGCGGTGTGCGGTGAATTGTGGATTTGAGATGCGCCGTCTGATTGCGCTGTGTGGAGGAGATGGCTGGCTCTTTCGTCAGCCTTTCCCCATGTAAGAGGAAATTGGTGAAGGGCTCCAATGAAACAGCACTCCATATGCTTTCTTTGATCTGCGTGCCAGTCTTCGGGCTCGACGTCATGTGTGCGTGTGTGTGTGTGTGTGTGTGTGTGTGTGTGTTGGGGCGCATTCAGTGTGTAGTGCAGAGCGGGCTCACCAACGCTTTACATTAGGAATCCGGTGCCCGCCTTCCCTCCTCACCAAGAGAAGCAGCTTGTCACTCTTGGCACCCACCAGACATCGCTCATATCTAAAAAAAAAAAAAAAAAAAAAAAAAAGAATGAATTTGTCTGGCGGACCGCGTGGACTCATCAGTATGCTTTGACTTTCAGCTGATTGATTGGAAGCCACTGATGACGATTCACTTCTCTAAATTCAAGCAGCAGCGTGCAGCGCAGTGCAGTGAGTCCTGAGTGTGAAATTATGACAAATGGAATAGTTTCAGATCCCCGCAAGCCCTCCCCTCCCTCCGTTCACCACCTCACTGCTTTTCCTTCTTTTCTTTTCTTTCTTTTTTTCTTTCCCATGCAGGCAGGAACTTGTGCCCATGACTGACATGCGCTGATGCGGGGGTCTTTGTCACAAGGCCTGCTCCTTTCTGTGCACGAGTAGGACATGTATGTTGTTCAGTGGGAGCTCCATCTCTCTTCTTCTGAGTGGCTGTATGATGCTTGTAAGCTGTGCCAGTCCCCATTAGCATCCCATTATGAACCAGCATGATCACTCGTCACTTAAAATGCCTGCCACAGCATGCTCTATGTGTGTGTGCGTGCGTGTGTGAAAGCTTTTTTTTTTCTTTTAAAGCACGTGTGTGAACGTGAAAAAAGAATCACAGTCAAGTGATTGAGATGGCCTTGTTTCAGAAGAAGAGGTTTAGAAAGAAAAAAAAAAGAAGAAGAAGAAAAAAAGGCGGTAGCAGAGCTTTGCAGTGAATGCAATTTCATTTAAATGTCTCTGCAAGTGTTTGGTTTGTTTGACCCAGATTTCTCACCTACCCCGCAATTGATAAATTGGATATCCGGAGGCAGCCTTGTGCAATGTAGTTTCTATGTAGCGAGCAGCGCCCTCTGCTGAGTATACCCGTGTTGCACATTATTTGTTTTCAAATCCACAGTGCTTAACGCCATGTGAAAAATATAACAGCCTGTTTTCCTGACATATGGGGACATATGGGTTCTAATGATTCATTTTAAAAACGGAGAAAAATTGAAGTAAAAATAATCAAGCAAGTAAGACTAACAAATATAAAACTTTCTGGTGAGGAGTAAATTAGGAATATTCCCACATTTAGTTCCACGAACATAAAATAGCTAAAATCACATCAGGAGCACAAGGTTATAACAGTGGTCTCTAAAGGAGGTTTGCCTTTTTGAACCTGAGACATTTAGTTTGCTGTGTTCCTGACTGTTTGGTGATGTTAGATGGAAGAAAACCTCAAATTAAATGTGAAGCATGGAGGGGGAAATCTGATGGCTTGGGAATGCCTTATATATTTAAACAGCGCAACATCATTTTCCCCAGGGGTTGTGCCATCTATCGAAGGGTGCTTGCTGAACATGTGAGGTCATCTATTGCAGTGAGAAAAAAGTCTTCAACAGTGCTTTGCGCATGTAGCTTTAATCTCAATACATACTGATTGGTAAAACTTGATCAGTATGCTTTGACTTTTTACCAATAGATCTTCCTGCTTTGTTTATTTTTTCACGATCATGACATTGTAGGTTCTTTGGTATTGCTACCATTATTTTGGCGTGACTCCACAGAGCTCTGCTTGTCTCCTGTCACAATTTGAAAACTTCTGCATGCACCCACAGTCACAAATTCTTTCGAACTCACTCAGGTCTGGAGGAATGTTGAGGGTCTCTAGCCCTTCTCCCTGGAGATTAGAGCTGCCCATGCATGGCCTCTCTCCTCTCCTCAAACTCATTCCATAGTGTGCCCCCTAAGAGCTCCTGCATTTTTATCTGAGCCTGGTGATTGTGACAGATTGGGCCAATGATGCACACACACACACACACACACACACACATCAGTACACATTTGTGTACACGCATGTTTGAGGCTCTATCAGAGGGGAGGTTGCTTTGCCTTGGGAGGGACAGACAGTGCCAGGCATGGGGTATAAAACCCTCCCAGGATGAGACCGGAGTCCTCCCCTAAGCTGGACTCTTTCTCAGTCCTTTGTGCCAGGACACTGTCGGGACCGGCAACAGACGAGCCGCCAGCATGAATGACATCTACAAAGCAGCGGTATGTTCTCTCACTCAGCTCATATGCTTTACGCTGTGTGTACAGTCAGCTCCTTCTAATGAGGCGATTTGGTTTTGCTGGATAGTCCCCAAAACTCAGTCAGAGCTAATCTGGGAGGAGAAGGATTTTGTTTGCACATCACCAGTGTTACGATTGATTTGTAGAGAGAATTTGGTTTGTTCTGTAGAAGGCTTAGAGAGTTTTGCGATTGTTTAATTAGCTGGAAAAAGTCCCATATCTTTTTGACTAACTGCTGGTATTTGAGTCCTGCCAGCGTCTGTTCAGTGTGTTCCTCCTATCAGCAGCTGGTATCAAACATGTCTGTGGATCTTTAACCATATTAGAAGAGGTGGGAGCCATTTATTGGGGTCAGTGAGCGGATATGGCCCCGGTCATCACTCTGCTGCTTCATTCTTGACTTCAAATGGACCAGTCCTGCCTCCCAGAGCTAATTTTGGCAAATTGCTCAAACGATTGTGCTTCTGTAGTGCTCTGGTCCCATAGAGGGCCTTCAGGTTTAGATAAACTCCTCCTCCACTGGATTCCAGCATTATCTGTGATCCTGAAAGCTGTGCTGTTGTGTATCAACCCCTGTCCTGCTGGACATTGGACCCGGTTGTCCTGTTCCCTCACAGTACCACCAGCTGATCTTAGATGCTGGACAGATGTCCTGTCTTAGAGCAGGACATCTAAGACAGTAAAAGCACCCAGGAATGTACATAACATATTTGTTTGGATACATCATTTCATATATCATCACTTGAGTACTGTGTTTGTTTACAAGAGAGCATCTGAATAAATGGCTGTTTAATTTACTGCAGAAGACAGATGATAACTCTTATGTAAGCAGCTGTCTCCCTCTTTTGCTTTTGCAGGATTACTGCCCCATTGTTATGGGTGGTAGCCACTGCTATGCTAATTTAACACACTCTGTGTCGGGTTCCTTTATCTGTGGTTCCTGATCATGTTGTGTTTATTTTTAGCTCCCCATCATTCTGGATGCCAACCATGAAACATACATTATGCATTTTAATTTCAGATGCATCAATGAAAAATTTTCCAGCGTATTTCCAATCTAAAGTTTTTGACTGGAACGTTTAGTTTAGCATTGTTAGCATTGATCAGAACTGATTGGATGTGTAATCATTCAGTCACCATCTAATTTTTTGGAACATCTTTGGTTTAACCAGTAGCGGCTAAGTCAGAGGAATACCACTTTTGACTGAAAAGTTATCAAAACAAACATGAGTAAAATAGTGTAAAATAATTTGTTGAAGATTTCAGGTCCAGATACCAGAACTAAAAACTTTTACAACGAAATTAAATTGTTATTATGAGAGAGTGTAGAAAGGGGAAGACCCCACTGATTTTGTTCAGGTTGTGTAAATGGTTCATTCTTTTAATCGTTTCATCTTTTACAGGTTGAACAGCTGACAGATGAACAGAAAAATGGTGCGTAATTTTCATTTTATTTTATGATTTTTATGGGAACATTTTCAACGTCATGTTCCTGCTTGCTAAAGAAAAACACAGTATGGTGGATAGTTAGATGCATCTGATGCAACTCAATATATCTTTTAAGTACTTTTCCTTTACTGTTGGGGTTTTGCAGAGTTCAAGGCCGCCTTCGACATCTTTGTGCAAGATGCAGAGGACGGCTGCATCAGCACCAAGGAGCTGGGGAAGGTTATGAGGATGCTCGGTCAGAACCCCACGCCAGAGGAGCTGCAGGAGATGATAGACGAGGTGGATGAAGATGGTAAATAAAAACAGGCAACCGAATGGTTGACCTCTTCTTGCCCATGGTTCTTGTTGTGCATACAACAATAACTGGCCTATGTTGTTGTGCATACAGAGCATCAGTCAGACCCTCTATACTTAATGTCAAATGCTAGTCAGCTGTGGTCGTAAAGACATCAGGATGTGTCAGACTGGATTAAACGGGAATTCTGTATCAAATGATGCACAAGTCGTCTTGAATTTTCCATGTGATGTGATGATCAAAGACAGAAAATAACGTTTTGGATTTACCTCAGAAAGGTTTAATATGTGATGTACATTTTGGCCTGCTCTCAGATAAAGAATAAGAATGACATTTAAATGTCGCAGCAATTTCGGCTTGTCATTGTGAACTACAGGTATCTTCTAGTGTCAGAAACATAAATAATCTCAAATAAAATGGGTTGCACATTAAGTAATTTGTGCATTGTTTAAATTATCTGAAATTACACTCTGAAAAAGTGATTTGAAATGTGTGTGCATGCGTGTGTGCGTGCAGGGAGCGGCACAGTGGACTTTGATGAGTTCCTGGTCATGATGGTGAGATGCATGAAGGACGACAGCAAAGGGAAGACAGAAGAAGAGCTGGCTGAGCTCTTCAGGATGTTTGACAAGTATGTTTTTATTCTTAAACCTTACTGCTATCAATACAATATTAATCCCCTAAAAGCAGTTAGCTCATCTTTGGGTTATCTGACAAACAGACGAGTCAAATTATATTTAACAAGTGGATGCTTTCATCTCAGAGCCTAGTTATTAAATTGTATGTTAGTGTGGTTCCAGCAAAGTATGCTCCCCATGTGCAAATTATGAGCTCTGACAAAATGCCAAGTAGCTCTGCAGAGAACTGCATGTAGTTCGCTCCTTAATCGTTCTTGACAGTTCTGAGTATTTCTAACACCCCCCAGCATGTATCCCAGACACCTCGTCTGAGCATCAAAGAACAAACTCCCATTCCTTACTCCCATCATGGTTTCACAGAAAATTTTAAAGCCCAAGATATGAACTTTCACATGATTTTCCTCTAATGCCACACTTGAAGCTCTGTGTGAATTTTATGCGAGCACAACATAAATTGCACTGCTTTCGCTGTGCAGAAATGCAGACGGTTACATCGACCTGGATGAGCTGAAAATGATGCTGGAATCCACAGGGGAAGTGATCACTGAGGACGATATTGAAGAGCTGATGAAAGACGGGGACAAGAACAATGACGGCAAAATTGACTATGATGGTAAGGGGGTTTTAAGCTCCTAAAAACAAAAAAGCGTAATGACAGAAAAGCCTATAAAGGTTTCTAAAAGTCTTTGTCTTGACAGCAATAATGTACCCTGTTGTGTTTGGCTCAGATCCTGCTTACCAGACTAATTCTATGTTGTGTTAATTGACAATTATACATCTATATGAGCAAAGACCATACGTGGAGTTTCTGAAGGCTTCATTTTCACTCAGCCTTAATTCAACATTATATGGTCTCTTTAGCTTTAATTATGGAGAACTAGAAGATCTCCTGCAATATCTATCCATCCTGGAGATGTACCATTTTATATATCTATGTCATCTCTTGATTATAGTCACTGAGCATATCTAGGAGTGAACTAGTGAGAATTTTCTTTAACTTCCTGCAAAACATACTCAAAGTAAATGGTTAGAAAAAAGCAGTTAAATGGAATCAAAGAGGCTTGAATTCTTAATGTTGTTATGGATTTAGAGCTGTGTATTACAATCTGGATAAAATACACAACTAAATCAGTTTATTAACATCTTAAAACCATATCCCATCAAATCGAGACACAGTAAAATAATTTTTTTATTGCCCTTGAACTATCTTGTTTATAGACGTTGGTTTCTAAAATATCTTTCCTTGATTTACTGTTTCATACCAATTTGGCAGAAGTTAAGCGGCTTTCTGAACACGGCTTTCTTATTTTACAGAATTCTTGGAGTTTATGAAAGGAGTGGAGTAACCCTGAGCTGGAGAGGATAAAAGTTATTTTGAGTGTCACTGTGACTCCACAGTCATCTGTGGAAAACTGGATTTGGCTGCAGTTGATGGAAAACAACAGGTCAGCATTGCAAACACTGTATCTGATTTATTTAATTTTTTTTGTCTTTTGTATTTTCTGTCATATCTTCCATTGTTGAAGACACAATTTTTGACTTTCAAGACATTGAATCTGTGTAAACGTGTCTGGATCACTTAAAATGTTTGTTGAGACCAAATATTATTTCCCCTATAGCTGATTTTATGTTGGGTTTTTGTGTTATGCTTCCAGGTAAATATAATTTTTCAAAAGCTGCAGTCCAGTTCCTAATAGGATGCCGAAGATGTAAATAAACGCAAAGTAAACTCTTGTTGGAATAATCATTTTATCCAGGAAATGCGCCAGATCCTGTGAGTGTGCATGCCATGATGTACAGTTTCTCTGCGTTTAAAGTCCCATCAGGATATTTCCTTCTGTCCAGGTGTTTCAGGTTTGACTGTCTGCTGCACTTGTAAGGTGCAGTCATGTAATAAACAAAATCCAATCAACAATAAGATTCCTCTGTCGGTGCAGTGATTTTGTATGATTTGACATTTTTCATTTCTTATCACTAGCATTAAACTTTTTTTGTTTCTACAAATTAAATTCCGTCTGCTTCCTTTTGATCCATCTGTGTAATTTCTTCTCTGTATTGGATCTTGTCTTTGAGCATGTGAAGTATTCTCATGGTTGTATCCAGTTACACAGCCTGTTGACACAGGAGCTATTTATGTCTAATCATGTTAGTGCCCATGTCAGAGGATCAGCGCCACCAGTTGACAGTCAGATTCCTTTCTCCTTAAAAAGAAATCTGTTGACTACAGAGAGATAACAAGGCTGCTATTAGCACAGCTTTAAATTTGGCAGAAATGTTAGTACTTCTAAAGTAACTGAACAGTCAGAGCAAAGTGATGAATCCTAACGTCTGCATGACTTTTACTGGTTTCGGGGGGAAAAAAATCAACATATTTTTCTAGGCTTTTCTTAAGTGGCACACTTGGGGGCCTTTGCAAAATCCTTTTTAATGAAAAACTAAAACATCCTCGTAACATACTGATAACTGTGTTGTGTAAGCCATCAATCTGACTCTCTTTATACAAAATCAGGAACCCAGCCTTGCAGTTATAATAACGTCCACTTGATGTCAGCAGGACGACATAGACCAATGTTTTGTTTTGTTTTTTGCTTGTATTCCAATAAGCTGAGGAAAACAGATTGCTTTGCACAATTACAGTTCTCCAAATATGAATAAATGAATAACACCAAACTGATTTAACACAAGAATAATTCCAGTTGGCTTGAAAATATCCATCCATCTATTTTAAGTGCCACAAGTAATTTGCAGTGCAATACACAGCTGGAGAAAAATAACAGCATTTGAACATTATAAACTTTTTATTATGAAATTCTTATTCAGAATCACTTAACAATTCCAAACGACGTGACTTCATTTTATTTTGTCGGATTCCTATTTATCTTACCTTATTATTTTCTTCTCTTTTGTAAAAAGCACCTTCTTGAGGATTTTTGTATTTTGGAAGGAGAATAACTGTGTGTGAGCAGCTGATGTCAGTGGACTGACTGCTGACAACATACGAAAGAGCCTCCTATTTCTAATTTTGTTTTTCTGCATCCCTGAAGGTGTTGGTTTGGTGGCTTCAGGGGATCAAAAAACATAAACCTGCACTGAACTACAATCCCTCTGATGGGATTTTTTTTTCTTGAACACTGTGAATCATTTACGATACTCTCAGTAATGCATGAAAAGTCTTTTTTTTATTTTATTTTTTAAACCAAATAGTAAGATAAGGCACAAAACGTCCCATAAGGAAGCTGATGTACTCGATATCCTCACTCAGATTAAACCGCCCTGCTGGCTGAGTTCATTATAGGCTCTGCAGACAGGATCAAGGAACAGGATGAGCCATGCACTCAGCACCATCAATGAGAGGCTGGGCAGCAGCAGAGTAGAGTGTGAATGAATTTGGGGTGTGGTGCACTATAGCTGCAAGTTGGGTGGAGAAGTGAACCATTTACGTAAGACCCACTTGATGACTCATGCCTGCTGTTAATAACACACTGCAGATATGAGGCACCTTTGAAATTGTAGCACTTGCCCTAAAAGAAAGAGGATGTGCACAACGTAGGCTGCAGTAAGCCACCAGCATTATATAACCTCATTCAGCTTAATTCTGCAAAATGGCATAATCCATTGACAGGGAGTGAGTCAAGCAGATGTATAACTTTTATAGTAAGAATAAGATTGCTGAACCAGTTTTCATAAATGATTTATCCAAACCACTGGATCCAGTCAAAGTGTGTTACTAAACCATGCCAGGAGCAGAGTGTTTCACAACCTTCCCCCCACCCACCACCCCCGATTCCCTATGATTTATTGATGTGTAAAATCCCCGGAAGAGGGAGGAATACCCCCACATGACATTGAATTTAGAAGGCGCCGACTACTTTCAGACGCCCACACATGCAGATCTCTCAGTTGAAGGTGGTAGACTCTTTGGCTTAGAGGATTCCTGTTTTTTTTCTGCTTAACATCACTCCGCCTTGGACCCGGAAAGAAAAAAAAAGTCTCTTCTTTCTCAACCTTTCACATGGAGTTAAATACAAAAAATAGGTTCCAAAAATTCCTTTTTGATTTTTCTTCGAAGTCTATTTATGGAGATTTTTTTTTTTTATATCGTAAACAGTGAAAAAAAGTGTTGTTCAGACTATGTCTAAGATATTCAGTTTGTGATAGAGTTGAAACATTGTTTTATTTTTGTAAACATGTTTTCTAAGACAGTAGAATATTGACAGAATTTTTTTCACCGAGGCACTCCTTTACAAGAATACAACACATTACTTCTTTGAATGACATCATAGGAAAATAAAAATAAAAAATACATTTAAAAAATCAAATGGATGATCCTTGGTTACAATAACCAGAATCTTAAAAGATGCCGCATCTATCTGTTCAGACTGTGCAAGCATAAACAACCGTGATGTTTTAAAGAAGAACACAGACTCTGTTTTCTAAAGACAAATGTGCCTGAACGAAAGCAAAAGGCCTCGCAAAGATGGTGCCTGAAGCTGGAACTAGAACTTCATTATCCACAAAGAAACAATTCCTGATTGGTTACTCTAAATTGCCCTTAGGGATGAATGTGCGTGCACGGTTGTTTGTCCTATCTCTGTGTTGCCTTGTAATAAACTGATAATCTTTTCATGATGTACCCGGGTCTGCCTCTTGCCCAAAAACTAATGGAGACAAAAGGACAGATGACTTAAGGTCACTCATCTTACCCTGTACTCAGCTCTGTGTTGTGATTGTTGTCACTTGACTTTAAGAGAAGACAAGCTGCCACTAGGCAAAGTGGCTTAAAATTTGAACCAGTTCCACCGGTTCTGTAAAAAGGAATGAGTCATAATTCCACCAAACAGAATTAATTTTGGTTAGACAGCGAGTAACAAAAACTTAGGTCTTCTTATGTAATTTATGTAAAAGTGTGGTTTGAACTCTAAATATGTACTCTTGGATGGTTGTCTGCTTAAGTAGAACCAAATGTTGGTTGTTTTTCTTGCCATAAATACACAATGAGGAAGTGGAACACTTCTGACTGAGAAAGAGTGGAAGCACTGCGGATCAAGCTGGAACAGACAGAATATTGTATCATGATGCTCCATCCCACTTCTGGTGCTGAAAACACTGAAGTACTGTCTCTGGACTGCCCCGCCATAATGGCCCATAGAGAAGTAAGACCACAATACACAGAAATCCCAAATTCCACTGAAAGCTATTCATTGATTCCCATGAATAACAGTAATTGTTTTCTTTTAATGCAGCTCCAGAGGGTTTATCTATTTTTACCAGCATTTAAAGGGAAACTTGAAGTTGTGCATATGAAATGATAGAGGAAGAACAGGCAGCAATGTGAAAAGTGAAACTACTGACCTCTTAAGACTGATCAAATGTTTAAACTTTTTTTTGTAACAGTAACTAAAACAGAGTCGTCTTTCTGTACCTTGAACTTAAAGAACCATCGACGGATTTTGAAACGTCATTCCAAACCATGTTGGAAAGTCTTATAATAAATACTGCTGTATATCACTGTAATAAGTTACCATTATTAATGCCACTATTTCCTTCTTATTTATTTAGGTCTAAGACAATCAACACCTGCTGTAATAAAATGGCATGTTTTCATGTTCTTCCTATTTTGAAGAATGTGTCTGTGTATAAAAAGCACCAAGTTATTTATTTGTTACTTTTTGTTGTTGCAACCCTTCATTTTTCTTCATGTGATATTAGGCTTATGCAATAAAATATCTACTTATTTGAAGTCTTCTTTACAACTTTGCCAGATATAAAGATATATAAAAGAGCTAAACATGTGTTGTTTAACAGAGTATCTGTTTCTCGTAGCCTAAAATGATTCTACCAGAGAGCAAGACAACTGAAAGTGGAAAAAAAAAGAAAAATACAAAACCTTGACTAAACTGCTTGGAACACTCAGTCAACCACTGCAGTGCTTTTCTTATTGTACCGTAAATGTTATCTTGTAAAACTTCAATACTTAGTGAACCGCTTTGCATTTACAGCTGCAATTCTTTTGGTCCATGTTTGTGCTGAAATCTTTGCTCACATTTTTAATGGTATTATTTGAATGGTATTTGACCATTCATTTATGGACATTTATGGACATTTATGTGCATAAAACATTCAATTGTTGCTCAGGTTGCATGTCTGGGTTTGTTGTTCGTGCTTAAATGATGACATGCACATTGATCTCATGTCTTTTGCAGCTTCCCTGTTTCACCTGAAATACCCTAGAACATCCTCGTAACATGATGCTGTCACCATCATGTTTCACCATCTTGTTTCAGAGGGGGTGGAAAATGCAATGTTTTCTACCACACATAAAACTGTATGTGCAAGAGAAATTCTCTGTTGATCTCAAATGATCAGAGCATCTTCCCCTACAGGGCTTGTGGAAAACTGCAAATAGGATTTCTCAGGTCTTTCCTTCAGTTTCTGTCTGCCATTAGAATCAATAGTTCTCGTTCCAGGCCCACTTCTCTAGTGGCTGCATCTGTGATAAATGTTTTCTTGTACAGCCTGTCAGTTTAGATGCCCAGTCTTAGTAGGTGTGTAATTGCGCAACACATTTTCCACATACTCTCGCGGAAGTGGCAAGAGACTGAGAAGTGAACATCCAGATGAGATGTTGAAAGCTTGGGATATTGTTTTGTAACTTCTTTCTGTCCCCTGCCTGTCTGCTGTGTCCTTGGTTTTCATTGTGTTTTCTCTTTAAAGTTCTCTAGCGAACCAACTTGGTCAGTAGTATCTTTTGAGAGCAATCACGTCTACTGGATCTAATTTACCGTATTTTTCAGAGTGTAAGGCGTTACTATTTTCCCCGCGCTTTGAACCATGTGGCTTATAGCCCAGTGCGACTTTTCTGTGGATTTTTCCTCAACCGCCAGGGAGCTCTTTAGCAGGAAGTGAATCACTGGAAGTCAAAATTGGAAATCAAAGAACAAAGTGCTAATTTTCATTTAGAACAAGCACATCCTAGTAGCAGGCACGACGGAGAAATTTCTTCAAATTCATGTGATGCATCTCACACCTGCAAACTGTTCTCTCTGGTCTTTTCTTCCACCATTTGTCCTCACTGTATTTAAACACTTCTCCTGCTCTCACTCCTCACTGGTTCCCCCTGTTAATTTCCCATCAGTATCCTGACATCTTTTCCCCTGTGCTTATATTTTTTGTTCAGCTCTGGCTCCTTTAGGTTTGTTTTCACTTTTTTTTTTTTTGTTTTGTTGCTTTAAAAAAAAAAAAACAACTACAAAATCTACTCAGCTCCTCTGTCTACTGTATTTGGGTCCATCCTCACCACACTCATCATGACAATTTCAGATGTTTGTAAGAAAAAACATTTCTTTTCATGTCACAGTTTGGTTATTTTATGTTGGCTTATCGCACTAAATACCAACAAAATCCATTGCAGTTTGACAGAAAATGTAAAAAGGTCGAACATTTTTCTTTACTGCGCAATATAAACGTCTCAGGCCAGTTCAAAGTATTTTTACAAACATAGGGACATTCTCTTTAACTTACTGAAAGATTTCTGACAGGAAGCAGCATATGGCTATGTGTGAATGGCATACCAAACAGTAAAGCAGTTCCCAGCAGCGCCTCCTCCTCTATAATTTTTTTCTTAATGTGACCACATGACAGACAGATGACCTTTAATTTGTGTTGGGCCTCAGAGGACACAAATAAGGTTTCCTTTTCATTTACTTAGCCAAAGATTAAACTGCAAACAAACATCACTTTGTGCTTGGCCGGAGCACTCTACCGTACTTCGCCGCATGGTGAAATTGGCCACGAAACTAGAGACTTCTGGTGCTAACAGATGGCTGCCTCAGTCTGCCACAAGGATGTGCCATGTGGCTCTGCTTTACACATGACCCACTATATGGGTTGCCAAAACTCACACTCACTCCAGTGCCTGGGAGAACATACATGTCTTTCAGAGAGGGCCGAGGAGTCACAAGAGCTCTGTTTTAAACAGATAGTTTATCTGTTGGAGGTTGTAGCCATGATAAGAAACTTCCTGTTAGTTGGCTTAAAGGTCCAGCAGATATCCTTCTTCGTGACAACGCAGCAAACATGAGGATTAGACTGAAATAACTTGCAGTTAACTTGGTCTTTTCACATGGAGCGAGAACACAAACAGTCAGGCCTCACTGAATGTCTAAATGACTCACACACATATATGAATGTAAGAGAGCCGGTCTGACTTTTTTGCAGAGGTGTATTTCCTTATGTACATGGGGAAGTAGGAAGCAAATACATGTAATTCAAGAGTTCTGGGAAAGGACTGACAATCCCCGTAAAATAGGAGATGAAATCCCTGGCATGTTCACGCATACCGTTCCACCGCAGTCACTCATCCCACTATAAGACCCGATTAAAGACTATTTCTAGGATTTCTATAAAGGTCTTTGAAGACAATGACAATTTTATCATCACTGCTTTTGTACACACTACACAGTACTGAGAAAAAGTACTCCTTCAGTGAGTTCTTCAGTTTTTGCTTTATTGTCACACTTAATGTTTCCGATTAGTAATGACTTTTATTGTCAGGCAAAGACAATCTTTGGTGCACGCTAAATATAAAGTCAAAATCCAGCTTTGACAATAGGACTTTATTGATAAAGGAAAAAAAAACTATTTCAATCAGCATGGCTCCTTGTGAAAAATATTTGCCCTGAAAACCTGATAACTGGGTGTACCAACCTTGGCAGCAACAACTGCCATCAAGAAGGCAACAAGTATTTTACATTGTTGTGGGGATATTTTTGGGAGCGTCTTTGAGCATGAATGGCATGCTAAAAGTCACCCCACACTAATTTCCAGTCCAGACTTTGACTAGACTATTCTGGTACTGTATTCTTAGGGTTGAATTGCAACTGATGGCTCTGAAATTAAAAGTCACGATGCCACCACCATGTTTGACTTCAAGTATGATGTTGCTTTTCTGAAATGTTATTTTCTTGTAAGATGAAACAGGTCGCACCGTTTTAAAGAAGTTTCACTTTTGCCTCATCAGTCCACTGACTATTTTCCACAAAGTCTTGGAGCTCATTAAGATGTTTTTATGGCAAATATGGGCTGTACCTTTCTTTTCTTTTTGGAGCTCTCCTTACGTACGCCACTTTTACTACTTTTACCAAGATTCTTTCTTATTGTCAGATCCCGAACACTCACCATAACGTAGGCAACCAAGACAAGACATACTCATCGTTTGAACATAGCTTGCGTTTTTGTGACTTCCTGGATGAGTCATTGATGCGCTCTCAAAATTATTTTTAGAAAGATGGCCACTCCTATTAAAATGTATTTTTTTCTTTGAACCTACAGTTAATTTTATTAGCTTTGTTTAAGCTATAATTCTGATTTCAGAATTATTCAAACGAGAATTAGAGTTTGAGCAAAACTAATAAAATTAGCAATAACAAATTAGAGTATTTCTTTTAAAGTTCATTCAAGGAAACATGTCAGTGTGCAAAGTAAGTAATTTATTAATTCATACTTTTTTGAGGAGATAAATAAATACATTTTGAAATTAGTTGCTATTTTAAAAGACATTATTTCAGGCTATCCTCGTACCACATAAAAAATTTGTCTGATTATCTAAAACATTCAAATGACAAAAGAATATATATATATATATATATATATATATATATATATATATATATATATATATATATATAAATTCCCTTCTCACCCACCACGGGTGGTTCTTATCCTCTGAGCTCGGGTCCTCTACCAGAGGCCTGGGAGCTTCAGGGTTCTGCGCAGTATCTTTGCTGTGCCTAGAACTGCACATTTCTGAACTGAGATGTCTGATGTTGTTCTTGGGATCTGTTGTAGCCACTGCTCCAGTTTGGGGGTGACTGCCCCGAGGGCCCCGATGACCACAGGCACCACTATGGTCTTCACCTTCCAGGCCCTCTCCAGTTCCTCCCTGAGGCCCTGGTATTTCTCCAGTTTCTCGTGCTCCTTTTTCCTGATGTTGCAGTCACTTGGTATTGCTACATCCACCACAACAACTTTCCTCTGTTGTTTATCCACTACGACAATGTCCGGTTGGTTCGACCTTACCATTTTGTCTGTCTGGATCTGGAAGTCCCACATGATCTTAGCTCGGCCATTCTTCACCACCTTTGGGGGTGTTCCCCACTTTGATCTTGGGGCTTCCAGTCCATATTCTGCACAGATGTTTCTGTACACTATGCCTGCCACTTGGTTATGTCGTTCCATGTACTCTTTCCCTGCCAGTATCTTGCACCCTGTTGTTATGTGCTGGACTGTCTCAGGGGCCTCCTTGCACAACCTACACCTTGGGTCTTGTCTGGTGTGGTAGATCTGGGCCTCTATTGCTCTGGTGTTTATGGCCTGTTCCTGGGCGGCCAGGATGAGGGTCTCTGTGCTGTCCTTGAGTCCAGCTTTTTCTAGCCATTGGTAGGACTTTCTGATATCAGCCACTTCAGTTATTTGCCGGTGGTACATCCCATGTAGTGGTTTGTCCTCCCATGATGGTACCTCCAGCACCTCAACTTCTGTTCCCCATTGTCTGAGACATTCACTGAGCACATTGTCTGATGAGGCTTTGTCCCTGATGTATCTATGGATCTTGGATGTTTCGTCCTGGACAGTGGTTCTCACACTCACTAGTCCTCTGCCTCCTTCCTTGTGGCTCGTGTACAGTCTCAGGGTGCTGGATTTGGGGTGGAACCCTCCATGCATTGTTAGTAATTTTCATGTCTTAACATCTGTGGCCTATATCTCCTCCTTTGGCCAGCTAATTATTCCTGCAGGGTATCTGATTACCGGCAAGGCATAGCTGTTTATTGCCTGGATCTTGTTCTTGCCATTGAGCTGGCTTCTCAGGACTTGCCTTATTCGTTGGAGGTATTTGGCTGTGGCTGTTTTCCTTGTGACCTCATCAAGGTTGCCATTTGCTTGTGGTATTCCCAGGTACTTGTAACTGTCCTCTATGTCTGCTATTCTTCCTTCTGGGAGTGAGACCCCTTCCGTGCGAATGACCTTCCCTCTCTTTGTGACCATCCGACCACACTTCTCTAGTCCGAATGACATCCCAATGTCATCCTGGTGATAATCCTGGTGGTGTGGATCAGTGAGTCGATGTCTCGCTCACTCTTGGCGTACAGCTTGATGTCATCCATGTAGAGGAGGTGACTGATGTTGGCTCCATTCTTTAGTCGGTATCCGTAGCCAGTCTTGTTGATGATTTGGCTGAGGGGGTTCAGTCCTATGCAGAACAGCAGCGGGGACAGAGCATCTCCTTGGTATATGCCACATTTGATGGACACTCGTGCAAGTGGTTTGCAGTTGGCTTCAAGGGTGGTTTTCCACAGCCCCATCGAGTTTGCAATGAAGGCTCTCAGGGTCCTGTTGATGTTGTACATCTCTAAGCATTCAATGATCCAAGTGTGTGGCATTGAGTCATAGTCTTTCTTGTAATCTATCCAAGCTGTGCACAGGTTGGTGTGTCGGGTTTTGCAGTCTCGGGCAACTGTGTGGTCTACAAGGAGTTGGTGTTTGGCTCCTCTGCTATTTACGCCAATGCCCTTCTGTGCCGTGCTCATGTATTTATCCATGTGTCTGCTTATCTTAGCTGCTATGATGCCTGACATGAGCTTCCAGGTTGTGGAGAGACAGGTTATTGGTCGGTAGTTGGGTGGGACTGAGCCCTTTGATGGGTCCTTCTGGATCAGGATTGTGCGCCCTTCAATTAACCATTCAGGGTGAGTCCCATTTTGTAGCAGCTGGTTCATTTGGGCTGCCAGTCGCTCATGGAGGGCAGTGAGCTTCTTTAGCCAGTAGGCATGGATCATGTCAGGCCCTGGTGCTGTCCAGTTATTCCATACCTGAGACTCTTTCTTGGACATCTGCCTCAGTGATGGTTACTGGGGCTTGCTCAGGGAGGTTGCTATGGTTGTCTCGTAGAGAGATCAGCCACTGTGCATTGCTGTTGTGGTACGCCTCCCTTTCCCATATGCCTTTCCAGTATTGTTCAGTCTCCAGCCTTGGTGGGTCTGCTCTGTTGTTATTACCCTGCCATTGAGAGTACACTTTAGCTGGTTGGGTGGAGAAGAGCCGGTTTATCCTTCTGGCTTCATTCTCCCTTGTGTATCTCTTTAGGCGACTGGCCAAGGCTTGGATCCTCTGTTTGGCAGTTTCGAGTGCTTCAGGTATGGGCATCTGGCTGTACTTCCTTGGTACTGGTCCTTTCATTGCACCCCTATGGAGCTCTGATAGTTGGCTCACTTCCCTCCTTGTCACCTTGATTTTGGTCTCTAGCCGTCTTTTCCATGGTGGGTACTGTCTCTCATGGTTGCTCTTATAGCCAAGCAGCTCAAGGATCACTGATGCTGAGTTGTAAATCAGCTCATTGGTTTCCGTTATGGTGTTGCTAGGAATCGTTCTCAATGCTGCATTCACATCTTCAATGAGGCTTTCTGATGGTACTTCACTTGGCCGTTGTAATTGGCGCCGAGGAGGTCTGGTTGTCATTTGTGCCATGATCCTATCTCTCAGGTCAGCTGCAGCCTTATTCAGCTCCGATTCCTTCATCGTGGCTGCATACTCCCTCTCTGGGTGGGGACTCGTAGTTAAGCCCCGCCCATCCTGACATCCAGGTTCCTCCTCTTTGCCGTAGCATTTTATATATATATATATATATATATATATATATATATATATACATATATATATATATATATATATATATATATATATATATATATATATATATATATATATATATATAGGGAAAACACAGTAGCTCTATCATAAAGCCGAAATGATGGTGCAGCCATTTAGTGATTAGACCAACTGTACGGCTCAGATGGGAACGCTGCAGCCATGATGTCATCCCATCCTGAGCACCATGATGTCAGAGACAGCATGCAGCCAAACACTGAGATTAGGATTATTCTCTGCGGGCCTGAACATCTGCTGTACACAAGTGGAGTGAGACAACTGGGACCAGAAATCCCTGAAGTAAGTTGTGTGCAGTCATTCACACGAGAACAGCTTTTTACAGCAGCACTGCCAAACATAGAGACGATAATAATGGCCCACTGTTTAGGTGTTAGATTTGTTTAAGGCATTGTTTTATCAGCATGACAAAGTAGATTGCTGCACGCTAAATATAAAGTCCTGGGCTTAATTCAAAAGAATCCCTCCCTGTTATTGTGCAGCAGAAGCACAGCAGCTGTGAAAGTGTCAGTCATACACTATGTTAACTATGTTCTTACAACCACAGCAGGTGTGAACCAGTGCCGCCTGACTTCTGCTCTGCACCACACACACACACACACACAAATAAATACACACATTATAAACACGCCTAAAAACATGCACATGCCCTCTCCAGCCCTCACAGCAAACTAAAATCCACTCATATGCACATCTGCTTCCCCAGCAGTGACTGCTGAGTAAACATAACATTAGCCTCTGCTTCCCTTCTCAAGAGATCATCAGAGGACAAAACTGGCGCTGCGATTGTGTTACTAAAACTGAGGCCTACTCAGATAGATGATATCACAATTCACTGCCCTGATCATGTCATTAATTTTGTTTGAGGGATTGACCTAAAATGTTTAATCACCCTTCTCAATAAGCTGTGCTTCATTATTTAATGAGCAGAGTAAAATTTTTTGTGTGTTTTTATGGAGCAACTTAAGTGTGGGGACCTCACACAGATCTTTAAAGCTGCCAAAAGAACATAGTTACATTATAATTACAGGCTACAAACAGCTTTAACTCACAGGTCACACATTCAGGAGAAAATAAAAAAAAAAAAAAAGTCTGGCATAAAAAAGAGGCAAATGTCTGCAACCACACACGGAAACCTAATTTGCATTAAATCAAAAGGCCCTGCACAGTGACAGCCATAAAAACTGGTATTTAAAGGTGTGCAGTAACATAAATCATTCTGTACTCTTGTACAACACCGCTGTTGTACCACAGATGTATAGTGTCGGCTCCAGATAAGGACTCTATAATTATTGGTTATCTCCCATCATCCACAGACACCACAGCTCACCATTTCCTCACCATGGGTGTCTTTTCAGCCTTAATCACAGCTTTGCCCAGCAGGTATGTGGCTTGCCAGGTTCAGTCATGTTCGAAAAGCCATCATTCAACAGTTAGGGTTTTTTTTTTTTTTTTTTCCGACCACTGAGAGGTGGTGCCAGGCAAGTCTCTTCTTGCTGCTCTGGAAGGTGAAGGTCCACAGTTTTTGAGGCATATCAGAGCCTGTTGTAAGATGGACAGTTATCAAAAGATGAGATGCTGCATGGATCCAGCTCAAAGCTTAACTCAACACCGTTTCCTTCTCTGTTGGAAGGCCAAAGCTTGGCCTCCGTTGGCAACTGTTCCCTTTCCCTTTATCCCGATACCCTTACAAAAAATCCAATATATCAAATTGCTGTCCAACATCACCTGTGTAAATATATAGTACATTTGTTTGTCATTTCATTTTGGGCAAAAATAGCTTTTCTTTGAAGGCTTCAGAGGTGTTCTAGCGAACACATGGCATCATAAAGAGCAATAAAAACAACAGATAGATCAGTGATGAAGTTGTAAACCAACCTGAACCGGGGCTAGGATATAAAACAACATCTCACAGAGAACTGTCCACTCAGTCATCCAGCCCATTCAGTCAACTAAGCTTGAGCTATGCAGCTTGAACTGAGTTGGCCAAAACAATTAGTCTCCAGATGAGCCAGGCTGCTAGAAAATACAAAAGCAAAACACTTGCATCAGTAATTGCAGCAAAATGTTGGTCTGCAAAGTATGAACTCACTGACACCAAATTTCATCATCGCTGAGATACGATCAAACAACTAGAAGAAGCTTCAGCTACAACTCACACACATTTAAGCACAAAAGTACTGAGCTAAACTATGTTGTTAAATATTGTACTTTCTGTGGAAATTTGTCTAAGTCATCCACATGAAGACATATTCTGCTGTATTGTTATGGTTAAAAGGGAGACCAGTGAGTTCCAGTGTATTTGGTTAAGTTATTTTTGGAAATGACTCAGGATGTCCAAATAAGCCATATTTTAGCTAATTTTATAGAATATAAAAATCAAATTTTTATGTATGAACCCACAGACATTTAGTCAACTATTTCCAAAAGTCTAGGAAATAGTTTCCTGTCAGTTCAGCTATGATGACAGGACAACAATCTGTCCATAGACAAGAGACACGTCTCACTTCTGCCCTCAATAGTATGTGGCAACTTTTAATGCTTATAGTTTGGTCAGTACTAGTTTTATTTAACCAAATGGTTAAAAAAACAACAACAAAAAAACAAAAATGGACTTTTTTTAGGCAATAGGTCTGATCAATGAACAATGATGTGGAAGGTCAGGCTGGTTGATGAACTCAAATAATATTTTAAACATTTTAGACATGAGTAGACATTTTTACATGGAGATCTTTTCACCTCTTACTTTTCAGTTATATTTTCACATTATTCATAGGAAAGATTATGTCTACAGTGACATGATAGTTGCTGCAGATTTATTCATTACAGCAAAGAATAGAAAATCTGGCGCCTGGTCTTCTGCTTCTACAGCTCCTCTGTTCCAACAGTCAACATTTTGTGTGTTCAGAGATGGCCTTCTGCACACTTTGCTGTAAATGTGTGGTTCTTTTAGCGACTGCTGCCTTTCTGTCACCATAATCCAGTCTGCCAGTACTCCTCACATATGGCACTTAAAAAAATGGCTCAGTGGATCTTGTTCTAGTTCTAAGAATATTCTCCATAAACCCGGAAGGTTGTGTGTGAAAGTCTTAGAAGCTCATTGGCTTCTGAGACAATCAGACGAGCCTGTTGTAATAATATCACCTAAATTTTCTTCCTCCATATGATGTTTCTTTGGAACTTCACAAAGGGTACCTAATAAAGTGGCCACTGAGTGTTTTCATGTACAACGTAACGCAAAGCCTCGTTCGAAATTTAGTTGTGGAGAAATGCACGCATAATTTATCACTTTCAGTTGCTGTTTAAATAGCAGCATCTGTGCAAATACGTCATTTGTTCTTTCTTGTAAAAAAAGGCAGGATATTGCACTTTTGTCAGTTAGACCCAAAACCACAATCTGCAATAAAGTCACAACGGCAGACGAGAAAACTCTTAGTGCTTTCTGCAGAGGAGAGCTGTCAGAATAACTGCTGTATCATCTTCCTCTTTTCTTTAAGTGGAGTTTGATTGATGGTGGAGGGTGTGCTGTGGACAGCACCCCCTCCTTGTGACTTGCCTTTTTGTCAGACCTTAGTGGAGACAGGAAGCCATAGAAAGTAAAAAAAAAAAAAAAAAAAAAAAAAAGACTTTTGACCGCAACTACATCTCTGAGCCTGGACAGCTTGCAATGTCTCAGACAGCTCTCTTTGGTTATGACTCAACCATAGCACCACTTTGTTTCGTTCTATTAATGACTAAAAGCTTAGATAAAAAAAAAGGCAAAGAAGCCATTTTCAAGTAAAAATATACAATATATTTGCTGTAAAAACGTGTACAGAATGCCTTTTAGCTCAATATATGCTATACATAAGAGTTCCAACAAGGGTCACTTCCACATCCTTCATGATTTACAGAAAATGTCTCCCGTAACAACCACGGTTTATGTACATCGTTACAAACATATGAAACAAAACAGCCCTTGGGTGCGTTTTAAGAGGCCAAGATGACGCGCAACCCACTTGTATAAAAATCCCTGAAAAATGTCTCTTTGTTGAGGTAAGAACGCGCCGGTCAATCTCGCTTCCTCTCATTTTCTTTCACGCATTAAATTCATTCACCTGTTCAAATACAAGATATGACGAAAAGAGAAACAGAGAGGGAGAAGAAAACTATTTACACTCCTATGAGAAGAAGTAGCTGCAGGCTGAAAAGTGTCAGAGGGAAACAAAATAAGGTGGGTTTCCAGTTGTTTGTACCCTTCTTACTTACATAGCTGCTCCTTTTTAACTGTGGGGAAAGCCAGTCTTTAATTACACCTCAACATGGTAACTAACAGTTCAGTTTTAATATATTGTTTGCCAGATGCTAGAGAAGTCTTCTGTGAAAACTCAAGCAGCAGGAAAACTGTAGCTGCCTCCATATGGTAGCTTTTTCCCCTCAGCTGGAATAACAACACGTCTTATATTGGACCCCAGAAAACATTCGGATTGGCCACAATTTTTTTAGCAAGGCATTATTCACAAGTAGACATGGGCCGGTATCAAACTATATACCAGACTTTTAGACATTTACAGTTCAAAGCCCCCTTAAATTTCACACCATTCTGTGGTTAGTTAATTAGAAGCCAGTTCTGATTATTCGAAGCAGAAGGTAGTGCTGCCCCCTTCCCAACCTGTTGCTGCACACTGGTAGCTGGCTGGAAGAAGGTTCCTAACTTTTCCTCCACTTTCAACAAAAAAAAAAAGAAAAAAAAAACTTGTTTAAAAATCTTTGAGAGTTAAAGAGCGGTTCTATAAACTCTTATTAACGTGGCTGCTTTTGTTAGGCTGCATATCTGTTAGGAGCTGATTGGTGGTTCCAACAGCACAGTTAGCCATACTAATCAACAGTCTAAGAGTAGCTTCTTTAAATTCCAGTGCTACAGCAAGAAGAAAGTTATTTTGCACAAGTTTTTGTAACTGGGTTTATATAGAGTCTTGAACTGACTATGAAAACATTTTGAGTTCCCAGACTGCTTAGTTATCATTCTTTGTATTACCTTAAAGTTAACATCTTAATTTCTAAAAAAAATATACAACTTTATTTATTTATAGTTAAAAAGCATCAATCTCTGTTTGGCCACATCACAACTTCAATTTTTGTGACACTTGATCACTATGGTTCTTGAATTACTAATAAATATAGATAAATATACATTAATTTTAAAAAAAAAATTAAAAAGGAAAATTTCTTAACTAGGTAGGACCTTTTGGCTGTTAAAAACAAGATTTTAAATTGAATTTGGATTAAAGTGGACTTGTCCTTTTGAAACCATGTCTGGTTTAAACACCAAACTGGAACTTCTAGCTTTTTAAAATTTAAAAGCAACCTGATAGCAACGGTTGTTAATGTAAGACAGTTGAACCCACACAAGACATTTCAATGGCTTGCAGATGATAACATAAAGTTAATTGGCAGAGAAGCCCTTTCCTACACTCTTGAATTGGAAACCAACCTAAACATTATGTTGTTTTACCACTTGTAGTACATACCAATAATGAAACACACATAATATGGATATTCTGTCATATTTTTGACACTGTAGCTGTTTATGGTAACATTTAATATAAAAATGTTAATGAACTTTTATTCAATTTATTTATTTGTGTTTTTTTTAATATTACACATTGTGCATAATGTATAATATTTTTATTATATGTAATATTTCAGCTACAGTAGAAATTGATTTTTGCTTTCCTCTGTTATATGAAAAGAATTGCCTCATGTTAAGCATTTTTGATTAAACTTTTACAATAATGCTGTGAAACCGTTGTATTTTTACTCGAAGTAATCACACTATGAAAATCTCATACCAGCCCATGCCTATTCATAAACAAACTAGGAAAGTACAACAAACAACAGTCCAAAAACATTTAAAGTCTTAAAAAGAAATATTATGAAAAGTCCATCTATAATGACTATACATGGCCATTCATTAATACAATGTGGTGGAACGTTAGATTGCTTCTATTAAGATATTAAGGCATTGAGACAGGAGCTTATGGATTCTGTTGCTTTAACAGATCAATGAGGCTTGTTGTGAAGTTGTTGAACACTATTGCTGACTTACTGCCTGCGTCAGCACATCAGGCATCTGACAAGCTCAGAAAACCACTACAGGAAACAACAACAACAGCATAAAAATGGTTCCTGCTCCTCATGTCGACTCCAGCTGAAACACATTGTGATTGGTTGGTGTGGTGAAGAAAAGCTGCTCCTCGCTGGTAGAACGGTTGTCGCAGGGTGTGTGCTGCCTCAGCGTCCTCTCAAAGTCTAAGAGCTGTCCCATGAAGTTGAAGTTTGGTGAGATGTTGGACTTCTTCCTCTTCACAAAGTCATAGGCGTCGTTTAGAGACAGGTTGCGCCTCTGCATCAGGTAGGCCACGGTGACTGTGACTGAGCGACTGATGCCGGCCAGGCAGTGGACAAGGATGCCACAGTGCTTCGATCGAGCCTCATCTGCAGCAGAGAGGGAAAAATCCAGGTCAGGAATGTGTAAACAAACAACACCATTCTAGCAGCATTATGAGTGCTCCTTTAATAGTGCAAATCTCCCTCAGGCCCGCTGTGAGAAGACAGTTGTCAGCTTGCAAAGCTAGAATCAAACCCAACCCCATGGAGCGGAAACATCACTTCCTTCCTCATTCGGTGTTTGAACCTACTGAGAATCCCACCCGTGACAACACAACAAACGAGTGAATAGCTGTGGTTTCAGGTGTAGTCATGGTGAGAAACACCAAACCAAAAGTAAAACTGAATGGAAGCGCTGCAGCACTGCCATAAAACAACAAAAATATGTCAAATAAATTTAGGGTGTGGTAATGTAATCAAACTAATAATAAAGTTTTATATTCTACCTTCAACTAAACTTCCATGGAAACGAGTAAAACACTAAGGAATTTTAATTAAATCTATCCAATACAGATAAATTGATCATACTTATGTTTTCTGATACCAATTTCCGGTTTTCTTTCATATTCTGATTCAGATTATGACCAAAAGATTGTTTTTATTTTAAGGATTGTAACATATACCTGAAGAAGATAAGTACCCTGGCTTTCTTAAAAAATGTAATGGTTTTAAATATTTAGAACATTTTCTTTCTTTTTTTTTTACCAAATGAAAAAAATGCTTTAAAGTAAATGAGAAAAAAATTACTTTGATTTTCTATTATCTGAGCTAATTGGACCAATTAACTATGGTCCAATTAACTGGTCCATTTCTACCTTCCACTCTTTAGAATAAATTACCACCAAAATAGTGTCAAAACGAGTTAGACTTACAAAGTAAAATGAATTTATAATTCAACAGTAAAACATAATAATTACCAATAAATGATATAGCTTCTGGAAAGAACTGGGACAAGTTTTGACTCCAGTGATCCGAAATAGGGATCTTCTTGTATCTGAAGTGGCTCTTGTGCTCAAACACGTTGGGCAGATTAGGTGTGACGTTCAGAATGTACGTGATGTTGTACTGGCCCAGCACATCTAAGTTGCTGGAGTCTTTGGCACAGCCCAGGTAGAGGTAAGGTAGGATTTGGACGGGAAAGTCTGGCTGATTGCTGGGGACGGGACTCTCCTCTGATTCCGTCGCGCTGCTGGGTTCTCGATCAGACTCGCCGTCTGAACAGTCAGAGCTTATCCGGAGACCTCCGAAACCTAGGACGGGCATCGGGGGAGAGGAGCTCGGACAGGAGCTGTCCAGGAGGGTCTCGCAGTGTTCTGGATACTCTGTGTGGAACTTCACAAAACCACCTGAATTGAAATAAAAACACAGTTAAATTATGTCTAAAAAGATTTATTTTAGTTCACGATGAGCCAGTGAAACAGTCAGAAATCGTAATTTCAGAATTTCTCCTTTATTGGAAATTATCTATTTCTGCATATCAAACTATGGTATCTACTAAAACTAAATACTCCAACTTACCATACTTAAATGTCTTAATGCAATTTACTTTTTCAGTCCAAAAAATGGATAACAATTACAATATGTTTTGAATTAGTATTTTTAGTCCTTAGATCATAAAATTGTAATCTTTCGAAACTGAAATGGAAAAGAGATATCAGCACTGAAATGCCTTGTGTGTACATATTAAAATAAATTCAAGCCATTTATTTATTAATATGTCTATCAAAAACATAAGAGATGATTTGACTACTTTATTTAAAAACAAAAGTAGCATTTATTTCTACTGCAAATACAATAATATAACATAGCTACGAATGTATTACTACAGATTATTAAAGTTTGAATAACCTCATCTATAACTTTGTTATTTTGACACATATAATTTCCACACCATACCAATTGTTTTTTTCCCCCAGAGATATTTTCAGTAAGACATTTTTTTCTTTCTTGTGAGCAAAAGAAAAGTCTAATAACCTTATTTCAACCAACTGAGCGGTGGTGTGAATAAATAAATGGGAGGGGGCACAACTACTGTATGTCACAATCAGGCAAAAGTTCAAGTGTAAAACCCACTCTACAGGTGGGTTTGCCTTCTTTCAGCTAGCTGACCAAAAGTGTGCAGCAACACACGCTCCAAAAAAAAAAAAAACTATCCTGCTTTTCTCTTATTTAGATATGACAACAATACCAGAAACCAGACTATCCTTATCGAAATGGTAAAAGCAAAAAAAAAAAAAAAAAAAAAAAGCATATTTACTTCTGGTATCCTGAAGTGTAAGACCCCCGAGACGGACCATTCATGAAATACATGTCTGTTCCTGCTGGAGCAAAACATGCCGCAGCCATTTTGGAATTTTAATTGAGAATCTCAGCAGTGACACAAACTTTTGAGCAGCTTTCAAACTGCAACCACACGGCACAGGATGAGCTCACAAGTCAGTCTCTACAACATAATAATAACAGAGACATACACATACTTTAACGCGCGAAAAAAAATGAACAGCCGTCCAAATGTGAAACATTTAAAATGATTTCCCCCCGGTCTCGTTTACATTTAGAGCCCTAAGTGCCAAACTGCACTGGTCAATCCATCCCAAACACATGTCCTCAACGAATAATTTAATCGTTTCTAAGTTTATACTTAAATAAATAAAAAAAACCGTTACCTTCAAGAAAGTACGCTTTACAGCCGTCTTCTCGCAGCTTGTTAAGAAGCAGGAACAACACGGTGGCCGGGGAGCCGCTGTCCTGCCAGTCCGCGGAACCCTCGTCGTACAGGACCACCGTGTCCGTCTTGCACCGCCTCACGAACTTCTCCTTGTCCTCGTGTTTGGGGATGACGGTCTGGATCGGGATGTTGCCCTTCTTGAACCTCCGCAGCATGAGCCCCGTCATGGCCAGGTTGATGGCGGTCTCTATGTGGGATGATTCATACAGCTCGTGTGAGCGGCAGTCCAGCAGGAGCAGAGAAGTGCCTCCGGTCTCCAACTCCAGTTGCAGCCATTCCACGCTCTTACTCGGCCTCGCGCTAGACATATCGCACTCAGTCTCATGCTACACGTAAGCACTCGAATGATTTGTTTAGTCCGTCATTGCGCCCAAAACAAGAAGAAGAAGAAGAAAAAAGAAGCGTTAAATGTTGCTCCGCCAGTCCATGGCGCTTCTGCTTGAGCGAAAAGATTTCCCCTTTTTCCTCCTCTCTCTTTCCATCAGTCAGTAAGTGAGAGCTGTCCCAGCGAGTCGGAGAGTTTCTGAACACTTCCACTTCCACTTTAATGTCAGTCTTTTATTGCTAGAAAAGTACTAATCAACTTCAGCTGCTCCACACCGTACCAGAGTTCAGCGAGCACATTGTCGTTTTTATCATTCCGATGCATGCGAGTTTTTTTCTCTTTACTTTTTTTTTTTTCAGATGACAGAAAGCGAGTTGAGGGGAGGAGTTTGTTCATACGATTTAAAGTCATAGCAGAATTATCACACAGTCTGGAATGTCTGAATGAAATCGGTTTGAGATTTCTTTCTTAGGGAGAAACTGCTTTCCCCTGCCAATACTTTATTTTATCCCCCCCAGATGGATTCTAGTAACTAACAATATCATGGAAAAGTTCACTTTCTGAAGTAAAACTCATTTACAGTGCTATGAAAAAAATATTATCCTTTACAAGATTTGTTCTTAGCTATTTTTGCCTTATTTCTCACACTAGAACAAAATTAAAAAACAAGGTGGGTAAATAAAATATTTACCCACAATCAATGATTTGTGATCAGCTAAGTTGTATTTCATCAGACATATCAAAGAAATCAGCTGAAAACAACCTGTCTGGCAACAGAAAGTAGGACTCACAAACCAAAACATCATGCAAAAGAAATTTAAGAAACCAAGTATTTGTCATCTATTAGCCTGGATAGAGTTGTAGAGCTATTTTTAAGTCATTAGGATTCCAGTCAACCACAATAATCAACAAATGGAGAAACAACATTCTCAGGAGTGGCAGGGTTATTAAAATTACTCAAGTCAAACACTGATGCAGTCATTAATGCAAAAGGTGTCTGCATTTTTATGGACTTTCTGTAATTCTCTAACTACTTAATATGTCCATTAGCTACAAGCTATAATCATCCAAATTTGAATAACTATCATAAAACTCTAAAGACATGTTATTGTTCTATTGTTGAGGTGCACCTGTTATGGTACTCAGCTGTGGTACTTATCGCTAGTGGCGGTTGTTCTCAATCTAACACTGTTCCAGTTCAAAGTTTGAAAATCAGTGGGTTTTGTCAATGGATATGCTTGAGCCGGGGGAGTGTGAATAGAACTAGAAATACAATGTAATAATATGATTTCTACTTATAAACAGTGTATCAGTTGGATTGTACTGTATGTGTGGGAGATTTATTAAGTGCAAATAAACACCCCTCGCCCCCAGTTATCCCTAAATGGGAACATGTCGGAGTTTGAGGTCACAGTTTTCAAAGTAAGACTTTCAGTGGATATTGCAATGCATTCTCACAGTTTTTTATGTCACAACAGCATTCCCCTGGTCTATTTAGAATTTTCTTCATCACCGCTACAGCAAAAGTGTCTGCTGGTGCTTTTACACACATACACAAAGTGTATTTATAGGTGTACATACTGGAAACTTCAGTCAAAGAAAGCCCACCACTGAACTTTCTCTCTCTTCATACTCATACTCTTACTTGTCTGACCTACTTCATCCTCCCTGGAAATCAGTTTAAAATCACCAGGACCTAATATGGTGTGTTGCCAAAACCTATTGTTAAAGCTCCACTTCTCTCAGAACTAAACTAACCTCACACTCCCTCGTCTCAAACAACTTTCTGGATCATCTGGTTATCAGTTCTGAAAAACAGAACTCAATTGTTCTGTTTTCATTTAAAATAACTTTAATTAATTAATTTATTAAGTAATTATTTGATAAATCCAATTTATCAATGATTATTTATGAAATAAATCAATAATCTTATTTGCCAGTTGTTGAATTTGCATCAAATTAAGATAAAAGTATAAACAACTAAATTAACTGATTTTCTTACATTGTTTTTCAAATATGTTTTAAACTAGAGCAGTGAGTCTTGAACTGAATCTGGTTCAAATTCCCAAGTAAGTGCTGAAACGGCTGCTTTTCAAAACTAATTCAGAAAAAGGTATGAAAGTTTACTAAATGTGGTATGAAAAATATGTTTCAAGTGCAGCACAATTCAGTACAGGTATGATTTTTAAACAGAGCTCATCAAAGTCAGTCAAGATGCTTAAAACACATTGAAATCAGTCTTGTCTTGTTTCATAAATTGTAGAAAATGCAAATGATAAGATATTAATACAGACAAGGTGCATATTTTGTTTTAAAGTATGCATAAACTTATAACACCTGCTGAGAAAACATAGGAATTTGAGTCTGGAAAAGTTTGGAAGTTTGGAATTTTAGGGGTTCCACATCTCTTGTGACTGTTTTGTCTCTTATGTGTCACTAGATGCTTGTTGCTGCAAGAGATCTAACAAACAGGTATGTAGTTAGTGGTATAAAATGAGTAAAGATAGAAGGCTTTAGGTCATTTAGTTTTGCCTACCACACCTTATCTATGGCCCTAAACTGTTTTACCATGATTTAGCCCATGGTTTTTAGCATACATCTAGATTTGATAGTTTTTGCAATTCATTAGCCCAAATCTAGAGTACAATTGGTCAGAATCCAAATGAATGTAAACTGTTTATAAGTCAGAGTGCACTTAACTGGTTATCCCCTCAGTGGATGAATGATGTCACCTATTAACAAAATGAAATTACAAGATAAGACAAATTCCTAAAACAGACCTCAACCTTAAGTTTTGGAAAGAAAATTGAGGACTTAAAACATCAAATTAATATTATACATTTGCGTCTTTCTTTCTGAGCATCTCTGCATGGTTTGTTACTAATACATAGAATAATATAGGAAAATTATGAATAGAGAGTCTGGAGAGAGAGAGAGAGGGGGGGAAAGCAGAAGTGAGATGCTTGCAGTGGGAATCCAGCCATGCAGCGGATCTGTGAGCACACATGAGTGGGGTCGGCAGCAGGGGAGGTGATGAGTGGAGGGAGTGTCACAGATGTGCATGGCATCAGGATTAACACAGAGAGGAATGGAGCTAAAACCTGCAAACACATTCACTCACCCACAGGCCCTCTCCAGCATTACCTGATTACGCAGCAACCGACATAATATTATCGCCACGCTACACTGCATCACCATGTCTGCACCTGTCTCCAACATGCAACCTGAGTTTTTTTTTTTTTTAAATACATACACACACATGTACACGCACACTCTGCTCATGGCATCTCATACCCACATGATTTGACGCTTCAGATGGATCCTCTACAAAACTTGCCGAGATAAGAAGCCGTGAAGCCAGCATGCACATATAAATAGAGGGTAATGAAGTGTGACAAAGAGGTCAGGAGATGTACAAGGATTCGCTCCTGCCTACAGCTCTTGTAGTGATCAAAACCCACAAATGAAATCTGCAACTGATCCAACGTCAACATACCTCAATGTATGTGGAGTGCAACTTGAGTTTTTGATTAAAGCCCCATTTTATGAAATAATATGTATGCTCTACTTTCATTCTTGTTTTCACCATAAATTTTGCTTTCAAGGTGAATTTAAAGCGATTCTCCCAGAGTGGAGCGGATCAAAACCATCCTTGCTTCACGGAGTCGGAGGGTTTTTCAGGTCAAATGCTGCTTTCAGGGCTTTTATGCGTGTGTGGCGGATGCGGAAACGGTGGTCATGTGCAGATGTTCTGCGGGATAAATTCCAAGCTGAAACAGATGGGAGACAAACATCGACTTCATTCATGATATTCTTCTGCATGCAGGAGTGATATTAGGGCAATTTTTGAGCAAATGTGGCAATCACTCACAAAACTCTTAAATAAACTACGGATCAAATGATTACGAGCAGGAAAATATCTCTGCTCTATTATTTTTATTATCTTTAATTACCCATATCTGATAAAGCATGCCAGTTACACTGAAACAGGCTTTGAGCTACATGAATGTGTGCTTGGTGCAGTTTAATAAAACCAGTGATCCTCCACATTATCTGGATGTGAAACATAATATCCTCGTACTCTCTCGTGGTTCATGGGGAAAAAAAAAAAAAGCTCCTGCACTAGTTATGAGTCATCAGCTCAGGAAGGAGGCGTCTAATATGAGAGCCACACATCTGCAGGAACAGGAGGCCCACTACGCCCCCACGTGGTGAAGCCTTGCATGCCACCTATTGCAATTCATGAATGGCTATTTTGCACATCTTAAGTTTGTTTTTATAATACAAGCTAAAAAACCCATCAGTTTAATTTTTTTTTCACTTAAGGTTTTTAGAAGCAGAAGCAATTCTGCACTTCTAAACGTCATAAAATATTAGATATAATATTAGATATAATCAACCTGCCAGGAGAACTTTATTGTAAAACTATATTATAAAACTAAACCAATTTAGATGTGCAATAAAGTAGAGCATACAAAACTAATAACCTGGTTTATTAGTTAGCTGTGCTATGGCTTCATGTTATTGTTGGTTTCAGATCATGTGAGTGTGTGATATTTCTCAACAAAGTAACACAATGCAATCTTAGTGGAACACTCTTATTGCGTCACATCATTAGTATGAAGTTATTGACACACGTAATTCTTTTACAAACAAGGAATCAGATAGTGTAATATTTTATAATAAAGAAAACAATGTTACTAACAAGGAAGGATTATACTAAGCCTTGATAATAAAGAAACAGCTGATGCAACAAGGCAGAGAGATCAGTGACACCATAAATAACTAACTTTAGGTCAGTTCAGACCAATTCAGCTGAATTCAGATCAGCTCAGTTCAGTTCATTTCATTTTTATTATGCCAATTTACAACAAATGCAAATTCAAAGCACTGGTTGAATTCATTGCCAACTAAAGTATATAATTAAGTCAATCTACTTCATCCCAATACAAACTAACCCATATTGAAAGATTCAGATTTAAATACAACCAGTACAATTTTGTCGATCACATAACAACAGTAGCTGGGTATTCAGTGAGAACAATGTTCCGTGGGATCTTGAAAGCATGGGATGCTGTTTTATACTGTAACCCTGCTTTGATCATCTCTATAACTTTAACCTGATCTAATGTCATCTAACAAACCGCTGCTTAAAACAATTACATTAATACTGAGATTAAAATAAATTCTATGCTAATTAGGTGATTTCTTAAAGCATTTTGAGGCAATAGTTGTTATTTAGGGATATGAGAGTAATGGGGCTGAATGCAAATGCATCGCTAATTTCTTAAATTTTCATAAAAAATGAATCGTAAAATCTTTTCCTTTCACTTCACAATTATCTGCTATTTTGTATTTGTCTTTCACTTCATATCCCAGGAAAATACGTTGAGGTTCGTAGCTGTAATGAGAAAAAAGTACTGAAAAGTTCCAACAAAGTGAAATCACCTGGTAGCATTTTCTCCAGAGTAAATAAAGTAGAGCTATTGGCAACAAAGCCAGACATAAACAGCAGTGCTGCATCCTCTGTATGTATGACCCTCTTTCTTCCTTTCAATCTTTTTTTTTTTAAAACCTGTCATACCAAAATGTTTAAACTTTGACAAAAAAAAAAAAAAAGAACTGAAAAGAAAAAGATTTTTTTTTTTTTTTTCTAAAATAACTATTTTCTTCTAGATGCCTCTCTTCTACTACAACACAATTTGTGACTGATAATTAAATACAGTCTTCAAGTTTAAAAAAATATGTTTTCATCTACATTGCCATACACTACCTAATGAACAAAATGATGCAGCTATCAACCACTAATATTCAGGATCAGAAAAAGTCTTGAATTTGGATTTGTTTTTATGAGAGTAGATCCTGTATTTCACCGTTATTGATTAATTGTGGGCAGTTCCCTGTTTAGTACCAACCTGCTCTGTGTGTGAATTTTAAAGCATGCTAAGTTTCCCTTTGCTGACAAGCTTTATAGAGATGCTGATTAAATTTTCCAGCACATTATGGGCCCTACAAACTGCCAAAAGCACTAATAACTGATTGAATCACAGTAAATTATGTTCACTTAAGCCCCAGAAAAAACACATTCTTAACACATGAGCAGAGCTACAGGCTGATGGCCTCCACACCATAATGCAGTCATTTATGAAAAAGAGCCGCGACCAAGTAATGAGGGCTTAAACTGCAAGCACATACTCTTCAAAAGGTTGACATTTCTAAAGAAGACAAAATTACTAGAAATAAACCCTTTATAATACATCATTCTTTGTGTAATGTATCTATAAATGAATTTTCCTTTTTTAGTTAAATAAATTAACCTTTGAAATATGTTCCAATTTACAAAGATGCATTTGACGTGCACTAATGTTATAGTAATAAATACATTTGTCAACATTTGTCAAATCACAGTTACCTCATTAAATCAAATGAAAGTCAAAGTGGAGTCCCCTTACCTGTGTGATACGAGTATCTCCTGGACATCTTCATGTAGCTCCTGTCTGACCTGTCTTATAATCTTATTCTTTTTTCTGTTTCATCTCTACAGACAGGAACGGGCATATGGAACTGCCAACCTGGCCGGATCAGACGATGTATGATCCAATTAACTTATCATTTTGGTCTAGAAACATAGCTGTCATAAAAACTACAAGTTAGTTTGAATAACAGAGCCCACGTTCCCCATTAAATATCTTACATTGTTGCAAATTGATGCAAATGATCAATTTACAACCGACTTTTAATTATCTGACTACTGGCCAGCGGCAAGGAGGTCAAGTGTTTGACTGAAGCAGAGAAGCAATATAGGTGATGTCATTTTTACACAGTCAAATTGTAAGGAAATACAATATGCATCAGGTCATTGACCATAACAGCAGTATTATGGGGTATCAATATCGGCTCCAATTTCCTTATCAGAACATTCGTAGTAAAAATATATTTGTAAGAGATTTTAAATTATATATTTATATATATTATATATGTAAAAAAAACAAAAAAAACTGTTCTATACTTTTATTCCACTTTAAATGTATTTTGATGAAACAGAAAAGTTTTTGTTATTGACCACTTTTTCAATGCAATAGCAGTATTTATATTCACAAAAACAGAAGTTACATATTTCCCACTACAGTTGCAGCCAGCTTCCTTGACAAAAAAGTGTAGAGTATACTTTTTACTGATCAGTGTTAGTTGATGAGTAAATGATTACTATAAAGAAACCACTGAGAATAAACTAGGAATTAAGTAATTTTGGCACAATCACAAATCAACTTGGTGTTACCGCAGTTAACTCAGCTATAGGCTACCTTTAAAACATCTAATAATTTATTTCTGACAAAAACTTTCCAAACCATCAAGTTGTTTTTATTATAGATAACTAGGTGGAATTCAATTGGAATTAGCAATATATTATTTTAAATGCAACACTTCCAACTCCTGCAAACTAAAAGCTGTGTCTGCTAAAGCTTTAAGAATATATAAACAGCACTATGATTTCGTTTGTTATTCAGCATAAACTACCCTGACAACATTTTATCATTTCTTCTGGAACTGACTTACCTGGTAGTTCTGGTTTGAACTACCAGGTAACTGATTCAGTTCTCTTTTCTGACGAAAAACTCCTGCTGGAGATATTAGTTACGATGTTGTATTGCGAAAGGAGTCATGCACTCTCAACTTGACTACCGCCAGGGGGCGGTGATGCGCTTCTAGTAAGATCCTTCATGTTAGTTTTTGCCATAGTAAAGGGAATACAGGTGGCTATTTGAAACGAATATCGTTTTAGTTTTTTTTTATTATTTAGTTATTTTGAGAAAAATTAAGAACCTTGTAAAAGCTTATTTTTCCCCATAAAAGTGAGTAAACGTTGCCTGCTTACAAAAAAAATTGCTGATTATTTTGTTTTTACTTTTAAAATATAAAAACTCGCCTTTAGTTTACTGAAAAAAGCCGTTTCTGAATTGGCTTGACAAAATGTTTGAAGTTGTCAACTGGAGGAGCTATTTTTACTAAATGCTCCCACAATGTACAAGGGTGTTTGCTAATATTTTACAAGAACCCTGGAAATAAGCAGATTCCTGAATTGAGTTTTAAACCAGGCACATATTTGCATAATAGTGACGTATCACGTCAAATCGATGTTTGAATTTAATCAACGAATTTTTAAAAAGTGCCAGCAGGTGGAGTTATTGTGCTTGGCAAAAGTCACTCGCGTCAGCTCGATAGGTTTAAAATATAAAGGAAATTTGCTGTTATTTTAACCACAGGTCGATTTTCTTAATTTCTCTTAATGCATTGTTTTCTTCAAGCACGCTTTACAAATTTCTTTACACTGAAATAAACAATACAAATAGTTTATTTTGAAAGAAAAAAGATAAAACCGTTTTGAAAATAAAGTATGCTTAAATAGTAGGTTGATTTATTTACCTTTTTACAAGAAAAAATGTGCAAGGGATGACAGGTGCCATTTATTAAAAGAAATAGATTTCCTATTTTGTCATTGAATATATGAATAAACACAGTCCACAGCTAAAACTTATCAGATGATACACAGACAGTATCTATAGATTTCCTGTGCATTAAGGAAATGTTGTTTTATTAAAGCACATCACAAAAGATTATACAAATCACACTCTAAACACACATGCAATAGTAGGTACATTTAAAAGCTGCAAACACAATGACCTTAAATCATTTTCTAATCTATTCAATAAGATATAACAGAACAGATATAGAACCTATTTGAAAATGACTTTACAGTACCAGAACCAGCTATTCCTCTAAGCAGAATCAGTGTTCATACCCAGCCACCATATCGAAGCTTATTAGGCAGATAGATGTTGGTGAGGAAGTCCGGAGCTATGGAGGACAAGGACTGCAGTTCAGCCTTAACTTTACTCTGCTGCATCAGCTCAATCTACAACAGGCAAGCAAACAACTTTAAAGAGGTATGGAAAAGGAAGCTGTACAAACATGTTTAATTTTTATTCTCTCTCACACATTCTTCTGTAATGTGTCACACAAGGAAACCTCAAAAAAATTGTTGAAACAAAACATTTAGTTCCAGCTGAGAATCTGTTCAGTCGGATGGTGAAAAAAAACCCTGGAACTTGTCAGGACTGAGGATCAGCGCTATGTCTCAGAGAGGAAGGACGAAGACGCGTTAAAATCGTCACCTCTATGCTTACAATGAGGTATGATGGTGCCTCAGTAAAGCCTATAGCTTGAGGGAAAACATGGAAGCTACCAAAAAGCACTTGGAGCCACCTGGTGTCGGAGTGAGAGTTGAAGTTTGGCCTTCATTGGCTCTACCAGCAGGATAGTGATCCCAAGCATACCTCAAAATCCACCAACACACCCCTTAAGAGAAGAGGGATGAGTTGGATGGCAGAATGCCCAACCCAGTTGTCTTAATTTCATTAAAACTCTTTCCTTTAATTTAAAAAAGGAGGCAAATTTTATTGAACTGTGGACCTTTACACAGCAGTTGGCTCAGTTACAAAATTTGTTACAACTGAGCCAAATGTGCTGAGCTATTCAAATTGCCTTATTTAATTTGTTTATTACAAACACGTGCTAAGTTGCATATTTTACCAATACACATAATTTAATGTGAGGGTAAACAACTGAAAAGGAAGAAAGAAAAGTTAGTTTTTCCCTTTTCCTGCACTTTATTTTCACTCACCTCCTTGCACCAGTCTGGCTGGCTGGTTACGTATGGCCTCTTCAGCAGACTGTTAAGCTTGTTTTCATCTGTCTTGGTAAGAGGAATCAGGGAATCCTCAGGAACCCTTAACCTAAGGCAAGTAATTTTCATTTCACATTACTGATTGGAGTAATCGCCTAAAACGATTTCTTCTGCCAAACATGTCTGGATATGTAAGGCACAAAATAAGAAATTAGGTCAGTGAAGGAAAACAAGAAAAAGATGCAGACTACAATTAAATACATCTCAAAAAGATTTTTTTCCCTAAATTTGTTGAAACTGATGTATACTTAAAATGCCATATAGTCTCAAGTGCAGTCCCTTGAGGGGAAAACAGAGGTAAACAGCAACTGAAACCAAAACAAACAATTTAAATGCCCTCTGAATATAATTCTAATTGGAGGCAGGAGGAGGAAATGGGAAGTAGCAAATTGTGATTCCAAACCTCTGCAGGTCAGAAGGGAGAAGGCCAAGCCACATCACGCTTGGGACGGTCAGACTGTGGGCCTCAAATGACATTGACTGTGGAAAAAACCACTCAATTACACAAAATCTCTCCATTGCACACATATTCAATGTGGTTTTATGTTAAAGAATGATTTACAAATAAAACAGGGATGGATACACAAACATGACCATTGAAAATGCAGTTAATCTACTTCCTAAAAATGATCACTCCACACACAGCTACTAAGTCTCAGAATGTAAACAAGTTTGTCCTTTATCAGCAATGCAGAGAATAGAAATAACACAGCACTTACCACTGATCCATACTTGTAGATACACATGATCTCAATGCCTGAAAACAGAGAGACAGACACAGACATACCAGAGAAATTATCCTCTGAGATGTGAAACAGAACTTTGTCCAGAATAAAACATTACATGTGTGTCTGGCCATGCAACTAGAACAAGGTTGAAAGTATCAAGAGTTTCCGAGAGGAGAGGTACTAATAACCAAACTAAGCACAGTACTTTGCAAATGCTCTCTAAATGCTCATGTTACACCAACAAACTTAAATGTATTTTATCAAGATTTTATACAACAAACACAAATTAACACATAACTGTGAAGTGAAATTAAATATGTGTTGCTTATATTTAACAAATTATAACAGAAGAAAAGTGGTATGCATCACCACGTCACTGTGAACACACCATCCCCACAGTGAAACATGCTGTGAGGAAGCTTGTTTTCCCACCAGACTTGGAAGCTGGTCAGTATGAACGGGAAGGAAACTGTCTGTGATGGCTGGTTTTTGAGAACAAAGTTTAGCTGTAGGTAAATGTCTAAATAGTTTGTGTCCAGAATGTGTGAGGTCTGCAAAGACGTGAGCTGCCCTTCTCCTCAACCTTGAAGGTTCACCATGATAAGTCTTTCTCCAGATCTACATTGCTAAATACAGAACAGTACTGAAGAAAACATGTTGACATGGAGCAGAGGTTCTTCAGCTTGACAAGGACCTTAAACCTATAATCTTAGTTTATTTTACTCTTTAAATGCACAAAGCTGGAACTGAAGACCCCTGAAAGACCTGCAACTACAGCTACAGTGAAAGGTGCAGGCACAAACTACTGATTCACAGATGATGAACATGAATGTATTCCAACTTTTCACACCTTTAATAGTAAAAAAAAAAAAAAAAAAAAAAGACAACCCAGTGGCATTTTCCTTGCACTTTCCAATTATGCACAACCTTGTGTTGGTCTAGCACATAAAATCACAATAAAATACATGGAGGTGTGTGGCAGTATGGATATTTTTGCAAAGTACTGGTCTATATAGATGCTAATATGTGCTGACTTAGCAAGACCTGCAACCCAGCTGTGTGTGTCAAGAGATGAAAGGAGAGCCATCCTGATAGATGTGGTGAGCTATGCAAAGCATGCGTGAGAGTTAAGCTGATCTGCATTCAGATAAATCATTTGTACCATGAGGGTCAGCATCCACCAGGGCGAAGATGGGAATGTGTAATGTATCCCACAGCTTTCTCACCATCAGTCTGCTGTTCACATCTGGCACACCTTTACCCTAACTCGCACAAAATCAGTATAAAATGTATTGCGACTAGAGTTACATTAAAAAAGGCTACATGTTTTTTTTTTGTTTTTTTTTAAGGTACAAACTGTGATTAGGATGCAGGGAGAAAGTTTTGTGCAGATGTCATCATCTAGCAGCCTCTGGAATGTTGCATCCTTCTCTACAATCATGATAAATTTAGCTGATGATACAATATCTGAAAATAATTAAGACTTTAATAATTAAGACACATTTTGTCCAATAACAAAAAAGACTTAAGAATGCATACTTAAGACCGAGCTGGCTTTTAAAGGATACTTCTAATTCCACCGATGTTTGAGGAAATGGAAACAGCCTGAAAAGAACAACCAAAACAAATACAGGGATATAAATACCAGTTTGCAAAGGGCAACATCTCATAAAGTTAGTTTGATTCACCAGTGGAGAAGTTGACTCTTCATGGAGCTGTATGGCAAATTTTGCATAGTGTGTAGTACTGAGACATGCACTCATAATGTTCCTGTCAACAGTACAAGACCATATGGTGAGCTGGTGACAGCAATGTGCTGGAAAAAGTGCCAATGAGGCATAAAATAGCAACACAGAAGCTGGCTAATTACTTTACTTAAATAGTGCTGTATGATGTAGAGAATTAAGCAGATCATTTGTTACAAAGTAAACCATCATAAATACTTTTAATGAGAAATTTTTTATTTTTTTTACATTCAACACATGGAGTTAATAAGAGTCCTTTCACTGTGTCTGAAAATGTGCTGACAGAGAAAGACGTTTAAAAGATTGTTCAAGCATGTATGTCTGTCGAGTATCACTAATTCATTTTAGTCATTGCACATCATGACCCTATTTGCACTTTGCTCTTCGCTGTAATGGAAAATGTAACCATGGAGAGCAGAATGCTTAAACTAAGCTTTTAACAGGTTATTGGGTTGTTTTCCTCATTATTTCTCTTCATGCATAACAGAAACCGGTACTGCAGAACAAAACAAACAGGCATGGCCAATTCTTAACATCTGCACATATATGTGGAGTTAATTTAATCCCCGTTGCAGGTCATTATTCAAATGCTATAGTATAACAATGTTTCTGAAAGCAAAATTTAAAATTGAATAGATGGATGGATCATGGACGATTACTAGCATGTCATGTACTATTTGGTAGTTGAAATGAAGATAACAAATGTAATTGTTTAACTGGGATAGTGTGTCAGAGTTGATGGAAAGATGAGCTAAATAAAAGGCAATGCTGAAACAAATATGTTAAAAGGTGCAAAAGTCTTGAAACTGCGGCAGCGGTTCGCCTCCCAGCAGGACAGCATCCCTTGGCATAAACTCTGACTGATGCAGTACTCTAGATCAAAGTAAATTTGTGCACTAAAACAGCTCAATCAAAGTCCAGATCTAAATCAAAGTGAGAATCTATGCCAAGAAAATGCCCCTAGATATTAGTCTCTAGATGTACAAAGCTAGTGGAGGTACACCAAAAAAAACCAAAAAAAAACTGAAGTTATGTAAACTTTGTCGAAATGTGGTTCTACAAAGTTTTGTCTCAGGAGGTAAACAGAAATTGTGTAGGGCTATCATAAAAAAACCCTAATATTTTTTGAGGTTTGTGGCTATAACAAGGCAAAAATTGCTAAATATTCAACCAATATGAAGCATTAGATCTGTTGTATATCCAGGAAGAGTTGATATGAGAGGAAGTGAGTTTTATATTTTCAGAAACTTACTGCTGAGCTGGGGTGGCAGTCAACTCTCGTTCCATCCTCCTCCAAATAACGCAGATCACCAGAAATTAAGCCCTTGGATGTGGCCAACTGCAGACCAACATTACACAAACACATACAACGTGACATATGGCTATACATGCCTTTTTACAGCACTGACTTTTTGAACTCCACATCAATTCTATCTTTGTTTGATCAGTAAAACCATTATTTACTTCACAGGTGTTTCCTGAACTATGAAGTGGAGCAAAAATGAAATATGGCACTAATCTAAAATATTTCATATGTTAGATTTTAGCTAATATCCAAAAGAATTCTGCTACAAGCTTTTAATATAAGAGGTTTGCATTTTCTGCCAAGCAGTCACTGAATTATGTAAACCATCTGTCAGACTGAAATGAATATGCACACTTACCACATGTAGTGATCTGCGAGGAACCTTCAGCATGCAGGAGATGTCATCTATTATACTATCCACAGTTCTCTGTGACCCAAACAGCTGTATGTTGTTGTAATATATGTCTCTATGGAAGAAAACTTCAAAGTGAGCACATTTAAGAAATGCCGCCTTTTCTTTGTAAAACCACTAAACAAGGACATAGGAATGTAGAGAAAGAGACTTATTTTATATTTGGCTTTTGGGAAATTCACTGACGACAAATGACCTTTTTGTAGCATAAGAGTTGCTCTGCACCAGCCTGTAGATGACGGAAAGAATTTTCAGAATCTGCGCTTTGAACAGAGAAAGAAAGACATGTTTTGTTATTTATATTTTACTCACAATCATCAATTCTTTTCTCGTTTTACAAGACAGGAGGAGTAAAGAGACCCAGAAAATAATCTGCTCTTTTCCATGTGAACTGATCCTTAAAAGCCTCTTTCAACATGTTCTGTCTCTGCCAATTTGTCACCTAAAACTAAGTCTGACTTTTACTGCCGTCTGTGCAGTTTATTCATATGTTTATAATGAATACAAATTAAAGCCACATGAAGAACCACACAGCTGGAAATAACTTTTGACTAAAAACAAGCGGGAGAGTTCAATTTGAAGCTGATATGAAAGAAGTGTGGGTATTTTCTCACCAAATTTAGTAACAGATGAAGGACAGTCGCTCCTAACAGAGGTGACAGAATGCTCTGAACTCATCTGAAGCCCGACAGCACTGTCAAAACTTTGGAATGAACGGAAAAAAGTAATTAAAATCCATTTACACTATGCTGTATATTTATTTTTAGAACCACCTGTGAGAAGATTCCAGTTTACCTCTCCCTCCTGACTTTGTTTTCAGCTTTTTACATTTTTACAATGAACTATGTTCATAACATGAGATCACCACAACCCATAAAGCTTTTTATGGGTTTGCATGTGTAGGCACAAATCTTCCTTATCACTGTTATCTTTTATTGAACAGGAAGCTATTAAAGCTTCAATCGTGTTGACTGAACAGGGAACGCATTATGCAAATTCAGTCTGACTGCACTGCTTAGTTCCTCTTAAGAAAATGAAGAATGAGATCATTATGGTATGATTATTCAGACTAGAGACACAATAGTATTTTAGTATGATTGACTCAAATGTATTACCAAAATGTTTAACATGATCCTTTTTAGAATTTCAAACAAAAAACAGTAATAATTCTGCACTTAAAATATTCTAGCATTTTGATTATTAAAGGTATAATAATATTGTCTTTAATATTTTTTGTAAGTATGTGTATTCATCTTTCTATAAAGTGAGACACCAACATAGAAGCATTTATTCAGACAGCTGTCATGGAAAATGGACAATGCTGTGTTACTTTGTGTTCCATTCAAGCAGAAAAAACTGTTATGATAGCTTTAGAGAAAGCGTTATCTTTCTCCAGAATCTAATTAAATGTTCTACAAAGTGTGTAAACTGCATGAAGAAATCTGTTAGCAATTCTGAAATTGTAACTTTTTAAAACCTTGGTTTGCAAGGTCCAAGTGTAGTTCACTTCATCAATAATCTACAAATCCGTTGGATATGCGGCCAAGTGTATTTCAAGGAGATGCCAGGAACTTATTTCATTGCAAGGAGAAAGGCTAGGTCAAAACTTAGAAAAATCAAAATAAAAAGCATCAGTAAAAACACTAAAAGCACCTGAATATGCAATCACATTACTGTCAACTCTACAAGCTTCATTTAATCACACAATTTAAAAAAAGCTGTTCACAAACTATGATCTGCATATCTGTGAGGCCACTGACTGGAATATGCCAGAAACAAAAAAGGTTCGCATCATCATGGTTTCGAATCAGGTTTACCTGATATTGGCCCAGCTGGATCTGTTGGGCAGTACCAGGATAGGTACCTCATCTCTTGACAGACTGGTCATTATTCCCAGGATTACACCTTCAATTAGAGTTAAAATTCCATCCCTGGATTAAACAAAATAAAAGCAATTAATAAAATATCTATTGATCTTTGACAAAAGCATCTAAAATGATGCAAGGAAAATGGCGACACTGACAAACATCATAATTCAGTAATAACCCGAGACAAAAAGTCATTTCATTGGAGACAACTGGGTCGAATGCACAAGGAGTGCATTCGACCAGTTCAGCCATCCAGCAGCCATGTTGCAAATTTCTGTAATCTACTAATGTTTATCATGTTCACACTTCAGGTCTAAACATAGCTACTCTCTCATCCTACATTTACTTACTGGACATTGTGGCTATACCTTGTCTGTTAACTTATTTTTCCCATTTCACAAGTTTATTTGTTTTATCATTCATAGTTTATATTTTTGTTAAACTAAAATAAATGTTTGCATGTAAAAAATAAATGGCAACCAATATATGCTTTGACAAAATGAACAGAAGCAAAAGAGCACTTAAAGGTACAGCGTGTCCTGCATCACTGCAATGTGATTTAATGCTGAGCGTAATCGGAAAGTCAGTTCTGTAAGTAATTGCTCTCATATTTTTATACCTCCATACTAATTTGAGATGTGCTTACATTGTAATAATGCTCATATGGTGTCCTTGTTTGTGACAGCCGGGTATGGGTAGTGACGTTACTTGAGTAATTTAAAAAAATTAAATAAAAAACTTTTAGGAGCAATTTTAGGACACCATACTTTTAACTTTCATTTGAGTAAAAATAATTATGAAGTATCGCTCCTTAAAATGAAAAGAAAACAATAAATATGCAAGCTAGTTAACGCTAACACCGTTCACTGACCTTCAGTGACAGGAATGAAAGCGAACTTACTGACTTATTTCCTCCACAGCACGTTGGTTCTCTGCTATAATGTCGACATTGTTCAGCAGCTGAACACGAAGCTTGTCGATTTCAGAAAACAACTGTGCTTCAGAAGCAGTCATTATGTTTCTATATAACCAACTAAAAAGAAGCTAACAGCTGTTTGACAGTTCACTCCTGTTGTTAGCTTGTATCTCAAATCTCGCGGTTAAACGCAGCTGCGAGTGATTGCCTCGTGCGGTTATTGGATGAGGACAAATACAATTATTTTAGTATAATTTGATTTTGAACTAAAACCCCTTCTTATAATGTTGCCTTTTTGAATAAAATTATTGAAGGAATACAAATATTTTTAAGCTTCAGCATTTTACCTACTTAAGTGCAAAATTACAGGCTCCATTATTTTCAATGTGCTTTAATAAAAAAAGACGTGATCTGGACTTGTATTTACCCCATCTATTCTGATGCCCCTTGAAAGTGCTTTTCAATCCACTTTGAAATAAAAAAGTTTTTTCATTTTTCAAAATGAAAAAACTGTGACACATTTTTAAACCTACCAAAACGTGGCTGTCCATCTGTATAGACAAGGCTGGAAGATCATAGCTTTGGTCAGGGAAGTAGCCGAGATATCAATTGTAATTCTAAAGGAGCTACAGAGATTTATATTTGATTTGGCAGAATCCGTCGGTAGAACAATTGGTGGCCCTAAAAATCTTGGTCTTTTTGGAAAAGAGTCAAAATGAAAAAACATGAAAACCTAACAACTGTGAAACATGCTGGTGACAGCATCGTGCTGTGGGAATGTTTCTCACCAAAAGGTAGGCCCTGGTTAAGTTCCAGACCTAAATTGAATTGGGAACCTGTGCTATTCAATTTGAATAAGGTCAATTTGTTCTGGAACAAACAAAAGAATGAAGAAAGTATTTGGTCTTTAAATGCACAAAGTTATTACAGACATTCTGGCATTACCTTTTAGTTGCAACAACATCAATATTGTCTACAAAATATATTGAAATTTTCAGGAAATATGAATATAATCCTAGTGTAAGTACTTTACTGTGGTATTATTATGTACACTTAATTGTATCTCTTAAAAATACTTGACAACTAACTAAGTAGGTCACAAATCTACTTTTGTTTTCACAAGCTGATAGTTATTACTCATCTTGTAGCTCTGTCCATTATTAAGATCCAAGAATGTGTGTGGGCTATAGTGGTTTAAGGTAATAAGCCGACATTGGCTAGTGCTAAGAAAAAATTCCCATTAGCACCCTCTGTGGGCCTCAATAATGAGAGGTTCTATCTGAGCCTGCTGCTACTTGTCCAAGGTGTGTCTGCTGAATATGCGTGTCCTGCTGTTTACATTTGTTTCTGTGATGGTTTCAGAAGGACGTGGGTGGAGGCTTGTTTTGGTGTGGTAAAAGTCTACAACGAAAAAATTAATAACATTGTTTTATCTTGGACACATGTAATGAATTTTTAAGCATCATTTTGAAAATGCAATGACAACACATGCCAACATGTGTTATAGATTTTCATGAGATATTATAATCCCTTCTTGATAAAGAGTTAGCTTACTGTATGGTTGACTAATTTCAGCTGTTTGAAACCCAAACAATAAAATGACTTTAACAAAATGTGACAACCCTAATATTGTGCATGTTTTCTATCATCAACAACCCTTTAAATCTGTTTCTGGTTCTTTGTTGCGTCATTTAGCTAATATGTTGCTTCATTCTTAAAAAAATAAAAAAGAAAATGTGCTCCGTTGAATATTAAGTTCTCCAGTGTCTACAGCTTTTAGACCTGTTAGCAGGCATGCTGAGTGTGTGTTTTCAGTGGCACTGTTGTCTTTCTTTCTCAGTGTGAAAGCCTGGTCAGAGTGTGTGAACCAAGATCTAAAAAAAATAGGGGTCCATACCCCCGACCTGACCCTGAATACTTCCTAAAGTTCTCCCTTTTCCCTGAGTGGCTGTGACAAGCTGCTTCCGATGCATTGGCTCTTAATATCTTTGTAATTGCTATCTTTTAGAGATGATGAGCAGCCCCTCACTCAAGCTGAAAATAATCTTAATATGTGAGAGACCGCATGTTGCCAGAGTCCTTTTTCATCTTTCCCAGAATGCCCCGAGACCCCCGCTGTTCCTTTGGCCAGAGAGAGATTTGCGTCGAGTGTGAGGCCCTAACCTGAGGAGACAGAGTGCAACGAGTCATATGCATGTCTCGGGATGAGTGTTTGTGCTGGGCAAGAGGAGGGAACTCAGGGGGGAAATATGGGGCTCCAGGGTCAGAGGAAAGAAAAGAGCTAGGTGGAAGGAGGGGTGGGGGCCACTCTTTGCAGGTGAGGGGGATTAGCTGCAGCTAGAGGCCCATCGAAACTAAATACAGATCTGTCAACCTAATCCTCACAAATAGAAAACAGAGCTGCCCTCCTTTCACAATCCACATAGTTCAGCACATCCACCTCCTACTCCGTTGCCCCCCACTTCAAACACACACTCACACAGTATACCTCTGGGTCTCCCATTTGTCTGGTTCTCATCAGCTTTGGTCATTTTGGCTATACCACCCTCTCTTTAATGACCACTATCCCCAAAAGAGGAGCTAACAGATCACCCAGTGTCCAGTCTGACTGACAGATCCACATGGCCTTATGGAGTGATGGGACCAAGAGTCAAGGGGGCAAGGCCTCTCGCTACACAGAGAGGAATCTTAATGGAGCCAGCGCCTAGAGCTGCATTAAACTGGCTGGAGCTTTATCAGGCCCACACACCTCAGTAATGGATGGTGATAAGTATGTGGCCGGGTTTGCAGTGTGCCTCACTGTCGAACCTGATGACACAAGTGACAGCGTGCCTGAATGATAACATCCTGCAACAGAATAAGCACGACTAAGCCTGGCATTAAGGGAAAGCTTAACTAAAATGGTATCTCTGACTGTCAGCACCAGCAGCTATAACTGATGGGTCTGGCTGCACTGCTGAGGACTATATATCAGATCCAAGCTACTCCGGTTTTCCCAAGTGCCATATCCAGTTGCAGACAAACACAGAGCTGACAGGACATACCTCATACAGGCGAAAGTAGGTAGTGAGTGATGGCAAAGAGTCCTGCAAGGTGCAGCGTTTCAAATAACGTAATATTGTATATCTTACCAAAAAAATCCTGACGGTTCATTATGACATGTGATGAAACCCATTTGTTATGGCAATTCTAAACTAATAAACTAGAAAATTCCTGAAGAAATTTAACCGGGGCCTGCCAAAGTGTGCCCCTCGGTTTGGACCCAGCGTTCTGATGCTAAAAAGTAGCATCAGTGCTAAGCTTAGCTAAACTGTAGTCAATAGCCTGTGGAGAGTCACAAGCATGTTGACTAACATGGACTAAAACCATTCAGTATGTTAAAATTAGTGTGTAAGCTAAAATTAGCCGAAATGCTCATGTTGTCTGTAATTGACTTGCTACACTAAGTGTCTTAAATATTGCTAATAAGTAAGAAAAATAGCTAAAACCTTATTTTAGGGAAAAGGCTAATGCTAATGCTCTGCCTTACTGCGCAAGGCAGAACCCTAACCTGAGAGGAAAAGATAATGCAAGATAATCTTATTGCACTAGTGGGGGGCAGTGAAATGCTAATGTTTGTGCTAATATTAATGCACTGTCTTTCTGCACAAGACAGTGCCCTAACCTGAGAGAAAAAGAAATTCGAGCTAACCTCACAGGAATATGGAGGTTTTTATTTTGAAATTTTCAGTCAGCTTCATATAAAATGGTAACACTAATCCCATGTGTAACACTGGTTCAGTTAAGTCAGTTATATAAAGGCCAAAAGAGCAATGACATGATATAAAAAAAAGTCAAGGCTTTTATTTTGAAATTTTCAGTAAACTTAATTATAAATTGCCAAACTAATCCCAAGTGTAAGAGTTATTGGGTTAAATTAGTTATGTAATGCCAAAAAAAAGCAATTACCTGATGTAAAAATTGTGTAGTCTTGAAATTTTTATTAAGCTTAATTTAAAATGCCACACTAATCCTGTGTGTAACAATGGTTGGTTAAAATCAGTTATAAATGCCCAAAACACAAGTAGTTCTAAAGGCCAGCTCAGTCCTCAGAGTTCTGCTGTAGTTAAAACTACAGTGATGCGTTTTTGTAGTCCTAATCAGCTGCTCTGCCCTGGTGGGTTTCGTTGCTATGGTAACGGACCCTCTGCTAATGTGTGTGTTTAGACAGAGGTGGAGAAAGATTTCTATCTTTGTGAGACGCCCAGCCAGTTTTTATGAAAATAGCTGTCCGAACAACTTCCCTCCCGTTTGGGAACCGGGATACGTATCGGAAAACCATTTGAAGCGTCTGAGAGAGCTTGTGTCATCTTCGCTAGTACCGCGTTTCATATCTGTAGCTCACTCACAGTCATAGCAGCGATGAGAGATAAATGGTGTGCACTAAGTTTAATTGTTTTTGATCAATACGTTCTGGCCCAACAGGTCCTTTAAGAACAGTCCAATTTTTGATCTGGCCCCAAATGGAAATTAGTTTGATTGTCCCTGATATATGGCATAAAACAAGTGAATCATGGATTATTTTGAATGTAAACAAGAATGAAGAGTAGGATATTTGGAGGTGGAATGTTGTCACACCACCAGCAAAGGAAGATTCTTTTACTAATTGACGATTTTAGTGATTGTATTGAAAGAAAAATGTCTCAACATACACAAAGATCCCACAACCAAAGACTGGCCTGGAGGAAGAGCTGAAAGAGACCAAATTTCAGTTACAAAAGCAGATTGATCTCAAAGTAGGCTTTTTCAACCACGCCAACAAAGCAAAAGTAGAATTAGACAGACTGAAGAGATTCAGTGATCTTGAAGTCCTTAAAGCAATGGCCATTGCTTCTCAGGCTCACTTAGACATCAAAGACATGGAGAAGGAGGACGTGCAACAAAGATTTGAGGATTTGAAGGTGGCACATTTCCATGGCCAGGAAGCCCTTCTAGCAGAAATACATGATGAGAAGGAGAGAAATACGGCTCTCCAAGAATAACTGGAGGAGCTAAAGGCTTCCTATGAGGAGCTGCGCTATAAAAATGAAGCAGACGGTGGTCTGGTGAGGCAGGAGGCTGAGAAGAAAACTATTAATGAAGCAAAGATTAGTGAGGAACAGAGCCTGGAGAAGCTGAGAGCAGAGAAGGATAAAATTATTCAAGAAATGGCACAAAAGATCGGATTCCTTCAAGATAGCAAAAAACATTTGCAAGAAGAACTGAATGAGAGCAAACGTGCATATAATGAAGGATTACAATTAATTAAGGACTTAAAGCAGCAGGCAGAGACACACAAACAGACAATAAAGCAGGAGGAAGCTGATCTTTCAAAAGAAAGGAAGGAAAACCGTATACATGAAATAAACTATTCTGCCTTGCAAGAACAATTTGAAAACCTTGAGCTCCAGATAAGTGAGGAAAGAAACAGTCATATGGACAAATCGGAGGAGGACATGGCACTTCTAGATAAAATGAGAGAAGAGAACGCCGTCCTCCAAGACAAATCAAAACAAGAGATTGAATTCCTGCAGGACAGCACGAAGATTTTGCAGAAAGAGCTGGATGAGAGCAAACATTTATACAATGAGCTCAAATGCAAATATGAAACTGATGTTGCTGGATTAAAGCAAGACATAGAAAGGTATCGACGGGAGAAAGAGGCAAACTTAGAAACAGCGAGAGACAATCAGCAGCTCATTGACAACCTGAGAGCGGAGAACGCTGTCCTCTATAAAAACACGAGACAAGAGATCCAATTCCTCCAAGAGAAAGAAAGAAATGCCCAGGCTGAGCTGGAGACTGTCAAAGATTTGTTTCAGGAGCTCAAGTGTCGTTATGAAAAAGATGTCAATACACTAAAACAGCAGGCAGCTAGAGATAAATAGTATGAGACGTGATTTAAAAAGAGCCAAAGATCAACTGCTGCCCGAAACTGTCAGAGCTGAGGAAGAAGATCTACAACAGAATAACACCCCAGTTTTCCAACAGAAGGAGGAAAACTCACTGTGCCACGATGACCCGGTTACAGATTTAGTGGAGAGGTTTCTTCGGAGGAGGAACGACATTACCAGACTGTTCGATGGATCTGGCATCCACAGAAGACAAGATCAATGAAGACAACATCATGGAGGATTTGGGTAATCCAAATATTAATGCCAAGCAGGAAGGAAAGAAGAGAAAATCTAAATTTTCACTTTGGAAAAAGATACAAACCATCTTTAGATTGAAGAAATAAAAAAAACTACAAAAGAGTGACAACAGTAAAGAACATCTCCAATGTTCCTTTTGATATGTAGAAAAGGAGAAAGACGCACATGAGAGGTCATAAAGTCATTTAGTGAGGAAAATGTTTTTTTCCTGTGATTTTCAATCAATAACATCCAAGATGGTGGTTATTGTTAATATTAGATCAAAAGCAACAGCAGATCTCCTGTTTCTTCTAATAATAATTCAGCTCCTCCCAGTCAGTTCATGATAAATTAAATATGTTAAACATGCAGACAGGTTTCAGATCCACCAGTTTTCCATCCAGGATCCAGACTCTGACTTATTGGATCATCCTGCCTCACTGAGCTGGTACTGCTGGCGCTAACGGGGATCAGAACCAGTACCTGGTTTTCTGTGTTTTCACACATGAACAGCTCATTGGGTGGAAATCAAGCAGCGCAGAAATCATTTAGGAATCCAACCAGCTGATAATGTCTGCAGCCAGTCCAACAATTAGAAATCGTTATTCACTTGCTGGCTCAACAGCTCACTGTACAGATTCAGGGCTCAGAAAATAAAGTGATAATGAGGAGATTATTCTGTGCTCCGAAATATTCTGGGATTTCACCTCCTTCCTTATCAAACCTCCAAACAGCAGCAGAGATTCAGACATATGATCAGGAAAGCAAAAAACTTTTAAAAGAAGATCTGCAGCTCTGACTAAACCTGTCCAGCATCTATAAGAAGTTAAACTGTTAAACTTTAGACTCTAAAGTCTGATACAACCAGACTCATCAATATCTTCTACAAACAGCAAAAAACCAACAGGAACAGCAGGAAGGAGACATTTTGTTTCATCAGGAGCTAAACATTAACACTTCCCACTAGTCAGGTTTATTCTTAGAGAACATTTTCAGAAGCGGCACATTTCAAACTGTTTTACATCACAGAAACGTCCTACAGTCAGAGACATAAACAATACATTTAATCACAATCACATGAATCAAATCAATGTTTCACTAATGAAACTCGAATCCTGGAAATGTTCTGCAGGTTAGAGAAGGCCGGGTTTGGAACCGACATTATGTGGCTCTGAAGGTTCAGGTCAGAGGTCAGCCTGGTCCCTAGTTTCTATCTGTAATAACTGAAGCTGTGCGTTGACTCTACAACACTAGATCTATACCTCTAGATCTGTAACTCTAGATCTATACCTCTAGATCGTTCCTCTTTAGGTCCAAAGATAATAACTTCAGTTTCTGTTCAGCTGGAGAAAGTTTTAGCGCCTCAACGAATTGACGTCATAATTTACAGGTGTGTATATACACGATAGTGTTATACACACTAAAGTACACCTTATTTTCTCACAGTCCTGTGAAGGTAAGGAGGACGATGTCTGGAACTGATCAAAGTTTAAAAATTTGCTCTTCATTTTGATCCAAATAAAAAAGAAACACTAAATAAATCTCCTTAATTTCTTCCACAAACTGTAAGAAAGAAACTAGAAAATTCCTGAAGAAATTTAACCGGGGCCTGCCAAAGTGTGCCCGTCGGTTTGGACCCAGCATTCTGATGCTAAAAATAAGCATCAATGCTAAAGAAAGCTGCACTGTAATCAACAGCATGTGGAGAATCACAAGCATGTTGACTAACATGGACTTGCACCATTCAGTATGTTAAAAGTAGTATATAAGCCAAAATGAGCCAAAATGCTAATGTTAGCATGAATACTGTCAGTAGCATGTGGGGCATCACTAGCATGTTGTCTGTAATTGACTTACTCCATTCAGTATACTAAACATGGCTAATAAGTAAGAGAAATAGATAATACCTCATTTAAAGTAAAAGGCTAATGCTAATGCTCTGCCTTGCCTGAGTGAAAACCTAACTTGAGAGAAAAAGATAATGCAAGCTAATATTATTGCACTGCCTATGGCAGTGCACTAGCCAGACAGGGCTCTTAAAGCTTTTATTTTGAAATTTTCAGTAAGCTTCATTTTAAATGTCATGATTAATCCCATGATTAACAGTGATTGGGTTAAATCAGTTATAAAATAGGCAAAACAGCAATAAACTGATTTAAAAATGGTCAAGGCTTTTATTTTGAAATTTTTATTAAACTTCATTTTAAATTGCCAAACTAATACAAAATGTAACAGTGGTTGTATTTAAAAAGTCACATAATGCCCTAGAGAGCAATTACATTATTAAAACCAATAGAAATGTTATTCAAAAAGTCAATAAAAATCCTTGATCAAAAGCCTCTGTCATATCATCAGTATCATATTTTGGAAAAATATAACATGCTTAATTTTGAAAACTTTATTAATTTTAAAAACAGTTGCCTTATTTACAAAGTTCTTCATGGAATTGTTCCATCTCCACTTGCTATATACTTTAAACAAAGAGCTGAGCGAGGTCTTGGCACTAGGGCATCTTCCAGAGGGGACCTGGAGATCCCTCACAGAAAAACAACATTTAGGCAAACGGTTCTGTCAATCAGAGGGAGTCACTTCTGAAACAGTGTGCCGGCTAGGATTAGAGAGTGTTCCACCTATAGCGCTTTTAAAGAACACTTGAAATTGTGTATTAAAACTTCTCAGACATGTTCTCATTTTAACTAACTTTTATTGTATCTTTTGTGAATGTTTGTCAATGTGATTTCTTGATTGTATGTTTATAATGTCTCTTTGTTGTTTGGGTCTTCCTGTCTTGGGACTACAGATGGAAATTAGCAATTATGCTATAATCTGGCTCATTTACAGTCTGTACAGAAGTATTGATTGTTCATTAATGTGCACTGTCCCTAATAAATAAAAAAAAAACAAAAAAAAAAAAACATGATGTATTTTTATTTTGTATCTTTTATCTTGAAATTTTCATTAAGCTTCATTTATAATTACCACACTAATCCTGTGTGTAACAATGGTTGGATAAAATCAGGTGTAAAATGTAGTTCTTCAAATGCCAGCTCATTCCTGAGCATTCTGCTGACAGTATTTATGCTACCATTAGCATTTTGGCTAATCACTGTAGTTGTAACTACAGTGATTAGCCTTTTTGTAGTCCTAATCAGCTGCTCGGGACTGCTGTGTTCGGTTGCTATGTTAATGGATTTTCTGCCAGTTGTCCTGTGTGTGTGAGACAGAAAGGTGGAGAAAAAATTCTATCTTTGTGAGACACCCAGTAAGTAAAACTAAAAATAGCAGTCTAAACAACTCCTTCCCGTTCGGGAACCGTGATACGTATTGAAAAACCGTTTGAAGCGTCTGAGAGGGCTATGTGTCGTCTCCGATAGTACCGCGATTCATCTCTGTACATCACTCGCAGTAAGAACAGCGATGAGATAAAAATGGTGTGTCCTGAGGTTTGACATTTTTCAGAAATACTTTTACTGCTATAGTTTTAGTTTACGTGTTTTATTTTGTATTATTTATATTTTTTGGTGTTACGACTCTTATTTTGGAAGGTTAAGGTAGGAAGTGAAATCCAGCATGTTGCTAGGTAACCAGAGACGCTTGCGATATGAAAGCATTGCTTTGGCAAGTAACTGTAGAAAGACGATTTAAGTTTAAGAATTTATTTAATGACCTCATTTCTACCTCAAAAGGAAGGGTCAGCCAGCGAGGTATGTTTATATGTTTTATGTCATTTTTTATGTCGAGATTGTATTCTTGACACCATCTCACTGAAGTTTACGTTGTATTTTAGTTCGACGGTGGTGTTGGTGACAGGGAAACTGAAGCTGTAACAGGAACAACTTTAAAGAGTTTCATTAAAGCTGACTTCACACCAGCAGTGCAACAAACTCTTAATTGCCATTAGGAAGAAGAGGTGGAAGTAAATTGAATTGAAGTCAATCTGGCTGAGCGTGTGGAAATCCTGTCCCATGATTTCGCTCTGAAGCCCTAGCAAAATTTTGAAAACATTTTCCCGGAGCAGGCACTCGTATCGATGTCATGACCGAGTTTGATACCGATAGGACGATATTTGTGGGCGTGACAGCAATTTCAAAATAGTTTTGGGGTCAAAAGTGCACTTCATTCTTCACTCTAGTGGAGTGGCAGTTGGAGTCAGTTATGCTCTGCATTTTGGCAGTTGGAAAGTTTGCTCGTTTTTTGCTTTTTACGTCACCATCGTAAGTCCGATTCCCAATAAAAGTAATAGCTGGGGTCAAGCCGCACATTTTGATACCACTTTTTTTTCAGAAATTTCAGAAAATTCCTGAAGAAATTTAACCGGGGCCTGCCAAAGTGTGCCCGTCGGTTTGACCCAGCGTTCTGATGCTAAAAATAAGCATCAATGCTAAAGAAAGCTGCAATGTAATCAACAGCATATGGAGAATCACAAGCATGTTGACTAACATGGACTTGCACCATTCAGTATGTTAAAAGTAGTATATAAGCCAAAATGAGCCAAAATGCTAATGCTAGCATGAATACTGTCAGTAACATGTGGGGCATCACGAGCATGTTGTCTGTAATTGATTTACAGACAACATGCGGCAGTTGGAGTCAGTTATGCTCTGCGTTTCGGCAGTTGGAAATTTTGCTCGTTTTTTGCTTTTTACGTCGCCATCGTAAGTCTGATTCCCAATAAAAGTAATAGTTCCAATGCCGGGATCAAGCCGCACGTTTTGATACCACTTTTGTGGGCGAGCACGCAGCGGTACGAGCCGCATTCCGGTCTACGGAAGAATTGTTCTATTAGGTGAAGAACAATAGGTGCCTGCCATGCAATGCATGGAGGCAGTGACTGACCTTATGCATTGCTGTGGGCAGGTCCCAAATAGACCTCATGTGAAGCCTAGTATCGGGTAGCAGTTGCCAGTTTCTGTCACTTCATTTTATGTTTTAAAATGCGGTACTTTGAAAAAGTGTTTGCTCAATTCCGAATTTCATCTGTTTTTCTTGTTTTTAGGTCCATTTACAAGTGTCAGCTAAACACTTGTAAATGTTTTTAGCTGACACTAAACACATTTTATAAACACATTTATAAAATTTAAAGGCAAATGAGATGCACCTTTTAAATAATGATTTGGTTCTTTAATGGTAAAAGACTATTTAATTTTGTTCTGTGACAAAAAGGTAACTGAACACAAAACCTATTAGCTGGTAGCAGCTACTGCCATCAAGCATCTGAGATACATGTCATACTTTATCATAGCTCTGGAAGAATCTTTTCAGAGTTGAGAGAAAGTCAATTTGAAGAGTTTAGATGGCCTGCATTAGATCATCACCCCAAAGCTTCTCAATCAGGTCTAAGTCCAGACAGATTTTGTGTGTTTCAGCAATACAGAGGTCTCACTTGGGGTGAGGATTCTTGATTTGTGCTTATTTCCTATGTCAGGTGGGCCAACAGGAGTCTCTATAGGACCTTAATGGTTCAGTGGTTTTCACCTGAATTTCCACTTCTTAGAAACTTCTTGTAACTTATTTTCAGACTAAAAGATCTCAGTTTTCAACTTTCTCAACTGGTTTTAAATTTATTTACATCAAGGCAGCATGTGTTGCTTTTAGGAGAATTTTAGCCTAATTTATGTTTTGGACAAGTTCTTAAAATTAAAGCGATTTCCCAATAGTGGTCTGCCTTGGTGGTAATTAAACTCATTGGTAAAACTCACAGTTTATTCTTGACTTAACACAATCATGAATTTACTTCCAGGAAGTAAACTGAAAAAATAAGGGAAGTTGTAATAAATCAATACAACAAAACTATTTTGATTGTCATTACATATTTTACAGGATATCTGCAATGTAAATCCATGTAGTTCCTATTATTTATTTCTTAAGATATGGGGATATACCATCCAACAACTCATTAATTTTTATTTTATTTTATTTTGCTTCATCCATGTTTGTTAAAGTCACATAATATCTATTTCTTTTGATTGAGGATAATACAATAACAAATACATTTCCATAAACTCAGTTTGCATCACTTAAGATTTAAAAGATTACAAATCCAAGGGGTAATATCAATTTATTGAAAAAGTCACTTCTGCATTTAAAATGTAGAATATTTCTACTAATATTTAATGGATAAGGCTTTAAAGGATAAATATAATCATAACAAAATCCTAAGTGTATGACATAAAATGAACTATTTCAAAGCTCTTTCTTATGTCCACCCACTCTTTTTTTTTTTTTTTTGTCTGCTTTTCTCACAGCTGCGTCTCATATGTTCATGAGGCCCCTGGATGTACGAGACACCAGAAGGGGAACATTTGCAATAGCCAAGCTCCACCTGGTTAGGCTGTTTTAATAGGCCATCAGCTTGTGCACTGTACACATCAGGGTTAGGCCAAAAACCAGGAGGACTGGACAGGCAGATTGGGATGGGTGGGGAGGAAAAAACATGTGCCTGCACCATATCGTGTCCTTGCAGCCGACCCCACATTAAAACCTTTTAAGACTTTTTTTTTTTAAAGACAGATTTACTCTACAGACCCACTTCCCCAAACCTCATCCGCCTTTCTGCATCCACAGATCTTCAAAGCATTACTGCCTGCTGCTCTCTGAGGCAACACATGAAATAAATATTAATATGACCTCTGACCACATGCTTTGAGCTCCTAAACAGAGTTAACCAAGCAGACAGGAAGAGCAGCATCTCTCACAATGCACATGGGCTTTAACAAAAAATAAAAAGAAAGAGAAAGAGAGAACAATGTGACGAACAGATGACAATGTTACATGAGTGTTAAATTATGTTCGGGGATGTTTTACTGCACTTCTGTGTGGTCTTCTTTGAAACTTTGTATCCTCCGCCAACCTGTTTCAGTGCAGAGAGGAGTTGCTGATGAAGGGGAGAAATGTTAAAGTGCAGTTTGAAATGCTTTTTGCTAAAGACTGACATAAAAACCCAAGTCAAGCTGAAGAAGTACAAGCAGATGACTATAGATACCACAAGCTTGTGATCTAAGTAATAAACTCTAAAAGGACAACTCTTTTATTGCAGCAACTTCCTCCTACATTCTTAAAACTGCTGAGTTGATAGCAATTCAATGTCTCTTTCCTTTGTTGACCTGACACATTTATGGTTGGGTTATAAATTGAGACCCAGCATCCTGGGTTATAGATTTTTTTTTAACCAAAAACAGATTAAAACAAAGTGGTAAATGTTTGGCTTTAACATTACCAAAAATTGTTGGGTCCAATTACTAATGTTGCAAAACATCAAGTGTGTGAGATAAAAAGGACCACCTCATAATGTCAATAAGACTTGACATTATTAGCAGGCTCTGTCTGATGACATCAATCTAGATAACATCACGGAAACTCAATATTTAACACTATATTAAAAGTCTGTATTGATTTTATGTCCAATTGTTGATCAAAGTCGTAATGCTGAAAACATTCTGTTAATTTCAAAGCAGATACAAATCTAAATTGTTATTTTTAGGTGATCAAAAATATTATTTTCATGTCATGGTTTGGTGGAAAATTCAATCTGATTAAAGTGAGCAAGTTACTCAAAATGAACTCTTACAAATACAAAACTAAACATGAATGAAAAACAACCAGCCAAAACAAGAGAATACAGAAACAGGAGAAACCGAATGTGAGCTTAACATAAATGGGCATAAATAGTGGGGAGGAGATTGTTGGTACAAGGAAGAGATGCGTGACTAACTGACGTGCAGCATCTATGGGAGACAATAAACTGGAGCAACTGAGCGAGGCTGACTGGAGATCACTCAAAAGTAACGCAGAAGGAGATCAAGAGAAGAAACTAAAACATTAACTGAGTACAGGTGAGCAGGAAGTGAATAACTCAATGAAACACAGAAATCCACTAAAATATAGAACAAACAGAAGGCAGCAAAATATAAAATCAAAGTTCATCAGATCATGTTAGATTTCAGTATTAAATAAAGTGATTAGCTTCTTTTGGACAATAACAAAATCATGTGGTCTAAATGGACCATAAGAGCTTAATTGAAACCTGGTAAAATATAATAATAATAATAATAATAATAATAATAATAATAATAATAATAATAATAATAATAATAATAAAACAGAAAACGTTTTTTTCTGGGGTAAACCTTGGATACTAAATTAAAGATAAAGGTACATACTGTAAATGTAGTTCAAAATTGTGATTTATAAAGACAGGTAATTTCAAGTCTCTGATCTAACAGAACAAAGTCTGTCACAATTTTTGACTAAATAGAGGGTTAAAACTTCCCAACAGCACAACAAAGGCATTTAGGATGAAGAAATAGTATTTTTAAAAGCTTCACAGTTTGTCCTGGCATTGTCTCCTCACGTTCATCAATGTAGCTGAAATTTTTGGCACTCTTCTTTACTAAGTCATTTAATCGCATTAAGGCGGCGGCTCCGGCATCACTACGTATCTCTGTTAATCCTGGTTTCTTCTTGAGTGTGATTTACTCAAGGAAAATCGTGGCCATTCTTTCAACAGCTTTATCCGATGCGTTTTGCCAACAGAGCTTTCAAACATGGTTTGTTCTGCTTTTCTGCTTTAATTCCCCTTGTCAAAGGCCCCTCAGTGCAGTTCACCCTGGTTGGCCTCAGCTTGTGCCCACTGTTTACAGGGACTGTCACCGGGCTCACGAAGGACTAAACAAAAGGGGGTCTGTTCCTTTTGTGCTGTCCAGGTTTGTCTGCCCCTCTCTGGACACAAACTGAGGAGCTATTGGAGGGGATTTGACCTCACCAACCCTACAGGATAGGAAATAAAGCACAAGAATCACACACTGAAAGAAAGTGATGAAGAGTGGAAGATGTGGATTTTCATTCAAACCCCTTTTTATGGTCCCAGTCAGAAGCTGCTGTATTGTAAACACCTGCAGCATTAGCTGGATCTGTCTGAGTACCGGATAGAAATGTTTACAAGCCCCATAGAGAGGCCTGTTAAAATCAAATGGAATTTGGTGTACTCAAAAAGCAGTTGCAAAATGTGAGGTGTTTTAAACAATGTAACTGAAAAAAGCAGAGAGGAATGCTTTTGAAGACAAGAATAGTAGTATTAAAGGGGAGCTGGGGAGGGGGTTGGTGTGGGGGATATACTGCATTGCAAATCCCATTCTTTAAACTTTTTAAAAAAAATAAAATTATTTTGTCATTTAACAAATGATTTGGGGATTTTATGGAAAAGTCCAGCACAAAAGGCATAATTTCACTGATTTTTTTTTCCCCCACAAAAATATGAAAGGTGTGTTGTGTATGTGTGTTCGCCATTGTTACTATCATATCCCTTAATAAAGATCCAGACAAAAAACACACATTAAAACAGTCACATTAAAACACTTACAGAAAATAGAAAAAAAGCTATAAAAATAATATGTCAGGTCACCCTGGGTCAAAACCTGTTGAAGAAAGATTCTAAAAAGAGACTTAGGAACTGAGAGTGAAGAGGCCTGTCTAATAGTTAAAGGCATTATACTCCCAAGGAGTCATAACAAAAACAGGTTGATCTCCTCTAAGTTTCTGCCTAGTTTTTTGGACAACTAAAAGCAGCTGGTTGGCTGTTCTAGAGTTTGCAAAGGAAGATAAGTCTAGTGTAAATCATACAGGTACCGAGAAGCAAGACCATGTAGACATTTATAAGATTTTTGAAATTAACTCTGGAATGCCCAGACCCTTCATAAAGTGAAATGCAATATTCAAAATAATCAAGAAAGGAAAATGATCACAAATAGAAGGTTCGAACCATCAGAATTGCTAAAAAGCAGTTTAAATCTGTAACTTTAACCATGTTAAAGCAGAGCAGCAGCCATATTGGATAGTGAATTCTGGACTCTGCTTGCTGACCTCCAAATTTCCCAGTGAGAATTCCAACTTCAACTGGCATTCATGATACGTTTCCAACAGAAACATAAAAAAATCCATCAGACATGATGCACCACGAGCGTTTCATCTATTGCAGCGATACTGACAAACTTACAATAACACATCATTTGCAAAGAAAATGGAAAATTTGTTTAATGTCTGTATACTTATACTGCCTTGTTAAACTGCCGCAAATTTTGCTTATACACTCGGGCTGGCTCAAACTGTATCTGTGCCTTTTTGACATCAAAGAACAACAGACTATAAAGACTGGGCTCAGACCCACAGGACCCCTTGTATTCAGACAGTGCACCTGCAGATTAGGCAGCGTAGCAACTGCATGTTGCAACGGCTCCCACGGTATTGAAGTAATCCCTGACGAAAAATTATTACTCTTTTCATTGATGTGTGTTTCTAAGCCTTAGCTGAAATCATCAGTTTTATTGTTGTCAGTGAATCCTCGCAAACGAAAGAAATTTAAATGCAACAACTCATACCGAAGTACCATAATATACATCCCATATTCACTTCGTTTTGTATTTTGCACGTGTCGCTTGGAGACCTTTTCCAACTGGCAACAAAGCAAAAGTCGCTCTCGTTTCAGAGAGAGCGAGAGAGAGAGCGTATGCGCCGTCTTCGTCCCTCTTTCCCTCCTTCTAGTACTCCTCCCAGCGCTCAGCGCCTCCTTACAACTTGTTTAATGAAATGCATGCGCTCGCAGTCTCCTCTCCGCAGTTGCATGCTGCACCGCAGTTGGTAACTTCTGACCACAAGGTTTTGAATGAGGATTGAGGCGCACGCTACTTCTATCCATCCAGAAAAGTGATTTATTAAAGGACTTTTCCGCTGACTTCATGAATCACTTAGAAGGATTCCCCTCAACATGAGGGCTTGTAAGTGATTTTGGATATTGACTACAGGTCTGCCTTGCTGTTAAGAGTTCCATATATTTTTTTCTGAGTTTCGGCGACACGATATTGGGGCAATTACGCACGGAGAGGCGCAATGGCACATATTCTGGACAGGCGTGCGCCGGTTTTACTCTTGGTGTTGAGCTACTGCGTGCTGGCGGATATAACCTTTACGAACTTCACCTTGGACAATGAGTTCCACTCAAGTTTTATCCACCGCCGGCTGAAGAGCCAGGAGCGCAAGGAGATGCAGCGGGAGATCCTGTCGATCTTGGGGCTGCCGCACCGGCCGCGACCTCACCTCCACGGGAAGCACAACGCTGCCCCGATGTTCATGCTGGACCTGTACAACGCCATGTCCACGGATGGGGACGAGACGAGATACTCTTACCCTTACAAACCCATTTTCACGACACAAGGCCCACCGATTGCCAGCCTGCAAGATAACAACTTCTTGAATGACGCTGACATGGTCATGAGCTTTGTGAATTTAGGTAAGCTTCTTTATTTATTCAAGTCTTCATCAGCGTCTTTTCTTCCATATATACACCATGTATACACCACATCTATGTATATATATATATATATATATTTTTTTTTTTTTTTCAAACTTGCGTCTGCTTTTCATGTAGATTGAAATATGTGAAAACAGGATTAGGGTCACTTTTATGCCATATCATCTGTAAGAACAGCTTATGAACTCTTCGGTTGCAACACCTGTGCGCGCACGCACAATAACTGTGTTTATAAAACTAAAGCGCAGTTTCCCAGCTAATACCAGGAGAGTCAAATTCCACTGAACCCCTTTGTTAAACAGCTGAGAGGAACTATAATTTTCAGGTGCTTTAGTTGCGGATGAGGGAGCAGCTCGCAGCTAATATGTCAGCCAGACCTTATCTGAAGAATGAGTCAACAGAGGAATGGGTTCAAAGTGCACCACCTGGTCCTCCTTTCTCTCTAATCTGGAGACATCCCTGTAGAAACGGAGATATCAGAATAATGCCAGTCAGCAGCGACTTCAGTTTAGTTTAATCTGATTTGTTTGCAAATGAGTGAGTTGTGACTTTTTGGCATGCACTTCACATTGGTAATTATTTTATTTTATTTTTATTATTATTATTTTTTTATATGCAGTGCTTTACCTCGTATTGCCCCGTTCAGGCATGAACTTCAATTTATTTCAATCAGATTTTATTGCATGGGGACTACATTGTGCACTACATTCACAATGTAGTGAATAATTGTGGAAGAAAAATTAATAGGTTTTTGAAATATTACAAATAAAAATCTTTGAAATATGGCGTGCATTTGTGTCCAGGTCCTCTGAGTTAAAATTTTGTTTAACCACCTTTAGCTGCAGTTGTTGTCAGCCTGGAGCACATCTGATTGAAACTGTTGCTCATTCCTTCTAAACTCTGTCAGATTGGATGTAGGGCCTCTGTGAACATCTTTTCATGTTTTACCACAGATGCTCAGTTGGGCATCTGGGTTTTGACTGGTCCATTTTAACACCTCATTATGTACCTACGGATCTAACGTGTTCTATTGTATATAATCATGGTTGTTGTTCTGTTTTAAGATTTAAGATATCTGCTCCATTCTCAGGTATTTTGCTGCCTTTAACAGATTTTATTTCAAGATTTTCCTTTATTTACCTCCATCTGTAAGCTCTAACTACCTTTACTGTAGAAAATCATTCCCACAGCATGATGCTGCCAGTATCATGTAGGTAGCTTTAGTAAGGTTCTCATTTATTATATATATATATATATATATATATATATATATATATATATATATATATATATATATATATATATATATCCCTACTTGCTTTCAATCCTGGAAAGACCATTGTGTAAGTATCTTGGCAAGAAAGAGGGAGGTGACACTGGCTCCCTTCACTGCAATGTGTAATTACTGTGGGAGCTGATGTATTGTGACTATTTTCAACAGGCTGCAGCACAGATGGATTTGACCACATAGACTCACAAAGTCAAGAGGCAAGGCTGCAGCAGCCTCAAGGGGTAGCAGAGGGCTTTGGAGTCAAAAAGACAAGAGATAAACCCACTCTTAGGGCTTCTGAAAGCTGACTTCCATGAGAAAAAGGTTAAACTGTTTTATTGAATATATGTTAAAAAGTAGCAGAAGGAAAGTCACACTTCTGTTTTTATATCTTGCAGATAATCTCATTTTAAATGACCTTTGGCCAGATGCAGCCTTTAAGGCACATGTTCATGTCTCTCATTTAGACACAAAGGGGGTATTTGTGATGACATTCTGTCACATGCTGCAAATAGTGTTTTTTTGTTTGCTAAATTTTGCGATTTTAGCATTTTATCCACAAAGACCTTTATCCACAAATAACGGTCTTTGTGGAAGACCTTTATTTCATTACCTTTCACTTTCACCCTTAAAAAGTTAAGGGAGAAGGAGAGCGAGAAGAAAGTGATGGCAATTAAACTGACTGTGTTTCCTCTCTAAATTCTTTCGTTTCCACATTTGCACTTTGTGGCTTTTGTTTTCTCATTTAGGTTGTCTGAGAGCTAAACAGGCACAGTTTTTATTTTAAAAAACACTCCTCAAACTGCTGTGTGACTCTGTATCTGTAAAGCCAACACATATAAGTCAGACTTTGCACCCTGGTTGCAGCAAAGGCCCATTTTCATACATTGACCTCCATCTTTGTTAAAGTCCATGCATAAGTTGTAGAATGATTCGCTGAAGGAGCCACCAAATGACTTAATATGAATTTTTTGGCTAATCCTTCTCAATCCGCTTTGTTTTTGCTTCTTGGATCTCTGTTGTGAGTCCAGAGGAGCCAGCTGAGGGTGTGTGTGGGTTTTTTGGGACAGACCCCAGGCCAGGGACGTCCTGTATTGAGTCACTGGAGTTTAAAAGCCCAGCTGTGTAAATGACTTACAGCATGCATTCAGAATTCACACTGCTACATGCAAACACAGGTCACCCAGGCACTGGGTATGAGCCAGACACGATCATGCAGCGAGTTAACACAACACGCAAGTCTCTGAAGCTGACCACACAAAATGACACTGTCTGTCTACCTGCAGTGATTATTTACGGTAGTGCTTTTGGTCTCTGGCAGCATTAGCCTTCGGCCACTGTCTGCTAAAGCATTTCCTCCTTAACAAACCGCGACTTCCGTGGCTTTTGGCAACAGCTTTGGCCTGTAAAGTTCAGCTTATGTTGAACTGATGCACACCAATCCTTCTCGTCCCATTGGAGTAAAAACAATCACTCAGCCTAACTTGCACTACCCATTTAGGTCTTTTTAATCAGGCGAAACTTGTTATTGAACCTCTGTTGTTTGCATACCGGATGACTAAAAGAGCAGCAGGCTCATCACCTGTGTCTGCACGTGTGTGTGTGTGTGCGTGTGTGTGAGGGAGGGAGTGGGGATCAGACCCTTTACAGTAAGATGTTATCACGAGGTATGTTAGTCACAGCTTCCTTGTTTTCCCTCTTCTCATGCAACCCTACATGGACTATAACCGTGACCTAAAGTTGGAATGACACAACTTTGCAGCAAATTGGAGGTCTAACAAAGCCAGAACGTCCCAGTATTTTTGTTATTTGACTTAAGATGAAGGCAAAACCGTTCACCCTGTATGCTATTCTCAAAAAAAAAGCAACAATTTTTTTTTAACATATTCAGAATTATCCAAACTCTAATTGCCTCAAACTCCAAGGCTCCAACTTATATAGTTAAAGCTTTATGATTTGATGTTTCCTAAAATTAAATTTATGGCATTGGATCTCTCCACAGCAAAACAAACACATTGCAGCACAAAAATATTTATATCACATAATTTGAGGGTGGGTATGCTAGAGCTACTCATATTGGTTGGTGTCCAGACCCACGCAGCTTATGGAAATTTTTCAAAATATATTTTCGAGTTCACTTTCTTTATTTCTCATAAATTTATTTGTTCTTGTTTTGGCTTTATGTAGTAAGAAAATATTACAATAATCATATGGGTTTATTTGATGATAGATTGCATTTTCTTGTATAAATTCTGCTTTATGTTGAGCCTTAATGCTGGATGTAGGCTCTTATCGAGTTTATCTGCATTAGTGCAGGTAAAGTGCACTAAATAAAAAGTACTTACACCCATTCTACCATTTGTTATTAGCTGCTGAGATAGATAAACACAAAGTAATCTAAAGTAATAGCAAAATAAAAGTGGCATGCATTTGTGATTTAAATTCCAACTGCTAAATTTCTATCAGCTTTACATGTCTTGGGGTTGACCTCTCTTTGCATGTTTATCTTTGGAAAATGGCTCAATTTCATCCAGATTAAAAGGAGAGAGCATCTTTAAACATCAGCTTTCCAGTCTTGTTGGTGGCTCTCAATTATATTTAGATCTGGATTTTTAATTGGTAATTTTAACATATGGATATGCTTTGATTTAATGTAACGCTGCAGCTGGATCTACAGAGAACCGGTAGCTTTGTAGCTACTCATTCTCACCACCTTCCTGCTGAGGTGGTGAACCTCCATGTCTGGTCTCAAATTTTCTGCAGCCTCTAAAGGGTTTTTCTCAAGTTTTGGCTTGTGCTTGACTCCATTAACCTATCATCATGAACTTATTTTTCTATCCCTGCTAAAAAAAAAAAGAGACAGCTTACCCACAGCATGATTCAGCCACCACTATTTTATGGTGTGGATGGTGTGTTGTGATCAATGTGTACTAGTTTTTGGTCATACAAGGCATTGTGCATGTAGGCCAAACATATACATTTTTGCTCTTATCTAATAACATCCACATACCTGGCATATTAAAAACTGCATATTTGACTTCTTATTGATTTCTTTCAACAACAGCTTTATTCACACCACTCTTCCGTACAGGCTAGATCTGTAGCATGTAAAAGTTGTCCTGCTGACAGTTTCTCCCACCAGAGCAGAAAAGATTTACAGAACTTGCAGCGTCCCCATAGACATCTTAGCTGCTTCTCTGGTTCATGTCTTTTTTGCATGGTCTGACAGTTTAGGTGACAAATGATATCTTATTAGATTTCTGGTTCTGTTACATACTTTCCATTATTGGCCGATGGATTGAGCAGTGCTCTGGGATTTTCAAAGCTTATTGTTCTGTAGCCCCTGCTTTACACTTGCTGTGTTATTTGGTATTCATGATCCTTTTTTTAATGTTCACCAATAAACCACTGAGACATTCATATAGCAGCTGGATCTATAGTGAGATTAAATCACAAATGTTGAATTGTACTAATTAGGTGCCTTCCTATTTGTTCCAGTGGGATTTAGAGCAAACGGTCTGAATCCAAATCCACATGTCACTCTTCAGATTTTTAATTGTGAGCAATTTAAAATCATGTATCAATTCCACACCATTAAATATATTTGAAGTTGGAGTTTTATGTTTCAAAATGTGACAAAGGCTTTGGGGTATTAACCTGTGTTCACTGACTCATCCAGAAATGTCATTCTGTCTGGACTGAGACTGCTGTTGCGGTTGCAGAGGAAAAACATGTAAAAACGCAAACAAATATCAAACCATTGGGACACGTGCTACTAGAGAGTATTTTAATTGTTCAGTGTTCTGCTGCTGTTAATCTGCACCAGATGGGATTCATCTCTCAGGTTTAAAAACAGTAAACAAATAAAGTTCCGCTGTAATTTTTTCCACTCTCATTGTTCCACTACTCATGTTGTCTCAAACTTGTGTTGCCAGTTCCACTTTCACAGAACCGAGGCATGATTATGTACAAACTAAGTAATAAGAGGAGGCAGAGGTTCTCTGTGTTACCTTTGTGACCGGATCGGGCACCACCTGGCCCTCGCCCGTTTACTGCACCCATCTCTTCAAGTTCTTTCAGTGTTATTTTGTGGCTTAGAGGCAACATTGTGAACAGCAGGAAGGAAGAAATGTCAAACTGGTAAATTAGTTTCAAAATTTAGAGGCTTTGGCTTTCGGACAGAACTCTGTCACCAGCTCGCTCTCTTACTACAAACTCAGAAGCAGTTGTGTCATTCTTGTTGTAACATCAGAGGAGCTCGGCTCTTGTTTCACAGTTAATCAGGCTCTAATCTTTTTTTTTTTCCATGAAGAGCTTCAATATAATTTTTAGCAACAAGCTCATATCTCTCCTTCATCCTCTCCCCACTCTTCTCTCTGTTGTGCCTTGCATTCCTCTCAACAGTGTGCTGCCTGTGGTGCTGAGGTTAATACAGATGTTTCTCTCTGTCTGTGGGCCAAAGCAGCTGTGCAGAGAAACTTTATCTTTTCAGAGTCCAACAAGTCCCCTCGACTCACCCTCCACCAGCACGTCTGGTCCAGTGTCCAGGCTGTTTTCACACGCACGCACGCACGCACGCACGCACGCACGCACACGCACGCACACGCCTACACACACACACACACACACACCCCCACGACAATCTGACACCAGATATCCTCATCTGATATCCTCCTGAAACGAGCCGTATTGATTGGCAGTGCCGGCCTCTGAGTTTTAATTAGTTAGTTATCATATGGTCCCTACAGTGTTTTCTGGTGTTTAGTCTTCAACCTCCTGATCTAGCCTTCACCTCCAGAGGTTTACACCTCCTGTGCTTCCAGACATAAAATATTTCAACGCTTTCTCGAGTTCTTTTGTATGTTTTTCCACTCCCCCAACTCTCTTCTCACACACATAAGCTCATAAACACACACTTTTTCTGACTGTTTGTACCTCTTTTTCTCAGCACCTCTTTGTAAATTCAAACAAAAAATAATATCTATATTTTTTAAATCATGCTATCAATTGTCGTCGGCTTGTTTAAAAGCGGATAAACCATTGTCTTTCTGACTCTAAACCAAAAAGGTTTCTCAAAATATGTCTGATGCATTATTTCACATGTGGACAACAGAAAAAAATCAGTGTGTGCTGAAGGCCACATTTTTAAACTCTATGCATGGAACCTGTCCTTGACAGTGCTTGTTTGCCTTTCGTCCTCTTCCAGATTTATGTAGTCATTTGAGTGTACGCTCCCGGGGGAGTCAAAACACATGCATGTGGACGCTTGCATACAAGTGCAGAGAAATGTGCGCTCGGTTTTATGTGGTCAAAAGCAACATCTCTGCAGCCAATTAGTGTTATTGAAGGCATGTTTTTCATTGCTGCTGGACAGGGAGTGTGCAGAAGCAGATAACTGCTGCAGCTGGTACAGACAGCCCGGTCTCCCCTTCAGGTAGTTACTCATGCAAGATTTGATTTAATGTATCAAGGTCTGTTGTGAATATACAGCTGCATACTCTTTGGGTATGCTATCAGTTTAAAAAAAAAAAAAATTTGAATCAAATTGGCATATGCAGAACTATAAGACTGTATCCATTCTTCTTCAAAAAATAATATCTGTGATCCATAATTTAAGGACTTTTTGTAAATGTTCAGTCATGTTTAGTTAAGGGTAAACTTTGAACTAAACCATTCCATTGAAGCCCTGGCTTCTTAGAGCTATTGCTCTGCGGAGGTAAAGCACAACCTCTGCTTCAAGTCTTTTGCAGCTTCTAGACATTTTTTTTCTCGGACTGTCCTGTATTAAGCTTCTTCGGGCATCTTCTCATCCACTCTGACTCGCTTCTCTTTCTCGGATGAAACTATGTCTCCCCCTTCATAATGCTGCCACCACCTGGTTTGTGGGTAATGACAAGTGTCGGCTTTCCATCACATTCATGTCTCAACAGAACAACTTCTTCTGCATGCTAGCAGCGTCCCCTGTGTATTTTGTTGCAAGAAAAGTAATTTAAAAATTACTTTTTTTCAATGGTGGCTTTTTCTTCCAGATTCTAATGACTCGATTGTTGGGATATTTATTGCTTAATCCTGCTTTAAACTTCTCCAAACCCTCATCCTAGACCTGGTTGATGTGTTTGTTAGTCTCTATGATGCTTTTTATTCTCTAACAAACCGCCGAGGTCTTCACATAGCACCTAAATGCATTGTGAGGTTTATACAGGTGGACTCTATTGTAGTTTCGGTTACACTGGATTTTGTGGCTGTATTCAAATACATGTCACATTGAACTTTTTAGATTTTTCTTTTAGGAAAAAAAAAGTAAACTATGTGTCATTTCCCCTAAACTTCACAATTATCCACTACTTTGAGTTGAACTATTACATAAAATCCCAAAAGCACATTCAATTTGCATTTGTAACATGATAAAAACTCGAAGCAGTGTGAATACTTTTTTAGGCACCGAGTACCAAAAAACACAATCAAAAGACTCAAAGCCTGTATGAGTTTCAGGCGTCTTTACAAAGTCCACACCACGCTCTCCAGAAATATCACGCTTTTTGTTTTTCCATTTATGACTTTGCAAACTCACCTGTTGAACCCAGGCAACCCAGAATGACATCTGGTGGTACACAGCCTCAGTGTGCTCGGCCAAGTTAAGGCACTTGCTGGGAGAGATGATGAAACACGCTGTGGGTGGGACTTGATAATGTGGCCAGTGGTCAAAAAGCACAGATGTACAAAGCAGCGGGCGTTCTTGCTCTGCTTCAATGATGGAATGACCTGCTTCTCTGCCAGGAATGCTGGGCTCATCTGAGTTTTTTTTTTTTCTATTAAGCTCACTCTTGTTTTCTAAGTCTTGATTTTCTCTAACTGTAGCCCCAAGCCCTCACAACAATCAGGATAATTTGGCTCTTTGATTATTTGTGGGAAAAAATGGAGCTAGATAATGCACTTAATATAACAATAAATATTAATTCCAGCCACATAGCCCCTTTTATTTTGCCATCTGGTCTACTTTGGCCAGGACTTATCAGAGAACAGCAGTATCTAAGACTCCCCTGCACTCCTCTGACGACGGGTACCAAGCAGTGAAGCTCAGAGGGCAGATGTAGGCCAGAGCACAGCCAGAGTTCCTGGGACCAGTAGCTCCACTGCTGCAATAACAAATATAACGCTCTTTGCTTAGTACTGGGGCACTGGTAGGCCAGAGGTGACAGGAGGAATGAAGTGGGAACAGTAGATGAAGAAAAAAAAAAGAGGAAATGCCAAGAGAATACATTTTTTGATGTCTTTAAAGAGCCTTGAAAAACATTCATTGACCTTCTTCGCATTCTTTTATGTTACATACAAAAACCTCAATATCATTTATGTGATAGACCGTTTAAATGTTACATTTACATCCTAAATGTTACATTTACATCCTAAATGTAAAGGATGTTTGGTAAAAAGCAAACGTCAGTCTGAGCATATGACCCCCATGATGAAACATGGTAGTGGCAGTATCATTTTGTGTCAAAGTCTTCAAAAGGGACTGAAAAATTTGTTAGAGCTAATCAGTTATGTAAAAACCTGAGAAAAATATCTGTTAATGGCTACAAAAGACTTGAGACTGGGCAAGATTTTTCTTTTCAGCACAACATTGACCCTAGATCAAAGCTGCGCTTCAAGCACATTCATGTGGGAGAATACCTCAAACTTAATGTAACTAAAATGAAAATAAAATTTCTGTAAATGTAAATCATCCAGTCTGACTGATCTTAAGATATTTTGCCCCAAAAATCAGCCATAACTTGTTTTTCATACATACCCTAAAAAAACGTACCGCTATGTTTGCATCAAACAATTGTTTAACAAAATATTGACAAAACGCACATCATGCATTTAGAATTTTAGATTTCATTTTGAAAACCATGTGCTGTTTTTAGTGGTGAGCCTCAATTAAAATTTTTAATCGAGTTAATTGAATTAATCACAATCGTTTTTTAAAATCTGATGTTATATATCGACAAAAATAAGCAATTCAAACCACATTTTGGTGTTACATTATTCACTGAATAGACATATGAGGTAGGTATTTGTTTTTGATCTGTAAACAAGATGTTAAAGGTCCATTTATCTTCTTTCTCCTTCAGACTTATATCCTGCCAGATTATTCTAAATAAATCTATCATTTTAACTGGTTCAGGAAAGCAAATTTTGATTATGCTCTAATACAGTCAGTTTATCATTGTTGAAAAAATGTTCCAAACCAAAAACTGAACTATGACTTGAGTGAAGACCAACTAAGTGGAAATCAAACAACATTTCCACACTTGTGCTTGATTAGGTTTGATTGAGCTGAAAATTAAGGTGACAGAACTCTCTGATTGGTGGTGCCTCACCTGTGCAGCAACATGCGTTTGTCTTTTAGAGTTACTGATTGTTATGAGACTCTTTGAAAAATTGTCTCTATTTTGTGGCTACTGGTTCCCTTTGAACATAATTTTCCACCAATTTTGTTGTGCTAATTGTCATACGTATTTCAGTCTGGAGAGACTCAAACGGAGAAAGACAACGATTAAAAAGGTTTATTGACATACATGAATTAAAGTTCTTTGGCACTCTGGCCCTGGGTGAGGACATCGAGCTGTGAATTGCAATAAGCTTGGATGAGCATTCTCGATGGTGGTTAGGAATGTCATCCCCCAGGGCCCGACACTGGTGGTGGAGGTCAGTGAAGGATGTGTGCCTGGAGAGCCGGGTGAGTTGAGCACAGCTGGAAAGTGGAAGATGCCATGGATGGAGGTCCTTACCAACTGGGGCTTGGTCGGTGATTGGCCATGACGTGGCTTGGTCCAGCTTTGATAGGTCGACGACAATGAGCGAGACGCACCGATTGGATGATGCAGGTGGGGCTAGAGAGTCTTCCAGTTTGAATTTGCGCCCAGGCTTCATTTAATTTTTGTCTCCACATTTCAACTGGTTCTGCTTAGTCATTTTGTTGTCATATTGTAATTGATATTTACTTTTTAGTAACTTTATGCTCTTTGAAACATTTTGGTGGTTTCAAATACGCTGTGGTAGCTAATAGAAATCTTCTTAAAATACATTGAATTTTGTGATAGTTAAGTGTTAAAGTATCAAGGTGCAAGGGACGTTATTTTGTGTTAGTACCTTCACATAGCATCTGTATCTTGGATGTGGGGTTGCAAAGGCTTGTGAACCTCCGTGTCGGAGCAGTTATGACTGTTTGACACAATAAAACCCTATTTCGAGCCACCTATCCTGCCCAGCCACCAGCTGCACTATGAAATGTGTGTTAGGTCTCCAAACAGAAAATTGCGTTAGTGGAGGCCTATAATGCTGACCAGAGTTCTCAGAAGGCTCCAACATTTAAATAAAAGCCTGCAAAAGTCAAGCAACTGCCGCATACAAGTAGTTTTATGACAAGTGATGAAACATTGCATTTGTGTCAGGATGATATACGTATTGGCTGTGACTGGTCTCTATTTGCGTAGGAAAAAACGAGCAGCTGCCTTTTCCATCTATTTCCTGTGGAGATATTTATTTGTGAAAAACCAAAGTTAATAGGCTGTGAGAACCAAAATCAACAACAAGCTGATAAAATCAAAGTGCCAATCATGTGCGTACAAGGTGCAGCACTGGGATGCAGAGGAAAATCTTAGAATGTTTCTCCTCCTGCCAACGAGCGCACGACATGTGAGTTTTCCTGAGGTCTATAATAGGAGCTGGCTTGGCTCAATGAGCAGGGTGTGGTTCCTGTGGCCTCTAAATTAAAGAACATAAAAACAAGGGGATGAGGAGAAGAGGGGGTGAGTGGGGTAAAACTGAATGGCTGCGGTATGGTGACTCTGAGTTGTTTTATCCGGGAGGAAGTGCAGATGGTTAAAGTGGCATTAGTGCTTGGAGATGCCTTGCTGCTTGGCACCGAAAGCTCTTTTTCTCTTCACTCCTGCTGTGAAGCTCATTATATCGCACAACAGAATGAAGACTGATGAAAATGTAGTTATGATGTTGCCAATCTCACTAATCTAAAGCCTTTTAGCCAAGCAGCATTGTGTTGTTCACCCTCACCCAGAATAGATCAGTGTGAGGGGACTACATATGTCTAAAAATGATTCATAATGGGGATCAACAAAGGAAAAAGGAATATTCTTGTAATTTTATTTTAAACACAATTTGTCTCAAAATAACTCAATTGTTTTCACTAAAATTAATTTCTTTAGTTTTCAACATTTAGTCTCACACCTTTCAAAAACACACACACACACGCCTACATTTAGTTGTACAAATAAATCTTTTCTTCTTTTGTAGATTGTTTATTCTAAGTCTTGAAAAGTAAAGCTGTAGTTGTTTTAATTTGAGTTTTTAGTGCAGAACAAAGACACTTTAACACCACTTTTACATATTTTTTGATCAGTGTCTGCATAAGTATTGAGTTTTTATTAGTAGTAATATTTCTAGGCCTAGATGAAAGAGTGTCCCTTTATGGATTCTTATTTTTTGATGTGTGACAAAAGTGAAACTTTCAGAAACCACAGAGTTAAATTCTCAATAGCTGAAAATGTGACATGTTGCTTTATTCATTCTCCACCTTATTCTTGGTGATATTTCTTTCGGAATAAATTATTCTATAAAAAAACCTCTGGTAATATAGCCAAAGTTACATGAAATCAATTTGTTTTGGTAGCTAATTCTATACAAAATTAGTTTTGCAATTTCTTGCAGTTTTCTCTGACTTGGGAAAACATTTTCCAACAAAGCTCCAGTACCTGTTGTGTTTCTTGTGACTTAACTTATCACTGAGCAAATACTAAATAGTTTCTTATACAAGTGTGTGTGGATCATGCACCCACAAGTGAAATGGAATTGCTCTCAGGGTTCAGTTTTCATCGACAATCTACAACTGACAAACCAAGGAGAAGATGGCTGAAGAATCTGAATAGAAAGTGAACTCCAAAATTCAGATTTACAACTTTCACTCTGTCAACAGAAATTTCACAGAGATATATCTCTGTACCTCCCGACCCCACTAGGGACGAGTAAGTAAGAAAATGGATGGATGGATGGATATCTCTGTTCTGGTTTAGTTACAACCATACAAGGAAGAAACTATGGTTGCTAAAATGATAAACAGCACTACATAAGGCATGGTTTTATTTATTTATTTTTAAAATAAAATAATGATTAACATAGTTACATTCTAGTAAGACATCAATGCATAGAACACTCTTTATACTCCTGGACATATCTTCAATAAAAATTGCCCCATAATTAATAGGGCCATATATTCGGATGTAGAATTATTAAACTCAAAATAATTTCCAGATGATTCTAAAATGAAATCATAGTTTTTACCTTCATCTCAGATGAGATCATTCAAAAACTTTATATGCTGTTATTCAAACTAAAAAGTCAGTTCCTAAGATCATCCTCACAATTTTTGAAAAAGAAAGGTACAAGTATAACTACATTATCCTGTATGAAAAAATATAGTTTCATGTTTATTTGTTTGCATTCACACCATTAGAAAAACCGTTATGGATGATGATTTCATGAAAAGCATCTTCAGCTTTTCATAAAAGGAAAATCTTTGTATTTGTAGCACACAACTGCCAAGTAAAAGGTAATTATTTTGAATTTATTTTTCAGTAATCTTTACATTTTTGTGACTGTTAATGTTTTTGTGTTCATCCTTGAGAACTAAAAGTCAGCTTTTACAGAGATAGCTTTTTTTTTCCCTAACAAGTAGTGTGTTGGCAGTCGTGTGAGAAAACCATTTTAAAACCCTTGTTATTCTCAATTTAACTTTAGGCAATAATAAGGTATCCTTAGTGGTAGAAAACATCATGGTTAAGGCTAAATTACATTTATTTTGAAATGCCACTCGCACGGCAATAACCAATTTTTTTTCATATGACTCACATTTACCGCTTCCTGATTATGTTTACAAAATGCAAATAGTTGCCTTGGAGAGAACTTGGCTGAGGTTTTAAACTGGTCTAGATTTAATCTACATTAACAAAAAATTATAAACAATAATAAGTAAACAAAAGATTTAAAAAGCTAATCCCTTGCCCTGTTGCGTTTCAAATCTTTTGATTCAAATTTTAATACAACGCTGTCCAGAAGTATTTTTACACCTTGATCTTTTTTTTTTTTTTTTTTTTTTACATATTGTCAAGTTGCAACCACAAACTTTACTGTAAATGTTTTTGTAACAGCCATTGTCAGGGGAAAAAAGTTATAAAAAATCCCAACTTAGGCAGCAAAAAAACATGGAACAAGATGCTCTGGTCAGATCAAACCAAAATTAAAGCTTTTGGTCTACATGTAAAGTTCTGTGCAAGGGAACACTGACAATGTACATCACATTGAACAGTTCTTGCCACACACCGTGGTGGCAGCATCATGCTGAAGGGATGCCTTCTTTCAGTAAGGACAGGGAAAATAGTCAGAATAGATGGGAAGGCGGATGAAACTAAATATAGGTGGAGGTTATACACTTTGCTTTTACAGGTGCAATTAAAAAGTTAATTATTCAAAAGTGCATTTATTTTAGCAACTCATTTCACAAAGTGAAACACAGTATTTAAATTAATTCAGTCAGAATCGGATGTTTTCAAGCTTTTATGTCTTATTATGACATTCCATGTGTAGTTATGAAAACATGATACTCTAAGGTTGTTATTTCCAAACGGTGCTTTTAATCTGATTAGAACACATATTCTATTTTACTTATGTACTTGCACATGACCACAGAATGGTTTAGATTATCTATATTAAGGATTGTTAGCTTCATGTACGTATAACGAGCAAAGCGACTGGTTTTGATTTTCTTCTCTGCCTCCCCATCGGACAGTGAAATTTCAGCAAAAAGTCAAACTATTCATTTAAGTAAAGAACCCATAACACAGTTGAAGTAAATGAGAAAAAAAGTACCACTTCGAGATTCTTTTTTCAGTAAAATGCATTACTAAGAGCTCCAGGTTGTTTATATATCCTGTATAAATCTGTGGTTCAGAGTGCCCAGTGAAGCATGAGGTGGAACCAAGCACAGGAGTTTATGGGTGTAGAGGGCAAGCAATTTTGATGTCTGCTGTGAGAAGGAGGGTAAAGAGGTCAGCAAAGCCGGAAAAGTTTGGCCTGACCGCAGGTCTTCAATGTAAAGGCTTTTCTTCCTGTGGTTACTTTCTTTGCTTCCAGTTAGACTCGTAGGCATGCATTAGTGACTGTACCCACTGACACACTCTGAAAACAGCCTCGGAGGTAAGTTAATGACCACTAAGAGTGAGTAAGTTATAGTATTAAACTCTCTTGACCCTTGGATCTGTCAAAGCCTACGGTGCAAATACATCATGCTGGTATGATGTCATTAGCACTTGCTAGTGAACAGGATGTTTCCTAATGTGCTAATCGCCCTTTTGTGGGTACTCAATCCAGCCCAGGAGTTCAAACTGTCTTTATTGTTTATAGGACAAACATCATAAAAAAAAGTCTGCCCCTTCCTTTTACTGTTTTTCTTCGCTGGTCTCCTTTTAGAGTGTGGAAACTTTGATGTGTTTCGGGAGTGCAGTTTGAAACACAGAATAAAAATACAGAGTTCCTGGCATATTCTCCTGTTTATAAGCCTCATAATCAATTTGTGGAATGATCCAACTCCTTTTGGGATTTTAGTTAACAGGTGTCCTTATTAGTGTAGCGCTCTAGGGTGATGTTGTGGCAATGAACTCTCGGGATTGAGGGAAGCAAAGCTTAAGTCGACAGTTGAGAAAAGTGAGAGGGGTGCCGAGGGTGAGATCCCCTCCCAGCGAGGAGCGGAAGAATGCAAATAGGACTGAGGGGTGTGAGGGTGCCCGACAGACACTTGTGCTAATGTGAGCCGTCAGATATGTCTGCTGTCGCTCCAGAGCCTGAGGTGTTGTAGAAGTGTCTTAGGTTCACATGATAGCAGGAGAGGTGGAGAAAGGATGTGGGGAAGTAGAAGGAAAGGGGGGACAGGAGGGTAGACACAGGAAAAAAAAAGAAAAATCAGCCTCTTTATCATCAACTGAACTTTGTTCTTAAAGGAATAGTTTGGAGTTTTTGAAGTTTTGTTCTTTGAAGTTGTCAATAGTAAAACTTCCCTTACATATGGGAGACATGTCAGATCATGATGGGTCTGCAGCAAAGTGAATAAATCACCAGAACAGAGAAAGGGTAACAAGGAGTCAGACCCACATTTCAGCTGATTTAGCTTTGGAGACAACTTTAACTGAAATGTTAAAGGGGATATGATTTTATAATACAGTTAAGTCTAAACTCATCCCCAACCCTGGCAGTTTTAGAGTACCATTTGTTTTACCATTTATGGAAAATAGACACAGAGAGCTACTAAGCGAGTGGATATATAAGAACAAGAAAGTATTCATGATTTAAAGTTGTGATGTGAAGTGCACAAATCTGCTGAAGGAGATATCAGCAGATATTTAATCTTAAACAAAGTAAAATCTTTATTGGATGCCTTTAATTTAAAGTATGTGGAAAAAAATATTGGTGCTATCTCTGTCTAATCAGTCAGAAGTTTTCAAACTAGACTGAAGGTGTGTTGACGAAATGAGAATGAAACTCATAATAATAAGGTATAAATAGGAATCAGTTGGTTGTTAACCTCATTTTCTGATGACTCTCCTTTGCCTACCTGTCAGCTGGCTGAAATACTAACAAAGACAAAGTGGACAGCTGGAAATGTTTTTGGTGAAGAACATCAACTAAATGGAGCACCTGCCATCACATTATGTTTGCAATATTTAAGAAAAAAAACAGTAAAAGCAATTATTTATTAATATAGATAATTAATATAGATAGGATTATTTATTAATATAGTAGTGATAGAGTGAAACTACTTTATTTTTGCTTTAGGTTATTATATCTCATGCTGGCACTTACTTAATAACAAGTTACCTCAAGTCCTGACTTTATCTTTTATTTTTACTCACACAACATTTTTACTTTTACACGTCTTTTAGGAAGGATTATTGGCTGCTTGAAGGAAGGAAATCAGATCTAAGAAATCCATGACTTCAAAAAGCTCTTTTAAAGACGGGCTTACTTAAAGATTTATTTCTCTTTTAGAAGCTACCCCAAGGTAATTCGTTTTACCTGGGAAAATATACATGGCAGGATTGATAGGATATGATTTGGTTCGGACTCATTCAGAGCTTAACATCCCATCAGACAATTATTATGAATATACTTAACAGGTGTGGATTTTTAAGGTCTGTTGTTTTTAGGTAAAGATGCACTTTTTTCTTTCCCAAGACTAGAATTAGATATTTTTAGACAAGTATTGTGCTTTGCTTTGCATTTTTTTTCCATCAGAAAAAAATACATTCAGATGTTATCTGATTTCTTTGAATTAGATAATTCATTTGGATGTTTTGAATCACCAGTTGCTCACTTCAGTTGAAGCATGTCTCTCTGTGCCCCTAAGTTTCCACCAGGTTGATTAGACAGAGCAGTTTGTAATATTTCCTTATCAAATAAGCTCTCCAAATGACTCCTTTGGGTCTGTTTCTGTCTCACCCAGCGAAAGAGAAGCTCTTGTGTGAAGTTATGTGACATACAGTAAAATACAGAAAAAGAAAAAGACTTTTCTTTTTTTTATTTTTAACATTTAATTTATTTTTCTTTCTTAAGAACATATTAGTTGATTTGGATTGTTCGTAAATGTCAAAGCTTTAACACCTTATCCAAAACTGCTCTGGAAAACACATGGGTGTTACTGTTTCAATTATATACAAATTTTGGTACTTAATGGTAAATATATATATATATATATATATATATATATATATATATATATATATATATATATATATATATATCTAATGTCATAGATCTAAGTGCAGAAACTGAGTATGGAAAAGAGCACACTAATTTTATTATAAAATAAGTACAAAACTCACAGGAAGCATATTATATGGAGCAGTAGCAGAGTAACGCTACAGAGGAAAGGCTGGAGAATGGCAATGAATGCAGGTGAGTTAATCAGGGGGATTTGGAACAGCTGCAGAGGACAGGAAAACAGGGAGGCAGAGGAATAGTATAATTAACACAGACGGATGTTAACTAGACACAAAGAAAACTACACGTCTACTGTGGAAAAAAGTCTAGCACTAAGCTTAGACTATAAACTAAAATACACAGAAAACACAACACAAAAATAAGTAAGAAACCTGAAGAAAAGAGCCTGTCCGGCAACACCTTACTAACAATAATACACACACATAAATTAACTCAAGACGGCAAGGCCTTTCAAACTTAAACAAACATCAAAGAAATGATCAAAAGCATATCAAACACTTGAAAATAATGTCCCAAAGATCATTATTTGGGACATTATACATTTTATATATATATTTATTTTTCAAAACAACTTTGAAAAATAAAGTTAGCTCATTCTCATAGAAAACTTGGATGCACGTGACATTTTATAAGTTAAAGTCTTCATTTTTTCATTTGAGAAAAATCCCACTTTGGACAGTGAGGATATTAGCATTTTAGGTCCCAATGATAATTTTCAAGTAAGCAGAATAACTGAAAGGAAGCTCTAACCGTGAATTGAGATTGACACAGAGTTAGGGAAGTAGTCCCCCTCATGGTTACCAGGTGCATGATAAACTTTAGGAGGATGGAGCACACTTTGCCATCTTACAATGTCTAAGTTTGCTGATTTGCACGTGTGTGGCCAGCTCACTGTGTAAGCTCGCTTTTCTCTTTGCATGTGTCTGTTGTCGTGTCTCTAATTATGGATTACAGAAAGCCATAATGATTGTGTTAGTGTACAGTGACGCACAGGACCCGTCACTTTACAGACGCTGAGAGTTGTGACTGAAAGAGCTGCAGCTGAATTAAATGTGCACGACTCAGAGCAAGGAGCTCACATGGCATCACAGGGTGTGTTCGCCAGATTTTTGGTGTGTGTGACACAGGTGGGGTGATGGCTACTCACTTCCTTCAACAGGAAATCATAAATACACCCACTTAGCTTTAACCTTGCCTCTTCCTCTCATCTAATGACTGCCATACTCCTTCAATGTCCTGTAGGAGAATGAAACGGCAAGCCGAGTCTTTATTGTCCTTCACATTGTGCTGATGAAATCCATACATTAAAGGGTGGAAATGAGACAAACAGTTACTTTGTGAGTTTTACAGCAGTGTCCAGCTGTTTTTATGGGCAGAAATGAAAAACAAAAAAATGAATTTGCTGTAAAAAATATGGGAGGCTGCTCAGTAAGCTGGAAAACAGGTCTGGCTTTCTAAAGAGAGCGGAGTGCACCTGCACTGGAAGACATGAGGTGGGAAGAGTACCAGGAGCAGATGAAGAATGAGAAGACATGGAGCAGTGAAATGTAAAATATGCAGTGAGTGTGGGGAAGTTTACTTAATGTCTACTTTCCTGCAGTGGGTTTGCCTTTCAAGTTAAAAATGCCATCATCTGTACCCTGAAGGAGATATTCCATTACAGTTTGGGATCTTCCTGAAATACCTTTTCTGTTGTGTAGGTTATTCCCCCATAACTTGTCTTAAACATGATATGTATTAATTCAAATCCACCTAGGGGAAAATGTTATACACCTCAAAGAAAGACCACATGCATACAAAAATTAAATGTTTTTACTTAGAAGAATATCCTGAATGTCGTGCAGCTATTGATTTGAGCAGGAATATTGGAAATTCAGAACAAGGTTGATATGAAACCTGGTACATGTTAACTTTGTTAAAATGAACAGCAAATTAAGTTGTGTAAACTGCTTTGAAGGTTTTCTGTTTTTCTCATTTTTTCTTTTTGCTGTAAAACTTTTGTTTAATTAATCACTAGATACAGTGCCGTGAAAAGTATTTTTATTGTCTTTTGCCGTATTTATTTATTTATTTTCCCTTACAGATTTTTAAATGTTTTCCCCTTTAAACTTAAATGTAGCAGATAAAAACAAATTATAATTTCAGTCAAAGAGAATATGAGTCAATATAAAAAACAGTTTTCAAAAGATTTTGTTTATTTATGGACAAAAGTATCCAAACCAAGCTATGTGAAATTGTAGTTTCCCCTTGTTGAAATATGAATTAATTCTCTTTAACCCCTGCCTGACTATTGACAGACCTTTAGAATAAAAACATACTTCACCCTCCTGGGGTTTTAAGAGATGGGTGGATGGTCATTTAGACCCCACAAATTATTTACCTACTGAGTGTGCTTTTACAATGTTTTTTATTTGTGTGGTTTCATAAATTGATGGTCTGATGGGATTGTCCCATTCCATGGTCACCGACAGCAGGAACACTGTCATTTCCCACTGAGTGTTGTGCTAAGTCTGTGGGATGGTTAAATAAGACTAGCATATCGTGGAGTAACCCAAGCTGTCACTGCATTAAATTGCATTCTTGCGGACAAGACAAAATAAAAAAACACCAATGATTGCACAGATTTGTTATATCCAGCTTTTGTGTTATACTTTATGGTGAACGAAGTGTTTTTTGGTAGCTTGGTCTTAGCAGGGAGAATTACCAGATACTATTGTTTCCATCTAATCTTCATAGCACTCTTTACCCACCACAAAAATTAACCTGGAGTGGTGATTTGGTTCATTTATACATGTTTGAAAAATCCTTGAATCTCCCATAGCATCCCCAAATGGTTGCCATGGGAGCACTTCATACAAAACTCTATTTACCCAGAGTTCTTCCTTGAAGCTTCAATCCCAAGCTGACTCAACCTCCCTGCCCTCACAGCTCCTCCAGACTAGAGGCAGCAGCAATTACCAAAAACCTGGTGGAACTGTGCCTCTGCTGAACTTAACATACAAGCTACTTTTTAGTTTTAAAAACAGTGGTAAATGACATCATGAAGGAGCATTACTGTGATAATTTGCTAAAGAGGAAGTTTCTGAAAGGGTGTAAGCTTGTTAAAAAGTATTTTAAAGACTGCATTTTTGATTATTTCTAGCTTGGTGTTGTGATTGAATTTCAACTAATGGTTGGTATGAGCTGGCACAGAATGCTGGAGCTCCATAGCCTGGCATCTACTGTCATCTTCTATATCTTATTATAGGTTGAGTTATATTATTTTGAGGAGAGTGGAAGTCATCTTTCCCACAGAGTTTCGGTTTTTAATTTTTTCCTTTTTTAGATACAATCATATGCATTTACTTTCTGAGGAAAGAAAAATAAGCTCGCACCACCAGCTGAACCTGAAGTCCTGAGTTCTCCTTCCAACATTTGACTAAATCCAACACTGCTGGCAATATAAAGCACGATAGACTAAATAAATTGAAGAACAGATGAAGAACAGCCTAATTTACATCTTTCAGTCTAGCCATTTCTAATTATTTAGATTCCAGCAAACCACAAAGAGAGCCATTATCCACAAATTGAGAAAAGATGTAACAGTGGTAACCCTTCCAGAAGAGGCTGGCCTATCAAAATGACTCAGAGGATGGGCAACTGACTCATCAAAGAGGTCACAAAAGAACCCAAGACAACATCCAAAACAGCACATTTACTTTCCTTAATGAAGTCATGACTCAACAATATAAAAACACACCAGGTGAAAAACCACTGCTTATGCATTCAATTGGTGCACCGAGTTAGGCCTGTTCATAGTAATCCAAAATATAAGTGCTGGCAAACAAGGAACTGGAAAAAGGAAATAAACAAGGTAAATGGGCAAGAGAAACTGTAAAGAATAGCATGTAGTGAAGTTCACACAATTTGATCACCAGCCAACCAAGATTTCTATAAATGTTTTGGACATGCCAAAGCAATTCTAGACTATGAGTACCACTGCTGTACCACTGTTCTCACACGCCATACAAACTTTATGAAGAATTATTGTATTTTATTACATTCGCATGTTAAGTCAAAAAAGTACAGCAAAAGGAACTATTAATCTTTATGTGAACTGTTTCTTTATGTGATTATGATTCTAATTTATCAAACACTGCACAATATTTAGCTATTGACATTCAAAGTTTTGCTGAGTTCTTGAGAAAACGAAATTCAAATTAAAATAACCTGGATGTGAATCAAAGATGAGATTTATCATTACGCATAAAATTATATAAAGAGAAATTGATAAACTCCTGAATGATTCTCTATAGGCAAACATTTTCCACCCTGGGGATGTCCTGCTGTGACTTAAGAGGAACAAAGGTAAGGGAGAGGGCTTCCTGGTGGCGCAAGATGGACTGGAAAGCAGGGATGTGGCAATAAGAATGACGAGGCAGTGGGGATGGGGTACAGCAAACATGGAGCCCCTAACTCATGAGAACCAGATGAAGGGCAGACCGGATGGCTCTCTGGGGCTCTGTGAAAGAAAAAAAAGAAAAGGAAAAAAGCGGCTCATAAAACTGTCAGAATCCGCTTGCATCTCTCTATCATGGTTCAGTGTTCGCCAGATGCGTTGCTTTTAATGCAACGCTTCACGAATGTTTCTGTCATCAGCCAATGTGTATGTCTATCAATTTGTCAAGTCTGGCACTGACTTAGAGTCTGACATCTTATATCAGGTCCTTAATAAGTTTGAAAGACAATCATTAATTTTAATTCAAAACATTATGCCTCTTGTCTAAACCCACATAAGCTTTGGTTATTTCATACCTCACAAAGGACAACTGTCTTATTTTTGTTGCTGTGCTTTTTTGCAGTGGAACATGATAAGGAATTTCTACCTGTGCGGCGGCATCATCGAGAGTTCAGATTCGATCTGTCGCGAATCCCAGAGGGTGAAGCCGTCACCGCTGCCGAGTTTCGTATTTTCAAAGACTTCATCCATGAAAGCTACGATAATGAGACCTTCCGCATCAGCATCTACCAGGTGTTGGAGGAACATTCTGACAAGTGAGCTCCATTGTGTGGTTTTGTGGTGAAATGATGCTCAAGATTTTAGATCTCTGTTTCTTGAACAATGTTTTAGTTTTTATTTTTTCACTATCAGTTAACAATTTTACCTTTGGGTAAGGTGAGTTGACCTTACCCGCAAAATATGCAAGTCCATACTGTACATCCAGGATAATGGATGTATTATCATGATTTAGATTTCCAAAAAGCGCGTGTGAGACTAGCAACTACGTACATTTCTGCCTAAACATCTCTAAAAATTGTTCTCACAAAGTTTCATTTAGCAAATAGAAATAATTTTGTTAAATCTAACTAACCTAAAACAGGAGAACTTTGATCTGATTTAACTTCAGATCATGCAAAAAATAAAATAAAATAAAATTATGTGCTGCATGTAAACTGTAGAGACAATTACATAAAGAGTCTCTTTACAAGAGCTTTCTCTAGCTTTCTTTGCTGGAATCCACTACAGTGAAGCTCCCTTAATTTTTTTCATCATGTCCTCACATTTTCCTAACTGTTTCACAATTGGAATTGAAACAGGTGAAATAAATGAGTGAGGAAAGAATCAACTGTGGCGAAGAAAACATGAGCTACCGTCATTGTAGGAAATATTTAAGTGTAGCACTGCTTTAACCTGGCTCAGGATTTCATTCTTTTACATTTTGGTGTAGTTAATGTTGATATCGTGGCCACCTTCTGGTGAAGCATAGCTATTAAGGCATTTATATCATTACAAAACACAATAGCACCATCGTAAAGGTTTTCCAAACTCTAATCTTTGGAAAAAATACCAGTCGAAAAGGAAGTAATAGCTTTGTTGGGAAGGATGAACAGCTTGGTGTATTTCACAGCCAGAAGTTGTAAAAGTTATAAATTAAAGACCCCAATTTCATAACTGCGTAGTTATTTAGGTCTTCTTCTGTAACTTTAGACCATTGCAGTCACCTTAGTTGTTGGCTATTTTCAATAATAATAAAAAAAAAACATTGTTTCATTTTTCAAAAATTTAATTTTGTGTTACAATTGACTTAAAACGACTTTCCTCTTGGGGTTTCAGTGAATATAATATTTGCAAAATTCACATAATGCAGCACGTACAAAATAAAGCATTTAATTAAAAATAAGGTATCCAAGCTTTGATTTTTGGCAAAGTTTTACACAAAGAATTTCTGAATTTCTGAACTAAAGCCTTTGCCAGAAGGCGTATAACTCAGCTGCTTGGGCCTTTCGTTTGTCTGGAGGGAACAACACAGTCATTTATTCCTCTGCCAGGGAATGGCTTGTATACATGAATGGACCAGGACACACTATCTGCTCAGTCAGAAAATAGGTCAGGATGCATGAATGCCCAAATGAAGAACAAAGGATTTTTACTCTCAAATGGCGAAAACCACAAAGTTTGACAATAGCATCGACTTTGATATGCACTATTTCCTTCGCTACTTTTCTCAGTTTTTTTTTTTTTTTGTTGTTCCTTTTTCACAGCTGTGTTTTTTTGTTTCTCCTTTTCTTCCCTGTATGCTTTCTGGTTCGCCCACTGAATTCCAGTCTGTGATGGACTGTGTGTACCATATAAATGGACCGCCCGTTTATAAAGCTATTATTGTCAATTAAGAAAATGAAGTGCTCCCCTGGGCCTCACCATCTGGAGCCCTCCTCACCTCCCTCCATCACTCTTTGTTTCGCTTTGACACACTAGTATAGTCCTCTCACTCTTTACATTCCATGACTTTTTGCTTCAGTCAGTCACTCAGTTACAATTTCTTTCCACAAGACTGACCATGTCTAACTTCTAACTTTATTTTTTCTGTTTCCCTTCAGGGAATCAGATCTCTTTCTGCTAGATTCCAGGGTGATCTGGGCAGCAGAGGAGGGTTGGTTGGTATTTGACATTACAGCCACCAGTAACCATTGGGTGCTGAACCCCAGCAGAAACCTCGGTCTGCAGCTGGCCCTGGAGACCGCAAATGGTAAGAGACATTCATGTCAGATGAATCTGTTACATAATATGATTTTTGCACAGTGACATGTTAAAAAAGCAAAAGAAACAGAAAAAGGTATAGGAGAAAAAAATATCATAAAATGTCTGTTGGCAGATTTAGAAAGGAAACATCTGTGGAAAGAGAGTTTCACACCTTTGCAGACAATTGCGCATAATCGCTGCGGTTGGCTCTGAACTATTATAAAGAGGAGTAAGCTGCACAGAAACATATTTTAATAATCTACTCTATTCGTTAACAAGAAAAAGTTTGGAACCAAGACACATTTTCGAAACATTTATGAACAAAAACAAACTGCTTTTGATGAAATGTGATGGTGGTTTTGGTTTTCCTGTGGTTTTTTTTTTTTTTTTCATGTCGTGTTGTTTTTCTTTTCTCTGTTTATTCTTGTTTTTTGAAAAGTGCTTCATACAGTCTTGTGTGTTATAAATTGTCTTTTGGTGTCACTAAACTTTTCCAAGTGTGGAATTGTAAATTGCATTTTTTTTTATCTATTTTGTTATTGTTTCGCTAGTTTTCCTCTCTTATCTTCATCTATTTTTTATTTCAATTGTTTAAGCACTGTGGGTTTCTTTGACAATAGAAAAACATATTTTTAAAAGCAGCTAAGAAAACTGATTTAGCTTTTGTCTTTAGGACCCAAATTCACAGTGGAGCAAAAAACAGGCATGCAAAGAGGAATGAATGAGCCTTTCACGAAATAAGCAAACACAAAACTTGCAGCAACAAAGAGGATGTGTTATGTGAAAGGAAACACAGAAAAAGTCAACAAACTCAAGAAAAGTTGGCAGAGACCGGGCCCTAACAGAATACATGACAGGAGCAAAGCAGACTGGACAATATGAGAGGCTTAAAGTGGTGAGGCAGTTGATTACTGGAATGCAAAAGGTTTGTCTATTTTCTGGAAGAGAAAAAGCTGAAGAAGAGCAGGAGGGCGAGGCACCTCGGGATATGAACTCTCTAAATGAAATTTAGAGAGGGATTTGAATCCAGGATCTTCTTGTGACAAGACAAGAGTACTACCAACTCTTCCAACTTGCAGGCATTCTCAGAAAGACCAATAAAATCTCTATAGTGTCTCATCGAGTTTTTCACAAGGATTTTTACACTGAACCATGATTCATTTTAAAGAGAATGTGATTAAAAAGTAGGAAATAGAATATCATCCATTCTGTCTGTAGCTGTGCATTAAAAACATTTACATTCCTCATCAATTCAGCACTGCCTTCCTAAACTTGTTTCCTTATTGTCTGAGATTATTATTAATCTTGCCTGAGATTAAAATGAGCAGATCTGAAACATCAGTATATGACAAAGAAAGCTAATTCAGAAGAAATCTGAAAGGAGACAAAAACTTTTGTGTAATTGTATATTTATATTGTGAGGTCTGAGATGTACTCACACATTCTTTAGTTAATTGATATGTTTTCATTGGCAATGCTATTTGCTTTGTGAGGCTGAGACAGAGCATACATAGAGGAAAGGGATTATGTAGCTTAAAGGAAAAGGGAACGGAAATATTGTGAATGTCCATGGCAGTCAGTGCAGATAAAAAAGAAAATCTCATGTTCAGTTAAACTGAGGCCACAATTTTACTGTTACTTGAATGTTCTTGTAAACAGTGCTAAGAGAAACAGCGCCTGAATATGTTTGCCCTAAACTATTTATCTTTTTAAGTGAGAGTAGTAACCAGTTTCTACTTAGTAGACTATAAAATGTGCTCCGAATAAACATTTCTAAGAGCTCCAGCTGTGTTCAAGTGTAAGCCTAACAAACCCAAGAGAGCTGAATCCATCGTAGCGCAGTCCAACAAACATGAGGGTTAGCATTTCAACACAACTCAGATGAGTTGTCTGTGCGTACACAGAGGAGATATATCAGTCGGTGCCTTTCATCTGTCATCACCTCATCATTCATCAACGTCATCATCGGTCATACCCTCAGCATCATTAGCAGGCATGCGGAAAAATACCCTGTGTTATCTTAGTAGGCATTAGTTATCTGGAGGCACAAATATTTTGCCTCCAGAAAACTTTCTCACCAAACAGCATTCAGTGCAAGACAATGTACAAAACGATATCTTTGGTAGGGATGACAGGATGTTACATGTTAGATGAGGAAAACAGACATAATACTTCTTTCAGGTTGTGCAAAAGGTGGGCAGGGCACGTCAGATTCATCTGCGCGTGATTGTAGGTTAGACTGGGTAGGAAGCTTTATAGGGGAGCGTGTACAAACAAGTGCATACGACCTTCTGTCGCCAGCAGTGACTGAAGAGAAGGTAGAGAAGGGATGAGGGCAGAAAAAAGAGAAAGGAATTCACAAAAAGAGAGTCTCGCTTAAACCATCCAAAGTTTAATTGAGGAAAGAATCACATAGGAGATAAGCTATAAGCACAGCAGTTATGTTAGAAACTTAAACATTTCCAAATAAGATGATATGTTGACACGTGTAGCATTATTGGATTTTGTTGCCCAAACAGGAGAGAGTATTAATCCTCGTGTGGCTGGGCTAATTGGTCGCACTGGACCTCAGAGCAAACAGCCCTTCATGGTGGCCTTCTTCAAAGCAACTGAAGTGCACCTGCGAAGCATCCGCTCAGCTTCTGGAGGGGGCAAACAACGCAACCCCAACCGGTCCAAAGGAGCAAGGAGTCAAGAGGCTCTCAGAGTGGCCAATGTTGCAGGTAAACATAGAAAGTGTGTGTTCGTTATGTAGACTATCATGCAAATTTGCATGTTCATTATTTTTGCAGTTAAAAAATATTTTTGCAATATTTTTAATTGCAAAAATATTTTTACAATTTGAAGTTGTTTTGCATTTTGGTTCCTTACAACAATGGATGTAAAATTTGTTTATTTTACATAATGTAACTCATAGCTAATGGAAGAACAACATTTACTTTTTACATGTAAATTAGTATTTACCCTCTATAATAACTACCCTTTGCTCCGTTTACATCTGCAATTCTTTTAAGGTATGTCTACCAGCTTTCTACAATTAAAAGACTACTGTTTTTTGCTTCTTCTATTTCAAGCTAAACAAAACTGAATGGGGAATATATGTGAACATCAGTTTTGAAGTCTTAACCCTGTTAATTAAGTTGGTTTTGGTTTGAACACTGACTGGCCATTTTAAACACTGAAACATCCATTTTATTGAAGCCAAGTTATTTTTCTAGGACATTCCTGGATATATTGAGCAACAACCAACCATGAGCCCAATATGAAAAAAAAAACATGAGAAGTGCACTACCAGCCTTTGGCCCACATATAAAATGGTATGAGTGTGAAGGGAACACAGCAAATGTGTGGAAGAATGTGGTTTAAAACTAACACTGAACATCACCCTGAACACACAATCCCCACAGTAAAACTAATTTTTTGACAGCATCATACTGCGGGTATGACCCTCTTTGGCAGGCACAAGAAACTTTGTTGGTGGGATGGAGGATGGAACTAACTACAGTTAGTAGCCATACTCTTTCCATTGTCAAATGATGGAACAATGAGTGCTTATTGAGATGTTCAAATCTCAAAATGTTTTTCTACTCTGTTTCAAGGTCTAAATAATCCTGTTTGTTCGCTAATATTCTATGATAAACCTCAGTTTTTTTTTTTTTTTCTGACAAACTCTGACTTGTGAAAGGAAGTGGTTCCATTGTATTATATTTAAAGGCATCAGAGTTGAAGGGGAACAGTAAAAATTATTTTTGTGTGGATGTGTTTATGTAAAAACAATCCAAGCCTTAAGAAACTTCCTTCCACTTCACATTTATGCACTACTAGTTGTCACAAAAAAAATTCCAATGCAACACAGTGCTGTTTGTGATTATAACATGGGATTAAGAACGTTTCAAGGAGTGAAAATGCTTCCGCAAGGCACTGGATGGATCTGTTCCCACTGAAGGAACAAAGTAAAGGGCACTTATTTAATAGTTTCCTGGTTCTGCGTGTGTACTCACAGCATACAGACTTACAACATTTTCAAAAAGGACACTGAAAGGTTTCAGCATTTGAGACACATTAAAGACCTTTGTTTTGAGGGTGTGAGTGTGCTGTGTTTATGTGAAGTCCTGAAACATTAGACTGTAAAGCTTCAAATAGTGCTCTGCTGTCTTTGTTTATTTACTCGAGCATTACAGAGCGGTTGGGGCCAAGTTTCCCGCTTGGAGGTAAGGCAGCACAGGCTTTTATGGCGGAACACATCTGCGGTGCGCTGTGGGGCAACCAGGCCCTGGACACATGGGCCAAATGGGTCTGTTTGGAACTTTGGATACCAGTGGTCTTTAGCGGGATGATGAGAACCAGTCGCTCATAATCATTTCCAACATGAGCCCCTTTCAAGAGCTAATGCACCACAGAGCCTCACCGGTCACCAGAAGAGGAGAATGATACTTATGGATAGAAAACAGGCTCTTCTTTTTTCTGTGTTGTAAAAAAAAAAAAAGGAATGCTAAAACCAGTGAAGAAAGGAGCGAAAATGAAAAGTCTTCCGTTGTAAATCTGGTTGAGATCTGTTGTGTGCACATCTGTTTCATCTAATGGAAACTTGAAGCCCAGCAGACTGACCTCCAAGCATGGTGGCCCATTTATTTAAACTAGCTAAATGATGATACTAAAATGATGCTACATATTGAGGTAATTTCCCAGCTATTGGCTTGAACAGGTATATTTTTAAGCGCTTGCTACATTTACAGAGCCTTGTAAAGGTTTTCATACCCTTTCAACTGTTTCACATTTTGTCAAGTTGCAGCCAACAACTGAAGGAAAATAATACATGGTTTCTAAAAGTTTTTAAAAAAATCTTAAAATGTTGCATATATTTTTCTTAAAATATAGTGAACAAAATACAACCGATTGCTTTTAGAAGTCACGTAAGCAGCAAACAGAGTCCATCTCTGTGGAGATTAATTTCAGGATACAGCCAGTAATTCTGTGAAAGCCTGAAAAGTTTTATAGAGGATAATAAACATGAAAACCAAGGAACACAACAGACAGAACAGGGATAAAGCTCTGGAAGAGTTAAAAATAGGAATAGGTTATGAATAAATTGTTAACAATACGTGGCATTACCTGAAAATTTTTGTTTAAGGATATCTTCCATTAAATCTGACTGAAGCTTTAGCTTTAGCTATTTTGCAAAAAAGAATTGGAAGAATTTTCAGTGTGTTAATATTCAGTATCTACAATTCAGCAAGTATGTGTATTCAGGTGCTGAACAGAAAAATGCATGACCCACTTTTATTTTTAAATTTTGACAACCTTGTGTAATTTTTCTTCCAATTCAAACTATGCTCTTTTTGAGTTTGTCTATTAGATAAAATCTCAACTGTTGCTGATTGTCATGTGATAAATATTGAAAACCTTCAGTGGGCTTGAAGAAGTTTGTCAGGGACTATAGATCTGTACTTTTATACTGAACGCGCTAATGTGTATTCTCTGTTTTTATCTTTTTATTATGTCCCTAGAAAACAGCAGCACTGATCAGAAGCAGGCGTGCAAGAAGCATGAGCTCTACGTCAGTTTCCGTGACTTAGGATGGCAGGTATAAAAACAATCCTCGCCAAGATTACTTGGAACTGTAGAAATTGGCACAAAGTCCAGCATTTTACTGGCCTAAAATATAAAAATGTGACTAGATTAAAACATTTTTTTGATTCTTTCTGGAAACATGAGGAACTTACTCAGTGAACAAACTCGCATCTGGGGTTTAATCTTATGTTAACATTTCTTTTTTGGGCAGTTTTGGGAAGTCATTTTTGTTACTTTTTTAAAGTTAACAATGTTACGTTACGTTATGTTTGCATTTCCCATCGAGGTATTTTCATGAGCTCTAGAAATTAACATCTATAAAACACAGTCTCACAAGTTCTCTGAGTCAGTTTCCTGACAAAAATGCTTAACAAAAAGGACAAGAAAACCCATAAGTATGTCTAGACTTCTCCTGTCATTTTCTCTTAGGACTGGATCATTGCTCCTGAAGGATATGCTGCATATTACTGCGAGGGAGAGTGTGCCTTTCCACTCAACTCCTACATGAACGCCACAAACCACGCTATTGTACAAACACTTGTGAGTAGCTGTAAAACCAAGGAAGAAAATGCAACAGACATGTGCTGCCTTAGATTTCTCATCACTTATTTGGCCATGCAAGGTTTGGGACACAAACATTGCAGGCTCAGATTTTCTGGGTCATTAATCATGAAAAGCTGAGATTTATGTGTAAGAAATGTTGTCATAACTGACCTCCTCCTCCTCTTCCTCTCCCTTCTAGGTTCATTTTGTTAATCCTGAGTCAGTTCCCAAACCTTGCTGTGCACCGACACAGCTCCATGCCATTTCTGTGCTCTACTTTGACGACAGCTCTAATGTGATCCTGAAGAAGTACCGCAACATGGTAGTCAGAGCTTGTGGCTGTCACTGAGCCACCAGCATCTTCACAGGGATGCACGCATACGTACACGATGAGAGGAGAATCAACAGGTGGCTCATTCAAAATGCTGCAGGATTGCAGAGTAGCTTGTGCATTTCGTGTAGACACATTATTGTAAGGCCAGACATTTAAAGGGGCAATTCAACTCCAAGTCTGTTTAAAATAAAAATAAACATGTAATTCCTGGCTATGCTGTCATTTTAAGTAGCAAATGAGAAAGACCATAAGTAAAAAATTGAGCAGATATTTACAGAACAAATTCAACTTAAAAAATTGAGTTAGACCTCAGAAGATGTTCATTCAGCTATTTATTTTTTTAAATAGCTGAAAACTAAACAAATATGAAATTATGATCACTACTTAAATTACAGATAAATAGATATTCTTTGTTCTTTACTGATTTTTACTGATGAAAATCAATGTTATTTATCAACTGACAAACTTTTTGTTAAGAAATTTGCAGATCACTTCTCATCACCTCCTTTTCTTTAGCTATTTTAATCTGAAACTGTTAAAGGCAGTTTGTTTGTCTGCTATATCACTCCACAGCTTTGTTATATACTGTACACCACCCACTCTACCAACATAGAACTTTTTTAATTTAAAAATCCATTTGTACTCAGTTTATTTTTACTGCCACAGGATAAAGTCTTAACAAGCCACAGAGATGAAGTAGCAAACTGATGTCCTCCTTTGTGATTCTCCAAACAAGATGCAATATAGACAACAGAAGAGAGGGACAGAGAGCAAGTCCACTTGTTTGCTTTCCTTTCAAACCTTCACAATTTATTTGTTTTTTGTCCTTGCTTGCCCCCGAGATGCTTCAACTTGCTAAGGTCTGCAAGGACTTGATGCTACAGGTTCATATTTGAACATGCTGAGGTATTTGTATTGGAGTTGTATCATTTTTGTTTAATTGTTGACAATGTCATGAGTTGTAAAACGTTATCTTAAAAATAATTAATCAAACCATTTTACCTAATCTGATCAGCTTTCTATTTTATTTATATCTGTGATCTTTCTTTGTTTTTTTTTCTTCTTATAAAACAGCTGAATGAACATTCTCAAAAAACATGAACTTCATTTTTACGTTTGAGGCTCATGAGAATAAATTACTTACTTTATTTGAAGGTGAACATTTCCTTATATGACTTCTTCCCATAAATGCACATCGACATACAAACACAATCATGTTTGTGCTTTCTACTGTGTGTACAAGACACATTAAAGCATAGACTGTACTGTATAATCGTTTATTCACCATCAACCATGTGTTATCTTAACGATTATGATAACCATTGTAGTTTATTATGTTTACCATATATATGAATATGTGGCTGATAGAGGAGGATAGAGGACTCTTTATTCCCTCAATGTACAGTACTGTGTAAATATTGTGTTTTTTTTCCAAAAAAACAAAACAAAAAAGATAAAAAGCAAGTGTATTTATTTCCTGCATTGCAATTTGGATTTGTTTATTTTATTTTCCTGTATAAAATGCTGTATTATTTCTGGACATAAGCATTGCCTCATTTATTAGGAACATTTTTAGAAATACAAATAGCTGTTTCAAGCATCTTTTTCTGTGTGCTCAACGTTTTCAGGTTTGTACTTCTCTGCTGTAATACAATCTGTTGTATTTAAAAATAAACACCTATTTATTGAGAGCAGGCTAAGCTCTTCCAAAGTGGGCTCCAATTTTTCAGCTGTTTTACTGCTGAACTGTCACAATAAAATTAGACAAAGGCAATAAAACTGATTAATGACATATTGTTTCACGTGACAAATATAAAGGGCAAATATCTTGACCCTGGGACAAACCATTCTTCGCTATGTACTTTGTACAGAAGATCTGGACACTCAGCTATTGAGAAACGATTGCTTCCTTGACGCATGAACTCCTCTGTTGAAGTTTAAAACTTTATCCAATCTCTAACTTTTGTGGCATCTACAATGTTCCCATTTGATGCTATGAAACTTACCAGAAATTTCTTGCGCTGTAAACAACCATCCATCACTGTGAACAGAGAAATGCATAGTCGAACAACACGGACTGAACGGCTTTGTTCACGTCATCCGCTTGAGGCAGAATCCAATAAAAAAGCAGCGTAGAAAAATTACTTTCTTCTCAACTTTCCCTTCAGTTTTCTGATTTGCCCAGTATTCTATAGGATAAATCCAAGTGAATGGGAAAAATCCATCTGAAGCAAGATTTGAATTGAGCAGAACTGCATATGACCGGGCTATGATGTCATATAACTTCCACAAAATATACCCCGAAATTGTAACTTTTCAATCTATCATTCATTTTTAAAGATGTGCTTCAAAGTTGCAAAAATTACTCATGAAACACAGACTTCAAGTATTAGTGTAAGGCTTGTAAGATGAAAGAAGTGGACACAAAGTCTCAGTATATGAGCTCAGAATATAGAGATCTACATAGTGATTTGGCCATCGGGTTGGATGAAGCTTTTGACAAAACTTTATGTGCAAAGAAACAAAGTAAAAATGGCTAAAATAACAAGCAAACACTGTTGCAGCTGAAATTGAGAATTATTAAGCCAGGCAACATTTAGTCTAGTCTATCTGCAACCAACAACAATGCAATGTTAAAAAAAAGTCACTTAAATGTTTTTGTTTCCCCGTTCCAATAGTCAATTTGAACTTAAGCAAGCAGTCTTCAACCTTGTCTTGTTCCCTAAATGCAAAAGTGATTGGCTGATTCGATGCTTGTGTTTACAGGCAGTAAAACAGGTGTCGGATATAAAGTTTTTACTCAATACTTTACTACTATGTGAAAACGACACAGCTCTATGCTGCCATCTGCTGGTAGAAACTGTCCAGTGCGTTTGTTTGTCATCTAAATGAGACTTGCGGTTTCTTGTCTTCTTTTTTTGTCAGTTACATCTTACGCCCACTACGCGCTGAAATGAACAATTAAAAGAAAGGTCGCATCCTCTTTAGGTAAGAAAGGTGGAGGAACATCTGAAAGAAAATGAAAAAAAAACCAACAAGTTTGTCCACCCACATACTTTCATTTTCACAAGAACGTTTCGTTGTGAGTGGCTGCGTGTGCATGCGTGTGCATGCGTGTGCAACCGCACACACAGCTTGCTTAACTGTGTGTGCGGTTTTATAATGTTCTCCTCGAGGCACTAATTCATAGGTGGGCCTCTTTTTCTGCATTAGCATATGTAATTATAACACCTTTCATATTTTACGTTTTCCTTTTTCTGCTTTTAGGAGAAGTTTTTCTTTCTTTCTTTCTTTTTTCTAAAGTCAATTTAATTATTCTAATAAAAGCAGACATTTGTGGCATATCTACTACATATTTTCACTTAATTTTAGGTTTTGCTTATCCGTTAAACATCATTCCATCAGATACTCAAGGTTACTTTACTTCGAAACGATTAAATGTTCTAAAGAGCAAAGTGGGGAAACCGAAAGCATAAAAATAGCTTCAAAGCTTTCGCTTTCGCTTGTGGGAGCGCTCCGAATTTTAGTCGCGACTTCTCCATTTAACTTTCCGATGAACTCAGTAGGTGTAAAACCGAATAGCTTCATTGGCTGACCTCTTATTGTACATTTTTTTTACCCCCCTATTTTCTAGAAGGAGAGCTCGAGTGGCGTGACAGACCAAAAAAAATACAGACATCTTATGTTTGCAAAAGTGGTGTAAAACTAACCGGAGCCGTCCTGGACAGCGGGCCGTTCGTCCTGTGAGACGCAACATGTGCTGAAGATGGATGGAGCCAAGTTGCACCTGAAAGAGTGGCTGGTAGCTCAGATAGAGAGTGGGAAATATGAAGGCCTGTGCTGGGAGGATGAGGGCAAGACCATGTTCAGGATACCCTGGAAGCACGCAGCCAAGAAGGACTACAAGCAGACGGAGGATGCGGCTCTCTTTAAGGTCGACACTTTTTTTTATGTTTCACTTTCTGAAAAGCCTGGAGTTACTTAGGCAGGTTATTTCACTGTGCTCTGAAATGTAAGGAAACCCAAACTGAGTTCAATTAAAAATCCTACTCAAAATTTATCACTACCCTATCATGACATGTGATTATAGGCAACCTGATAAAATGTTTAACTTGGGTGTCGTAAGTGTTAAAGTAGGCTATACCTTTTTGACTATTTATTCTGAAATCCCATTGTATTTTATTTCCGTATCCAGGACTTTTTAAAGGTGTATAAGGGTTTTTTTCGTAAGTCCGCTAGGGGGAAAGCAAGATAAAAATCCAAGAGTAATAAAAAACTGGCAGTTAAAAACAAACAAACAAAATGAAAAAAGCGTGTTATTTTTTTCCTTCCAGTTATGTTTAATAAAATACATATACCAACATGTGGAATACCTACATCAAATCAAACTATCTACTAACTATTATTTGGTCTAAAAAATAATCAAAAAGCCCTCAAAAGAACAAGATTGAAATTATTCCCTGTGCTTATTTAAACATTAGATATTATCACTTTAATACTGTACATCAATATGGAAGTCAAATGTCTGTAATTGGGTTGATTGTCTTTGTTAAAATAAAAGTCTAATAGTTGAGCTTTTGGGACACTAATACCAATAATTTTGAATAAATCTATGCCTTTGCAAACTACAGTGAGATACTGTCGCCCAGTAACAATAATGAAATACCTTTTCAATGACATTCTGTGTCCTTATGGATTACAGAACGTTTTGGCACCTTTCCAAAACCCTGAAGTCGAGCAACTGTGACAAATTGTGGTGTTACAAAGATTAACCTAACATAACTAAATGGTGGGAGTTTCTGATTTTCATTTATTAAATAAGTCTGGAAAACATAAGACATTTTTTATTTATTTTTTATTGTTTGAGCTGTCGATCCATAATCAGAGCTAGTTAGGGAGAAATTGTTTTATTCTGATCTCTGACTGAGTGGTTGGTACATCATATTTCAAAATCCTGCTTTGAAGTATGATGTGACCTGTACAAATATTTATTGTGTTGTCGTTTTTTAGAAACGAGGTGGAAATGTTTACGTAGTCAAAAATGAAATGAAAATTGGTTTTATATTTTTTGCTGTATTTTAGTCTGATTACTTCGGATTCAGATATACCATGATTGCTATTATTCAAGCTAAGATGATGATTAGGTTCTCTACTTCTCATTGTATTACACAGTAAGTTTTTTTGGGATAGTTTTCTGAGTCAGTACCTTTGTGCACAGGCCTGGGCCGTGTATAAAGGCAAATACAAGGAGGGCCGGGATAGAGCTGATCCCACAATGTGGAAAACCCGACTCCGTTGTGCACTTAACAAGAGCACCGACTTTCAGGAGGTTCCTGAACGCAACCAGCTGGACATCACTGAACCATATAAGGTCTACCGAATTGAACAGGATGTCTGCCTGTCAAAGCCAGGAGGTAAAAAAAATTAAATAAATAAAATAATTAGCTTTGGTCAAACTGACTTTTCTGTTTTGTTTTCTGAACTGTTGTGTTTGGTTTTATTTGAGCTTGCTACTTTCCTCTCTCACAGCACATCCTCAGACAAAATATGTGTTCAAGCAGGTGAAGTTGTCTCCAAGAAGCCCTGGTTATCTGGAAAATCAGGTAAGATGAGAAATACACTCATGTAGACAATGAGACAGTAATTATAAAATGTGTCTCGAGGCACAATGAATAGTTTTGGTTTGCATGGACGGGGTGAGTGGTTTGTTTGGTTGGGGTGGCGAGGAAAAACAGTCACTTCTGACAGTTGATGAATAATTTGGAGTTTCACAAAGAGATTTACAAATATATCATGAGTCATTTTAAGGTGAGTGATAGTAAACAGAGGTAGATACAGTCAGCAACTTGAACTGCAAGTCTTCTTCCATCTGAAAACATATCTTTAGGCTAGGTAAGGGAAAATCTCAATGACCAATCTTTGTTAGATGCTTACTTAACTTTGGTTTCTGTTTTTTTTTTTTTTTTTTTTTTTTTACTTTAGTGTCAAAAGGAAGAACTTCAAGCTCACAAAGAAGAAGAAAAAACATGTTGTGCTGGTAAGAGTTACAGACACAAATATGCTAGAAATTTCTCTTGACCGTAATGCACATCTGCAAATGCCACTAAATGAATGTCATGAAAAGTTAAATTGTTTCAGTAACTAAATTCAAAAAGTGTTCTTTATTGATTACTTACCAGTATTTGTTTAATTTAGTTTGAATTATTTTGGCTAGCAATCGATGAAAACTCAAAAATTGGTTTCTCTAAAAATTAAAATAACAAATAAATTAACTTTTCTAAGACATTTTGAATTAACTGTGATGCACCTGTATGTTTACAGCTCTGGAAAAAAAAAAGAGCCCACTGCATTGAACTCCATTTTTAATTCCACCAAAAATTGATTTCTGAACTCTTCAGTTAAAATGTTAGAATTGTTGTTTCTAAATGAATATAAAATTGTTTCTTTGCATTATTTGAGGTATGAAAGCACTGCATCTTTTTTGTTATTTTGACTATTTCTCATTTTCTGCAAATAAATACTATACTTTTGCTTGGAATTTCAAAGACATGTCAATAATTCCCAGAATAAAAGAACAATGTTAATTTTACTCAAACAAATACATATGAAGAGTAAAATCAGAGAAACTGATCAATTTAAGTGGTCTCTTAATTTTTTTCCAGAGGTGTATATATCCATCATCTATTAACCAGCAACACAGACTTTATTAACTACATAATTTATTCCAGTTGTAATAAGTTTTTTTTTTCTGGCCTTTTCACAAACAAAACATGCCTGTATCAATAACTTTAAAACGTCAAAGCTTCACCAAACATTTAATTTACTTTTCCTTTAAAATGTGTACAATGATCATAGGAGAATGCAGATTAAGTTTTTGGAAGTAATTTAGGGTTTGATCTGCTGAGATGATTTAGTGAAACATGTCCTCATGTAATTTATTTATTTTTATTTTTTATTTTTATGTAATTAAAAGTTATATTCAATGTATGAATGTTGAAGTAAGGCGTGTTGATGTTTTTGTGACATCAACCAGACTTGTTTTCCTTTCTAAAATGCTCATAGTCTTAAAGGAGATCACAACTGGGTGTTTGTGCACATATCTATTGGGAGACGTTCTTGGTTCTCTTGCATTCTTAAGTTAAAACAACTGAACAACTCTAAAGCAATATTATAAGTTAGGTTTCACTTCTGGTTTTGATTCTGATAGGTTCTGTTATTGTGCAACATGCATTGGTTTTCAAATGTCAGGCAATTCACTCTGAAAGCAAATACACATGTTTGAAAGGTGATATGACACATGGAAGGTAATGAGGTAAATGATTTTTATATGCCGTTTTATTGACAGCAAAGTTTAACTTTTAGAGAGTGGAATTATGGTCATATAATAAGCACAATAGTTGAAAGCATACCTGCTTGTTAATTGTTGGTTAGTTGTGTAGATCATCTCTAGAAAGGCTTGTCTGTTAGCACTGATTTTGTGAATAGACAAATGACTTTTACTTTACGGCGCCGCAATAACTTTTTTTATATTTTGTCTCACTACCTCCACAAACCTGAATCTGTTTTATGTGATAGACTAACACAAAGTAGAGCATAGTGGTAGGCAAAAGAATATTTCATCCAAATAAATTCTAATAGTGAGACGTTCATTTGTATTCAGCTGCCTGTGTCAATGTTTGTGAAGGCTGTCTCTGTGTTGCCCTGCGACAGACTGGCGACCTGTCCAGGGTCGCCTCTCGCCTGGAACTTTAGCTGAGATAGGATGTAAGAAAATGGATGGATGGATAACTGAAGGCCAGAAAGTCTATGAAAGTGACTGCAGATATCAAATGTTTGCAGCCTCTGAAAGATATTTTCCCCCAAACTGTGGTATATTTCAGTTGCAAAAAGAGCTTTGCATGTAGGCCAAAACTTTTGATCTGGGTTTCCTTCTTCCACATGTTTGCTGTGTTCCCTATGTGACTTGTAGCAACTTCAAATGGGAGATGTTAGAGCCCAGACTAATGGGTGTTCTAAGCTCTTCCAGAGTTAACATGGGCTTCTTGAGTGCTTCTTTGATTAATGCTATCTTTATCCAATTCAGATACAGTCATGTCTTGGTAAGATGGCAAATGCCTTCGCAGAACAGTGGTATCTAAGCTGCAATTTAACACACAGATCCAATCCATTTATTAACTCTGACTTTTGAAAGGAATTGTTTGTAGTGACTGTTTTTTTTTTATTTAGGGGTAGGATAGTAAAGCAGTGTGAATACAAAACTTATAAAATTACGAGATGTAAAAAAGTATAAGTGACATAAATACATTTGCAGTGTGCATGTATCGCATGCACACTGCAAGCGATGCATGCATATAAACAAAGATGTTTTGATATTTTCCTGTAGAGGTTGAAATTACCAATAAATGTCAGGTTGTACGGTTCCATTAATAATGTCAAGGAATCTGGCTGAGATGCAGATACTTTTTCAAAATAACTCTAATAACACTCTACATGATTAATAAGGTTGGACTGAAAAGCAGTGTTTTTCTTTCTGCAAAAAAAACAAAAAAAAAAACAAACAAAACAAAACAAAAGCTTGACATTTAAACCAGTTGGATTTTTTACATCTATTTATTCACATAACCTTACAGTGAGACAGTATTCTACATTTGCCCATGTTATTTCCAACAAATTACATATAATCAGCAATATTCTTTGTTACTTTGCATGTTTTTTTTTTTTTTTTGATCTGACATTCTAAGTATGCTATTACCTCATGTTTGGGAGAGAATTAGTTGGCCCTGAGATCAGGAGATCAGGACTTTGTTTTATAGAGTAACACATGATAAAATGCTGATTAATTAGTCAGGTTTCTGTTTGGACAAAGTGTGGAGGCATTTTGTCTGTAGTTTTTCCACTGTTTTTATACTAGCAGTACATCAATAAAATTGATGGATGTTGTTCCTTTAGTTGTTACACCATGGCTGTTCATTTAGTCTGCAACTAGAAACACTTCCAAATTATTCTAAACACTTTGTTCACCCATCTGAGCAGCGGAGTGCAAGAAGTAGCTTTATGTTATAGTCAATGCTCCACTCAGCTCTCTGCATTTTTGGAAACTTTTTAAAACTTTGCTATACTTTAATACATGTAACTGACCCCTTGTCCATTCAACTTTGTCCTGATCCAAATTGGTTCTGCAATGGTTTTAGGTTAAATGGGCAATAACATGTTTGTGTGATTTTAATCTGTTTTTCATTTGGACATATTTTTGATGATATATGTTAAGGAATGTCTAAAAATATTAAGGCTACAGTACTTTCTATAATTAATTCAGTTCGAACATTGGTGTTCTGTACCTCTCCTCCCCAACATTATTCCAAGATATTTTCATTTCATATCTACAGAAAACCCTGTTTTGTTGTGCATTCATTTATTTTTCTTGGTAGTTTTGAAATATTTATTTAAAGTATATAATATAATATAGAGCAATAAAATTATGTAAACATACCTATAATAAAAATGGTGAAAAATAAATCTTTCCAGCACACACAAAAAATAAAGATCGCCGATGTTTAGAAATAGCTATTTGCCAAAGTGGGTGCAATGCCCTCTACCTTCTCATCCCAGACAAATCAATACATGACCAGTGGCCAATAAATGTATGCCACAAAAATACAAATAACCAGCAACTAATGTATGCTCTTGCTGTTTGGTATGAAGACAAATTAATAATCAGCTTGCCTTAAACTGAATTGAATATAATTTTCAACACCCACATGGATGTGTGAATTTGCAAAAATAAAAACATCAGCAACTACTTTCCAAACATGCTGTCTTGAGTATATTCTCATGTGTTTTATTCTTCAGATGACCTGATGAGGGAGCACATGTACTGTGAGATAACAGAGAAAAAGAATCTAATTCAGGCTCCTGATCCAATAAGTTTCTTCAGTCCCATCCTCAATATTACCGGTAAGAAAATCAGAATTATTTAAATAAATATCATTACGTTAATACATGTATTTTCATACTGATCTTGATCAGCGTTAACTGCATTTTTGTACAGACTTTCGCATGGAGGTGAGACTACTGTACCAGGGCCAGATAGTGACGAAAGTGATCACAGAGAGCCTAGACGGATGCTTCATCCTCCAGGGTCATGTTCCTTTGGGAAATGAACAGATCTACGGACCCTGCTCTGCCCAGCAGCTTTCTTTCCCCTCCCCAGGCTCTGCAGCTCTTCCAGATTGCCTGGCAGAAGCGATGAATCGCCTTCTTTGTCACCTGGAAAGGGGTGTGCTGTTGTGGGTGGCACCAGATGGGGTATTTATCAAGCGCTTCTGCCAGGGCAGGGTGTACTGGAGTGGTCCCTTGGCCCAGCATGCTGACAGGCCAAACAAACTGGAACGTGAAAAAACCTGCAAACTGATGGATATACCCTCGTTCCTAAATGGTATTACACAAGATGCATACAATTTTAAATGCTCAACTGAATTTTTTAAATAAAAAAATAAACAAAAAACATTTCTTCTTAAACACCAATATGAATATATAATTTACAGCACTCCAGAACAGTTTACAGGGAAAGGGGCCTACACCTTCACACGAGATTGAGCTCTGCTTTGGGGAAGAGTATCCAGATCCAAATGTACCTAAAACCAGGAAGCTCATAATGGCACATGTGAGTTGGAAATGAACATAAAAAGCTTGCTGTTGTATGCTTTGCAAAAAAACTGTTTTTTATTAGGGCACTGTCAGATTGTCTCTTATATGAAAAAACCTGTCCGCATGGATTGATGAATGTGCTTTACAGATGTACCTGCTAATTCCAGGTCTTCCTAAAGCTCTCTACAAGTATACCTTGATTTTTGTATAACCTCTTCTAATTTCTTCACTCCACTGCCAGAAATGTTGCACCTGATCATTGGTGCTTTATGAAGAAATAATGTTCAAAGATTTCCACTTCCAGATATTTGACCAGATATTTGACCAAATATCCACCGATGGTTTAGAGATATAAATGTAACTAGTTTCATTAGTATATTTAAAAGGTAACATTCCAAAGGTTATGACCAATAAATAATGGCATTTATTGGCCATTACTTAAGGCCAGTAAATAGTCTTAAGTAATGGCCACTTATTGGCCATTACTTAAGACTAAATCAAATATTATTACATGGCAGGAAGGAGGATTACTGTCTGAAGCCTGATGTCAGCCATTTTATTGGCTTTTTCAGCATTTATTGCATCTTACTTTCAGGTTCTTTTAATCATTATTGTGTGTCATTCGACTGTATTTGTGTAACCCTCAGGAACTGTTTTGCTTTTAAGAAATATATTTCCAATGGAAAATGCTAACAATGGCAATTTTGATTTTACACACAAACTCTGATTAATTGAGCAATAATTTTCTAAAGCTGGATTTCGCACATGAAGATCAGAATCTCAGATGTGTGAGAGACACGTGAGAGTAATATTTCTGGCCAGTAGATGTCCTTACAGCTACAGTAATTGAGTGATTCTCTGTTTCCTCTTGGCCAGGTGGTTCCCTTGTTTGCTGTGGAGCTGTTACAGAGATTCAGCTTGGGACAAACTGAGGAGAAACATCAAAATCTCACCTCCAACGCAAAAGGAAAGAAGATAGACTGAGAAATCTACCATGTGACAGAGTTGATATGGACAATACACAAGTGAACTTGACTTCTGTCCGCATAATCACCATAAAAGATAATAATACAGTATCAGTAGTATATATAAATATGTATATATATATACATTTACATATGTGTATGGGTGTGTCTGCGTGAGTGTATGTACAATAAGTACATTTGAAAGGCATTACGGAAATTTTTATGTAATCTTCATTATTGCAGCTTGTATTTGATATTGATTTCTATAGTGCAGCTAGACACCTGTTGTGCATTTTGCTCAAAGCATGCTGATAAACAAATAATAATGTGAATGTTTTTCTCCCTCTTCATTTGATGTTGAACTCATACTCAGACTATGACATGCTAATTTAATTTTCTCATTCTGGAACAAATATGTGGAATAAATTGACCACAGAAATTAAAACTATAAAGCTTTTTTTCTCATTTATTTCTATCGAACATCATATAACAGATTCACAATTTTTTAAAAAATATACATTTTTGTAGCTGTAGCATTTAAAAAGAAAATAAAGTAACAGGTAAGATTTTTCTCCTTTAAAATAATAATTAAAAAAAACTAAAGTGATAGAGAGTGCTGAATCAGATGATTTACCCGTATCTGAGTTTAAAATACTTTCATCATTTTGTCCCTGCCTTCGAACATATACAGTACATTAAAAAATGAGACGGGAACTGAAGCGTACAGTACACACAGGGGTCAAGAGCATTCACAAAGCATCATGTTCCAACGTGTTATTAGCACCATTACTCTCCAGCCATACTGCACCTTTTTTACTCCTTCCATCATTCAGTTTTTAATGGAAAAACACCATGAGTGTCGAGGCGATGTGGCACAGACCTGTCTGTGTGGGTGGGATTGTCTGTTACGCAGTTTTCATTAGTGTTCTCCCTTTCTCAGAGATAATGTTAAGAACATATTGGAGAGTAATGCTTTGATGAACAACCTTTTGAAATGACTCCCAGTGATAAGAATTACAAAAAAGGCGAAGAGTTGCTCATACATTCACCTTGCCTGCCCAGGCCGGTGTGAAAACATCGGCTCCGATGCAAGAAAAGAAACAATTAAAGAAAAACTGCATTGCAAGATTGACAGAAATTGCATGAAATCTGTTTAGCATATTTACTGTATATAACATCTGTAATGTAATGTTTTATATATATATATATATATATATATATATATATATATATATATATATATATATATATATATATATATATATAATTATATGTATTTATATATATATATATATATATATATATATATATATATATATATATATATATATATATATATATATATATATATATATACACATATATATTTATATATATATGCAATTCCGCAATAGCGTTTACTTTCATAACACTGATTGAAAATACCCTGCAGTAATTACTTTTATTGAGAAGGTGTGTGGGACAACCATAGCAAAAACAGAGTGAACACAGACAAGTGCTTGATTGTCTCATTAAATATCTTAAGTGTCTTTGCAAAGAGTCAATTAGTTGCTGCTATTTCTCTGAGTGAATTCACCCCTTCACCAGTTCGTACTCAAATTTGAATTGAAGCGTTACCATTTCATCCCTTCCTGCTTCTATTTTATGCACTTGAATAAATAATTTAATACTCTCTTATGAACTTATACCATGGTGCATCAGTTTATTTGAGCCTGTTATGTATTTTTGACAGTTATGGAGAAAAATGTTAATAATACCGGAAACTTTCATGTAATTTCATTCAACTGTATATCATTACCTGATAATTATATACTTTACTCTGTTCCATTTAGATCACTTGAAAAATTATAGATTAGAACTCAGGGGGAAACCAAAATACCTTTAAGTGATCTTATAAGATATTATGTATTGGAGTTATAGAAACACATCTCTTTGCAGTAAGTAGGGTGTAGATATTTTCTTTGAAACATGGAAACAAACACAGGTGTGATTGATACAAGCTGATGCATGGTCAGTGTAAAACTTCCCTATCGTGGACAGCATCCTTTTGTGTGCAAAAAAATCCGCTATGAAATGTCCAAAACTACAATAGTACCAAATGGTGAAGGAGCGAATTGACATGCACCCTGCTGCTTCTTTCAGAAAAGGAAAGAGTAAGGGAATTAACAGGAAAGGAAAAGAGGAAAATGAAAGGAAAGGAATGAAAGAAAAGTAAAGGGTAGGATAAGAAAGGACAGGAAAGGAAAGGGGAAAATTCAAGGAAAAGAAGATATAGGAAAGAAAAAGGAAGGAAAGGAAATTAAAGGGTCAGCAGGGGCTACATCTTTATGAATTAGATAGATCACTTGTAATTTGTGTCTTCTATTGTGTATATCTTCCCTGCAACCCTACCTTGAGGTCTCTCCATTGTTTGTCTTGGTAGGATCAACAGAGACAAGGAGGGTGTGTGTGTGCTCGTGTGTGTAAGTATGCATGTGCAAGTTTCTACTGCCACTTCATTAGCTTGGAGCCATGAGGTAAATCCAGGAGGCTTTTATCAGTTCTGGTTGAGGGAAGTGTGTCTGGTGCAGACCAGCGCCGTTTACGAGGCCGTTGCTGCTCCTTTGCAGGAGTATCTGTAGCCTGTTTGCAAGAAGGGCCTGGTGTTAAAAGGGGTGGCTGGGAAGGAAGTGGAGGAGGTGGAGGTGGTGGTGGCATCTCCTCCCTTTGTGAGCTGCTTGAATCTGCTGGACCTCTGGGGAGCAGTTGCGTGCGATGAGCCCTAGAGCTGGCGCGGTTGGGTGTCCGCTGAGTTTGTGTGGGCATTGGGGTTAGGGCTAGGCAAACATCACCCTCACTAAGCTGACGGCAGGGCAGGCCATACAGCTGTGTAGTTCTCTGAGGAGAGCAGGAAGACCAGCCCAGGTCTTGGACAAAGAACGGGTACTCCACCAAGACCTGCAGTAACTCCTAAATAAAAACAACAACAGGATTATTTTAAAGTCTATGGGACATTTGCCATTCAACATTACAACATTAACAAACTTAAAGCATTCAACCCTAGCAAAAGCTGACCTGGGAGTTGCGATCTGTAAGGTGAACCTGCAGGTGACTGAAGCCTTGTGTACTGCTTGGGGAAATCACCAGAACAGTGCAGGTGCTGAGGTGGAACTCAGGGGATGTATCTGCACTCCTCAGAAAGTCTTCTGTCCTCAGCTCCTCCACTCGTTTCAACCGCCCACTGGCCAGCTCAATCAGAGACCCCTTGGTGAAATGAGGTAGGAGTGCAGGGGGAGATGGGCGCAAGGCTGGGGATGATGTCTGAGGATTGGAAGGAGAAAAATATCTCCCTCTCTCTCTGTTGTGTCGTCTCTCACGCTCATTCTCTCTTTCTTGGTCTTTGTCATGATGTAATTGCTTATCTTTTACTTTACCCTTTTCCCTGTCCCTCTGGAGGACCTTGTCTCTTTCTAGGTCTCTATCCCACTCTCTTTGTGACCTGTCATGGCTGTTAGGCAGACTAAGGGGTGAGTGTGGTGAATTCCTTAGTGTGTGCTGCCTTGGACCTGGCTCTCTATGCAGACTGTATGAAAGTGTTCCTGAGGAGCTGGAAAGAGGATAGGCCTGGGGGTGAGGGCTGGGATGGGTGACTGATCCAAAGGGGTAATATTGGGGCTCAGATGGTGTAGCCCCCACATGGTCCAGAAGTCCACCTCTGCCAGCCCTTGTGTCTGGTCCAAGGGTATGTGGACTAGTGGGGAGTGAGGTGGAGCTGGTCTTCCCAGACTGATTTGTTTCCTGCAGTGAGGAATGTGGTTCAGGGCTTATTTGAGGTTGAGAATCTGACAAAAATGCCCCTGCAGAATGAACAGGGGAGATCAGGTCCTCCTGCTGTCTACGTGCACCATTGGCATGTAAAGTATATTGACTTACATCAAGCCTAGATCTGCTGCTGTCATTCACATATTCTCCAGTGAGGAGAGGTCTGGAAACTGAGGCAGTCCTGCTGCCTGACCCATCTAAGCCATTAGGCCTTTTGTATCTAGGTCTTACATCAACTAAGCTGGGGTCTTGAGGATACAAAGAGTGAGGGCTAAACAAGTAGGAAGGAGAAAAGAGAGAGGAACTATAATCCCGGTGACCAGTGTTAAGGTAGGACCACATTTCTCTTGTACTTGCTGGAAAAGGAGTCTTAAATGAGGAAGAAGATGGGGAGGGGGGCAATGATAGTGGCCCCTCCCCTCTGAGCCACCTAGAATGATGGGGTAGGGTTGATGTAAGGGGATCATCTCTCCAGGCAGGAGACACTGAGCTCCTTCTGTCGCTGACCTGGCTTGGAAAAAGTGGAAGCGAAACAGATGAAGAGTAGTTCAGGGACCATGGTAATGGCACATGGAGACCCGATGCTGGAGTAGGAAGGGCTGGAGGACTGTTTAGGAGATGGGGGTTTGGGTTAGAAAGAACTCTGCCTCTGTCACTGTGTTCCCTGACTCCCTCCCCTCTACTGGTGCTCTGCCGGCTCCGAAATGGCACAGGCGGTTTAAACTCATCCAGAGGGACATGGTGTTCTGCAGACCCTTGCCGAGACTCCCTCTTTTTGGGAGGGAGGCGCTCTTTGCTGCGGTCAGGGCTTGGATTCATGGGTGGGCTCCAGCAGCAGTGGGGGCCCCCTGTGTGTTAGTGTAGGTTAGGTCACATGGGCCTCACGGGAAAACGAGGGGTTCACACAGAGGGGAAGGCCGGTACACAGCATCACTGTTGGATCACTGTTGCTGCTGTTGCACTGAAGCACCACTCACCTAGAGCAAACGAGAAAGAGACAGAAGTAGGAGAGATTAAGTGTGAACATTGGGAAAGAACAGTCTGTTAGGTCCTGGCATGAGTTGTAGTTAAGACTTAGCTGTCAGTATGGTCAGACATACAAACAAATATTCAGCTGTACTAGACAGATGGAGCAAAATCAGCCACTCACTCTTTCTTCCAAATTACTTTGAAGAGGTTAGAAACTTGTAGCTTTCTGATGGTTGACGTTAATTAGTCATTACCTAACATGTCCAGTGTGGTGCAATTGAAACTACCCATCTTGCTTGTTTCATTCAAATACATTACTCCCACATGTGAGCTAAAAATAAATTTTTCAGCTAGTGAAGTTCAGAGGCAGTGCAGTAAATATGTACAAAAACACACACAGCAAGGCCCGACAGCAGGAGAGTTTTCATCTCTGACTCTTGGGGAATGATTGGAATATGTAGATATGCTTTTGTACCACTTTCATGATCCACCCCCACGACATCCTCGGGTACTCTCTGTATTCTACATAAGCTTACTACCAACACCCCCTCAACCCTTCACTTTCAGATGAACATATGGACAATAACAGACAAATACTCCCTCAAGTGACTATAAGCACTCCACCAGTGATAGACAAAGCTAGTCACTGCCCAACACAAGCTGAAACATCACTGCTGATATTACCACCAGTTGTTGTAGACACAGGAAATGCATCTTTGCATATTAAATAGGCATCGCAGCAGGGGATTGGACAAATATGTGTGTCTGCATGTGTGTGTGACATGTTTTCCATGGTTGATCTGTAAAAATGTGTCATGTTTTTGTTTGGGGAAAAAAAAAAAATCTGTGAATGTGTTCAATTGTTTGAGTCTTTGTGTTTGAGTCCTCGAATGTGTCAGAGATTTTTCCAGCCTCACTTCATTCAGAGAGAAGTGCGGGGGAGCTCCACTAATTCTTCTCCCAGTGTTTTAAAAGAGCCCTTTTGAAATGATGGCTGCAAGTCCAGCCGTTCCCTCCTCCAACATGTCGCTCCTCCAGCTGCTGGGCACTCAAGCCCCGCACTCGCCTGTTAGTCTGTCAACTGCTAACCAACTCCCTGCCGTCTCACCATCCGCCACACTGTCTCCATGGCAACTGTGTCCACACATATGCACACACTCATATACATCCAGCTGGTTAGAGAGGTTAGACGGGGATAGTTTTTAGAGAGGTGGGTGTGCTGTTGCTCATCAAGATACTCGGTCCAAAAGCATAGCAAATGTAACAAGCTGTTTGATCATCTTATTGGAAACCAAAAATAGGGCAGTGAGAGGTTTGGGATGTTTGTACAGTTAACATGACATGATGCATGTTTGTCAGCCCAACAAAGATGTAGTGAACGTGAAGTAATGCACATATGATAGCAAAGCAGGTGGAAAGTTTGATCTTCCTTCCTATTATTTTTATACTCCAGGCTCATTCTGAAATTGACTGAAAAGTTTCCTTCTAATTCCAAAACAAATATAAGCTCTGGATTATCTACTTGATTAATAATTCAACCACAATATACTATTATATATTTGCTCTATTCTGTCACTCAACTTCTGCAAATTCGACTTCTGAGGTGAAGTGCCATTCCTGTATTTCTACATCCTGATTGCAGTTCGTCTTCGTCAGATATAAAACAGTTCATCACAAACAAGGAACCATGTGTCTTCATAAGGAACCAAGTGTCGTCATAAGGAACCAAAAGTCTATAAAAGGTTTCACAGACAATCTTATGTGTCGGAGCAACTGTAAAGCTGGAGGCAAACAACACAACTTTAGCAGTGTTTGCCAATTTGGAAACGATTTGGAATTCACACTAACTGACTGATTTCAGTTGTCTTCTTTGTATGACAATCTGAAAAAAACTCAGATCACACACTTTACAACCGCACGTGATTTACCAACAAAAGTCAACTGATTATAGCAAATTCCAATCAATTTTGTGGGTAAACAAACATGCCAGTTGGCGGCAGTATTTTTTATTTTCGACTAATAAAGTCCTTGGGTAGGAGCAAGAGAAAAAGAAGGAAGAGCACTTACAACAAAAAGTCTTGTCGTGTGTCTTCATCTTAGACCACAAAAATGGTGACAAAGAAGACAAATAAGCAAAATGTGGAAAGATTTTCCTGCAGTATTAAACTACTGTTTCAATGTCCTTAGAATTTATGAAGTTTGAAACCAATACTAGAGCTTTAAATTATAACTGCAAACTTAAGAAAAGAATTGTTAGACCACAAGATGGAAGAATTCCTACTAAATAAAGCAAATATTAAACCTGTTGGGCTCAATTCTCAATAGCACGTCTGTCAGATTTTCCTGTCATGCATGAACAGAGACAACAATGTAATGCTTAATTCTAGGAGTGGCGTTAGATAAAGTCTGCTAAAGCAACTTAAAAGGAAGTCACTTGGAATAATTCATCTCAAATGTGGCCAGACAAAAGTACCTGGATTTATTTTCAAGATCGTGCCTGCAGTACACTGACCAAATACTATGTGAGTGGTTTTTTTCTGCATAACGTGGTATTTCTGTTGTTAATTTTCAATAAATCAGTCAATTTAAAAGCCTTTTTTTAAGCTGTTTAATAGACACACAAGGTACCTTTATTTTCAAGGTACTTTGCACAGTAAAATACAATTGTTAATTGTTTTTGCTAAAAAAAATAAATAATTGCAACAAAAAAAATGTCTGTTTAAACATAACTTCTGAAACATAACAGAATTAAATGGTGCACTTTAAATTATGTTTAATTAAAAGTTTGTTTTTTTTTTATTTCAGTTTTGTAAAGAGGTATAGAAAATATTTATTTCTATTTTATCTTGATTTTTTTATTTTGATAATAATAAAAAAAAAATAAATCCTAATATTTTAAGAAATGAACAAACTTAAAATACAATAAAAATCACATTTATTTAAAAAAATAATTTCTTTGAATTAAGAATTTTTTTTCTTAATTTATGATGCTGTCTGAAACATTGTTTTATTACTCTGTTTTAGCATTTGTCCTCAGATGACTGTAACTCCCACCTCTCCAAAATAGACGTAATATAAATTTGCAAAAAGAGTACAACCAAACAAAGAGTACAATTGTGCATGTGGAGGAGTTTGAAAAGAAATGTCTCCTAACAGAATACTCCTACACTGTGCAGACGCGCACAGCGAGCTGGAGTTTAGCTGGAGCTACTGTTGTTCTACAGAAAAATTTCAATACATCCAAAGAAAAAGCGCACACATCTTAATGTTGCTCATTCCTGCATGTAAAATATGCTAAAAAGCTTAGGGTTTTGATCAGAAAGTAAACAAAAAAATTGTAATTCGCTTTAACAATAATAATAATAATAATAATAATAATAATAAATAATAATAATAATAATAATAAACTATTTTTATTAATTATGCAAATAAACTCATACCCACTTATGCCTTGCTCTATGTTATCCCGCCTTTTCTCTTCATGCATCTGCTTGAGACATGTCAAACATGCACTCCGACTTGTGACTACAAACCTCAGATAAATACATTGTCTAAAATGTCCCACTTGTGAAACTTGAAATATTAAGTCAGTTGTATTAAAAGTAATAGATAAGCAAGGAACAGATGTCAGCCAAAAGAAAAAGAGTTAGAACAAGCAGGTGGATGAAGTTGGCAGCTGCTATGATGTAAGACTGACCTTGGTACCGGGGTGAGGAGATGTCCCAGAGCTGGTACTCATTCATATTCTAGTCCTCCCAGGGGGGTCAGCCCACCTCCCAGCTCCTTACTGTGCCACAGTGCTTCCTTCACAGCACCGCCATGGGCTCCAACACCCGCAGATATCAACAGCCTGCAGCTACGCCCTGCCTCTGATCTCTGAACGAGTGAAATAACACCAGCGAGCCCACCAAACTGAAGGAAAAAACTGAGAGTCTGCTATCCGTCTCCGTGTCTGTTGTGCCTGTGAGCATGTGTGTGTCAAGAGAGTGTGTGTGCGTGTGCTTGTGTGTGCAAAGGGCTGAGGAAATGAGTAATATCTAGCAGTGAGAAACATGTCTGCTATGCAGAGCCACACAGGCAGACCAGTTGCTGCCGCCCACTTGCTTTAATCACTGTGAGGGATACAAACATGCATACACACATATACATGCACTCATATGTATGCACAGTCAAGGATGCAGACTACAGATCTCGTTGCTGTCTGATGTATTCTACTTCTAAAAAACTGTCTCCAGTTGGAAACATGGAATATTGCTAATCAGTCAGTGAAGAGCAATCAAATCACTAATTTATGTCTGTAATGACATTTACAGAAGACATGCTGACACATAGAAGAAAGAAAAGGATGGAGGGGAGGCAGAAAGACAGTTGATGAGAGACTGGGAGGGACGTGGTAGGAGGCTCATCCTACACACACTCTCAGACTTAGACTTTTGCTGCTGCCTCTGACTCAAAACTAAACCTCACATCCATCAAGAACACACACAAACACAGAAAAGCCCATGCACAGCAACACAAACACAGACCCATGCATGCATGCATGCACGCACGCAAACACACACATGCACAGTGCTCTTTTTTGTTTATCTGCAGTTTCATCTGAATTTGTGTCCTTTGTTCTCATCAAAGCACTTTGTGACGAACCTGCTTATTAAGAGAGCTTTTATGAATACATTTGATTTGACTTTATATGCTTGCACTGACATAAACACGCACACACATATGCGCAGTTGTACGCACACTGAAACAAGTTCAAACGCACACATGAGCACTGCAGGGGAGCTCTGAATGATTTGCTTCAGTGATTCAGTCAGTACAAGTGGAGTGTGATGGTATGGCTGCCTTAGCTTGTTAGTACTCTATTTGTGAGTGTAGCTTTCATTCAGAGCACAGAAACAATCAAGAGACATGCATGGAAAGGAAACAAACCAAGAAAAGGGTTTTGGGCCATGTGCTCTTAGATCTTCTTAAAATGCAGAACAAAACACAGACTTCTACCCACAAACAAGACATTAACCTTGACTCACTTATCAACCACAGCCAAATGGAAGGGTTAATAAGAAATGGAGGTGTGAAAACAAAATTCAGTGGGAAGCCCACACTGAAACATCCTCACTGGGAGGTGACAACTGTCAAAAACATCACCTCTGACATTTTACAGATTGTTACTTTTATTTTTCAAACCAAGCTCAGACGGAAGATGATAGACACAGAGGTTGTGTGGGCACGGCTGCTGTCTGCTTCAGCAAATGTTTCATGTGGGCAGAAACGTAAACGAAGAATTTTGGAATATCCTGGATGAAAGACCAAACAGCTGCAGGGTCGCATGAAAATTAAATCATTGACGTATAACTGAAATCGTAATAATCTTAAATTGTTGAAATGTATGCGACGTTTATGGATTGTTGTTCTTCATAGAAAGAATCAATAAGCCAAACATGAATCCATTTTAAGAAAATAACAGTTCTTTCAATGAACTTTTCAATGTGCGGCTATCTTAAATGTAACTGTCCATATGTTAGGAAGAGGTATCTTCTGAAAAAAAAACATTTGTATTGATTTAATACACAAACAACCTTAGAGGCGCCTTGGCTGTAAATTAAACAGCTAGATGCAAAGCTATGCTTTATACTTTTCTCGCTTTTTTTAATCAAAAGCATCAAAAGGTTTTTAGGTAGTGGGAAATAAGAGATGTTAAATAATGGGAAATCAATAAAATGAAAATGCATAACAGCATCATGTAAAAGCTGTCACTCTCTTCCACCTTTTTTCATATTTTGAATTCTTACAACTGCCAATGACTGTACATATGGAGGATGTGAGTTGGACTGTGTTAAACCAAAAGAAATGTAGTTCAAAATCACATGGCGGGCTCTGACTAACATTAATATGCTCTGATTTCCTTTCTTTAGTCTCACGTTTTTTGTAGCTAGTCTCCTTTCAGGATTGCCCTGTAAAAACATCACTCAAGATTGCATGCTCAGTGTGATGTGCACAGCCTTCAGAGGACAACTGACTTGATGCTGAGACACAGTTGAACACGGATTAACTGTTTTCAACAACTAGGCAATGTCTGAACTCACATAATTATGCTTAGTAGGACTGGACGATATGGCTGAAAAACGTATCACAATGTCAACGATCCCGTTTCGCCGATACAGATAACAATTGATTGTTTTTCTGTTTAAAATATCTGAAAAACTGTAAATCCAGTGACGATATCTTGTCTCCTGTTTTATCCACAATTTTTATAACACTCTGCGGTTCTGGAGTAGAGGTTAGTAAAATTATTAAACATTATATTGAACATTGAATATATTGCAGTATGAATGGTTATAGAGTTATGACAATAATGGGAAATTATTCTCAATATTGTTTGGAGTCCTAGTACTTAGTATCAAATAAAAGGGGGCAGCAAACATTTTAGGCACACTTGCAAATTTTGATTCATGAAATAGTTTAAAAAATATGCTTCCTTCAAATTTTACTTCAAAATTATCCTCTGCGTTTCTTTCGGGGCATCACAAAATATTCCAATAAAATACATTTACCTTGGTGGTTATGATGTGACAAAAAGTGAAACAGCTCAGGTGGTTTTAATCATTTTGAAAGACACTGTATAATCTGACGAATTTCAAAGCACAAAGTTGTGTTCAATATGAATGTGCACATGGCAGCCTAGTCATAGAGAAAAAGAAAGAAATACGGATGAATTGATCACAAAAGTATGTAGCGCAGCATTGAGATATAGAAATGACTACACTGTTGTACTCATGGAGGCACCCTCGGCTATTTAATATATCCAAAACACACAAACGTCAACACAAGCAAAAGCACAAGAGATCCATGCTGCACTGCCAGTCATTTATAGCACCCCCTGAGTCATTTGGTGGTGTATACTCTTCCTCCATATCTCTTGTTTCTCTCTATCTTTTTCTGTGGCGTTGCACTGTGTAATCTGGCCATCTCTCTCCCTCTCACTATTCCTCTCTCACACACACACAGATACACACAAACAGGGTCAAGTCTTGACAAGAAAGGTCAAATGAGTCAGGCAGCATTTAAGAAATCATAGCACATCAAGAGCAAAAGAAGCAAGAATCGCAACAGGTGACTGAACATTTTACTATAATACTTTGAGGGTCTGATTTATAAGAAAATAGTCATTTCCTTTGTGCTTATTCTTTTTTTTTCTTTACATCTGCCCTTCTTCATGAGTATCCCTATATTGGGTGTCCTATCACGTTTCAGGCTGAGAAGAAGATCTATGATGGACGTCTGATGCAGCAGAAATTTTGTTGCTGAATGTAATAGATCTGAACAGAGGGGAAGCGTAGAGGAGAGTATGGAGAGCTGAGGGTAAAGAACAGAAAAACAGAGTGAGATGCTTGGAAAAATTATAAAGTTAGATTCAGAGAAGAGTTGGAGACACAAATTAATGCAGGGAGGGGTTGAGAGGAGGAGGGGAGTACTACAGCGGTGGCTTACGCTACAAGGAGCCTGGCTAAGCTGATAAAAGGACAGAGTGATAGAGGCAATAGCTTGTTGGGCGACAAGCCAGGTCAGCCTTTAGGGCAATGACCCATTCTTCTGCAGGATGAGCCAGCAGCAATGCCTTAGTCAAAACAGTCATTGCATGAATGGGCCTGTAGTCAAGGACTTACATCCGGTTGAATAGGTAAATACAAGCAAGATGCAATTACATCTTGTAGAATAATTGCATTGTTTAATTGTATCTTGATGTGAGTTGGACTGCATGGCATTTGTTGTAAATTGGTGCAATATGTTGACAATATAATATACTGTATTTGAACTGAATATATGATTGAATAAGCTAAACTGATTCAAAAACAAAAGACATATAAAGTTAAGGCTCATATTATTGGGCAGATATATTTGAAGTAATATTTTAATTTTACCAGCTCTGATGCTTTTCATTTGAAATAATTTTAATGTTTTGGAGTGAATTTGGACTCTTGGATTTGATAAAGACTCTGGAGGGAGATGCATATCAGAGTGATGGCAAAGAGGCCATCACCACCAAAGATAAATGGTAAAAAAAACCCAAAAAACAGTAGAAATATGCAAACCCTCAGCGGTCATTACAAGAAAGGTTTTTTTCACTGATAATTATGAAATATATAAATTATTTTCATCATGCCATACTTTAGTCACAAAATATGAATAAAACTTCAATATAAGTTTCAAACTGTCACTCATTTTACATTGTTTTATCTTTCTTGATTGAGTGAAAATAATTTTTAATGTGCAGAAAATTTAAACAAATAAACTGCCGAACTCTGAAAAGCCCTAGCTGACAGCAGACTCCTGTAGTGTGTGAGTGATTCAGATGCTGAGGCCTGTAATGTATTGCTAGGCTAATCCCTTGTGAATCCTAACTGGTACATCCTAAGGCAGGCTTAGTATGGTTCTGGGGAGGAAATCCCCCCCTGCGTTAGTGGTACGGGCCATTAGCCCCTGGGGTATAAATAGGGCAGTCACGGCTCCTTAAGCTGGCTTTTACGCAATATCAGTTAAAAATATGACTTGACTAATTACATGCAGGTCAGCCAGTCAGCAGAAGTAAAAAATTCCTCCACCTCGTTCTGCTTTTTGCTCTGACCATAGCTGGGCCATCCGCTGCAGGAGCGCTTCTCAGTCTCTCCTTTTATACGCGTGTGTCAGTGTGAAACGTGTCACAGTTTATATGACATTTCCAATTGTGGGTGAAATATCATTGTCACTTGTTTGGCATTTAAGATGTCGTTTGATGGGGGTTTCATTTCCCCCCCACATTGTAATTTGAAGATTGTTATTTGCCTGCATCTGAAACAACATTTTTCAAATGACAACGGCTTCTACTTGCACCTATCATGATGAAAAACACACACAATAAAACTTCAAATGTGATACTATAGGTTAGGTGACAGCAAGTAGTGATGTCATACAAGGCTGATGCACAGTCATGCTTTTCTATTTCTGTTCTCGCAGCTCTTTCCCAAATTAGCTTCCCAACTTTTTTGTGTGACGTTGTATGTGTGCGTGTGTGTGTGTGTTGGCTCACTGTATGTCTGGCAGGAGATCTTCTCACTAGTATGAGATATGATTAACCAGACTCAGAGCCTTTGATGCACTCCCATGCTATGAGATCACCGGCTTACAAGAGAGGTGAAAGCAGCGGGAGAGTGGTAAGAAAAAAAGCTTGAAAGAGCAAGGACCAGCGTGTGAAGTTTCAGTGTGTGAAGGAAGAAGTGGGAGGGGGTCCACTGTTTCTTTTAAACATTTGCTGTTTTTGTTTTTGGCTTTGTCCACCTATTGAGTGCCAGTCAAACCTGGCGTTTCTCCTTGTTCTGTTTTAGCAGTTAAAATGTCAGCAAACTGTGGCCAAACATAACATCTCCACGAAGAGACAGCATAGCCTGGTCTCTCCCTGGTAGCTTAAGTGGCATTCATATTCAGATAGACTGTCTAGACTGGCTTTAGAGACTCTGTCTAGAGTACCTTTATCACTGCTGGTATTCAAGGCAACATTGCTATACACTGCCATTATTGCTGCTGCTCCACTACCCCTCCCACACCATATCTACTGCCGTTGCAGTCATTTACTCAACTCATTCCTTAGGTTGCTTGCTATAGAAAAGTGTTGCAGATTAAACAGTAATATGTCTGAATCGGACAAATGAAATACCACTTTTGATAGAGCTTTTTACATGAAGCTGTTTCCACATCAACGCTGAAAAATTCAAACAAGCGCAAATGAATTCATAGAATGATGTTTGGTTCATTTTGATCTTAATTTTGCTCTAAACAATTCCAAAAGTAATTAGTTCAAGGACAGCTCTCCAGATAAATTCCTTTCAGATTTTACACTCACTACACATTGATACCAAAATCTAGAGGGAGCGAGCTCACACACATGGACTTCAGCAAAAGGATAAAGGCAGGTCTAACTGAAAAGCAGTGGGTGTAAGTGGTGGGTGGCAGGGTTGAAAGGTTGCTGACCTTCATTGTAGTTGAAATGCAGAGGAGGAGAGCATGCTGCTTGATCATACACTGGGGTTAGCAAGTCAAAGCCAAGGAAAACAATCCATTTCAAGAAAACGACCCTTTGTATGTGGTCAAATAACTGACAGGGCGCATGCACATGTTTGCAAATGACCAACCAATGCACTTTCATTATTGCACTCCTTTCTTTCACACATGCTGCAAGTAGATCAGAGAAGAAATGCATGCCATGAAACACCCTGCTCTCATGAGAGAATTTAAACGACAGGTGTGTCTGTCACATTTAAGTAGTCTGGCACAGTGTCAGCTGTGTTCAAACACTGACTTCTGTTTGGGATTATTCATCACACTCCTGGTTTCTTTGGCTCAGATCCCAAGCCTGTTCTCATATCAGATCAACTGGGGGAGAGCCCAGATTTACAAAATTTACAAAGGCCATAAATGTAGAATGGAATAGAATAGAATAGAGCAAAATTAAAAACAAACAAACAAAAAAAAACAACTTTTTTTGTCCCTTATTGAGAAAGTTTAGCTCACCAGAAAGAGTGATGGGAAAAATAAACATTTACGAATTTAATAAAAATAAACAACAATAAATAAAAAATTAAAACATTCAATAAATGAATAATTATATATATATATACATATAACACTACATTTAAATATTTAAAGTTATTCATTTAACACATAAATATACATAGAATAGAATAGAATAGAATAGAATAGAAAATTGGAATACTGACCATAATTGGATAACTGTTGTCTGTTGAATGGAGGCAGGTTTTTTAGGCCTAATGATAACCTTATCTTGCCAATAAGCTTGATGTATATGTCATAGAGCTCAAAAATCACGTGTTCAACAGTGACCTATGCCGTCTCTTGAAACACTTTAAACTTGTCGTTATCTTGATCTTCAAAAGCAAATATTGCTATTCAGAAAATAAGATTTCTGTTTGTCAGAAATAGCAGTCGGAGTCAAATAGGAAGTACATAATTTACACACAAACATATCTGTGTAGTTTCAACCTGTCTGTTCTACTTTGAAGTGGGAATTATTATTTTTTTTTAACATTTCCTTTACTTCAGAGTGTAGGTGTTTCTAAAGATTAAGTTGAGATGGCATTTGTAGGAACAGAACTGTGCTATGTGAAACAGTTGTTTTTTTTTGTTTGCTTGTTTCCTTGTTTTGTTTTAAAAAAAAAAAACCTAAAGCATCAGGCTGTAGAAATGGATGTATTTAGAAGGAACATTAAAGTTGGTTAGCATTGATGTGGAAATACATTAAGCTATAATTAAGAGCAATCCTGGAAGATGCTGCAAATGATTAGGCAAAGGAATGAAGGGTTATCTTCAAGTAGGATACTAATTCTAAATATACAGCCAGTTCAGGTTTAGATCAGCCTAGTAAAAGTACTGACCTAAATATAATTGAAGATCTGTTGCAAAATTTTCTATTTAATAAAGAAAATGGGCAAAAATTGTAGTATCTATGAAGAAAATACCTCCAAAGACTTGAAACTGTTTGCCTACTGCTAAGGTTGACTCTACAAATCATTAAGTCGTTGGGGGAAAGCATATCTGTGCACCATAATTTTCAGATTTTCATTTGTTAAAAAAAAGGAAAAAAAAAAGTTATTTACCTTCTACTTTGTAATCACTAACTAAATATTACTTTATGTTAGTCTGTCACCCTGACTCCCAATAAAATACCATCATATTTGTGATTATAATGAGCCAGTTAATGTGCACACTGCATGATTTATTAAAACATTTCAGAAAAAAAAAAAGGGCAGGGAAGATGTGACTCATTTTCTTTTCTGCAAGTGGATGACATGGAAGACAAGCAAAGACATGTAAGGGCTCGCCCATACAGTAGGTGTGACTCCTGAGTGACAATGAGAGATTATCCCTCTGTCTGTTTGCAGTGAGGTGGTGAGTGTGTCTTGACTTTCTGAAGAAACAGTGAAGAAAGCTGTTAAGAAAATAAATACTTGTCAATGGTTACAGAAGTTCAAATGTTTGCTAAACTGTTGCCCCCACAAATGGCCCTGAGTTCTGATTTTGTGTTGGCATGCTGTACTGAAAATCACAGACACAAGAAAGGCATGTGCATAGATTCTTGCAATCATGCAAATGCGTAGTCTTGGCATGAATGTACACTTCAGTCTATAGTTTTCCCTTTCTTTGTATTTCACTTTCAGCCTCCCCAGCCCACCCACTCACGGTCTCCCTCTCTGCCTTTCCCTCTCACTCATCTGGGTGGCTGTTTGAGAGCATACACTCAGCGTGGGTGAGAGTGTGAGAGTGCTAGAGTAGAGTATATGACTGCTAACACAAGATGTAGGGTGTGTATGTGTGTGTGCCTGCCTGTCTGCGTGGTGCTGTAGGTGGAGAGGCACAGCAGGGCGTGAAGGAGCGCTGTGATAATGACAGGCCATGCATTATATAACATGCAGATTGCATAAGGAGAAGATTATTTTAGGTCCAGATATTGAGGATGTATAAGTAATTTTTCTTTATGTGGGTGAAAAGCACTGCGTGCTCATCTAAATGCATGTATGGGTGTTTGTGAAGAAATCTGCACATTTATTATGCGGCTACTTTCAAGGAGCGTGGGGGACAAACTGAAGTGTATTTTGTGTGTGTGTGCGTGTGCGTGTGTTTTTTTCTTTTTTATACACACATTTTATACACATTTTCAGCTTTCTTTTGCAACTATCTGCGTATTAAAACAAATATGTAGGAATGCTATTTTTTTTCTCTCTTCTTACAGTGGGTATAAGGATGTCTGCACTGCATGCACCCACTCATTATCACTTTTAGACTTCAGAGAGATCCACTTGAAAAGGGCAGATTCTCCTTAGTGGTTGGTGGGGGACGAAGGGAAGTAAAGCAAAGTAACTTTCATTTATGTTGATTTTGATGTTCGGAGCTTGTCCAAAAAAAAAGAGCAGCATGCTCATCTTTAGACCTAAAATAAATTTTGGAATCTCCCTCAGTCACTCGGTATCGAAGCTGTGGTCCTCAGATACAGTCTCCGTGTGCTACTGCCTCACTCCATGCATGAGTGTGCCCCTGTAAAAATAGACCTCTTAAAGGGCCAGCAGCCACTCAACCTTCTCCCACAAGAGACCTGTTCTTCTCTTCAGGGTGACACAAGAAACATGGGACAAAATTTTCACTCAGCCCACATGATCAGTTGTGCTTCTGTTTCCCAAAAGCTGTAAAATAATCGGAGCCTACTCAGTCACACCAAATACCTCCGTGAAGACAAATCTCTGCTAAGTGACAAATCTAAGCTTAAAAACAAAAATGCATCATTAGAGAAACTCTATACTTTGTAGCAGTTCCTTCAAAGCAGACATAAGAGGAAGCAGTTATACAGAGACCTAAGACTTCCTGTGGACTCCAGCAGATCACCCTAGTAATTGAAATAAGTGAATTAAGTCAGCAGGGACAAATGGTGTACGTCTCGCTTGAAGGACATCTACAGTCAAGGACTGTGGGAACTCGGGTGAATTCTCCTATATGTAGCATATGGACTATTGGGGAAACAGAAGGATGCCGCCTGCAGTAACAGAAATAGATGTACCAAAATCATAACTTTGCTTTCTGGTGTACAAGAAACCAGGAGGGATTTGTTACCTGCATGTGACAGAATGTGCACAATACAGGTCTGATCTTTTCACATAGGCATGCAAAGAAAAGTTTTATGAGTTTAAAGTAAGAAAAGGGAATAAAGAAACTGAGTTAGGGGTTTCTCATAATAAACAGTTTTTTATGGATATTAACAGATGCACCTGCACACCTGCATATCATACCTTTAATGACACGAGAGCTCTCAGAGATTTGACTACAACATCTGCACACCATGCTTTTCCTCTCATTCTGACACCCCCCACCGCCACCATCCCCTCACACACACACAAACACACACCCACTGGACAAACCCCACCCTAGTCAGTCTCAGCTCCATCCTTCCCAATTTAAGCGGGCTCCTGGAGGGCCCCTGGCTATCTCTGGACCAGGGCTATTTAAGCCCACTGCTCTAATTCTGAAAGCCCTGATCTGCAGTCAGGCTGAGAGATAAACCTCACACACTCTTTCTCTCCCAATCAGTCACAATCTCCCTCTAGTTCAAACATTCAGTTATTGTTTTTGTCTCGCAAACACACATGTCACACATATTCACTACTGAGTGTCTTCTCTCATACCTGGCTGACCTGCCTTCCTCAGAAAGCTATGCACCTCTTGACTAACACCTAAATCAATCAGCCCACAGCACTCTTTTTTATCCTGTCATCCAAAGTTATCAACACACCTGTGCTCTCTCGCGCTCTCCTTCACACACAAATATGAACACACACACTCTCTCACTGAGAGGAGGAAGCTCCGTGGTCACATACCTTGCTGGGTGCCTTTACGTAGCTCGTATCTGAGAGTTGTTCTCATTGGATCAGGCAGCAGCAGGCACGCAGGAATATCCAGTTTTGACACTGAGTCTCTTCCTCTTCTCTACTGCTCAGCCTTCTCTCTCTTCATCCTATTCCTACCTCTGCTCCTTCTCACTCTCTAAACGCCTCTTTGCTCTCTCTCTCTCTCACTCTGTCTCTCTTTCTGTTTCTCCCTCTGAGCGGGCTGTTTCTCTCTTCTGACTGCCTGATCTTCCTCTATCCGTCTTTCTCAGTGCCACAAATCTTTTATCTCACTCTTAAAACTTTAGTCTACAATTATTTCCCTTGGTGAGTCCCTTGTGCCAGACCAGGATACTTGGTAACTTTTCCTCTCCCCCTGCCTAATATGCTCTCTGTCTCTCCCTGCCTTGCCGGGAGTGTATAATTAGACAGAGCTCAGTGGTAATACAGTCAGGCTCATTGTGGGAGCCTTAGCATTGCTGCTCATGTTTGGCTGACAGCCCAGTGGCTTCACTCATTAACCTCCCTCGAGCTGCAGAATGGACCAGCCCACAAGCCTGTGCTATTTGCTGCAACACCTCAGCCTCTTTGCAGTGGAGCCAATCAGAGGCCGCAGGGATGGTGAGGAAAGGTGTGCTCGCGGACACACATCCCTCTAGATGAGTGAAGTTAAACCTTATCTCAAAGTATCGACACACGGCGGCAGATGAAGCGTAACACCCAATCTGTGTCAGATTGGGTCAAATCTGACACAATGAGGTTTTCATCACAGTCATAACAAGTCAGTTCTCTTTTTAGCTCAATCCCTCGTTCATGATGTGCGTGTGGTGGCATCATGTGCTTTTCTTTGAGGCATGAAACCGCAAAAAAGATCACTCACACATTTTATTATGAAACCACTGCGAGGTATGGGAATGTCCTGTGCAATTTAGCAATAAGTCATATGCTCTCTTTACTGTACTGCATGCCCCAATTCCCATCAAGTATGACCTGGCATAAACCCTTCGAGTGAGAGTTCCTTAACTCGTTAATCTATTTTTAAAAAATAACAATGAATCTTAAAAAGAAGAGCATCACAATTTTAAATTACACATCTAACTTTTCAATACTTGCTTTTTACAAGTTGAACAGTTGTTTTATTATATTACTCCCTGAAGAAAGTAACAGCTTGTTCCACCTCCTCTCTCAATCTAAGTAATAAGGATACAGAATGTTGTTTTTTCTAAAGAAAATGAATCAGCTGCGTAGAAACTCAGTAACACACATTTAAATTATTCTATTTTACAATGACTAAAAAATGTAATTATTTTAAAAATTTTGCACTAAGCGTGTTGCATAAATTTATCAGACAGACAGATGCTGTGCAGCCCTTCAGTTATTGCAGTAGTGTTTCAGAGTCAAAATACGATGTTTTCAGCATGGACATATTATTTATGATCATTCCATTTCAGACTGAAGTATGGACTTTGACAAGGTCACTCAAAAAAACGTCCTTTTTCTGAGAGGAAAATCAGAGAAGTTTTATGTTACATAACCAAAACCACTTGAGCTAAAGTTCACTAACTGATTGACGAACATTATCCCTCAGGATTGTTTTGAAGAGAACATAACTCATGGTTCAGTCTGTTATAGTAAACCGTCCAGGACCTCAAGGAGTTCCTGACCAGCACACCACTATGTTTGCCTGTTAGCTTAGTTTTACACCAGATGTAATGGGACACTACAAACGTTACACTTTTGTTTTGTTAGTGTACAGAATATTTTCCCAATGATTGGTCTGCAAATATTCTTTCCACATTATCAGTTTAAGAAAGACAGAAAGAATAAAGCAAAGAAACAAAGACAGGAGAAAAGAAAGAAGATAGGGACATATTTTTCATAGTTAAACAACAATTGTCTGTAGAAAAAGTATTATATATAATAATCCAACGAAATAAAACCATCATAATAAATCACACACATATATGAAATGATCTGAATCTGAAAATTCAATGTGCTAGGACAGTTTTACAAAGTATTCGCGTTTCATTTTCAGAGATAAAATTATGGAACAGTTTCTGCAAAGCAAAGTAAAAAAGAATGAAGCAATTTGAAAATATACACATTCTGGTAGAAATATGGGGATATACATTTGTATCTCAGCCTACTCCTTTTAAAACATGCTTGAAGACAAGCGTGTGCAATGTGAAAGTTAGAGATGTCTAAAATAAATAAATAAGTTCATAAATAAAGTCATCTGTGAGTATTATTTTTTGAATTTATTCATGTTACCTTTGTTTAATATTAAAAAATATGTCTGATGATCTGACACAATTATCTGTAAAAAAAACAACAAGCAAACAAATAAACAACAAAGAAATACGCACAGAGGCAAATGCATTTGTTACAGCACTGTAGTTATTTTAAATGTGTTTTTAAGTAGGAGTTTGAGGCCATCTTTCCTTAGTCACTTTAAAATATGAACAACAAAAGAACACACCATTGAAGAGAGGCAGATCTGTGTTGATATAAAACTAGGTTTGGCTGGAAGAAAACATCTACAGCAATCCAGAACGAGAGTAATATTAGCAATAGTTTAAACTTTTAATACAACTAGCAAAACATGGCTGATATCAGGACATAGGTTTTTGTTGTGAGAAAGATAATAATGCAGGAAAGTGTAATCAAAGTCTTTTGAGACATTTGTGTCAAGATTCGAGGAGCTGTAACTGTGTATATCAATTTATTAATATACAGCATAAAACATAGAAATGCTTTGGTCAGTTGAAATAAAGCTGCATCTTTAGCAGTCAATGTCAACTCAAACTTTTTCCACACACATGAAGCACAACTTCCCCAAAATTAAAAAAAATTAAAAAATGTGATAGAGGCATGATTTGGTAACTGAAACCTTTGAAAACACTCTGCATAAATTGACACAAAACCAATTATTATTAAATCATACTTTTGGAAATCTTAAATGAATTTGCTTAATTCAAACATCTGAAACACAACTAAAGAGAAGTTGAATATTTCAGCAAAAGTCTTCAGTGATTTCATGTTGAGCAAGCTTTTTCTTTTCCAAGTTTCTGTTTGACTGGAGCCCGAGAGTGGGAGGGAGATTGTGATCAAATAACCAGAGAGTAGGGAGGGAGTGACTTACAGCATTAATCAAGAAATATCACATGGTGCGCGTGCATCCCTCACACTCATGTGTGTGCCTCTTTTTTGCTCTTGTGATCATTAGTGCCGGCCAAACGTCTTGGTATCATTTCCTCTCTCCTTCTCTCTCTCCTATTCTCACTTCTGCATTTACACTACAACATCCTTTAAAGGCAGATGCAAATAGCACTGGGAAAAAAACATTAGTCTTATCGCTGAGTAAACATTCAAAAACGAAGGTTATGCAAAATGCGATGCTGTTCATACTCAAGCTTTGAATTATGCATTCTAAAACATTTTGTTTCCGTAGTTCACTGAGGATATTGCTGACTCTATCCGGCAGTAATATCAAATTTGTTTACTGTTACAGAAACATTTACAGTTATTTTATTCTCAATTATAACAACCAGAAAACACAGGCAGCAGTTTTTGCACATCTCAGTGCAAATTAAAAAGTAAAGCAGGCCTGTAATTCAAGCAGAGACTGTCAGAGCAATCATACACGGAAGGCATGTGAGGAATTTTTGGAGTAAAACATTACCCCTGTGACCCTTAAACGCAGCATCCTCAGAAAACCTGTAATGTTCACAGGCCCAAAGGTCTGTACAGACAAAGAGTCATTTAGGACTAAATTACATGCATCTTTAAATGCACCCTGAAATTGAGAGGGAATACCATGTCAAACATTGGGAAATCTTTTATTTTATGATACCTTAAAAAATAGAAATCCAAGACATCAGTGATCCTCCCCTCACTCAAAACTCAAGCTCTCTTCCTCTGTATTCTTTTTGCTTATGTGCCAAGATCAACACGCTGTGTGTGTGTGTGTGTATGTGTGTGAAAGTGACTCACCCCGTGTCAGTTACTCCTCTACTAAAGTGTCCTTTCCTTTTTTACTTCACACCTCTCCACTTTGCTATTTCAGGGCCATGTTAGCAGAACTAGTAGTATCTAGAGGATCTCTCTCACACACACACTCAAACTCAGAACAACATGCTAAATCCACTGGGAGTGTTTTGGGAGAGGGAGTGGGAGCCGTGCATCTTTTTATGGTACAATAGTTGATTTGGTGGAGCTGACAGAAATACCCAGGGTTACTCACAAAGTGAAAAATATCGTATTGCATAAGATGGTGAGAGGACCTGACCACGTAAATGCAACAGTAGCTCTCTCACACAAAGACAAACACACACGCACACACCTCAACGCACACAATGATGTCCTCATAGTGTCCTGCAGGCAGGCGGGCAGAGGCGGAGCGGGATAGAGAAATTGGAGCTGAGGCAGATTGCTGACTCAGGGAACAAACCAGTCAGAGAGAGAGAGAAAGTGTGTATTCGTGTGCATGTGTATGTGTGTGAGGGGAGGACATTGTACTGTGTGGTGGCCTCTTGATTTGTGTGTGTCCCGACCACCACTCTGCTCACTTTGAATTATTTCATCCCACCACTTTGAGGTTAGGACAAAAGTTGCCTGCTTGCGAGACAGTCAAACCAAAAAACCCATTGTCATACTTTTTGTAAGAATTCCATTGAGGGAAAAGAGAAGTAAAAAAGAAGAAGCTTCTCTTTGTCTTATTTCTTTCAGTTGTACTATTTCTTTCTTGAATTCCTCTTCTGAGAAAATACTTGTCAGTGCTGAGACTTGTTTAGCCATACAGAAGATACAACTCATTTTGTTTAACTATCGAGTGTAAACCGAGTTCAATAAAATTATAATAAACATGTTAGCTGTGGTGATCTGAGAAAGAACTGCTCAGTGATTAAACTGATTCCACTCAGCTTTTTCAAAACCTTATCTTGGAACCCATTTAGCTTTCTCTACATTAATCAGATTACAACTAAACATCTTACATGTTGCATCAGGATTTCTGTGTTAAACGAGCACAACATAGTTTCCAGCTTTCTTCAAATAAAAATCTAAAATTTCAGTGTACATTTTACGACCTGAAGCTTTGGTTAAAAAACATTTTTTACCATTACGGCCTGTTAGTTTTTATTGTATGTCTAAACTGTGTGGAGAGCCAGGTTAGTAGTTGTTCTCTAAGCTTGACGCTGCCACCAAAACCTTTTGAGGTCTGAAGGGTGTGGAGCAGTTAGTTTTCTGCCACCAACAGTGTTTTGCATGTAATTCAGAACTTTCAGTGTCGATCCGTGATGACCGGCACACCTTTTTCCACTGGTTTGATAAGTTCCACACTCGGCTTGTGGTAAACTGCAAATGAGACCTCTTTTATGTTGTTTTTTTTTTTAACAATGTCCTTTTTAGAAATTTAAAGGGCATATTTGTGCATCAGAATATCATCTCAATGAACAAGAGTTGCCAATAAACGTTGTCCTACAGTTTATTGGCAGCAATGACACTCAACGCTCAGTCTCAAGAAAACAGTGATTGTGGTTTTGAAGCATCCATCTTTTAACGATAAGTTTTGGAGGCTCCAAAGCAGTTGCCATGAATACTATGCCATAAAGGCATGCAAAAGATCACACATAGGTGTGCAGTTAGGTGAGAACTATGAACTGTTTTCAATGATTTTACACGTGAACATGCTTTGTAGACATCATGCTTATTCACTAAGGTTTCCTTTCATACCAATTTATAAGATGCAGCGCAAAGGGAACCATGATGTGAAGTCAGAACTGTTGAGGAGAGCTACATTATGGAAAGAGATTTAAATCCTAAATGATTCAACTCCTATCTGTCACCTAAAATCAACGATTGCAGAGTTTTGTCACAACTTTATTGGACACGTGTAGCATCAGCACAATATGTCGCAGGTACACCAACAGTTTTACTTCTCACAAAGGCAGCATATTTGTCACCCTGTACAACCTGCGATGTTGAAGATTTTGTAAAATGACGATATATTTACAAGATTAGATGAGAAAGGCATCAATCAACACGTGCAATCATTTTAAGTTCGTCATCAAACAATATTAAATTTTGTCAATAATGTCAGATTGTCTGATATGTTTCTGCAAACACTGATTAAATACAAAGGCACACCCACACTTTCAGATTTTTATCTGTGAAAACATTTTAAAACCAATCACATACCCATTAATGCCCCAGTTCACAGTTAAGAAGGGGACAAAGTATGACAGACTGGAGATCTATCATGCCCGTTGTTCTGTTGCATATTTCACTCAAAATACACGTTGTGGTAGTAACATAAAAAGAGGACAAAAATGCATAGGTTGTGAAAGCTTTTGCTAGGGTCTGTATAATAGCACATGCTTAGATATGCAGTACACCAAGACACGGGTAGCTGTGAAAGTGATGTATATACCTTGTGCTCTAAAAACAGGAGTAGCAAGTCAGCAACATCCAGGTGGTTTTGGTTTACCCTCAGATTTTACTCCTCCCTTGTTGTCTCACTCGGCCTGTTCTGCTTCGTTATTTGTCCTTTCTCCTTGGCTAAAAATACATGCTGCACTGTCAGTGTAACAGATCACCATCGATGAAACTTGCTGCCAGCATTAGACAGTATTTGAAACAGCAGCAACACCATCCGCTCCACACAGAAACACACGCGAGCCTTGGATCACGGTGGTGTTGGCGGATCAGTGTTTGCAACTGTTTGTGATCATGTAAAAATGACTGTTTGTGTGTGTGCTAGACAAACAGGTGCAGTAATCTTACGAGGCTGGCTGAGCTGTTGCGGGGTTGACTGTGAAAGTGCAATAGTTACTTTAGGTCACAGCAGTTGGAGAACAGGAATAACAAATACTGTCGCACTTACGCGCACAGACAGGGCTGCACCTGTGCCTGGTTGTTCTAAGTAACAGGAATATGTATGTGAGAAAACGGCTGGGTGGGGTGAAGCAGACAATGAAAATATGTGTGAGCAAATGTCCACAAGGGTACATGAGAAAATAGGTTTTATATGCAAGAGGGGAGAGAGAGGAGCAAGAAGGAGGAAGAGAAAAATAAAAAGAGAGAGAGGAAAAGTGTGAAAAAAAGCGGGGTTGACGGGCCACGCTTGTGACTCGTAAGAAAATTAAATAAACAACAACTTCTCACTCCTGCTTTCACACTTGATGTGCAACTCAACCAAGTCTGACGGAGACGGCACAAGGTGTCACTGTGCAGGGCTTGGGAGAATTTTCCTCCTTGTTTTTTGTTCCCATAGCAACTGTGTGGTGACCTACGGTGACCCCCAAGAACAGTGCATGGATGGAGGGGAAGAAAAGGTGGTATGCATGCAGGGTCAATTGCTTTTTCTCAAGTAGATAAATATTCTTGTAAATATTCTAAACCAAAAATAAATCTGAAAATGAATGTTGGATCAATCTATGGGCACAGCCCAGTAAATTAGAATACCATTACATCGTCAAACATTATATAGATGAATTACATACAGTGATGTATTTTAAGTTTTTATTTCTGTTAATTTAATTAATGCTTACGGCTGATAAAAAAATCACAAGTCCAGCTGCTCAAAAAGTAAATGTTTTAATAAGATTTAAAAAAAAAGGTGTATTTTAACTCTAGAAAATAATCAATAATCACTATGTAGTGCAGAGTGTATGCATTCAGTATTTAGTTGTGTATCTTTTTCCATAAATTACTTTTTTTTCTCATAATCTACTGTTGATTCTCCATAGGATTCAGGTGAAGTAAGTCATTTAACCATGTATTAGTCCTCTTGGCAGTTCAGGCAGATGCAAAGTCCTGCTGAAAGTGAAATGAGCATCTCCATATAGCTTGTTAACCAAGAGGCATCAAGTGCTTCAAAGATGGCTGCTCCGACATTCCACAGGATGACATTGCTCTCCAAATCAAAGCTGATTGTGAAAACTTTACAGTTAAGTTCAAGGAACTCGGATTCTGTTCCTCCTCTACTCTTTGCCCACTTCCTGGAACCTTGATTGTGACCCTGAACAATGCAAATTTTACTTTCAGCTGAAAAGAGCAGTTGGCAACCGTCCTGTCCTTTTTCTTTTTACCTCATGTAGCACATTTTTGACTCTCTTGCTCAGGAGTGGCTAAAAACAAAGGAATGTGGACACGGCTCAGTGTAGCAGGTCTTAGAGGGAAAACCCAAATGACAAAATATCAACTGTTCCTCCTGCATCTGTGATTCAGCATTTGGTTGGACCCTCCACAATAGACTAGGGTTCAAATACTTGGAGCTTTTTCTGTCTATTCCACTCAAAGTAACAGCACTGTTTCCCATAAAGACATTGAAGCACCACTGAGTCTGCAGATGGTATTCCCTTTAGTTCATCCTTTAGTTCAAAATCATTTTAGTTCAAAAATAATATATTTACTGTGAGAAAAAGTCCTAGAAAGTTTGTTTCATAAACACTGAGAACAGTCAACACCTTCCATCTTGCAACTTGGGGGCTTGAAGATCTATGTCACTCTTTCTGTTACCTCCATGCCTCTTTCTACCACACTTTTTCCCCAACCACCAAGCTTTGAATTACAATGTTTGAAGAAAATAACCAGTCTGATTATTTATCCATATATTTTTTTTATGGACAAATATTATTTTACCTGCTGGAAAACTGTCAGGTAAGCAATCTTCCCCTTAATCATGCTGTTCATAACATGGGTTTAGTGTTTATTGTATTTCCTGGAGACAAAAATTACTTTAGTTAGTTAAGTGCAATCTCTCCTTCCATATTTTTTACTATCCTCACAACTTTTCCTCCCTTTCTAATTATTTCTGCATAACAGTGGGCTCAACACAGTAATGCTACCTGTACTTCAATGGGCCTTGTTGTCTCATTATCAGAGTGACATTTATGCAGTCCTGCATAGCCATCTGGATACGTCCCACACACGTGTGAGAGAAACCAGCCTGGGTCTGGATCTGACTCACATCAAACAGCCTCTCTGCCCACACACACACATACACACGCAAACACACGTACACGCAAACGCTGGGACATAAACATCAAATACAGACGGCACAAACAGAGCCGTTTCCAGAAGCTAATATCTGACATTTAGCAAATAGTGAGGTGACAGAGAGCTGCATCACACTTACGACTTTCCAATCACAACAGTAGGGCCTCTCTTAAAACAGCTGCATATAAATCTGCAGACAGCGGTGGAAAAACAAACACAGACGACAGTCACATCTCCTTAACAATATAGGTGATATTTTTTATTATTTTTATTTCATCTGGATGCATGTAAATTAATGGGACAGCCCCTGATTGAAAATACAATTCTGTAACAGGTTGGAGTTATGAAACTGTCTCTGGCATACACATAGACAAAGATCAATGAGTGATTTTAGGTTGCAGCCATCTAGGAAAGTCCCGAAAATGTATTATTAAATAAATAAAATACTTTATAATTAATTTTAAAATAATATATTTATTGTGAGAAAATGTTTTCAATAGTCCAAAACACAAAGGTTTTAAGGTGCTAGGTTGATCAGTAACGAAATAAAAGGGTGGTGAAACACACTTTTATATCAGTACCTCTTGTGAAGTCCTTGAATCACCACTAAATGTAGCTCAGAAAATTCTCTTTGTGGTCTGAAACATGTAGTGTTTTGTTACGTATTAATACTCGTCATTAATATATTTTTTTAATATATTTTTTTTATTTAAAAAAAATAAAAGAGTTCTATGTGACTCAAATGGAGAGGAGATTAAAGGCTACACCCGGAGGTAATTCTAGCATGCTACATCTGGACCACTTTACAATCCTCATCTTGCAGCAGTCTCTAACCTACAGAGAGGATGCTATGACTGGTGCTCGACATTTGTGAAAAGCCCAAATGCAGTTTCGTTATGACTGTCAGTTCAGTGGGCCATAGAAAAACACAAGTGCACACACAAGTGAACAAAAAGAGGTGAGCTATACCAAATGAATCTCATTACAGTGGTGTGAAAACGTGCATGCACACTGGTTAACTAAGCTTTGCGCTTCAGAATCATTTGCCTTCAGAGGCCATACCCAGTTACATTTGCCTGCAGGTTATACAGTCCACTATAATGTTCAAAGGCATGCTTAAGCCATGCTGGATGTGAGGTAGGCCTCGTTCTGTGCCCTTCATCTATCCATCTCCTTCCCTCCTACCTTATCTCATTTATAATTGATTGCTCCCACTGTAGCAACTTAATTTGCTGCCTGTGAATAATGAATGAGACACGGATAGGAGGCGCTTTTTCCTCTTTGCTGGTTTGATACCCGATTAGCCATTTACAGTTTATCTCTGCTATCATTGACCAGTCACAGGGTTCCCAACAAGGGCCATAGAAATGTTGTCGAGAGAGTCATAGGCCTCAGGAATGAATAGAATGACTGAGGGTACATTTGAATAAATATTAATGACTATAGCTTTTACATCAAATGAAAACCCAAAATTAAGTTTGTCAGAAAATTTGCATTGCACATGAGACTATTAAAAGAAACAACTGAAACTTTTGCATGAGTTAATACATCAGTGCAATTGTGCATGAAGGCAGTCAACTTCTTGGTCTGTTAAGGAGTCAACAAAATCCATGTAGCTAGAAGCCTTCGTCTCATCAATTCTTGGGTCTGGTGTTTCTCATATTCCTCTTGAAATTACCTAATTTCTCTGTTGGGTGTAACTCATGTGAGTTTACTTGCCAATCAAGCACAATTATACAGCTGTCACTTAACTGGATACCAGAGTGGCCACCATTGGTTCCAAGACCTGCTGCAAAAGAAATCACCATCTATGTAAAGCTTTTCAGCAGCGCGAATCCTGAAGTACTCTAAAATTTCCTGGTAGACTGCTTTGGTCCACCATGTCTTATCAAGTCCAAAGCAGTCTACCAGGAAATTTTAGAGTACTTCAGGATTGCTTTGCATTCCAATTCTTCCAAGGCTATAATAAGGCCATCTACTTGTGTACCTTTTGTGACCACACTTTTCCCTGCTTCTCGAGTTTTAAATTGATTTTGATATGCCTGCAAACAGCTGCACACTCTAAACACCAAGCTTCTTTAGCAATGACTTTTGGTGGCTTACCTACACTGACTGTCTGCTGAGCAACTGTCAAGTCAGCAGTCTTCCCCCTGATGGTGTAGGCTACAGCATAGTATTTTCTGTATACAAAATCTAATTCCTTTTTGATGAACTGCCTGAGAAACTGAATGTTGTGTGTCAGGCACAAACAAACAACAAAGTTAATAAAATGAGATGCACCTGAATTTCAATTAATATATAATAATAATGAATACATTAATGATAATCATCAGTTCAAGTAGCCAAGAAACCAGGCATTTGAAACTAAAATGGTAATTATAGTGTTTTTGAATGTGTGATTGGATCTGGAGCTCTAGTGAAACGGTGGAGCAGTTGAATGCAAATGAACCCAGTGACATTGGCAATACAGAGCCGTCTTTAGCCATGCAAACACTACATACTGTACCTCGCACATGTTCCCGCTCGTTTAAATACCCACACTCGCAGAGACAAACAGTTCCTTGGCACATTGAGATGCGCTCTTTTGAGGTGCCTGCCATGTGATGCACATTCTGCTCACCTCTTCTACGCAGCTCAATGGACTTTCAAGCTGCATCCAAGTCACGCTTGCTCACTCTCCGCCCGTTTTATTAATAGCGTGTTTCTGTTCCACAACGTGCCAGAGCATTTCAAATGAAGGCAAAGAGATTGCATTATTAAAGTTACATCAACCAAATGCTGCCTCAGTCTTTCTGGAAGCTCTGACAAAAAGCAACCTCCGACCTGTGGGAGCATCCCACCTACTGTTCCAGACCAGATGCGTGTGCTCACATACTCTTTCCCAGTTTGTGCAGACATGTGCTTATAAAACGTAAAATACACATTTTCACAAGACCGCTGTAGAAGGAAAGTTGTGATCGACAGAAGGGTCTTGGTTGTGGGCTCCAGAGGGTGGATGACATGGCAGTTGCTTGGTGCAACCTGATGGAGTGATTGCATGTTTGTTCTTGGAGGAGCAGAGATGATGACTGTCATGATCTTTGAGATGATGAAGATATGGAGGAGGGCACTAGTGATGTCAGGATGATATGTTGGCATTCCATCATAGTCTACTACAACTATTATGTTCATAAAGGTATTTGTTATTATATTTGAATCTTTTCTGGCCTGCCTGTTTCTGTCTGATGACTTAGTAAAGTGAAGACCCCCAGTGTCTGAGTCAAAGTGAAATCATGACCGTCTGAATCTGACTAGGTCTTAATCTAAAGCTAAACATTAAAGACTCATCCATCTCTAAAACGAGACGGATGAATGTTTTTCAGGAGGGAAAACACACAAGTGTAAGATTATGTGAGAATGAGAGTCGCACTGTGGGAAGCCGGAGGAAGATAGAGGGAGAACGCAGAAACGGAGACAGGGAGAATAGATGAGCATGAGAGTGTGCGAGAGAGATAAATAGAAACGGAGCAAGACGGAGGAGTGGGAGAGTGTAAACAGCAGAAGGTTCACTGGGTTCACTCTGCAGTAGAGGAGCTGAAAGATGGGCGTCAGAACTCGAAGCCCGGGGGGCTGCATAGTGGTGAGTGACTCACATACTCATCTATACATTCACATGGATACATGCAGAGGAGTGCTCTCCAATTAGATTCATGCAAATTCTGCTTCATCTCCAAGTACAAATCATTGTACATGCAAGCCCCAGGAAGACAATGTGACACAGAATTAATAAGTGAGTGTAAAATCAGTTAAACCCTTTTTTAACCTATGTTCTTAAATGATCATATTTAACAACAACACAGGTTTTCTTAAGATAAGTAATAAAAAAAAATTATTAACTCAGTCTTTCTGTATTATATTAATACTGGACATAACCTAATTAGTCCAACTGATCCATTTGATATTATTTGAACTGAACAAGGATTGCCTTGCTGAAACATTTTCACCCCTAAACATTTGCACAGTAAGTCAAGTGACACACAGTAACTTTAATGCACTGTACTACAGTGTAGCATGGCCTCTTCTGCTGCAGCTGCACTCTTTCCCCTTTACTCTGATGCTCTAAATAAAATCAAGTGCAACCACCTACTTTTAGAAGTTGCATATTCAGTAAACGGATTCACCCTGTTTAATCTCAGCATTAATGCAGCTGATCAGAGGAGGCATCAGTGGCCTGTAAGAGAAACTTAGCAAACAAACAGCATTTGGAAGACCAGAGAATCAAATCAGAAGTATTTTTAATTAACTGACTGCAAGACAAGAATAATATTGATCAGAGCAGCTGCAAGGTGGCCAATATTAACTCTGGAGGAGCTGTATATATCCACAGCTAAGTTGAGAGAATCTGTTGACATGACAATTCTTATCATGCACTCCACAAATAAGTATTTTATGAAAGAAAACCACAAAGAAAGAAAAAATATGGTTGTAGCATAGTCCTCAGGTTATTTGTTTGCTTGTTCAGCGGTGTCAGGGAAGCTGGGAAGTTGCTAAATATAGGGTAACTGAAAGAAATCCTGTTTGAAGCAGGAAGTAGTTGAGAGTAAGGCAAATGTTCACTTTCCAACAGGAAAGCAGCCTTAAAATAACACAAAACCACAAATAGATTAAAATATATTCATATTAGAATAGTTTACTCAAATTTCAGGCTGAAATTCAAATGAAAATCTGTGGCAAAATGATATTCTCAACAAATGTTCTTCATCTAATACGACTTCCTTTGAGCAAGGAAGCAGGCCGCAAGGTCTCATTGCTGGCACCGACATACCTCAAAAGACAAATATCAACTCAGGTGGAATAAATACAAACATTTTTAGATGAATGTGCAAAACCATTATTTTTTTCCTTTCACTTTTAAGTTGTACACCAGTTTGTTTTGGTCTTTTTATATTATAGATTGAATTTTGTGGCTAAATTAGAACAAAAGTTGAAAAAAGTTGAAGAAGAATGAATTCTTCCTTGACTTCCTGCATTTAAATTAATTGAACAGAACTGCATCATTGACTGACTATATGATCTGACATTTCAACAAACAAAATGACCCCAAAGTTGGCCTTTATATTCACAGGTCACCCAAACAATTTTCTGTTCAGTTAGCATATTCTAATCTCACAATGACTAATGTCCACAACATAATACTTAGTTTCCACTGTTGTATATCAGTAGAGTTGAGTCAAAATGATACTGTCAGTCACTTGGTCCAGGCTGCTGCTTTTCTCAGCATGAGTCACTAGATCTCATTTAGACATTGAAAAAAAATGCTGCACACCCAAGTAAAATTGTTAACACAAACCTGTTTGCAAAAATAGACCTATTTAAGGACCTCATACAATGAGAATTGAACAGCTGAAACAGCTGTTGCCTTTACATTTGTTTTTAGACTGTCACACCTCTTTTTGTAGTGCACATTTATAAATCAGTTTATACCAGATTTGCGACCAACAAGACAATGAGTTAATTGCTGTCAGAAAGTTTTAATGATAAAAAATGTTGATATAACTTTTGAATCCTTTGCATGTTAGTACTAATGATTCTCTGAGATACTTTGAGAGTACAGAGTCATTTTTTAAGTATTTGTCCTACCTGATTATGTAGCTGTCACCTGATTATGTTGCATTCTGCGAGAAATCTGTGGAGATCAAAATCTGTTTCACACCAGAGGTTGTACAACTCAAAGGTAAAACAAACCCAATCCTGTCATCTTTGGAGTATACAATGGCTAATTAACACCTTGACAGTACTGCGTGCTGCTTTTTCTGAGAAACAAGGCTTTGCTGCTGTTGCCACCTCTCTTTCCTGACACATTTAGCTTGTAGATACTGTTGAACAGGGAAGCTCAGAGGCACAAGCTGGAACACTTGCAGGCAGGTGTGCATGTTCGTGCACGTGGCGCTTCGAAGTCTGTTGCCATGGTGACCCCCAGAATATCCCCACACAACACAATGCAATATTTTTTCATAAACTTTGAGGGCTTTGAGTATACAGTCTGATGTTGCTGCGCAGACATAAACTTGGACTTGTCTTAGAGACTCAGCTTTGTGAGATTTTCTTGACAGAAAATTGTTAAGCCGCTTAAGGCGGCATGCTTACAGCTTCAAAAAGCCACTGCAAACTATAACATAAATGCATGCAGGGAGAACTAACTAGTAACCAGGAATACTATGTGTGAGTGTTTGTGTATATCTCAGTGAATAAATGTGACTTTAGTCTGTGTGCGCGCACAAATGTGTGTATTTACCACAGTATGACTCACAAACCACATCAGAGACTATGCTGCAGAAAACTGAGACAACACAGTTTCATAGAGGAAGCCAGCACTGATAAAACTGAAAGAGCAACAGGCACATTTTACACACCACCAACACACACAAGCACCCACATACACGCTCACGCACGCGCACGCACACACACACACACACTCATTAAAATGCACACAAAACCAGGAAGAGTTTGTGGAAATCCCCTTTTGTTCACCTGAATGAATTAAACTTGGGAGGATTTTGAACCAGAAATTCAAATCTGACATGTGATCACAATTTCCTCTTGGTTTGTCCTTCAGTACAAAAAATCTGATACATGTTTATCAAGATCAAATGAAATCGAGTATTATTTACTCTGGATTTTATAATCCAATGGAAGTTGGTCGTTGGTCTTTCTCAAGAAGATTTCAACAGGAATCAGAGTGCCGAGAGCAGAGCTGAAGTTCTTCTGAGAGGTAAGCTGAACTGCGATACCCAACTTTAACCAGGAGATGTCGGTATTGACTCACACATGAGTATCTTAAGCCTTTCATGACAGGGATAAATGTCTCCCTCTATTTGAGGAAATAATTATAGCTCATCCTAAGCACAGCGACAAATTGAAGCAGATCAAGCCACGTATCCTCCTCATATCATTATTCTTTTCAGTCTCCTTATATAGTCTGTGCTGTGTTTTCCATGATATTGGAGGTTAGGAAGGAACAGCCTCTTCCGGCTGAAGTGTGATGTAATTGCCTGTTAGAAGCCTCTTATTAGGGAGGAGGGAAGTCAGGACCTGCAAGAATTCATGATGCTAAGTGCCAATTAGCTTGTTCCCCCACATGTAGCTGTACTGTTACAATGGGTAGAATCCACCTCAGGTCTGCAAGCCACAGATTCTATAAAACAATAGGATAAACCCCTAAATAAATCTAAAAGCATATTCATACATTTTTTTTTCTCTTGTAATTATTGTTCTACTGTTGGAAACAGCAAATTGCTTTTTCAGTGATCACAATAAAAAGGACTTGCACAAGTGGGGCTTCATACTGGAAACACTGTTACCTTCAAGCAAGGAGATTTGGGCTTTAAATCCCAGGCTGGTGACTTTCTGCACTGAGTTTACATGTCCTACCCATGAATGCATTGCTTCTCTCTGTGTACTCTGCTTGAGTGTCTGCAAATTTCTGACCTGACCTCAGCAGAAAATACACATCATAATGAAGCCCTCAGAATGTATTTTTATTACACTAGTCTCACCTTTAATGCATGCACTCGGCTGTGGAGGGAATCCAAAGTTAAACTGATTAGAAATGAATGGCTGGAGTGATTCATAACTCAGAGTATTCCTGTGACTAAAATTTGTTTGGGTAATAATGAGGCTTTTTAAAGAAAAGTTTGATTTTGTTTTATCAATTGAATTCATGTAAGTAAAGAATAAAAACCTAAAAACTAGAGAATAAACTCAATTAGTTTTACAGTGAAAGGATTAGAACCAGCGGTACTCTTCGCTGCTCTCAATACATAATTCATGTCATTCCCTGCTAATAAATCATCAAATCTAAATGTTATCAAGGCATTAGTAAATGTCAGTGGGTAAATTACCTTTTAATTAGTCACTAAGTCGGCAGACATGAATGTTAATGGATTGTGCAGATACTTCACTGCTGCTTTCTTGAAGTCAAAGGGCATTTACGATGCCATTTTGAGAAATTAAACATAAAAAATATTCGCAAATTGAGTTTGTCTCTTTGCCATTTGCCATTTCCCAGGCATTTGTGGAAATTCAATGATGGTTATGTTTTAATGATAGAAGCAAATTTCAGCAAATGCAAACGCTGTCATACTGAGTTCCATCAGTAAAATTGTTTGATTTCCAAGCAGAGTAGCAGTAAACTAAGGAAAACATTTGTCTGACAAATTAAAATAAAGTAGAAAAATTAAACAAATGCAAACAGGTATTACTGAAAAAAACAAAATAAACAAACAAACAAACAAAAAAACATTTTACAGTATCAGTTGTAATGTTTGTTTAAAATGAATCATGTGGATCTAGTGAACATCAACCCCTTCTGACTTATTTTCAGACTGATGTAATAATACTTTGTGTTGCCTACTATTGCAACACAATTGGAAAAAAAATGTATGCTTTCAGAAAGACTACACTACATAAGACTGTTCTCCTCATATTGTTCAACAATTAGAATAAGTGGTGTCTAAGTCAGTCATGTCACTTATAACACTTTTTTTTTATCATGAACTTCAATCAATAGTCCAAAAACTGATGAAATCAACAGTAAACACAAAGCATAAAGCTATACATAAAAATGTCAATGTTTTATGTTCAAAAAGAACAGGTAGGCCTGTTCTTTCAAAACAAGATATTTTTGTCACAGATGTATATTCTGTTGTGTCAGAAACAGAGCAGGGCCACTGTGATTGAAAGAACAATCATTGGAAGAACAGCGATTGGTTTAGAATGTCTCAAAGTCCTTTTTTCACATCACAGCAACAAAGTTAAATGTATTTTATTTGGACCGTATGTAACTGACTACTACTAGTTTTTGGTGGCTTATTACATAAAACAATAAAACAAAAATGTTTGTGATTTTAATATCACAAAATGTGAAAAGGTTTGACATTCAAGTGAGGCAGGGTAGTTTTGTCTAGAACTAGAAACCAAAGTATCTCAAAATAAAGTAGAAACTAAAAAAAAAAAAAAAGCAAGCGTTCACAGCTTACAAAAATCTAAGTGAAAATGGAGCAGAGGGAACTAAAAGAGTGCTAGCATCTGTGTTTAAGAATAGCAAGGCATTGATAATTCTTCTCTTGGTTTCGTTTTACACTTTAATGCATTTCTATTTCATAAAACATTACTTAGAAATAAAGCTCCTGGGATGTTAGATGGCTCGGTGGGTAAACGAAGTGCAGAGGCTGTAGAGCAGAGGCTGTCGAGCTCCCCATTGTTGTCCAATTACTGTTAAATAAAGGAAATTAGTGCCTAAAAAAAAAAAAAATCAAAGTTCCAGAAGAGCGTCTTATTGTAATTGTAACAGACAAAAATAATACATAACAAAAGGAATGCATAATTATTTATGTAATTTTTTTTTTTTACTACAATTCTCTTTTTACTAGGAGCAATTATTAGATGATGGAAATATTACGTAAAATTAAAACGGCTGAAATGGCTTACTCTGCAATATTATGTAAAAACCTGCTCCTGATCCTGTTGACCCCCACTGTCATCAGTTGGTACAGACCACACTGCCTCACTCATCCCCTCAACACACACACACACACACACACACACACCCACACACCCCCACACACACACCCACACACACATCACATCTAAGCTGTACAGCTTCTTACAACCCTACTTAGCCAGTCTGACAGAGTAAGAGAGCATGTGTGTCTGTATATATATGTGTATGTGAGAGAGGGACTCTGCAAAACAACCAAGATGAGAGTGAGAAGCAGTGAGAGGGAAAACCTGGGGAAAAAAAACTACTAATCAGACAGAGGGGGAGGGAGGGAGTCAGCGAACACAGCAAAAAGGCAGAGCAGGGAAGAAGAAAGAGAGTTAAAGGGGAATGTCAGCGTACTATCATTGATGGTTCAGGGCACTAAAGTCAGGAGAAATGCAATGACTAGATGACTATCCACTCCACTCGCATCAGCATCCCTTCCTGGAGCCTTGACAGGAGAAAAAAATACACACTCAGTGAAAGGTAAACAGTCTTCAGCCAGTCCCACATTACTGGATCATGTCATCTACTGGCTCGACAAACCACAACAAGCGTCTGGCGTGTGAGTATAACCAATGTAGCATTTACTCTGTTACAAGTGCAGATGCAGACAAAGTGCCAATAAGTTGATCTTAAATATCTTCTTTCCTGGACTGTTATTACTCGTATTACTCTCAGCTACCATAGTATAGTTGAAATTGCATTCAAGTCTCTTCTTTTGAAACAATATATTGAGTACATTAAGATAAAATGAAATCTTAACATAAACTTTGGAACAGCTTTGTTGTCTTCATTACAAGTCATTTAAAATATGTGAGTTTTGTAATAAAACTTTGATTAATACTGACTGTCCTACTTTAATTCTTATATTATAGCTCTCATAAAACACTGTTTTGCTGCTTTGTAATTTTCTTAAATCTATGTTGATTAGAAAACTGAACCCAAGAATAAATCTTTCGATTCTTTCCCAAAAACACCAAAAACTACTTATGTAATCCTTTTCCTTCCTAATTATCCCTTTGCTTCCAGCCCTCATTAGGAGGACATTAAAAAGTCTCATTGTCCAAAGTGATAATAATAGCTGACGGTCCTGTCTGGCGTGGCTAAATTAGCCTGACAGCCTTGATGGTGGTGCAACAACATCGATGCAGTTGAGATTTAATCAGCATGAAGGGATAAGAACTAGTTCTTTACACCTGACAAAAGTAAACCAAAGAAAGTCTTTAAATGAGGACTGTACATTACAACTTTCTTCATACTTCTTTTCTTTCTGATATATTAAATTATGCTACAGTAACTGTTTCGCTGAAGTATAATGAGAAATCAGGGATATCAAACTTGCTGTGAAAGTATATTTATGGGAATGAATACAAGTTGTAGGTAGTAGGTTAATCTAGGCTTCAGCCTGATCATTCAAGACCCCTGGAAGCCCTGTTTTTGGGAATGGGAATATCCAGGGAAATCTAAATCAGTTCAAATCAGTGTTTGACATACATGCATACATGCATATATATATATATATATATATATATATATATATATATATATATATATATATATATATATATATATATATACTTTTTTTAGCATATATATGCTTCCTGCAGTATTACACAGGCTGCCTGATGGGAGTGCTGGTTATAGAAGAAAGAAGCAGGACAACATAACGGGCCAGACATGATTTACTTTCTGCAATGTGGCTGTGGGTTTATGGATATGTGTGTTTGGGGGGTTGGGGAGGAGGCAGGGGGGAGGTTACACTTGCGGTGCAGTGATCTCACTCATAAATGATTTATGTTTGATGGACTTCTGTGGCTAAGAGGCGTGCAAAAAAGCAGCGCCTGGCCTGATAAATAAGGGTAGTAATTTCTCAAAAATATGTGGCAGCATAGATGGGTGACACAATCATGGGGATCCCAGGAGGCGAATGAGTGGAAGGAGAAGGAGAAGGGAGGAGTTAGATGGGCTGTCAGATGAAAGTGGCCATGCAGCATAAGAGCTTCAGCAGCTTTCTCAGCTCTCCAGTTCTGGGTTCACTGGTGTCAGAGAGATGATCATGGGATTTCTAGCCACTTGCCACAAGGGAACTGAATGCTGCGCCATGTGACTTACAGGTTCAATAGGAACATTTGTTCCCTGCTTTCAGTGTGGTGCCACAGAGTGAAATATAACTGCAGCACTAAATGGTACAGTTGAAATACTGTCATTGTGGAAATGGGAGACTGGGAGTGAAAACTGCAGCTGAAAAGAGAAGCAACAGCGAATGCAGTTTCTTTATCTTTGATTGGAAAATGTAGAAGAAGTATAGATTTTTTGGACACTGTAGTGAAAAAAAACTAATTTGAACTAGGAGGTATATAAAGAAGATAAACATAAAGTGGTTTAGCTTAATTGTCGCTTTTACTTCTACTGTTAACCCCTGAGCTTATGCTGACAAAGATTTCTTGATATAAACATGTGCAGATGATCTGATCAATCCAACAGGTTTTTTAGTAGTGAAAAGTTTATATACAGTCATCATAGGCATGAATGTCATTATCTTCTTGGTATTTTAATAATGCACTTGAATTGTTCTGTTTTCCAGAATGGACTGATTTTACAACAATGTCAATTATTTAAACAAAATAGTCATATTCAATAAGTTAGAATTTTACTGAAAAGTTAATTTTAGTAAATAAATTGACCAAGTAGAGTACATATAGAACTATGCATTATTTTAAGTACTTTTTTTTTTTTTTCAGCATAAAGTAAATGCAAAAATATTGCATGACTTTCCTGAAAGCCTTTGTATTTTACTGCATGTAACTTAGCTGAGTCAGTCAAGCAGATACCAAAGCTTTTTCTTACAAATCACTGACACTACAGTTACTTTATACCAGGACCTACATGTGCCAGAGTCAGATTGCATGACACTTTTAAAATTGTTCTCTTTTTTTATTCGTCCATAATTTAACCCTTCATGGCAAACTCAGTGAAGTAAACAGTCCCAGCTACATTTCCAGACCTTAAAAATAAGCATGTGAACAATGTTGTCAGGCGGTACAAAACGGAAAGAGTCCATTCCTGGGTACTGAAGGATACAGCTTGAGGATTGTGCTTGTGTTATGCAACAGTAAGACTTAAACAATGATAGTTTAATGTGGGCTAACAAAGGGAATTATGGGATTTATGAGTAAAGGATATGAGTCATGAACAAAAATCAAAGGATTTTCAAAGTCAAATAAGACAAAGCTACCTATTCAGCACCAGTAGCGACATGGGCCATTTGTCCTTGGCCTACATATCAATTAAAACTGAAATAAACACTTTGATTGTACTGTCAGTCATTGGAACAATTGCATGCAACAGGAATACTGTGCATTTCCTGAATCTGAGATAAACCCACATATTTCAAGCTTTTACTCCTCCATTTGTCCTTTTTTTTCCATTTATGTCTGTTAGAATCCCAAGGATAAAACCTCCAAAACAAAACAAACGTCATGTCACAGCTGATATTCTCTGGTCACTGACAAATCCACAGCTCATATTTTCCACATGACCTGTGTTCTTTTCCCTGGTAAAAGGGTAAGACATTATTGTATTACACTTTCCTCCAAATGGCTTTTGGAAAACATTGCTTCAACTGTTAGTGGGTAATGGCTGGAATGAAAAATCAATTTGATTTTAGCAGAACTGTTAAGATGGTTTGCGTTTTAACATCCTATGCCAAAAGTGAGGGATTCCCCAGTGTAAAGAATAAGAAAGACATTTTGATCACAGGGAAAAGTACAACTGCATTCTCAGCCAATTTGCATGACGATCTCCTGCAAACCCTCCTCTGCAGAAAGATAGGAAGCTTAGAGGTTGTCTAGATGAGTCACTCTTCTACATATATGTTATCAGCCCACGCAGAGAGAAGCAGATGAGGGCACACAGCTGATCCTGCATGTGGGTTGGATATGACCATTGGTCATCTCATCTTGAGTAATGCAGTGTGATTTTTAGATGCATGGGCAGAGAAAGATGGCAAACAAGAGTCACAGAGAGAGAAAGAAGCCAACAGGCAAAAAGTGAGGTTTACATAAGCTGTGTAGTTTCATCATCATCAAGCCTTGAGTGTGCCTTCAGTGTTAGCTTTATTTATATTAAACCTTCCACTCCTGCCTCGTGGTCACGATGTGACAGGGACTTCTTATGTGAAGACCAGTCTCCCAAAAAATGCATTTAGTTTTAACTGGCCAAATGCTGTGCTCTGACCTGATTACATTGTTCCTCTGCTGTATGGGGGTTTCTGTAGGACGACAGAGGCTGAGTCAGATCTAATCTTATTTTTGTTCATGTTGGCTTTTCAGAGGAAGTTGGCTACAAGTTTTTGTTCCCAAATTTCTTTCTTCCTTTTTGAGATCTGTTTCAAAGTTCCAAACATCTTTTTGTAAGGGTTTGCTCAAACCAGAAACCAACAGCAAGAGGGTTTAATGTTGTGATATTGCTTGCTTAATTGGTGTCTCTAAGATTTTATATTTTATTATAAAGAAGTGCACCTTTAAAATGATAAAATAAAATACAATATGCATTTTTTGTAGTAATTACGCAGCTCCTCAAGCAGTGCACCATGGGCAGAGTGGCATGTTGCCCATATCATGTGATACAACTAACAATGTGTGACATGATTTGCAGATTGGTTTATCCTCAAGATATTTCAAGGTCACTGTTGCAATATATTCAAAACTGCAGCCTTCAATGTCAGTCCCTCATAAGCCTAAAAACAAAAACATGTTTGCATATTTATGTATTTAATCATAAATAGTAGTATTTTTTATGCTAAAATATTTTTTTTTCGCTGATTTACAAGATTTACCCAGCCCATGAAGTAGTAATAAATCCCATCTATGCACATATCAGAATACAGAAAAAGATTGTTCTGAGGATAGACAGTGATTTAACTTTAACCCTGTCCCGATTTTTTAAAAATTATTTCACACTTCTTCTCATCAATCAGCATTTTCACCTCACGATAGGTACAATTATGTTGACATCAAAGGTAATCATTCTGCTAAGAAGGTCGAAAAAAGTTATCAGGTCCTCTCAACAGTTTCACAAAAGTAAAGACAACCACTCTAGTCATTCTAGGTTAAGCACATTCCAAAAAAACCAAAATGTTTTACCATGGGAGTTAGCATACAATTTAAGAGTAAACCATACCTATGTAGTAACATTCAGTTAATCAAGCCATTATATTTACATGGAATTTAGTGTCATTACAAGCATGCCTCGGAAACCGAATGTTTATGTCAAGTTTTCCTCTGACTGCTGAAACATCAGAGGCTGTAAACCGTTTTTTTTTTTTCAGACTCCAGGGACTGTTTGAGTGACAGAATAAAGGGTTATGGTTAGTGGCTGACAGTGGACACACACGCCTCCAGGGCAGTCAAAAAATGACTGGCACAATGACAAGCCAATTCTCTAGAGATGGAGCTGTCCAGGAAGAGAAAAGCTGGGTGACACATATGCGCTGCAAGAGATGGATTTCAACAGGAGAACAATGGTGCCAAAAACTATCAAGATGCTTCTTTTGTACATCATGAAAACTTGTTAACCCTCGACGCTTGATGTTGACAAACTAATGATAAAGGCATAATTACACCCTTAAATTAGCTGGACAACAATATTTAAACTCTTGTACATGTACAAACCACCTCAAAACACTTGTGACATGAGTAAAAGTGTCAGCTGGAGGAGCCCAGGGGAGAGTCACTGTGTGTACTGAGGAGGACATGGCATGCTTATGCAACCAGGGCCTGTCGGCTTATTGAAAGTCACTGTGTTAGGCAAGCTTACAGTTGGAACAGATGTTCTTATAATAATATATTTAATATTTTTTTCTTATTTAAGGTTTTTTGTTCTATTCTATTTCAGACTTGTTAAATTAAAATGGACACACCTATCAACACAGAAAGAAATATTATCCAGATTTTGTTGCAATTATCCAGATGTATACATTTATATATACATATATATAACATTCTGCTAAGAAGGTTGGAAAAAAAAATAAAAATAAAAAATATATATATATATATATATATATATATATATATATATATATATATATATATATATATATATATATATATATGTGTGTGTATATTTCCTGTCAAACAAGATACTGAGTGTGAAACTGATGATGAACACTAGAGGTCAGACTACTATCACTGTAAAATAATTTGGTTCAATGACAAGCAACAGAACAAACTAATTTATCACAGCGTCAGAAAATTATACATACATGTTAGGGAATTATAGATTTCAATGATATACTAGTAAATAGCTATGTTTTTATCATAAGGTTCAGTTGTTATTTGAGATTATTGTCTCATTCTTTAGAGTTGGTTTTCGGTTTTCATTTTTTTTATAATGAAAGTGTGGAGGCAAAACAAGGCTTGGCCAAATGTGGTAACAGGCTGGACTTGTTCTGAGTCTCTCAGTGTTAGATAACTATTTAAAGGCTAAACCTTTTTAAGGGTTCCTTTGAAAGGCAACAGCAATAGTTGCCCACAAACATAGTTTGAAAATTAAACCAGTGACTTCCGTATGAGTCACTGAAAGACAAACACAAGCAGAGACACTCAGAGGTGTTTCCATACATTTCTAAAATAATTGCCAAAAGCTAATTTGTTTTTTAGAAAAGAAGTCCAAAAGATTTAAAATGCTGTGGTAATTGTTCTTGTGAATTAATTTTTTTATTTCTGTAAATAAAAAATACACTTCAGGACAGACTACATTAACTCTTAGGAAGAGAAGAATACTTCTTCATGACTTTTTTTTTTATGTCGTTTGATGCTCAGCTGAAAAGGACAATTCCCAGAGTTTGTATAACAATGATTCTGCTCAGCACATGAAGCTACGAGACAGGCAACGGTTCTTTGAAGATGTCTACCAGCATGATGTGGACAACTACCTGCCCTCTACACATCTACAAGTTGACTGCCGGAAACGTGAGTGCCTTCTGCTCCAAGGCGCAGTAAATCTCAAACCGAAGTGAATGAGAATGTTCAAAATATTACCTTCTGGGTCCCTATTATATCATGATTATATAGATTTTGATGGAACAGTTATGTATTTAGTTTTGTATTTATATCCTGTAGAATATTTGCTCTATCTATCTATCTATCTATCTATCTATCTATCTATCTATCTATCTATCTATCTATCTATCTATCTATCTATCTATCTATCTATCTATCTATCTATCTATCTATCTATCTATCTATCTATCTATCTATCTATCTATCTATCTATCTATCTATCTATCTATCTATCTATCTATCTATCTATCTATCTATCTATCTATCTATCTATCTATCTATCTATTTGTGTAAGTGTCTCCTTAGCTGTCAGACAATAAATATGATTGCTACACTGCCAGTTGGTACACGTTGGGAAAAAAAGAACAAAACAACTCAAACATGACAAATTTTAAAGAACAGTTACTCTTTTTAAAAGTGTAACTTTTAAAAAGTTTCGCTGTTCATGATTTACATATGAATTTTCTTTTCCATGCATTGATCCGGTGCAGCCCCCATGGGCAGTATTTCATCTATGGAGGTGAATGTGGACACTCTGGAGCAAATGGATCTGATGGATATATCAGATCAAGAAGCCCTTGACGTGTTCCTCAACTCAAGCTCAGTTGGTGATGAAGGAGCCCTAACATCTCCCCTTCCAGGTGCGCAACAAAAAAAACATTTTTACTTGCTGATCGGTAACTAAAAGTGTTATACATCTGTATGCAAAACATGTTATTCTCCACATCCTGGCACATATACAGCCATCCATGTTGACATTGTTTAACCTTTCAAAGTTTTAGCATAGGGACTACTTCCCCAGTGTGAAACAAAACATAAACTGCTGAGAGGGAATTGTGGGAAGACAAGGGTAAAAGAAGAGGTGAGTTGCCTCAAGACATAATAATTTCATGGAATCTGATTGCACCTATAGTAGACAAACCACACCTACTGCCTCAGGGAAACTATCGGTGGAGCTAACATCCCAACACCGTGATCCAAACCAACTTCCAATTTTCTGCCGTGGTATGAGTATAGTTCAGGGGTGTCAAACTCCCCTGAGGCAGTTTTTAGGTGAGCCACAGCTCCAAAACACTGGAATGAAATGGCTTAATGACCTCCTTCTGGGGGAGATAAGTTCTCCAGAGCCTTGCTAATGACCTAATTATTCTATTCAGTTGTGGTGCAGCAGAGGCACATTTAAAAGTTGCAGGACAGTGGCTCTCCAGGACTGGAGTTTGACACCTGTAGTAATTTATTTTTGGGCTGCCAAGTAACTGCATGAAATATTAGGAGTGGCAAGCGTTAGTCTTTTCATCACAGGTTAAGAGAATCTTTGTTTTGACCTGTTCTGATGACATTTATTTTTTTGACAGGTGGGGGAAAAAAAATCAGCTAAATCCATAATTAAAACCACCTCTGTTTACTACTGATATATTATATTTTCTTTTAAGATCTTTTAATTTTGACAGCATCTTTTTAAAAAGTGCAATTTCAAAGATTTCTAACTTTTTATTGGAGTTTTTTTCCAACCACAAAGCAATTTTATTTTATTAGAGGAAGATATGTTTTCTAGTAAATGTCAGGACTTGGAAAGAGGGAAATGTGTGAACTCCCTTGGGAAAAATGCAGGGTTATGTGCTATAAAATAGATGAGTGCGATAATTAATCTCAACTACCTTTCCAGCATAATTCTTCTGAAAAAATATTTTTCAAAGTGGAGGTGTAAAAAACATAAGTGTGCACATTAAATTCATGATTCAATGAGTCATGAATTTAATGTGTTTGAATTGCAGAATTCGGTCCACTTCAGCTGTCAGACTGACAGTTATAGTGAGTCTGATTAACCTAACGCAGCTGTCAGACTGACAGTTATAGTGAGTCTGATTAACCTAACGCAGAGAGCAGCTGTCCCTGGTGGATTTTCTTCTTTCTCTTTCATGTGCATTATTTGCCTCCAGCCATAGCTGAGACAGCAAATTAAAAGCTTTTATTTATGGAGAGTTATCAATCATAAAGAGGTCGGCCAGGGCTCTTTTCCATGCCTTCAGCTTGTTGAGACCGCTGCTGCTTCTAACATATCTCACTGGTTCTGCTATAGAGTTAATTTTGAAATCCTTCTATCAGGTTATAAATCCCTTAATGCTCTTGTTGCTCTGTAACTCTCTGATGCGATTCAGCATGTGTTTTACCACAGGCCCTTGGATCAGCAGACCAGTTTCTATTGGTTGTATCAAAATCCATCCTGAAGCTTGATATAATACTAACTGGCATTAAATATTAGATTAAGAATAAAGTTTAAAACAAGCTCATTTTTAGTGGTCTTTGACTTTGCAATTTTGTTTTGCTTTCATTTTAGTAATTTTAATTGGTGTTTGAGCATATTTTATTTATTTATTTATTGCTATTTGTTCTCTTATAATAATATTAATGATCTCTTTTAGAATTGTACAACATTTTGGTTAAATAATATATACATTTAACATTTTCTAAGTAAAATTGATTTGGATAAAAATAAAAAACACTATGTATTTCCATACCAACTACATTTTTACAGCATTTTAACAGGGAAGGTAGTTATCGTTACTTAACATTAGTCAAAGTGAAAGTGAGTAGGTAATTGATGAAACTAGTTAGTTAGGCAAAAGGCCAACACTCAAGAAGCCCCAGGTATTGTTTTGAACATCTAGGCTACAATTCTACATGGTAATTTAGTACAAAAATACCCGAAGATGAACACGGCCACAGTCAAGCATGACGGCAGCAACGTCATCATGCACTGGGTTACTTTTGTTTAAAAATAACTGGCATTTTTGTCAAGGTGGTGAAATTTGTGAGCATCATATTTAACCCAATTATGACGCAAAATCAACAACAGAAGAATATTAAAGTTCTTCTGATGAATATTAAAGTTGTGAAAGCCAGAGTGTAAAACGATTCGCATATCTTGGGGAGACTAATATTGCAATAAAACAACACAATATCATTTTAGGCTCTTCTCTGTGGATTTTAATTTAATGTTTATCTATTTAAAAATCTAAATCTGATAAAAAAAATTACTGTAACTTGTTATTCACTTAGTTATAGATTGTGAGGACGACGATGAAGATGAAGTGGATGAAGAAGCGGAGGTTGTCTACAGGGAACGAGCACCCCTGCAAAGGCAAAATGAAGTCTACCGTGGATCCCAGTCTCGATTTTCTTCAACATCATCTGGTTCCAGTGTTACCAGTGCAGGCGGAGCCGACACACCAGTTATCCAGTCCGATGATGAAGAAGTACATGCCGACACTCTGCTGCTAACCTCTGTTCCCAATGCAAGAGATGAAGAAACTGAGGAAGAAGATGAAGAAGAACGATGCTTTTCAACAACCCATCAAAAAGACTGAATATTTCTCCTTCCCCTTGTGCATATGCATTATTTTTTAATGAGCTGAAACACCCCGCATGTTTGGGTCAACTGTGATTACCTTTGTCCTGTAGATTGTGCATTCTTCTTTATGATTTACCAACTAACCACCTTTACTTTACAAGCTTTGTGGGACAGTCATTTGATAGTTTCTTGGCAATTGTGTCAGAAGACGTTTATATCAATGCAATGAGTCAATTGTTTGTCTGAACTTGTTCTGGTTGACATAAAACAAGTTCAGTTTTACTCCTCAATTTGCCAGGTGGGAATCTTGTGACGTATATATATTTATTTTTTTTTAAGGCTCAGATTCTCAACAAATGAAGGAAAAACTGAAAACAAGATCCCCACTTGGTCAAAATTCAAGTAGGCCACATGACCCAATTGAAACCTGAAACGCACAGGTGGAGTCTATTTCAGAATTAGGTTGGTTCTATGAACAACTGGTTCCTAGAACCTTTACTACAGATATGTTTCAAAAACATGAAACTTGTTATGAGATTTAAAAAGAAAGCATATCTGTTTTTGAGAGATACAGAAAACACATTAAATTAAGTAAGTTGAAGATCTGGCTATGAATGAAAGCAGTTCCACCATACCTTCAATGGAAAGCATGTGACAAAAGAGGCCAAGAAATAAAGCTAATAACAGACTGCTTTTGTAAGATATCCAGCCATAAAAACACACACCACAGTGTTAAATAAATCATGCGTAAAAGGCTCTGTTGATCCTGCTCATGAATTTTCTTTTTATTTCATATTTTAGACAAATCCTTTTGAAGTTTGCTGGATCATTTGCTATGTATTCATAATGTTGCATTATAAAACACAATGCCGTTTTTTTTTTTTTTTGTTAGCAAACAGGATTATGCATCAAACCTGAGTACTATTTCTTTATGCTCTTCTTTTTGCAGTTCTCTTTGCAAACATCATCTCCAAACAGGAATTACAAAACTTCCATGAGTACCTGCTCGACAGCATGTTTTGACTTTCATTGCTGTTAACTCCCGCATTATAAGATTTGTAGTTGATCCATAAAGATTACAAGTGTCAACTCTTTGCTTGAAGAGCTCAGAGAGTTCAATGGGGACATTTTCAGTTTGAGGTTAAGCCGTGCATTTTTTAGGAACTGGGTTTTGATAGCAGAAACTGAAAAACAGAAAAGGCGGGGGGGGAGTTACTGGATTTTGTTATTTGTTAGATACAAAAACATGCCAAAATACTGTTTTAGTGACAAACAATGAGTGAGTGGGAAATATATTGGGTTTGATTTTTGTTTACAATTTAAAATTTTTTAATTAAAAAAAATCCCCAGCCCAGAATCAGGAAGTGTTGCGTGTTGCACAATGGGACACTTGTTAGCGCTGTTGCCTTGCAGCAAGAAGATTCTTGTTACACATCCAAATCTATAGATTTTGCTTTTTTTTTCTCCCTGTCCACAAGTGATTTCTCTCTGGGCTAGTATAACTTTCTCACACAATTTTGTACCCCACCTTTCTACCAGTGACTGCTTGAGATGGACTGCAGATGGACGTCCTGCAAGGATAAGAGGGTAAAGATTGCACCCACACCCCATAAAAAGGTCCACATTCACAGTCCTCAATTTCTTGTCCAACATATACACAAGTTAAAGAGAAATATTATGTAAAATTGAGTTTTTGAGCTTTACTTTGTGTTCTAATGTTATTCATTGAAATAACTGAAGATTATATAGTTACTTGTGTTATACAGTGGCACTATGTGCTTAATGACCCCTTTAGCACTCATCAAGGTATTTTTGTGCAAATTAATGACTTGGTACTGAAATAAATAATTAATACAGTTGCACCACTGTGGTGCTATTATCCTGATGACCCACACAATCCTTCAGATTCATAGGTTTTGGTCTTCAAGCCAGGTGATTGTGGAGAGCTCTACCTGTGTCTTCTGGTAGACTATGTTGTCGACATAGTAATTTTGGGGTCATCTGTGTTGCGATAGTGTGGAACTGGCACACTGCACACATCATGGGAAAACATCAGTGATTGGGTAAAATTTAAAACAGGAAGCAATCGTTCCTCATTAGACAAAAGCCCAGACCCTCCATATGCAGCAAATAGTGTAGGACAAGCAACTGTTTTTTACCAGGGTTTCTGACTACAAAATGAAAACACAAAATACACACCTGCTTTTCTTTCTTAATCAGTAGTTTTTGAAGTGGTGATTTTACATCAACCACTGATGACAGAAATAAAATCTGTTTGTAAAAGTTTCCTCTGTTTGCATGAACAAAGTATTTTGAACATTATGGATGAAATGTTTTTTTTGTTGTTTTTTTTGTTTTTTTTTGCAAACGCATGCCCTTTTGTTCTTGTAGATGTCTGCTTATATGTTCTTAGTACTTTCTAAAATATGCCAGGAATGCCTGTGTGAAATAGGCTGCCTCGTTGTCCATGTATTGTTAAAGGAGAGGACTTCATATTTACGGTGTGAACAGATGAAGAAAAAATGGCACACCCTACAAGAGTTTTATGGGCTTATGATGTGTGTTAAATTTATTTCGTAAACAGTAAAGATGTTAATAAAGCAATCCCAGAGCCTTTTTTCTGTTACATTTTTTTCCCACTTTACAAAATGACACTATTAAAATTAACCTGAGAGTAAACCTGCTGAATGTACTTCTGCTTTTAGTTGCCTTTCTTCCCACACTTTTGTCCCCCCAATTTCAGTGAAGGCTTGTTCTCTCTTGTAGAGTTTTGACATGTTCCGAAGACACAGAAATGTTTATTCACTATATCAGCTGTCAAGATGCTCCTGAAGCCTGGCCTGTACTCACTTGTTGGAAAATTTGAATATAACCTCACAGGCTTTATTGTACCGGCATACACTGCCTCGTATCATGTGCTCAGGTTTCCAGTGCAACTTGTTTTGCAAGTCTGGCTTTAAACTGAATGTTCTCTGCCTGTTCCTGGATGCTACGAATGTATATGGATAGTGTATTTGCTGGCGAGATCCACAAGATCAATTATGAGGACAGTTTTGAACCACACTGGCAGAAAACCATCATAGAATATTTCACTTAGCTTTTGGCCAATGTTTCTCAATAGCATTTGCAGCCCCAAACCTAATTTTAAAAATTGTGTGATTAACAGGCTTCAGCAGCACTAACTGCATGAAGAACAAGCTATGCAGTCATTCAAAATAGATGTGCTGGAATAGAGATGCATCTAAAACATGTAGGACAGCTTTAGACAATAAAAATCCTTCCTCTAATCAAGTGTTTCTCAATTCTGGTCCTGAGGGACCGGTACCCTGCATGTTTTAGATGTTTTCCTTCTGTTACATACCTGGCTTGATTAAGTGGGTGGTTTACAGGTTTCTGCAGCCGAGGAGGTCATGCAATCATTTGAATCAGGCGTTCAGAGATATTTCAGATTTTCAAACCTTGTAAAACCTTGTAAAACCTTGTTATTCCATTTTGAATTTTGAGCTAACCCTAAGATAAAGGGTAAAAGAGTTTGGTTGAGAAAAAATATAATAACAAACTCAAAATATTTAGCTGTACTCAATTAATTTCTCCATGTCCATTATTGCTTTAAAGTGTTGTATCAGTTCATTCCTTTGTGTTTCTTGTGTTCTATTCCTTGTGCATCTGAATTAGTGTCTCTTAGATGACTGTCATCTAAGAGGCACAAAGAAACATGACCCTGGTTTCTGTGTGTCTAGTTCAGCTTCCCTTGTGTTTTTGTTCACCTCCATTCAGTCTGTTTGTTTTCTTTCTTCCACAGCTGGTCTTAATCCTCTGATTAACTGACCTATGTTCTACGTTATATTCCACTCCCCCCAGTATAATAAATCTCAACCAGAAAAGTACAGAATGCATCTTAGCTTAACTGTTTACATCAGCATGGTCTGGATGCTAGACAGCATCCAGTCTGTGATGCAGACAAAAGAAAATTTAAAAAAATGTTATAACAAGAAAAACTGCATGTAGAAAAAGTTAAAAAGATCAAATGTTGCTAACGATGAGGCAGTTTTGTTAATTGATCACAAAATAAAATCTGACTTTTGTATTAGTATCTTATTCAAGCTCTGAAATCTTTCCATATTTTCATAGACCAAAGGGCTTTTGTGACTAAATGGGGGTGGCAAAACATTGAGCAACACATAGAGCAACGTGTTGTCTGCCTGAAGCCAGTGTGTCGGGCCTTGCGACCCCTTTTGCTTTTTTTATCTGAGGAATTTTCTTCTCCAAGGTATAGTGGTTGCATATCTCAGTGTTGCTTTAATTGACAGAAGTTCTGTGAAAGTGACATCCAAGCATTGTCTAAAAGCTTGGATCGAAATGTAAGTGGAGGAGCCAAACTGCTGTGGTTAAAAAAAATGTCATATAGTCTTACATGACATGGGATTTCATACATTTGACAACAGGGAGTCTACAAACAATATTTAATTCCAACAAATTGTTTTTATTGTGGGATAGTTCTGGACTGGTCCGGTCCATTTGCAAATCAGTAAATATTTCAGGCCTAACAAGCAATTTGCTTTCTAGAAGACATACATAAAAATATAAGATGAAGACTTCAGGCTGAACAAAAACACAAACAAGAGAAGAAGAAAAGTGTGTGTTATTTCTAAACATAACCAAGGGCAAAGTGAGTAGTAAGCAACGAAATAAAAAATGTGAGTTCAAAGTGAATGGAGAACTAAACTGACAGGAAGAATGCACAGCGACAAATGCGAAGAGATTTCGGAGAAAGTGATAAACAGATTCAGAGAAAGTTTACAAACTACAGTTTGTGGTTTTGTGGATCCCAAAGAGAAAGATCATCATTAATTCAAGAAATAAAATAAAACAAGCTTGATAAAATGTAACGCAGATCCATAAGTTACATATTATAACAAAAGACTTTGTAAGGTTTCAGGAACATGAAAGCTTGCTTTATTCTTGGGCTGACTGATTGCCAAAAGATAAAGATGTTTGTGTGTATTTGAAACTGATTCATTTGGGAATGATGTGGTTGCATGAGAAAATGAATGATTCTAACCACCTTAAATTTACCTAGGGCTAAAGTGAGAGGCAGGTACACCTCCCTCTTACTTTAGTAAGAGGGAGGTGTACTCTGGTTTCTCTTGTTTCCTTGCCAAACTGTTGCTTTCAGTAACCTTACGTCAAATGCCGAGTTTATTTGAAGTAAAATTTAGTGATAACCCAACATGACCAAGTTACAGATGGAGAAAGAAAAAGTAGGGGAACCTTACCAGATTTTTGGAAAAAAAACCTGGATCATACAAAAATATAGATAAAGATTTTACATAAGAGGACATCAGACCAGGTCCCTCTTGAAAATGAGATCCAGATCTATACGGGGTTTACCTGGTCAAATAAAGGAAATTAAAAATTAGATAACCAAATGAAATAGCCTATCAGGAAGAAAACTTTATCTACTATACCGACGAGAAATGTTTCATATCAAGTTAAGAGGATCTTGTAGTTTCTTACTTAGTCACTACAAAGGGATAAGAACATTGTGCCTGATTTGTGTGGCAAAATGTTGTCTTGTTTTGTTGAATGTATTAGGATTCAGAAATAGATATTTTCTTATAACTTCTTTAATAGTGGGAACTGTTACATCAGAACGGCATTACAAAAGGATTTCAACTCTGCATAAGAGTTTGAAAAAAAAAAAAAAACTTTTATGGGTGCTTTTGGTGAGGCATGGACATCCATGGTTATTTGAATATATATTTTTATATAGCATATAAAAATATCTTTCTAATATATAATATTTGTTACAAGTAATTTTCCATTTAAATATAAAAGAAATCCCAGCTTCTTTTAGCAACAGCTGTTGATTTTGTGAAAGCTCTAAGCTTGAATTTCATGTATGAGAAACCAAAGTATACATAACACATTGTAACCTGAGCTGCATACCTAGAAGGTATACACCTGTGCAAAGGCATACTTAAAATATTACACTGCACAAAACTTCACTCTCTCTTTGTACAGTTACAAATACGTACTAAAGTAATTTTAAAGCATTTCAAAGCATTGCATGAACTTTTATCGGATAGAGTCTTTCATAAACTTTGAATAAGAGACACCCCACTTCAACAAATAGAATTTTGTTTATTCCACAACCAGCCAATCTGCTGCCTCTGGGCTTGGCTTCCACAGTACTAAGTCAAGTTGCCTCTGCCACAGCCACAGTGTTCACAAAACAAAAAAAAGATCAGACAGAAGCAGGATGAGAATCCTTATTCTCCTTCTCTCGGTAAGCCTTACATATTTTTTAATATCCATACTGTATGTAATGACCAAGAATTACCTAAATAACATATTTAAATGATCCAAAAGTTTCAGATTTTTAAATTGTAAGATTTGTATCTCTCATAAAGTTGGAAATAAGATTACAGAGTAGATCCAGTGACTCAAATCTGTTTGTTTAAAGTTTATGTATTTAAAAGACAGAACACACGCATGTTTCGTCTAAAATGGTGCAAAAGATTTCTCAAACGTTTGCATCATTTTAGATTAAACATTGATTAAAATAACTGAAAATGAGTGAAAATAATTCACACTGTACATGAATCTCATATCTTAGTTATTTTAATCAAACTTCTTCACAGAACAAAGTCTCACTTTTCCATTCCAGTTTCCTCACGTGTTGCTAAGGTAGGTTAGCTAGGAGATGGTCACTGTACTCTCAAAGGACATTGTTTTTTCGTTGTGCACATATAACCTTAAAAATAGTTATTTCTGTATGCACACCTGTATGCCAGTCTTCAGATCATCCTCAAGCAGAGAAATAACACGTTTCTGTTTGATGAGTTTGTTTTTGATGCTTTGAATATTTGATTTTTAACTCTGGCTTTTGTCAAAGTTTGACAAGAACACCCTGTGTCATAAAAACTCTCCCTTTAAAGATGCACTATGTTACTTGTAGAATTATTCATTCTTTTATGTATTTGTTGAAACTGTCACTATGTTGCAACAGACTGACGTGAGACTTAAAATCTGTGAAAAGCTCAAACCGCTCTGCTTTCTCCCTATGCTCCAAGTACTAGCGAGATACAACCAATCTTAGCGTTGTCAGTCACCTTCATTGTGTTGCTGCTCACCTCTTTAACCTTTGCTATGTTTCCTGTTGCAGAGCCTGTTGTGAAAGCTCTAGCTAGTTATCACGGTGGCGAAGAAACCATTTTCCAGTAACAGTAAGGGATTCTCCGCCACTAGCACATGGAGCAGCACATACAAAAGATTGAGTGACTGCACAAAGACCTTCCTCCTGGCTCCGATTGGTTACTATTGGTTGGAAGCAGTATATTTCTTCAAGCGTCATTAGTAGCTCAGCAGGAGGAGATCAATCTTTTCACACATTATCTATCTCATAGTATACTGTCACAACATAATGTCAGTTGCATCAAATTTGTGGAAAAAAACCCCACGTATTTTTAGAAAAGTTACATATTGTAGCGTTAGTTGCCTTTACTGCTTTAACTAAAAGGAAGCATCTTAGTTTTTTTGTTTGTTTGTTTTGTTTTTGTTGGAATACTCCCAGCAGTAAATGCAGCTGGTGAGGTACTTTTGATAATCGTTGCATTTTCTTTCCCCTCTGATTTAAGGTAAAGGCAACAGAATATAAAACTCAAAATAAAATAATAATAATAATAATAATAATAATAATAATAATAATAATAATAATAATAATAATAATAATAGAATAAAACATGAATTTATTTAAATGTAATTTTCAAATTTTGAACTAAAATACATAAATAACCATTCTTTGTTTGGCTGGTATTAATCTATTTTAGATGGCACCCTCACATAATTTCACATATAAGAGAGGGGTTTTGGTTATGCAGTAATTCTTAATACTATATACACATCTGTGAAACTGATACTTTATGGTCCGTTAAATGCAAAAAAAGAACATAAAAAATTATGAAATGAATCAAGCACAAAGCTAAATCAAGTAAATAAAGAAGGTAAAAAAAAAAGTATAAGCACTTAATTGTTCTTTTTCGGTAATTTTGGTGAAAATAAACATTGTCTCAATATCTCTTTGTTTAAAAGAGTAGTACATTAAGAAAGTATACATGGCAACAACAAAAACAGTGACTGAAGAGGATGAGAAAGATCTCTTTAGACCTGAGCTGCTTTCATATGAGTGGCTTAATCACAAAATATCTGAAGTAAGAGTGGTTTTAAGCTAATAATCTCTTATTGGTCAACTGGTTTAGTTGACCAATGGTGACATATAACCAAGATGTTATATGTCACAAATTTTTCTCAGATGTCTTTTCATGTACATGTCTTCTATATCTTGCATTGGCCCTTTAACAACAATTCAATGCTATTTTAATTGAAAAAAGACTGGTACAAAATGAAAATGAGCAGTGAATTGGGCACAAAAAAATTAAACATTGCTTTTCTGTGTTCTTGTTTTTCTGCCATCTAACTTCACAGAAGCATCTCAGCTTTAACGGTAAAAATAGCAGAATAAAACGTGTTCTTAATTGCATTTTTCCCTTATTTAACTGTTTTTAGAATTAGAAAACACACTAGTAGCCTTTATTTGACAGCAATCTGAAAGGAAGGGAACAAAGACATGTTAACAGAATTAAGGGTGAAACGCAAACTGGGAATGCCTGCATCAAGGTCTGTTGCCTCTGAATACAATGTGTCTTCTGTCCTCTGTTTTTGTGTTTTTGTAGCTCCTGGATTTTGCTCTTTGATTCTTTCTCACCTAAAAAATTGCAAACTTTGATTTCTGGAAACAAAAAAGAAAAAAAAAAAGTTTTATACTGTTTGTCTTAATCCTCAATTAGGACAGGACTTATCAAACGCAGACGTACGCACACTCTCTTTCTGTCTTCACAAGGATTTTGCATTAACCCTAACCATCACCCTTCCATTATTTTTTATTTATTAATTTCTATAGCCTAACCTTGACCTTAAACCTAACCATTGCCAGTACATACCTTATCCTAAAGTTTAGGATAATGTTTGTACTGTTTTGGACCTAAACCTAACCTAACCTAAACTCTATTTACACCATAATCCTTGAACAAAACCCCAATTTATAAACAGCACTTATTCTTAAGGAATAAGAGCTTTGCACCCCATTGGTAACACTCGATCCCCACAATGTAGAATTTGTTGGAAAAATTGGCCTTGGCAATTTCACACACTTGCAAAAATGCCTCTGGACAAGGCACCTGATCCTAAGTTACTGATTGATCTGTGTATAAATGCACATATGTTTGTGAGTGTAAACATGTTACTCTGACTTGTAAAGTGCTTCGAGTGGGCAGCATGATGGCAAAGGCACTCTCTGGAGTCAGTCCATTTATAAACGCACATATTGACAACAAACCATTGAGAAAATGTTTTCTTGTTTTTTCATGAAATTCAATCATGCCGTTGCTGTTAACCCAATTTAGAATGATCTTCAGACATGATTCGAATCTTTTCTTCTATACTTATAAGAGCCAAAAGTTTCTAAGAATCAAAAGGTACTCTCTCATACCTATGAAAGTGCAATTATGTGCATTTGTGAATAAACAAATATTGAGCTTGCTGGTGAAAATATCTTTGAACTGAGTGCATATGGTGATATGCTCCATCTTGTTGAGAGAGAAGGTAAAAACAAGGGATATAACTTTGAACTATTATGATCTAACTCAAATAAAAAAGTAACAAAAATGTAACAAGTGAAAGAAATATTAGAAGAAAGGAGAAATTCATCTTTATAATTTAATCATATTACTGGTTTGTACTTTCTATCTATAGGTTGCATTAGCATCCTTGGGAGAGAGCGAAGAGAGCAGTGAGGGGCATAGACGAGCCAAACGGGTAAATGGATGAGAATTTTTAAAGAAACTGCTGGCAACATTTTTCTCTAAAAAGAAGTCTCTGTAATAATTTACTTGATCTCCAATTTGGCTTTAGGAATCCTTGTCACGTTCCAAAAGAAGATGGGTCCTGTCTACCATAGAACTAGAAGAGGAAATGGACGTGAAATACCCGCACAAAATTTCCACGGTAAAACACAGATTCATACATGTACAATAATATGTCAATTCAATGCCTATATAGGGTTAACAAAACCTGTTTGTCTCTTTTAGATGTACAATGACAAGACACAAAATGTACAACATGAGTTTCAAATAACTGTAGAAGATGAGTCCGAAGGACTGTTCAGCATTAATAAAGCAACTGGGGAAGTCTATGTACATAAGCGCCTCGACAGGGAAAAGAAGAAATCCTATCATGTGAGGAACAATCCATCATTATTAACACCTGCTATGATAAGTAGTCATTACAAACTGTGTCATCTGAATAAACTATAATCAACAGATCACATTTGATGTCTGGGACATATCAGCAGCAAAAAAAATTGACAAAGAACTGTCTTTTGATGTGGACCTAATAGACATAAATGACAACGCACCTAGGTTCACTAATGAGTTCCGGAAAAGTTACGATGTGATGGAAAATACGGGAGTAGGTAAGTTCAGAAACCTGCAAACATGTCAAAAGTCTGCAGATTTTCTAAATTATGAAACATTTCTTAAAATACATACAGCAAAAATTATAAACATGCTGTTCGTTGATTTGAACAAAATCTCCGGCTTCTAACATTGTAATTTCTTGATAAATTTTAGTTTAGATTAATGTTTGTATTACTATCTGACAAAAAATTTGACACATCGGTTGTGTATTCTTACACAAAAAGGAATTCACTTCCTTTTTATGAAGTGAATTCCGCGAATCTTAAAAGGTTTTTCATGGAAATGTGGGAAAAATAATGACTGATCATTTTCATAATTTTCTTTGTCTTCCAGGAGAATACCTGCCAGTGTTAATGACCGCTGTAGACGACGATGAGCCAGGTACAATTAACTCAACAGTCGTGGTCACTGTGAGTAAACAAAACCCGGCTGAACCAAAGATTGGAGTAAAGAGTATTGATGACAGACTACATCAACTTGTATCTGAAGGATGCTTTGACTATGATGTAGGTCTTTTTTTTCATTAAAATAATGTAGTTTTTGGAAGTTCACACAAGCTAAAATATGGTTAACTTTATTTTTCAGAAAGCAAAACAGTATTCAGTTGTTATTAATGCATCTGATCGTGGAAAGCCACCCCTTTCCAGAATTGTGACTGTTACACTCAATATTAATGACACAAACAGCCATCGACCCAAGTTTAAGAAGAGACAGGCAAGAATTACTTATGATATCAATGTTTTGTTTTGTTTTTGTTGTTTTTGTTTTTTTTGTAAATTCCACTAAATGTATTATTTCTTCATGTTTTTAGTATGAAACTGAGGCTGAGGAAATGCAAACCCGTGAAGATATTTTAAGAGTTGAAATAGAGGATAAGGACTCTCCCAACACTGACGGCTGGCGAGCCAAGTACTTTTTTATCAGCGGCAATGAAGATGGAATCTACAAACTTACCACTGACACTAAAACAAATGAAGGGGTTCTTGGTGTTGCCAAGGTAAGTTCACCAATTATTAGCATAAGTATTATAAAGAGTTACTGAACATCTACATTTGTGTCTTCTTCAGGCGAAGAATTTTGACATAACTACTTTGGTAAATCTGCAAATCGGAGTTGAAAATATTCAACCTTTAAAAGTCTGTAAAAATGGAAAATTAATTGAAGATTTAAGCCTCCTTCCACCAAAAGATTCTGTCAACATCACAGTGAAAATGATTGACACTAATGACGCTCCGGTGTTTGACAAATATACTGAAGATGTATACCAGACAGAGGAATCGGAGGAAGGACAGGTGCTGTATACTCCTAAGGTTAAAGATGTTGACTCCTCTAACATCAGGTATGTTCTCAACGAAACTGCATTCATGTTCAGCATTATTTGTTTGCTTGGCAACAAAACTACTTATAAGGTCAATCAATAATGGTTAGTTAGCTCTCTCACAACTGATCATCACTTGAGTAAGATTTGTGCAAGTGACTTATCAATATGCTTTAATAAATCATTATTATTTACTATAAATAACAAGCTGCATGTTATGCCATTATGCCTCTTCTAATGGTTTGCCCCAACAACTTTAGAATCTCTGAGCTGGGGTGATTGCAATGTGTGGGTTTAATGTGCCTGTCTTATATTTATATCACAAGAATTCAGACATATAGACGACAGTAATTTCTCTTTTACTAAAAATATTTTGTGGTTGAACACTGATATAGATCATTTATTTTTCTTCTGATGATCAAATTGACCTACTGTTTGATTTTCTTGTCCAGGTTTGAACTGTTAGAAGACCCTGCTGAATGGGTGACTATAGATGACAAAACAGGAGCAATCACAACAATCAAGAAGATGGATAGAGAATCACCTTATGTAGATGAGAACAATATTTACAGAATTGTTATTGCTGCCATAGATGATGGTATGACAAGACATTTCTAAACATTTGCAGCTACAATCAGAAGGCATAATTTATTAATTATTTAACTGAACTGAAACGAATTACCTGTTCTTATGGTTTTCAAGGTTCACCTCCAGCCACAAGTACATGCACAGTCAGTGTCCACCTCAGGGATATCAATGATAATATTCCTACGCTGCTCAACAAGACTGTCATTTTTTGTTCAAACAAAGCTGACAAGGTCATGGTGCGTGCTAAAGATGCTGATGCTGAGCCATTCAGTGGGCCCTTTGGTTTCTCCTTGGCAAATGATGAAGAACGCTGGAAAATAGAACCTGAATATGGTTGGTTCACACCTTTAAAGCTTCACTACCAAAATTGCTAAAATAAATACTCATTGCTGGGCCATAATTATTTTTCTTTATGTTATAAACAGGTGACGAAGTTAGCATTTTATTGCGGACAAAGCTTCCCAATGGTAACTATTCTGTGCCACTGGTGATTCAGGACAAGCAGAATAAACCTGCTCAGGAGAGTTTGTACGTTGTGTTGTGTGACTGTGTCGAACCTGGTGTGTGCGTTGGACCGAAGCCTCTGTCAACTGGCATTGGTGTTGCTGCCATAGGACTAATTATTGCATCACTGCTTGTTTTTCTGTGTGAGTACAAAGCAGTCAATTATTTATATGTGTATATATAATTGAAACCAAATATTTGCACACATTACGTAAAAAAAAAAACACGTACACATTTTTAGACACATTTTTAGACACATTTTTTTCTTACTGTTTTGCACTCTGCTGCACATAAACTGACCAAAATGTATGTAAACGTCTGAATTCAAAGAAAGTTCCAATAAAACTTTCAAAAATGTTCTCACTACATTTTCTGGTATTTAGCAAATAAAAATATATATTTTTTGTAATTCTAAAGATCCTAAAGCAAGAGAAGCTTGCCCTGGTTTAACTCAAGGGAGTGACATTATCATTTTATTCAGTGTATCTCAATGTATACTATACATGGTAAAATAAATTAGATCAGTTCTTACTCACATTTAAATCCATTTTATTCACTTTACATTAACACACAATTTAAAACTCATGGCATATATATTTTAGGTTTTGCTTTAAAAGTAAATGGAATTCATAAACTTGGTGCTCAAATGATGTTAATGTGTCCACAGTGTTGTTCTTTTTGCTGAATCACAAACGAGAAATATTTGCGATGCATGAAGTGAATGATGAATGCAAACAGACTTTTGTGAAGTACAATGAAGAAGGACCGGGCACTGATTGCAATGTAAGTTGTGGAGTGACTGTGCTGACAACAGAGACTGCCAACACCACATCTTTGGATTGTTCTCGTTAAACAGTTAACATTTGACATTTTAGCATCAAATCTCTTAAAGATATGCATATAATTAAACTGTATTGACATACATTGGATTCATTGTACATTTTTTAATTACTGGAAATCTATTGGCCCAGTTTTACTTGGAAAATGCCTTCAGATGACATTTGTTGTAAACTGGTCCTATATAAATAATTTAAATTGAATGGAGAGTTTAACACTGTGAATATGATGCACAGCTACTGCAAACACAAAAGGTATTTTTCCCTGCTATTATTATTTTTATTTTTTTTTGTCAGGCTGCGACCAAAGTTTTAGCATCACAGACTACACAGAGTGTGACAGATGGCATCAAGCTGGGCCACATGGAGGTACATGTCAGTAATTTTAGTTGTTAATTTCTGTTAAAGCCTTAAGCTCAGTCAGTGTGTGTAATTACTCTTGACTGAATGAAAGCTGTATGTAAGTTGTATTGTTACTATTAATGTTGTTGTGGTTACTGATATTTTTATTAGCTAAATCACAGAGGAATGTATTTGTCTTGAGGTCAACTTAAGTGTTGCAATATGTAATACTATGACATTAACAACAGGTATATCTTTTTCAATTTACATTTAGCCTAAAATTAGCTTAGCTACTTAAATGTGAGCGCAGCCCTTTACAGATCATTGTCTTAGGCACTTTCAAAACTGAAGTATATTTTAGACAAAATATACCTGTTGCTAGATTACCTTAATAAATTATATGGGCTCTTTCTAACAAAATCGTCAAAATCTGTTCAAAAGAAGTATATTTTGTAACTTTTTAAAATAAACATTAAAAGTATAAAAAAAATATTTTGTTTACTGAAAGCATTTATAAAGAAAGGTTTGAAATTTCCATGAAATCTCTGCTTCTAAAAGTGATTAACTGGTGCCTGATACCTGTAGTACTTAGATTCTTCACCAGAAGGCGTGAGACAAGTAAATAATTTAATCTAGCAGGTTTTTTTTTTTAAATCCTAAACTTTTTAAGCCATCGATGCTCTCAAAATACAAATGTCAAATTTGATGTGTTTGCCTGCTTTATTCATTTTTTGTTTTCAACTAGAACATTGAGGCCTCCTCAGCAATGGTCCAAAATATTGGCACAGTCAACTCAACAATCATTAACGTAAGCAACCAGTTTAAATATTCTCTTTTGTATCAAAGCTTGAGCAAATAAAATTTTCATGTAGTTCTTTATGTTGAGTCTGGAGTAATTTAGCTTCATTATAATGTATGTCCACAGAAGTACTCAAACATGAACACCTGGGATTCTCAGCAGCAGGGAGGCTCCCACAGAGGCATGAGGGAGAATTCCAGAGTAAGTAATTACGGCTATGTTGTTTAGTGAAACTGTGACCGAATGTTGAATTACACAATACAATCTTTTTATCCACAAGAGGGTGCTCAAAGAAATGTTTTTGAAAATTGATTGCAAGCTAAAACTTTCTTCCTTTCTTTCTTTCTTTCTTCTTTCTTTCTTTCTTTCTTTCTTTCTTTCCTTCTTTCTTTCTTTCTTTCTTTCTTCTTTCTTCTTTCTTTCTTTCTTTCTTTCTTCCTAACATCATAACTCATCCATACACACACATTCATTATTTGCTGAAATTGTCACAGAAAATAGAGATCCATAAATGGATACTTCACAAAATTTGCATATGTCTCCAACTCTTTTGCTCTCTGCTGCACATTTGCCTACTGCTGGTTATAAAGTATTTGTTTGTATTACTGCATTAGTTAAAAAAAAACAAAAAAAAACATTATATTATTTTAACATTTAATAGTGTTAGGCTTGATGAGACAAATTATGCTACTAAAAAATTAAAAACCAAAAAAATCCTGCATAAAAAAAAAAAAAAAAAAAAAACACTTTAGTGTTTTCTGTGACTTTTTCTGTGAAGAAAAGTTAAAAGATGAAGCTAAAGATTGTTATTTTTTGTTTGTTTTTTCAGCGCTCAACATGGGCATACAACAAGAGAGGCACAGTTCAGGTAAAGAGACCTCTTCATTTACATTGTGTTGCAAAAGCATAACCATTCCCTCATTTTTACCCCGAAACTTTGTCTCTTAAAACATATTTTATCACATGAATACAACAAACCTCAACATCTTTATTATGATTTTATTTTTAAAATCCAAGTGGTATATTGATGTTTAAATAAATATAATATTAATAATACATGATTTTCGATATATTTATGAAATTCATAAAGTGTGACTTAAATTTGTGTTAAAAAACTAAAAGCCAACTAGAAGACTTTTAGTAAAGGAACTGAATGTATATAAATGCAAAGAAACATGAACTGAAAGACAAAATCAAGTTGTTCACTTGGAAATAGGCGTTCCCACCAACACCAGCTGAGACCTTCCTCTTTTTACAGTGTTCAGTTCTTTGGGAAAGGTCTGCCTTAAACATCGATTTTTAATCATTCTTGAGACCAAACAAATTTCTCCTCCTCTGTCACCCATTGTAGGCATGAAATAAAAACAAATTCACAAGTGTTAATGTGCATTGCGTAGATTGTGCAATCTGCAGATTGTTTTTTGGTAAGCTTTTTTTGGTAGCCTAGCTACTGTTTTGGTGGCAAAACATCAGAGAAGAAAACTTTTGATGTAATTTTGAAATTTTTAGCTAACTTCAAGTAGGTATGTCTCCAGACGAAGTAGGCGTTTCCAAAGTAAGGGGCTTCTCAAGAGCCACAACTGACTGGACAAGCAAAAGAAATTAGGCTTTTCTAAAGGAAAGCACCTGATTGGACAAAAAAAATCTAGCGCAACACAATTGCACGGTGTGATCACCTACACTGTATGTCGTATTATGTTAATCTAAAATCAGAATAAAATGCATTAAGGTTGATAGCTTTATTGTAAAAAAAAAAGAAGAAGTTAAAGTGTTCACATTAATAAATACTTATGTAATCAGATTATAATAAATGTGTAAAATATTATCTAAAAAATTTGTACAAATTTGTGTATTCATCTGAGCTTTCTTTTGGCAGAGCAACTTCACCTTTAACCGTTCATTAAGTATCTGGTCAGATAATTCTTTTGTCAGTCTACTGGAAAAGGTAAGAGTTCTTTTAACTCATATGTTACACATATGACAGTGTTGAATGTTTTTCAATAATAAGGGACTTCAGTGAAGATCAAATCAAATAAAGCCAAAGACACAGTGGTGCAATTGATAAAACATTATGATAAAATTTTATTTTTTACCATAATCACACTAAAGACAGTGATTGAATCTCCTGCGGAGTCACAAAAAAATAAAAAAATAAAAAAAATAAGCTGAGTGTCAAGAAGCATTGGTTAAAATTGGGTTTGAGTGTTTTAGATTCATGTTAACGTGACATTTTTTTCTTTTTTAAATCCCATAGCATCTCACAGTCATTGATAGTGACCAAACAAATAGCTCAGGTGACCAGGTCAAGATTTATCATCACGAGGGGAATGGCGACAGTTGTATGTCACTGGATATGGCGTCATCTCACGACCAACAGGATGACTTAAGCTTTTTGAATGATCTCGAACCACAATTCAAGACCTTGGAAAAGATCATTGGGCCGAATAAGTCTAAAGTTCTAAGAGAAGTCTGAAATTTGAAAGAATGCTGGAACCAAACATTCATCCCAATTAAATCACTCATGCCCTTTAGCTTGGTGTTAAAAATGGATACAAGTAGACTTTTTTTATAGTTGCATCATCATCATAGCTGAATTTTGTACATATTGTACATATACATACACATCATGCACCTTTAAAGTGAAGTACCACACACTTGCATTTAAACACTACAAAGAGATTGTGTGGTAAAGCAGCTGCTGTAGGAAGCAGGTCATGCTCTGTTGATTATGAAAAGTTGCTTTTTGTTAGACTTTGGATGTACTTGTTTGTGTCTTACTTTCTTAAAGCGAGCAAAATTGCTTCAATTTTGACAACTAACATATGAATACTTGTGGACATTGAGATTTTAAAAAATTATTTGTTCTTTATATAAACTTTTTGAAAAGGGTATTTTATGAGGATGAACAAAAAAACTGGGTAAAGTGAGTAATATATTTTTTTATTAAGCTGTGCACTTGTTCATTCAATGGTGAGGCTCTAGAGGGGAAATAATGCTGGACATCTGACAAAGTTTCATTTACTGCTTTTTTTGTGATATAAGCAATTTATCATTTTTGTTTTGGATTGCACATGTGTTGTGTTATTGACATTGTTCAACATTACAAAGAAATATTCACAGCAATAAAATGTGAATGTGTTAAGATTATTCTCCAGTTTCCATCTGAACAATAAGAGCATTTTAATTGGGTTATTTTGTGTTCTTGGCTCATTAAGTTTGTTAATAATCACAGGTTATAGATCTGTGTGTCTTTTATCTGCCGACGCTGAGTCATACACGAAAAACACATAATGGTGCTTTCAGTTTGTACTCGAAAGTCAGGTTTTAAGACTTTTGGCATTTCCTGGGAATGCCAAAAGGATGTTTCTGAAAGTTTGACTAGAAACACCAACCACGTAAGGGGTTGCTAAGCTGCTGACAGGTCAATATTCAATGCGGCTCTCATACAAAAGAAAAAGAAAGATAGTGAGAGTTTCCAACTTATTGGCACTTGTGACAGTATATCTCATTAACTTTTATCACACACAGCACTGTACAACTTCTGTTTATGAACATCAGACTTTTGAGAAAAATCAAACACAGAATAAGCACCAGGCAGAAGGAGCTTAAAGACGTGCAACCTTCTTGTTGAGTGGTTGAGTAGACAAAAAATTATAATGTTGTAACATTTTTGTCAGTTCTCAATAAACAACTTGTCAATAATCTGTGCATGTCAAGTTATTAAAATGTGTGTTTCTCAGTCCAGCTACAGTTCCAATTTAAAGTCAATGTTTGGTTTTGGTACCACTCCTCTTATGCTCTCACAGACGCAACACAGGGAAAGAAATGCATAAAAAGCCTAAAATGTTCTTATTAGTAAGTTATAACATGGTTGCTTTTGTGAACTTAAGACGGCACAACCTACATGAGACTGTGCTTAGCTTTGTCTATGTTTGTCTGTTTTTTTGTTTTTGTTTTTTTGTGCTGAAGTTGTCCTAACATCACAATGGTAAGATATGGCTCTAATGAGGAGCAAGTGCCCATGGTACTTGCACGAGATTAGGTGTTCCTAAGCAACTTTATTTTGGCAAACTGTTGTGTAATTTGACTATCCATCCATCCATCCATCCATCCATCCATCCATCCATCCATCCATCCATCCATCCATCCATCCATCCATCCATCCATCCATCTTCTTCCGCTTATCCGGGGTCGGGTTGCGGGGGTAGCAGCTTAAGAAGGGAGGCCCAGACTTCCCTCTCCCCAGCCACTTCTTCCAGCTCCTCCGGGGGAATCCCAAGGCGCTCCCAGGCCAGCCGGGAGACATAGTCCCTCCAGCGTGTCCTGGGTCTTCCCTGGGGCCTTTTCCCGGTGGGACGTGCCTGGAACACCTCACCAGGGGGGCGTCCAGGAGCCATCTCAACTGGCTCCTCTTGACATGAAGGAGCAGCGGCTCTACTCTGAGTCCCTCCTGGATGACTGAGCTTCTCACCCTATCTCTAAGGGAGAGCCCAGCCACCCTACGGAGGAAACCCATTTTGGCCGCTTGTATCCGAGATCTCATTCTTTCGGTCATGACTGAAAGCTCATGACCATAGATGAGGGTAGGAATGAAGATCGACCGGTAAATCGAGAGCCTCGCTGTTTGGCTCAGCTCTCTCTTCACCACGACGGACCAGTACAGTGCCCGCTTCACGGCAGACGCTGCGCCAATCCGCCTGTCAATCTCCCGCTCCCTTCTTCCCTCATTCGTGAACAAGATCCCTAGGTACTTGAACTCCTCCACTTGAGGCAGGACATCCCCCCCGACCCAGAGAAGGCACTCTACCCTTTTCTGGCTCAAGACCATGGCCTCGGATTTGGAGGCACCGATCCTCATCCTGGCCGCTTCACACTCAGCTGCGAATCGCTCCAGCGAGAGCTGCAGATCACGTCCTGATGAAGCCAGTAGGACCACATCATCCGCAAAAAGCAGAGACACGATCCTAAGGCCACCAAAACGGATCTCCTCAACACCTTGGCTGCGCCTAGAAATTCTGTCCATAAAAGTACTGAACAGAATCGCTGACAAAGGGCAGCCCTGGCTGAGTCCAACTCTCACCAGAAACAAGCCTGACTTATTGCCGACAATTTGACTAGCAGTTAGTATATGTTGCTTTAATAAAATTCATAAATAATTTATCCATATATATAGAGAGAGTCCATATTTTTCATTTGGCTCCAATATTGAGAATTGACAGTACAGTTTGTAGCTTTGGACAAATTTCTGTAAAACATTTTTGAAATTAATTCTTATTTTTAAGGTAAAATGAAGGGTTTTTAAATAGGTTGCATTTTTTAAAATTGAAGACAATCTATCATTCCCTAAATAGTGCTAATAAATCAAACAAATTGCAGCTAAACAAGCAATCTAAACAAAATGCAGTTTTTTAACAGATCTTTTGGATTTTGTCTAGTCAGTCACTTTCATCTTAACAAATTTTTTCCAGAAAAATGGCCTCTTCTGTTACCACCAAGATGTTGCATTGAGGAAGATACAACAAGAAGACTGACATTAAAGTCAACAAAAGGTGACTCTTTAATACCTCCAGAAATCAGGACAGAAACATATTGCATGAAAAATAGTGGCTGTATATATATATATATATATATATATATATATATATATATATATATATATATATATATATATAAATCATATTCAAGCGTTATTGAAAAACTATTGTCTGGCATCAGGAGTCTCTGCTTACAGCTTAAACTTACAAAACCTGCATACGGTTGTCTCCTAAAAAACCAAGCTTGTCGAGTTCAGACTTGTCTACTTGGAATTTGAAAACAGCCAAGTTTATTGTTTTCTGATTCGGTCGTTTCATCTGCAACCTTCCTGTGATAGTTCAGATGGCATTTTCACAGAATTTTCCTGCACAACATGGCAAAATCCTTACTTCCCCCTTTGGATGAGGAAGGAGAAGCAAGGATAAATGTAACTTATTCTCTATAGTTATTTTAAACTATCATAAAAAAATCAGTCACTGTAATTAAGTTGGGAACTCAAATGTCCTCCATTTCAGACCATATTGCTGTCTAGTTTCAGTTCCTGCTCCAGTATATTGTGGAGTCAGTGAGTACCTATCTCAGGAATGACGGCATCTTTCTTGTACTGCTGTCAAGAAAATATTTTTTACACGATTATGATTACTTTACATACAAATAACATTCATGTTGGTTGCCTGTGGTGGAGCTAAACGTTGCTGAAAAAAATAATTACAATATGCCAAGCAAAGGTGGAAAGACCTGTTTTAGCATGTTACCAAGTGCCATTCAGAATGCCATTCAGAAGTGGTACAGAGCGTAAAATGCAAATTCAAACCGGCCACACACACCCCCAACTTAAACAACAATTCAACAACCTTCTGAATCTGCATTTGTTTCTTTGAACTGAGATTATTTATGATCTCATATCATTTATGACACAATATGTTGGCACTCACTTACTTTGTCCAAGTTATTTTTATGCAGTCAAACTACCTTATGGCAACAGGTGCTACAATGTAGTAACTCATATGTTTGAGGAACTGAGTGTAGTATGAAGTGCTGTTGGATCTTCTGGACTTGATAAGTCGGTATAAAAGCACAGGCCATTTACATGCCATTAACATACAAAACATGAAGTGAAAAAAATATAAATATGAGATGCTAAAAAAAAATAAAAATAAAAATAAGTTATGCTTAAACCATAATAAAAAAGTTTTCAAGTAATTTGAATAGGCCAGAGAAACTGTATTTGTACTTCTCTATCAATACATAATCGCCAGTTCCTGTTGATTTCTTCCCACAATACACTCTGTTTCCCTTCCAACCAGTTTAGTGTTTTGTAAACTTGGCAGTTTGCCTTTTTTTCTGAGTCACATTTTTCCTATGCAGGTGTTGTCTGATTTCACACGTTATCTTTTTCTTGAGAACTGATATCATCAAGGCTATGGGTGGTGCGTTTCAAAGAAGCTTTTAAACTGAATTATCCCGAGTTTTGAGAGTTTTGGCTACTTTTGAGAGGTGGAGACATGTAAAAAGTTAATTTATAGGTATTATTGAACTAACTATTGATTCTGATAATGTTACAGGAGTCAGTAAAACAACTGGCAGAGAAGTTTCTATATTCTTGCAATATTCTTAACAGCAAAATAACTCTGATTTCCCAAAATAAAATTCAGAGGACATAAATCCCTTCAAACATCATGTAACTGTGCATATTCCTGCAAGAACCACTACTGCGTACATAATTATATGTTCACACAGTTAGGCATAGTGATGAATCATTATTCACAGCACAATTAATCGGATCAGATTTTTAATTGAATGGCAGTACTACTTTTAACATACAAGAAAAAACTGTCCAAAACAAACAATTCCCAATATGCAATATTGTAAAGGCAGCATATTATAGATATATGGAGTGTTGTCACAGCTATCCATATGTGTATAAACCTAAATAAATGGTAATCATGGATGAATTTGTTGAAAAAGGCTGGAGCTGAGGTTCCCTTGCTAACATGACAAAAACCTAAAGTTCTTTTGAATAAATTATGATTTTAACCACTTATCACAATTATCTGTGATTTGCAACAGCAAACATTAACACAGTAAATATTGCAAAACTGCATATCAAACAGGAACATATCAAAATTAACCTCAAAATAGTGCATTTCAATGGTCATGTAATAAGACCTAACATTTAGAAACAAAGTAAAACAACTCTGTGGTACATGATCTACATTATCTTTTGTTAACTTCATTAGCTCTTGTACAGAACTGACAAAAAGATGGAGCTGCTGTTGGAAAGTCTGACTGGATCCTCCTCTGCAGTGATGGAGTGCTGCTCTAGCCATGATTAAGACAAAGCTGAACCACAAGGAGAAACTCTGAATGTACCGTTCATCTCTTCTCACCTACGGTCATAAGATATGGATCATGACTGAAAGAATAAGGTCCTGGAAACAAGTGGCTGAAATGAGAAATAAGATGAGACTCAGTGATGAACATGGAAAGGGGAGTGTTGGGTAGAGCCACTATTGTTTTACTGTTATACGTTCTTTTTTGAAATGGCAGTAAAATTTCAAAGTAAAACTTTATTTTTTTAAAAATCTCTATTAAAACATTTAGTAACACATGATACTGTCAACATAACACCTGAATTTTCATGAATATATAGGACTGTTACTATGAAATGTCATAAATTAGTGTCATGTCAGTCTTATGCACAACCCTCCAAATAGATTGTTACCAAACAATTTTACTTCAAACCATGTAGAGCAAGGGGGTTGGAAGTAGGATAATGGGTTACACATCGCAAGTTCATGGTGAAGAAATAACTAAAGAAATTGTGATTTACCTGTGAAAGAATGAAATCCTGTATGTGAGAAGCTAAAATTATCACATCCATTTAAAGTATTTGGTTTAAAACAAACATCCCGTTGTTTTAAACCAACCAATGGGATGGTTTAAAACTAAGCCTCAGCCTTGAAAAACCAGTTAGTAATTCAATTAAAGTAAACACTGAAAGGTCAAAGTAGAGACAATGGTTTACTCCAAAGGAGTAAGTTTAGGTTCTCACATCTGGTTAAACTGCTTCCTGTATCTTCCTCTGGAGGTTTCTTTGGTATACAAAAAGGAGAAGACCCTACACCTGTTCTTGCTGGAGGAAGTGTAACTGTTCTGGTTTAGGAATGCTTTTGGATTCCTCTAAGCTGAAGGGTTTCACTGAGAGGGATCTGTTGGTTTCCTTCCTGGAACTGATTCAACTGCTACTGAATGTCAAATAAGTGAAAAGTAAATAATGGCTGGACAATCACAGAATGAATGGATGGAGCAGAAGTGGTATATTTTTTTATTAATATTTTTTTTGTTATGTAACATTTTACTGTTTGTCCTAACTAAGGTTATATATAACCTTAGTAAAATATTTTATTAGAAGTCCAGAAAGTCAGACAATATAATGATTTTTTTGAGCACTCGATAAAATAAAAATATATCACAACTGCAATTCACAAAGACAAGAAAACATAAAAATTATACTTAATTTTTTTTTTGCTTGTTGGCACATAAGTCGCTTCCTTTAGACAAAACAGAGCCATGTGCAGTTAATGTTTTAGAGACTGATGAATGGACACCTCCCACATTCCCTCCTACTCAACATGTCCTGCTACTAAAGCCCACATTTGTACTTGGGTAAACTTTCACTTTAGCTTCTGGTATGAAGAACACCACCGAGTTGTAATGCCTATCATTAGATCAAATATGGAGATAAAAGTCCTGTGTCTTCTCATGATACTGGTAAGAACTAATCTTAAAAATTCATCTTTCTGCACATAGATGGTTGTATTTTAGAATGTTGCAAAGAGATTGCATGTTTCTTTTTTATCACTTCCTGATAGCTTCCATCATCACTTTCGCTCTGAGTAAAAAAAGAATACAAGAAAAAAAAAAAATCTTATCAACATTGCACATTTAATAATTAGCATGTTACCCTAATAGAGACATAGAGACTGTTACATTTTAAGTAATATAGGATGATTTAATAATTTGCAGAGTCTGGGAATCCATTTGTCCCCGGCAGAGTTTTTGTTGCGGCAAAAAAGGAACTGGATCATACAAACCTTCACGATCGATGAAAGTTACAGTGGGACCTTTCCATATTATTTGGGTAAAGTAAGTATTAAAGTATTAAGTTATAACTGAATAAGATATAGATATATATAAAATAATATATAAGGACAAAAAAAGTATGTTATTCTTTGTAATTTAGGTTGAAATTGATTCCAGTTTAAATGTTGTGGAAGTCACTGGTCAAGGTATGAATGAGGAACCTCGAGATTTAATTAGCCTAAATGAAAAAGAAGGACATGTTATAATCAAGGGTCCCGTGGACTATGAAAAATATACAATTCTGAAGGTAAGAGGAAGAATAATGCCCATGTAAATCAGACAGTTTTTTGTGTTTATATGATTTATTGTTGTTTCTTTATTTAATTATAGTATTCTTGTATTTTCCCTTAGCTGATACTTCGGGCACAAAATAAAGAAAATCATACATTGACAAAAGTGGGCGTTAATTTTGAAATTATTGATGCAAATGACAACCCCCCAATATTTAACAAAACAGCATATGAGATCACCATAAATGAGTCAACAATACAAGGTAAGAATTTCAATCATTTTTATGAAGTTTTGGCATGACTAAATATAACACATCTTTTATTATCTGACAGGCACTGAATTGATCAATGTTACAGCAACAGACAGCGACAGCAAAGAGGAGTATAAGATTTTTTTTTTTAGTATAGACTCAGTTATTCCTGAAACAGAGGACTTGGAATTCACCATAAATAAGGTGCCTTATTTTGGTAATGGCACCATTTCATTTAAAGGATGCCTGGACTACAAGGTGATGATGCCCATAGATTGATGAAGTTAAAGCAAAATATACAATTGTATCCTTTGTTATTTTACATGTTTCAAATACATTTGCTGTTTTATGCAGATATATTTTAAAAAGGAGTAATTTATTTACCCTACAGAAAGCAGACAAATACACTATTATTGTGAAGGCAACAGACCTTGGAAAGCCAAAGCCACTTTTCAGCTTCACCAACGTAACAGTCAACATAAACCCCGGAAATAGATATCGTCCAATGTTTACAAACCAAACTGTGAGGAATTCTGAATTTCAATTCCTGATGTAAGCATTGTATTTAAATTAATTGAATGTCTTTTATATTTTTGTACTTCAGCTTCCAGTACGTGTGAAAGAAGGTGAGGAAAATGTTATTTTTTCACGTCTACAAGTCAAGGATGAAGATACCAAAGGTACAAAAGGTTGGAATGCAATATATGAAATCCATGGAGACAAAAACAACAACTTCAAAATAAGGACTGATCCTCAAACAAACGAAGGATTACTCTATGTGAATAAGGTACTTTTCCTCTTATTTCACATACAGCTGCTCTTTCGCAATAATTCACCCCATGTATTAAAAAATAAAAATTGTACTGTCTTAACAAAAATTCATTTGTATGTTTTTGTAATCGGATTTTGAAGCTTAAAGCATATGTGCACCTTTAAAATTTAGTAGGAATTTAAAATTTAGTTTTCCATTTTATGTTGCATAAGGTATCAAAAATATTTAATATCTGCAAGTACTGCTCAGTACTTGCAGATATTAGCTGAGCTGAGCACTGAGTGGAGTTTTCTCCATGGTAAACTTTGAATATTAAATAATGTACACATACCATATTTCACCATAATACATTTCCAAAAACTATAGGTTTTGGTATTTTTGAGAAAGCAAACGTGTAAAAAGCACAGAACAAACACAAAAGATTAAATGACTCACAACTCAAATCATATCAATTGATACATTATAGAACAATTTCAGAGAATTTGAATGATAGCACTGTAAGTTTGTGAAAATTGAAAACCTCCAGCAAATGCAAGAAAAGCAAAAGATGCAATCAAAATGTAAAAATTAAAAATCCTGTAAAAGCTATTCCATATCACATATAAATGATTTTGTTAAGAAGTTGAAAAAATCTTTGTATTGCTACTGTTTTAACAGCCACTCGACTATGAGGATGAATCCTCAAAGAACATCACAATCACAGTGGAGAATGAAATTCCTTATTTCTCATGCAAAGTGATGGATCGAAACACCTCAGGCCTTTGGAAAATAAAAACAGACCCCAGCTTTTTCAGTGGAGCGTCTATGAGTAGAAGGAGTGATGGAGGAGGGACTGATCAAATGACAGTAGTCGTAGAAGATGTCAATGAGCCTCCAGTCTTTGATGAACTAAAACCAATTTCTCTGCCTAAAAATGTGGAAGTGGGCCATTATTTAGGAACAATTCTTTCTACAGACCCAGATGCCCAATGTACAGGAATAATCAGGTAAGTAATAATAATATTCTCAACCATACACACAATCCACGTAAAAAATAAATATCCTTAATGTGACAAATATACTGTACAATTCTGATGGAAAAACAAACCAATTAGTGGTTGTGGGGGTGTCAGGGAATCCAAAAGTTAAAAAAGTGCACTACCTTTAAATTCAGGTTCTTTTACATCCTCTGGAGGGCTTTTCTGATAAATAATTATCTTTTTTTTTACTTCATCATTTTAAATCTTCAGTTTATTACTCTTGTGAAATGATACACCTACTTTATGTAGCCAGTTTTATTTATTGTCACCCTAACAAAATGTAGTTTGATTTAAACCGTGGTTACCTAATGAATCTCTGGTAAACTTTAACAAAAAACTGACTGTTTCACTGTTATAACCAGCATCTGCAGGCCAATATTTACCTCATTAAGTCTAGTTCATCACAACTTCTAAAGTTTACCTTTACAAAGTTGTTGTTACAATTAGCAGCAGTACTTGAAGCTGCTTTTCTTCTCCTGATTTTGAGTAGTCACAGGTGGCAACAGAACAATGTTAGTTCTGTTGCCACCTATGCCACCAAAACAAAAAAAAACAACAAAAAAAAACAACTTTTTTTTCTTTGGAAGATTACTTTTTAGTTAACATATTGTTTGAGAATATTTTGAAAGTAAGCAGCATCTTATGTTTGATGCAGTGTATTTTTCTCCATCAGTACGGAATGAAATTAATTTATTGCAGTGCTCAGAATGAAGACGTTAATGAGGTTTATTTTGAGCAATTTGTAGTTGGTTTTCTTAAACCCTTTTAAAGTATGGAATACCAGGAGATGGCAGCATAGTCATGAGTGCTCCAGCAAAGAGGTGAAGTATCAGAAATCTGTTTTTCCGATTTTAGTTTAACTTTATCAGATTAATGTCACACTATGGGTTGAATGTGTCTGAATAATTATTCATGGTCCCATTTTCCATATTACAAATATCCAACATTTAAACATGGCTATGAATACTTTTGAGATACTGCAATGAAGTGCAAGTCACTCATTGGTGTGTTTCAGATACTCAAAAGGTGAAGATCCAGCCAATTTGATTTCAGTGGACCCGAAACAGGAAAAATAACCACAGCAAGTATCTTAGACAGAGAGTCACCCTACGCTAAAGATGGAATTTATGTAATCACAGTGAATGCTGTTGATTGTGGTATGTTCATTGAGAGTTTAAAATACTTTTTCGTAAAAAGTATATTTTTCTCATCACAATTGTACAATGTGTCTGCACAAGGAAGCCCTCCTCAGACCGGCACAGCGAGTCTCAGCATCTACATCATTCGTGAGAATGACAATGCTCCATCTCCAATTGTAAACACTTTTGACATGTGCCAAAGTGACGAATCATCATGGGTCAATGTCACAGCTGTGGATCCAGATGAGGACCCATACAGTGGGCCTTTTTCATTCAAACTTCTTGGAGATGTTAAGAAAAAGTGGAGGATTGATCCTGAGCAAGGTGAGGTGTGCCTCTGACACTCCTGGAAATAATGCCACTGCTGTTTGAGCTGTGCTTTGGAATTCAATGTTTTCATACCAGATGTTGTGGCTCAACCACAAACTTCAATAGGTTTAATTGGTATTTTTTTGTAAAACAAGAACATAAGAAGTACTAATTGCAGTTTGCCACAAAAGAGGAATACAACTAATGTGAAAGCATAATAGTAAGGCATCTTTATACTTTAGCTGTGTAACAGTCTAGTAATCAATCTAACCAGCATAAATAGTTCATCTTTATCGATCTCTGATCTTCTAGATGCTGTGAGTCTATTGCCCTTTTACTTCTGAAAGCCTAGCTTGCCCGGATTTTGTTTCATTATGACCTTTCTTCATTTTGCTCCTCTTAACACAATTCATAACAAATTGAGCTGCTTTACAAAAATAATATACATGGCTAAATGTTCACAGGCTCCATTACATAAATCCAAATAAAACAAATTGAAGTTTGTGGTAAAATGTAAAAAATATCCGGGGGTATTAATATTTTATAAGCCACTCTAAAAGGGGATCATCGTTTGCCCCATAACATAACAAGACACATATTTGTTTTGGACTTGCAGGGTATTCAGTCAAACTTGTGAAAGGACCAAACGTTTATTCTGGACGTCACAAGTTGAAGCTAGAAGTGTCAGATTTTCAAGGAAAGAAAGCTCTTCACGACTTATCAGTTACTGTGTGCAAGTGCTCTGATGCGACCAAGCCAGACTGTAGCCAGAGAAAAACTGCTGGATTCACAGTAGGAAAAGGAGCGCTGGGAATATTATTCTTCTGCATTACATTAATAATAGGTATGACAATCTGAATTTTTTTATGCTATTATTATTATCATCATTAAAAAATTACAAATAAAAACAGCAGCAATGTAACACATATATTATATTTCTTCACACTCCAGGTTTGTTATTTTTAACATTTTTTGTGTCATGTAAACTTGAGACGATACCAATGGACGATGGTGAGCCTGTGCAACACTTAATGAAAAGCAACACAGAAGAACCAGGAACTGATTGTTATGTATGTTCTTTAAATTTATGTTGTTTTTTTGTTGTTGTTGTTAGTGTTGCCTGTATGTCTTGTAATTCAATGATATATTAAAATACTGTGAGAGATCCTATTAATTTAGAATGGAGAGACAACTTTGAATACATATATTTGTAAATCTGAAATCAGATTTATCAAAAAGTCAGTAAAAAACTTGGCAATTTTATTGTAAAACTTAAAAAGTATAAATATTTTTAGGTGTCCTTCAACTCACTAAACAGCAGAAATTATGGACAACAAATTCAAGTATCTGAAGATGTAAATTTGTCAATGACACCGGTAAGTGCTGTTAGTTACTCACTAATGTACTGCAATAATATTTTCTGAATATAATTTTCAAAGAGGTTCCTGAATGAAAAGAACTGTTCAAGTTTATTTTGCATTTGTTTCATTACAAGAACCCCTCATTCTACTTAGTTTGACTATTTTTTCTGCTACTGAAAAATCAATGCATGTTAAAACACAATTAAACCTTAGGCCGCTTAATGAATTTACAAAATGGATCGCAATTTTTAGTTGACTCTTGACACACTCTTGCTATGGTTCTGTTCAGAACTTTATATGTAGTTATGATTGATTTTAAACTTTTAATGAGTTATAAAATTATACAAGCTAAAACTTCAATAATTTCAACAATTCTACATTTTTCTCTCATCCAAAAACTGTCAGAATTAAACATACACAGTCAAAAATATTGGCTCTACTACACTATTTGAATAAAATTCCTTGAGATTTTATACATTTTTTGAAGCAAAAGGCAAGGTCCTGGCAAGATTCTGTTTATTTCCTATAATTTTTCTTATCATAAAATAGCATCGCTCATTTAAGCCATATTTACATTTTATTTGTTGCTCATTCACATGTGAAATGTTTTTAAATTTTTAAAGTCCTCCCCCTCCTCCTCAGGTATTACTGGATTCTGTCATTAAAGTCCAAGCCTGCCCGAATGTGATCAAGTTCAATCAAGACAGAGGCAGTTGGGCAAAATATTCTGTGGCGGTAAACCTATTACTTTTATTGCTATTTCTTGTCAAATACTCTTATTTTAAAATTTTTAGATATATATGCCTTGAGGATTGATTAACTGTTTGAGCATTTTATATTCAAGTCTTTCCGTGAGCACCGGGATATGTCTACTGAGGGTCTGTCTTCAGGCATGGGGATCAGACGTCAGCTGGGAACACTAAAAGAAGGGGTACTGTATCATATTTCTATACACTTATATTTTTAAAACATTTTTATATTTTACATAATTGTATACAAAATATGTTTTTATCAGTTATTCATTGTATTTTGTACTTAAAATAATAAAACTCCTTTTACAGGCCTGTATGGAACAGACTCATGAAACTCTATTACTCATAGCCCTCACAAATATGCTGGAAAAACTTGAGACATCAGGTGAGGAATTTGATGATTATGAACCCACTGTGTATGATGATGAGGGAGACTTGGTAAAAAACTTTGAACTTGATGCCATCTCCAACCCTGAAGATCCCTTTGACTCAGAAATGGAACTGGATTCCAGGTTTTTACCCCTTGCATCAGTCTGTTCACCTGACTTGTTTGCCCAAAGCACAAAAATGTAAGACAGATACTCTGGCCAGAATGATTGAGAATAGGAGGGCTACTTCTTGTGTTGTGTTTAATGTTTAGCTTTTCTACACCTTTCAAGTAATCTTAAAAGATGCCAAGGCCAACTGAATTTTGCTTTAACATTTAATTGTTTTAAACAATTTCTGCCAAAAAAATGGACTGCTGTTAAAAAAATGACAATGATGTTTTCTTTGTATAAAGAGACAAGTTATAGAAAGCAAACTTGATTACCATTTAAACATATCAAAATAACAAGACATAGTTCAAGTTTAAAATCTATATGTTTTTTTTTATAATTCAGCTGTATTAAGATTTTTATCTCTTTGTTGACCAGAATTTAAATGTGATTCATTTGAAGAGCATTATTGTATACAAAACAAAAGAAATAACTATTTTTATGTGCCATTGTCAAGTGTCTTTAAAATACATTTAGCAACACTTCATTATTTTCTGATATAATGTAACTTTCATGTGTAAAAATGTTGCACAGATTAGGAGTTTGCATGTTGTATTTTGAAAAAAAAAATGCTGTTAAAAAAAACAATAAAGAATAAACAGAAACACTTGTTACTTTACCACTGAAGAACCTTTCTACTTGACTGAGTGACATTTGTGGAGCTTCATTGCCTTGATAAAATGATGAGTTTACACACTGCTAGTTGTAATCCACAAGAGGATTCTGGTTTCTGTTTTTTCAAAACATACACAGCAGAAAGAAACCTTTTCCCACCATTTTTATGAGCTATATTGGCCTTTATTTGATAGTGAAATTACAGGAAGGTGGGTTGTGACTGAGGGGGAAGACATGCGGCAAAGGTCAATGGACCAGGACTCGAACCATCACAGACTTTCTGTTTGTGGGTTGCATGATTTACCCCTGCACCACTGCAAGAGCAGCCTGGTCATAGCCTCTCTGTGCAATTCTGCTAAAAAAAAATAATCTTATTTCCAGCACAGTTTGGGCTTTCTCTCCTTCATTTGGAGTAGATTTTCTACTTGGCCAATCAGTGAACAGAAGGAAAAGTTGTGAACTTTCTGTGCATTTTTAGAATTGTAGTCTGCTTTGAAAGGAAGAAGTTAACAAAGCCATTCAGTCTATGTTGGTCAAATATTGCAATAACATTAACAGCTTCCTTGTTTGGACTGGTACTTTTCTCCTCACGGTGGAGGATGTCGTTTACATCGCAGGCAATTTCTATCATGGGACTGGCGCATTACATATGTCACGTACAAACAATAACTGAGAGCCCAGACTCTCTGCAGTGTGCAAATAGCATAGAACAAGGGGCTGGTTTTTACCAGGCTGCCATCTTAATTTTTATCTCGAATTAAGGAATCAAAATAATAAGTTGAAGCCAACTTAATAATTTTTCCAAAACTCTACAATGCTTTAATTAATGTGTACTGTAAATATCTCTGATTACTGTCTGAATTAAAAATGATCTGTTTCTTTGGAAGAATCTTGAGAGAGTTATCTTAATAATGTCAAGATTATTACAAATAAATGCCAAGCAGATTTTAAAGTCACAGATCAAGGGACATTGTACTTCAAACAAAGTCAGTAGCAGTATATATGAATGGTAAAAGTAAGACTTCATTCATGACAATGTTGGTATCTTGCTTCTAGTTGCCTAAAGGAAAAGAAATGCTAATTTATCAAAGACAAGCACATGATCAAGTTAGCCTTTGTAATTGTACCACACCTTTTGCTTGTAAGAATTTTAACTTCCTATGTGAATTGATCAACGTTTATTTCAAAATACTCAGCATGCCCATGCTCAGCAATGATGCAAACAACTCTGATTCTATTAGAAGTCTTTGTTTGATAATTAGGAAGTAGTTGACTGATGTTTTTGATTGCTGTTCCAAAGTTATTGAATGCTTTTGCTTATATGAAGTATGCTCATGTCTATGTTGATTTAAGGCCAAATGTCAGCTATAACTATTCGGTGTGACTTTCTTTCACTTTAGCTTCTGTTGTACAATTGTTTTTTTTTTTTTTTTTTTTAAATTTTGTATTTATCTCTGTATTTACAACTGCAGTAGGACGTTGCTTGTAAATATAGAAGTAATAATGAGAAACTGAGTATTTGTTGAATTAAAAACAAATTATGTGGGCTAAAGCAAAAATTTTGTTTACAGATTTCTTTAAAAAAGCGTGACTAATCAAAATAGCAAAATTTCAAGTGAATTGACAATTGCAAAAAAAAAAAATGAATTCAAAGTGACATACTTTTTTCTGCAAAACCAATTTGCAGAAAACTGGGGGGTTGGCTTGTTTTATATTTCCCAAGCAAGGTGTTGTCTTGTCTGGGAAAGACAACACCCAGGCAAGACAAAATTATTTTATGAAGAAATAATTTTCTTCAGAAATTATTTCATCACCGCTGCCAGTAACAGGTTACTAAAGACACTGTAAAACAGTTTTATGACACTCTGTTTTGGCTTTTCCGGCAGGTACAGTCATGTGAAATACGTGATTAAACTGGCTGGCCTTTCATAGAATGTTAAAGGCAAGATATGGTGCTGCTTGCTGCGTTGAGCATGTAAACCACATGAAAAAACTAACATTGAATGTTGTTAGTGCTGAAGTTCTTAACAGGAAGAAGAACCCATAAATCAAATTCTGCTTAAAGGCCCATGCAACATTGAGCCAGCCCTCGTAACGATCCTTCAACTACCTTTTAACAGTTCAATGCTAAGAAACAAGAAATGTTCAAAAACTTTACTAATAAAGGAACATTTGTCTCCCAAGTCAAAATTATTAATGAACATGTAGAGCAAGTTAAAATCTACAAATATCTAACTACAGACAATAAGACAATAAACTGTGTTTAAATCATTGTGCATAAAATAAATGTAGGGAACACCAACAGAGGATCCACTTTCTCTGAAAACTTAAAATGTTGAGATAGCATTCTCTAAATATTTTAAAAATCTCTTTACAGAGTGCTTGATTGAACTTGTTTGCACTTTTGAGAACAGAGCATTATTATTTCAACATTCACCCCGACATTGTTGCGTAGGGCAGAAACATACTTCCAACTGGTTGTCTGAGTCACAATTCCCACCTACCACTACTCCCTATAGTATGATTGTTGAACATGACATTTCCAAAGTGGGTGCTGTTTGTTTTTTTACACCCAATATTTTTTTTCTCCATGTGAATAGATACATTTGTTGTTAAAAGGTGTGTTCACACAGGAAATTGTAGACACTATTAAATTAAACTGAAAATACTTGATTCTCCTAGTAACATTTTGTTAAAAGTTATATAAACCACATGAAAAAAAACTGGTTTAAAATGGGACATTTAAAATAGTGCAAACTGTAATTGGTAATTTTTGTAATTTATGATAAATAATAACCTAGACAGCTAAATCTATATGTTCGGCTCCCTTGTAAAGATTTGTAGAATTACATAAACGGAATTAATCTTTGTAGGTGTATTCTGTCGGTGTGTATGCATATCGGCATAAACATGTCATGGCATGTGTTATTACTGAAACATCTTTGAAAAGTTAATGAAATAAATATATACAAAATTTGTGTTTACCAAATGCATCAGTGATACAACTTATTGACAATCATGATGTTCCTGACATAATAAAGCACGTCTGTATTTTATATTACCGTAATACCAAAAGATGGCAATGAAGCACAATAATCTGGTACAATCAGTCAGATTATAACTGACCACCAGTTAAGCCCATGTGCCTGGCACTTGGTAGACATTAGAAATTCAATCGACATGTGCACCACTCCTAAAAGACCAATGTGACTAGCACTCAGATATCAAAGCAATGACCCGATGACAGACATGAATTATTCCCATATTATCCATGTAGATAATTTACTGACCTCACCATGATAAATGCTTGACACTCAAAGGGAAAATGGCGGTTTGACTTAGTTTGTGAATATTTGTCTGCAAATTTCTCAAGTCACATACGTAGTCTGGATGCAGCACAATGAATTCTCACTCTTGATTCGAAAATACAAACAAGATTTAGAGCAGAAATCCAACTAAAGAGACATAAATAAGTTGAAGGCTAAATCCCAAAATCCCATGTTTTTCACATTTAGACTGAAACAGTACCTGTCTGTTAGCAACTGCAGTTTACCTATTTCTATTTAAAGGATAGAAGCATAGCCTTTTTCAGTTTGTTTTACTTAATTTAAGTGTCCAATAACTTGTATTTATTCCTGACTTCTTGTTTCAGTGAGGTCTGAAACAGAGGCAACTTTCTTTTACCAACTCTTAGATAGTGAAAGAAAAGTGAAAATGCAGTTCTTCTACATCAAACTTGTACTCATTTTAGTTAATCTGTGTGATAAAGAAGGTGAGTGAATTAAATTACAAATAATTTTCCCAATTCTACAGTAAGAACAACAGTCAACAAACTGGAACTGTGATAAGTAATGCTGAACAACCTCGGGGAGATTATAAAATCCTGCAAGTTCAATGTTAGAGATCATCACAAAAGAATGGTGTCTTGTGATTTTCACAACGCTCATTTGTTTTCATAAGGTGAGTTTGAAAAAGACGTTAAGAACACTTAAAAAGCAACGTCATTTCTAAGGAAAATAATGGGTCCATAGTTCTTCAGATTATGCACACAGTAACACACACCCAGTTTCAAAGTTTTTTGTAATTTATCTTAGTCATCATTTGCCAATGATCTAACATTCCCACCCACTCAACTTGTCATATTTTTAAAGCTCACATCAAGATCCAACACTTGTCAGTGAACATATTCAAAGACAGGCTGGTGTGTGCAGGACAGACAACGTATTGTTTGAATCCAATATGGAAATGGAAACACTCTGTCTTTTCTTTATCCTGGTAAGTGCTAAAGGCTTCTGTCTTTTTAACTCAGGTGTCACCATCACTAATAAACAAGTTTTCTTATTAGGTAATTATCTGTATTGCTTCATAATAATTTTATTGTTCTGTTATTTGTCTGAAATTATTTGAAAATGTTTTACCAAAGTTATATAAGTTTATGCGATATGCACAGTGTCTTGGACTCCAGCTGTCAGCATCAGACATACTGAGGCGGCAAAAGAGGAACTGGGTAATAGAAACCTTTACTTTTGATGAAGGGTATAATGGACCCTATCCATTGTATTTGGGCAGGGTGAGTGCTGATAGAGATAAACATTTAAATGTCAAGATGGAGGATCACTGTAAAACCTGCTAATTGTGCTTCTTGCAATCCAGATTAATATTGCAACAGATGTAAGACTTACTGAAATACATGGGCCAGGTGTTGACAAGGAACCTCTGAATTTATTCAAAATTGACAACAAGACAGCAAAGATCTGGGTCATGCAGCCTGTGGACCGTGAGGAACATGATCAATTTAAGGTGATTAGTAAAAACCACACATTTGAGCAATGTGTTAGAAGAAAAGCAGTACATACTTGTGTGCTTTAGTTATAAAAGTGCTTTTGACTATGAAATGTACTTTGTGTCTCAGCTGATATTTCAGGCATTTAAAAAAGAAGGTTATGTAATTGAAGAAATTGGAATTGATATTGATATTATTGACACAAATGACAACAAACCAAAATTTAACAATGACATGTATGAGGCCACCATAGAAAAGACACCATCACAAGGTAAGATTCTCATTTTGTGGACTTTATTACATTACTGAAAGAAATAACAATTATTTTTTTATAGCTACCAACAGTGAAATATAACAGATCTCAACTTATGCTATTTGGCAGGTAGTGAGTTGATCACTGTTACAGCAACAGATTATGACAGTACCGAGGTGAACAGGAAATTTAGCTTCAGTATAGAGCGAGTGAGTCCAACTCCACAGAACTTTGAATTCATTATTAATGAGGAGCCGGATTCTGGAAACGGGACCATTTCATTCAAAGGGTGTCTGGACCACGAGGTGAGAGCAATCATAATACAATAAAGTTGTTACAGAACAGAATAGCGTTAAACACTGGCAGAATAAAATAAAATCTTTGAATTGAATTGTCATGATTTTTAGGAGCATTTATTAATGTTTGCTCATTCGTATAGTTGTTATATGAAGTCAGCTAGCAATCAGTATAATGCACATCCATTCAAACTAAGAATTTCACTTAAAACCCACTTCTAGAAAACAGGATAAGATATTTTGTTCTACCAGAAAAGCCACAAATCTTCACACTTTAAAACTGAATTTTCTGTCTACTCTTTAGAAGGCACGCAATTACACCCTTAGTGTGAAAGCCACTGACCATGGACAACCGAAACCACTCTCCAGTTTTACAACAGTGACAATCAATATAGAGGACGGAAACAGACATCTTCCAATGTTCACAAAGCAAAAAGTGAGTGTGTAAACATTTTAGCTACAAATTCACAAATTTACAACTTTTGAAACTATCTAATGCACCATATTTAACATTGTTTTACAATGTTTTAAGGGCGAAGCAAGTGTAAAAGAAGGACTACAAGGTGTTCTCATTTCTCGTCTGCAAGTTACAGATGAAGACACCAGAGGTACAAAGGCCTGGAAAGCAAAATATAAAATCCAAGGAGATACAAACAACAACTTCAGAATTAATACTGATCCTGAGACAAACGAAGGTCTACTCTATGTGCAAAAGGTAGCATGCAAAAGTTCCTTCACACTTCTCATTCAGTGCACATTCGAAAATATATACTTTGCTCAAGGGACTGGCGACTAATGCAGAGTATACGCTGCCTGTCACATCTTGATTGATGGATCAACATACAAAACAACAAAGACTTGAGAAATATTTTCAAAATCCATGAATGCATTTTTTGTCCAATAAGCCCTTTCCTTAAGATGTCTTATAGTTATCTGGTATTACAGTTGTAGCCAGGGGCTCCGCCAGGAATCTTGATCTAATCTAATCAGCCATGCAGATTAGGCCCCTGCATGGCTGCTGTTACAATTTTCTTGAGTCTCTTTTGAATCTATTTGCCCCCCCCCCCAAAAAAAAACAATCACAATTTTAAAGGTTTGCAACTGCTTTGCTTTGCTCTTTGGTCCAATACTGATAACTAGCACAATATTTACTGCTCTTAAATTTTACGTCCAACAGTCCACATACAGTATGCAAGTGGGGGCTTAAATGTTTTCTATTAGTTTTAGATGACTGGAATGTCTCTTCCCACGAGCAACAGTCAAAAGCAAATAACAGTTTTTTCATAAGAAACAAACAAAATATAATAGTTTATATTCATGAAAGGCAAATTTGAGTTTGAGTTTTATATCAATTAATACAAAAGTCGATCAATGAAAATTCTACAGTCGCAATCCACAGCCCAAAATAAGACAAATCAAAATGTTCAAAACATTTTCACTGTATTTTTTTTAATATCCAAATGTAAACACACTTTTACTAAGCTATTGTCAAAAGATGACCTTTGAATATTTATCCCTTTTACAGGCTCTCGACTATGAAGACGATCCTTTGAAGAACATTATCATCTCTTCAGAGAACGAGATTCCCTACTTTACTTGTAAAGTCATAAACCGCAATACTGCTGGTCTTTGGGAAATTAAGACTGTCAATGGTAGTACTTTCAGTGAGGCACAAGGTGTAACTGGAGCAAAAGAAATGCGTTTGTCCACCTATCATCTGACAGTGAACATAGAGGATGTCAATGAACCCCCTGTCTTTGATCTATCAAACAAAACGATTACCGTATTTGAGGATGTTGCGTTGGGTTACTATTTGGAGACACTAATTGCTAAAGACCCTGATGATAATGGTGCAAATCAAATCCGGTAAATAAAGATGCCATTACATGGCTGTATTTAAAGAGTATAACACTGGAGTTTTTAAGTCTAACATAACCATATAAAATATCTTTCATATGTTCCAGATACATGATTGGAGAAGATCCAGCAGGTTTTGTTACAGTGGACTCCAACTCAGGAGAAATAATCACATCAAAGAGTTTAGACCGAGAGTCACAGTTTGTTAAAGATGGACTGTATGTCATCAAAATATATGCCTCTGACAATGGTATGACCAGAAAAATATTAATACTTCTTAATGTTAAACCCCACTGGAAATATTGACTAATAATGTAAAATGCTGTTTTTTGTTTAAGGTGAACCATCCCAGACTGGCACAGCAACACTCAGCATCAATATTATTGATGTAAACGACAATGCTCCATCCTTGGACAAAAGCAGTATTGATATGTGCCAAAGAGATACAATCTCATCGGACAGTGTCACAGCTTTAGATCCAGATACAGAACCATACAGTGGGCCTTTCTCTTTCAAGCTTCTTGGAGTTGTTAAGGGCAAATGGAGAATTGAACCTGAAAAAGGTGAGATCTGCTCCAGAAAAAAAACACCTTCAGATCTACAGGAATAAAATGGGTCACATAACCAGCTATGTTTTTTATTTTTATTTTTTTAGGCTATTCCTTCAAGCTTGTGAAGGAACACAATGCTTCCCATGCAATTATGACTTTTGGACATTATGAATTGCAGCTAGAAGTGTCAGATCTTCAAGGAAAAACAGCTGTCCATAACTTGTTAGTTAGTGTGTGCAAATGCTCCAAAACAACAAAGCCAGACTGCAGACTCCAGAAAGATACTGGATACAGACTCGGACTAGGAGCATTGGAAATTTTATTTTTAAGCATTATTCTGTTCATGGGTACGACTAAATCTAAGTCATTAATGTCAACAGAATCCTAATAAACTTAGAATAATATACGTGTTTATATTTATGTTGTGTCTGATCGTCACACTAGGCTTTCTGCTTTTAACTTTTCTGATGTCATGTAAACCTGAGAGGATACCATTCCCAGATGACATTTCGGGGCAATGTTTAATGATGAGCAACACAGAGGGACCTGGATCTGATTGCAAAGTAAACTTCCTAACTTGAAGTTATCCCTAATTGTTTGTTGAAATACAATTCACCTAAGAATGAAGATTTTACCGTAAAATTGAAAACATTGCATGTGCTTAAGTTGCCTTTAGGAAAACTGGACCACATTGGTCATGGACAACAGATGCAGATATCTCAAGGCAAGCCATTGATTGTGAGGCCGGTAAGTGCTGCCAACTGTTTCAATGCTCTCTAACCTATTGCATCATATTTTGATCGCGTATAGTGGTAAAGAAACTACATATATATATATTATATATATATATATATATATATATATATATATAGACAGATAAATAGATAGAGCTTCCTTTTTGTATTGTAATGGCATATTCTTGAAAGCATTATGATCAGATATATTTTATGTTTTACTTGAGAAAATACAGTTCAGTAAAATGTCATAAATCATTGGCCCCACAATTTTTTCAGGTGTTAGTTGATGTCAACTCACAAATGAGTCAGAACAGGATCAGCTGCCAGCAAGGAACAATCCTTGAGATAAATTCTTCTCTGATGGTGAATATATTTTTATTATTATTGTTATTTCTAGTATGTGTTTTTGTTTTAGAGTAATTCTAAAACAAAAACATAATTTTGCTCACAATATTTTTCATGATTTTTCTGTTTTCCTGTCTTATTGTCAAGACAGTGGATCAGCAATGGATGATTTCCCATGGATCTTCTACTTCAGGCATGAAGAAGAGAGATCAGCAGCAAGGAATAAAGAACCAAAAGGTACAATTGTGTATACTTACACTTTATTACTTTATATAGCTAACTTAAAGTGGAAATAAAAAATGCTCAGACGCCTATTTTTGGTGAATATTTCTTAGGGAAATATATTAGAAACATCCTGTTTTAATAAATAAGCACACCTTTAAATTCTGCCTGCACTGACAGTATCGTGAGTGGTTAAAATAAAGCTTTGTTGAAGCATATTTTGATACACTCACAACATTCAATTTTGTTGAGATTATTACGGGATACAAATATAGTCAATTTGACTAACCTGAAAATAAAAGATCCTTTCAAAGAACTTGCCTTAAATTAGCTCATCTCTATCTTGTAGCTATCGCCTTAGTTTTCACAGAGTTTACAAAGGTTAAAACTGATCTTAATGTACAAAGATATCTGTCATGAGAAGGCTTCAATGGTGCCTCAAAGTTAGTATACATAATTTAATAAAATAATATATAAAATTACAGGGAGGATAAACTCTTCTAGTCTTGTGGAAGAATGTGTATAACAGTCTAATATTGTTATATTAGAGTAATCACTAATCACTAAGTAATCATCAATAGAGTGATTACTCTATCAGTGATTTCCCTGCCTTATATTTCTAGGTAAAACTGGGAGAAATCATGAACAATCCAGAGTCCTTGTGAATTTTAGCCTAGTTTTAGACTCTGATGGAAGGCAGAAGAATTGATTCTTCAGAATCACAAAATACAGACAAATATTCAAATATAAATATTCAAATGACAGCAAAAGAATATCAAGTAAGCCAAATCAGACACACATGCAACCACTCTGAATCTGAAAAAGGTTGGCATAGATCACCGCAATCTGAAAAACTGGGAGCATAGAGTGTGAATTGCTGAAAGGCATGTTTATTAAAGCAGACTTAAAAGAAAAATAAATCAAAAAGGGCTTAAACAGGAAATCAAATTGAACATGTGAATACTTACAAAACCAAGCGCCTTTCAAACCATGCAACTTTTGTCTTTTTTCCTGCAATATATATATTTATTTATTTCAATTGAATATGAAAAGTGCTGCAGCACATCCACAATTTTTAAATTCAGCAAAAAACTGTCTTACTTGTTTTGATCAAAAAAAATTGTCATGTTATCAGAAGTCTAAAGATACAATTTTTACATCCTCTGCATGTTAATATGAACAGAAATGTATTTCATGAGTCATTTATTGTATTCTTTTAAGCAAAAAAAAAAAAAAAACATACTCAAATCCTCTTCTTCTAATTTATAGGTTAGGATACTACAAAGCCAACATGTTTTGGAAGATCTGCATAATCTAATAAAAGTAAAAGTACTCACTTTGGAGGAATCGGGCAAGGAGTTGGGTGATTATGAACCTGTCATGTATGCTTATGAGGGAGACTCTGAGCACAAGTTTGAACTTGATACTCTCTCTGACCCTGGAGTTTCTTTTGACCAAGACATGGAACTGGATTACAAGTTTTTACCTCTGGCCTCAATCTGTTCACCTGACATTGCTGCCCAAAGCACAGAAACTTACTTCTGTAAAGAGCAGAGTTTGGTACAGCAGGACATATTTATTTTATAAATCTAATGTTTAATCTCTTGATTTTTGTAATGCAAGCAATCTTGAAATCAGCCATGCTGTTAAGTTATTTAAAAAGTCTAAAATGGTCTTTGTACAAAACTAAATATGTAGAAGTGGACTTTTTGATGCAATTATGCCCTAAACATAGAGAGGGAAGCTAAAGATTAACAGCATTGTTTACATCACCTATCTGAAAAGAAACTATTTGAAGGTGGCATTAAAAGATTGTCAGCATTTGTAAAGAAAGGCCAATAAAAACTTCACTGACTGATTTGTGTTATTGGTCTAGTTAAAAAACTGTATATATGATTCCAATTCTGTTTGATGGATGTGCTTGTGCTGCTTGTAGTTCATATTTGGACAGAAAATAAAACCGCTGAGTGTTGTACTTGGGATTGTATGGTTTATTGTAAAAACAGGGAATTGTGTAAATTTATGAAAATAAACAAGTACATTTTCTGCTTATTCATTTTGGGTTACTTTACAGTTTGCCGCTCCACATATACGTGTTTTACCTCTGTGTTTATAACTCATAATAATAATAATAATAAAAAAACAATCAAAGATTTGAAATACACAACTTCACAGTGTTACTGTAAGTGACAGTATTAAGTGTGTACTGCCATGCGAACATATTTATGGCATACGAAAACAAACTAATACCCCACCCAGACAGTTCGGGAATACAATTAAAGTTATAAGCAGACTTAGTTTATCAAAACCTATCCTACACTCAGTACAGTTTCATGACAATAAAGTTCATTCTGGGAGCCTGGGAGACGCTAGATGTTGCTGGAGAAGTTATAGCACCCACAAGACAATCTTCTTCAATATTTGGTTGCTGTGATATTTTCAAGTTGTTATCCACCAATTAATTGTACAATATTTTCAAAGTACGGTCGTATTTACCATAAAAGTATAATAAACAGCTTTAAACATTACTAAATTGAACAATGTATGTAAAAATATTCTGTAACAATGCATGTAGATCCGACCTACACTGAGAAATCTCTGGTCGATGCCAGACCTTCGTTAAGCAGCATTCACATGCTGGTACCAGTATCTAGGAGTTGGTTTATTTAGTTTTACTGCCCTCTACTGGCAGAATTAGACCAAACAATGTTTATTTTGCATATTCCTGAACGAGCTCTAATTTTAATGTTGATCACTGCACATAAGTTTAATTTAGAATATAGGTTTAATGTAACAATTACTACAGTTTAATGTAGTAACCTTGCTTTAAGGGCAAAGCTCATTGCAATGTGCTTTGAGGACATGACAGTGTAGCTGGTGATAATGTGGCCTAGAAAATATCAGGGTTTTTTTTTTGTTTTTGTTTTTACCATATTCAGCCTTAAGAAGGCAAGTCTATAAATATAGCACCATTTATCAACAAGATTATTAAAAACTATGTTTATAATAATTGTAAAACATAAAATAGAAATTTTAAATAAATAAATTGAAACAAATCATGAAAGACTGACTGATAAAGAGATAGTTGCACATCTCATGTTTTCATATAATTGGTTCCAGAAGTGAGCTGCATATAGGCCAATGTGAAATAACAGTATGGCGCCAATGAATTATTAATGCTTTGGATGATCTAAAAATATTTTCAGGTTTAAAACAATTCAAGCAGCAGTGGATTTATTATTGTTCCAAATATACTATGAATCTTTCATTCACAGATATGGCAGATCTTTTTCAACTAATCATGTCAGCTGAAAAACTGACATTTTTAACATTTTTCGACACTTTCAAGGTCACTTGACTCTGGAGTGTCAAGTGACTCTGGAGTGACCTTGATACTCCAGAGTCAAGGTCACTGGACTCTGTATGACCATTGCTTTTGTATCACCAAAAGCAATGATACATAAATGTCAAAGGGCAGTCTGAAAAAGCTAAACTTTTTCTGAGATTGGTAAAATATTTAATCAAGAGATACGTTTCCATCATTTATGTTTTATACAACTCACATTCCCAAAAAATTGCAATATTACAAACAACCAATACCAGCAATTATGTTATTTTCTAAAAGCAATTGTACTCTTCTGATTCACAATTTTCCACCTCTCATTTTAATCCCTCATTATTATTAGTGAGCCTCAAATTTTCACCACCAAATAAGGAAAAATGCACTGAAAAACACTGCTGTGGGACTTTCCAACCTCTGGCTAATCATAAATCACGCAATGCCACGTAGTAGTTCTGCACCTTGTACAGCACCTCATGTTGAGCAATACTTTGAGCAGTGTGTTGACTGCCTGAAGCAAGAGTTTCTGAAGTTATGATCCCTTTTATTTTCTTACCTGGTGATTGTTTTCACCAAGATATGCCAACACAAAATTAAGCATTTACTCAGTGTTGACAGGATTTCTGTGAAAGTGCTATCTAAGCGTTGCCTAAACTGAGTAGCCAAATTACTCTCATTCAAAAAAAGCCCCCAAGAATACCATGCATGTATTCTTGCATGGTAAGGGATTACAGCAATTTAACAACAGGAAAGATATAAACAATATTGTTTACAAGAAAAGTTGTTTTTATTGAGGGTAAGATTTAGATTTTGCTTGGTTTATGTACTGTACCAACGAGCAAACATTTCAAACTTAAAATATTTAAAAAGCATTCCATGTACTACATAAGATAAATCACCCATAAAAAAGGCAGAAAAAGGAGAGTTATTTTAAAGCATAAACTAAAAACTGTCTGAGGGCAAAGCGACTGTAACATAAACTGGCAAGAAAAACACACACCAGCAAATGCAAAATAATTTTTGGAGAAATTGCAATGATTTGGAGAAAGTTTAATTATTATCAAACAATGTTTCGGATTTGTGGATCTCAAGCAAAATGATCATCATTGTTAAAAGAAATTAAATAAAATCTAACCCAGAACCACAAATGGCATGTCATAACTAAAAACTTCACAAAGTCTGGGACCAATGACAACCTACTCTTTTCATTGGCTGAACGGTTGCCAAAATGTAAAGACATTAATTTGAATACCCCGGCTGAGAACAATGTGGCTGCGTGAGAAAAGCCATGAGCATATAAACTGTAAACTTCCCTGGGGCTAAACCGAGAGGTAGGCGTACTCTAGCTTATTTATTTTTATGTTCAGTTGCTTTACGGCAACTCCCAGGCTAATTTAAAGTAAAAATGAATTACAACCTAACATGACCAACATGCAAACACACCTGTTTTTGTATCTGTCTTAACTTCCTTAACTTGAATATATGTTTCCAACATAAATTCAATATCATATGTTTGTGATTACAAGTTCAGAACATCATAAGTAGCATAAATTCTCCACATTGGTACAGAATCTGAGAAGCATTGTTACAAAATACAGACAATCAATATAGGAGTACATGACCTTAACAGAGTTTTGGAAACAAGCCCAGATAACTGAAAAAAGCAAAAATATAAATATTTTTCATTAAAAAAACCATTAGATATTCAAATGGGATAATCTAACAGGAAGAAATCCCTTTCTACTATGCCAACTGGAAATGTTTCATACCAAACCTTTTTTGTGGTTTCTTACTCAGTCACTGCACAGATGCAAACTTTGTGGGTTGGCCTCCCTAGCACTATATAAAAGTAGCCTATGCCACAGACATTCCTATCAGAGAGGAAAGAATTAGCGAGAAGCATGATGAGGAGCCTTTCCCTGCTTCTGTTGGTAAGCATTACATTTTTAAATATCCATTCTTATGTACTAATTAAAGAATAATCTAAATAACATATCAAGTTTTCTTGTCAGATCTAGGTGTGTTTAAATTTGACACATTTAGTACCTTAGTTTTCCACACCTTTGCTTTGTTGCAGGGTAATAAACATTGAGTGAGTTAAGAAAATGTAAACATATTTCTGTTACCACATTAGTTGAACTTTTAAATCTCAAATTTTGGTAATAGATCAAAGTATCATCCTTCAGTTTCAGTTCTTTCTTATATTCCAGGGAAACTTTGTTTGCTGATGTCACTTTACTTTAAAAGGAAACTGTTTTTTGTTCCACAGAATAAACCATAATTATGAAGGCATTTCAGAATGCACAACCACTTAACAGGTTCTTGGATTGTCATCAATCAGAGAAGGAAACATACATACATGTTTGATGAGTTTGATTTTAATGCTTTGAATGTTTTTTTTTTTTTTTTTTTTGTAAGTCTGGCCTGTCTCGTACAGAAATCTAAAGTGACAAAGACTCTGCCTTTAGGTACACTTTAATGCTTTATTGTAGGTGTCAGTAATGTGAGAACACAGATAAGTACAGCTGGCGAGGCACTTTTGGCAACTGCTATTTTTCTTCCTCTGCGCTTCTCTGAAGTTTTAGCATGTTTGGGTTTGTGGAACCAGAAAAAAATACAATTCATGTTAAGACAACTAAAACAATTCGATTAATGTTTTGAAAACAGATTTTATTGGAGAAATATGTGGAAAACATAATTATAACTGAGTTTGGAGAAAGTGTAGACCAGGGCAGTGAGGAGAGTTTGTGGTATAGAGAGTGTCCGCAGAGCTATGGTGCACAGCTTTATTTCAAATAGAAATGGCAGAGGAACTAAAAACCAATTTAATGGAACAGTTAATCCTACACACATAAAAAATTAATTCTGTGATCAAGAAAATTTCAACCAAATATTCTTGGAAATAAAATGATCTGTAGCAAAATCTTCCTATTATCTTAATTGGTCTCTTTAAATTCTCCTGAAGTGCGAGTGTGCCTGTCTCGGTGTTGTCCTCTAAAGAATTGGTGACTCATACAGGTGTAGCCTGCCTCTCTCTCACCCAATAACAGCTGGAGAGAGGCACCATTAATAATGTTTTATCAGTTGACTGAATCATTTACAACAGTCGTATAACATTGAATTAAATTATTTTTACGATTAATTTGTATACATTTAAAGAATTTAATTTTTTCACAACTTAATTTGTTTTTATTGAGGGTAAGTTATTTAAATTATAAATATTTCATATATTTTCATTCAAATATACTTAAATTACTAAATACAAAATGTCTAAATTAGTTAACTTTAAAATCTAATTATTAATATTGGCTTTAATTCTTGTTTTAATTTTATGGAGTCGATTTGAGGTATGCTTTGTGTCTGTGTTTTCACATAAATGAACTCACAATGAGCTAGTACCAGAATGTAAGCGTGCTAATATGTATCATTTATCCTCACAGAATCCTAAGAGATATTTCTAAGACCAAGAATGCAATGATAATTATAATATAGTGCAATTAGACAGTACAACAGTCTCATTGTGGAGAAGAATGTGTTAGTCCCCAGAATGAGGCTTCTCTTGCCCTTTTTATTCTTTTTGTATTTCTTCCAGCTATTGTGAATTTTATGAAACAAAAAAGAGCTACTATCTCTCTCCTGCTCCGTCTTTCTCTCACACATTCCTAAACTCAATTCAAACCTTCGTCCTAAACCTAAACCCTAACTCAAAAACATTACTTCTTTTGGGGACCAGGCTTTGGGTCCCATGACGTGGTTGTTGTTGAAAAAAATTGCTTTTACAATGTTCCAAATAAATGTGATCGGTTCAGTAGTTGTTTTATAATCTTTCTTTCTTACTTTATTTTTTGTTTTTATTATTATTATTATTATTATTATTATTATTATTATTTGCAAGGGGACAAGTGTTAAGTATAAAAAAAAAGAACACTAAAACTTCCCCAGATGCGCACTGAGCAAAATAAAAAATTTAAAAGACAATAAAACATATAGCAAGTTAAAATGTCAAGGTGTTTGTTAGATTCCAGCTCCCTCCTTTCACATGCCTCTGGGCAAGGCCTTGAACACGAAGTTGCCTACATGTCTGCACATTATTGTGTAAGCACAGACATGTTTATGGGAATGTCTGAATATAGTTTTAGTGTAGTGCGAATAGCATGACTGGAAAGGTGCTATATAAAATAATTCCATTTACTATTTACAAATGCAAAAATTGACAATAACACACTGAGAAAATGTAACAATTTGTAATGAACAGTAGGAAATACATGCCAAAAACCTAAGTGAAGAAAAGAAGACGAAAATAGCAATTAATGTTTGTAAGTTAACCACGTTCCTCTTCTGTATTTTCTATCTATAGGTTGCATTAACAGTCTTGGGAGGAAGTACAGAGGGCAGTGAGACTCATAAACAAGCTAAACGGGTAAATAGTGAAAATTTGGAAGGAAAATCCTACAATATTTTCCTTGAAAAATAGATGTATGTAATTGTTAACTTAATCTGCATTTTGGCTTCTTTAGGAATCCTTATCACGTTCCAAAAGAAGATGGGTCCTGTCTACCATAGAACTACAAGAGGAAATGGACGTGAAATACCCTTACAAAATTTCTACGGTACAACACAGATTTTTTATATATATATATTGGAAATACAATAATCTGGCGGCTCAATGCCTAATCAAGGTTATTAATGCAAAAATCTGCCACTCATAGTTGATTATTTGTTTCTCTTCTAGATGACCAATCTTAAGACAGCAGTAAGTGAATATGAGTTTGAAATACAAGGAGACGGTGTGAGAGAAGGACTGTTCAGCATTAATACAACAACTGGAGAAGTCTATGTACATAAGCGCCTCGACAGGGAACAGAAGGAATCCTATCATGTGAGGAACGATCTATCACTATTAATACCTGCTATGATATGTAATCATTACAAACTGTCATCTGAATAAAATATAATCAACAGATCACATTTTATATCCTGGACAAATTTACAAAGAAAAGTATTGACCGAGATCTATCTTTTGACGTGGAGGTAAAAGACATAAATGACAACGCACCAAGGTTCACTAATGGTTTTCAGAAAAGTTACGATGTGAAAGAAAATACGAAAGAAGGTAAGTTCAGAAATGTGCAAATTCATCAAAAGTCTAAAGATTTTCTAAATTCCAGAGCTTTTATGAAAAAGTTTTCATAAGAACTTTCTGGTTGTAGATTAGAAAAGAAATATTGGCAATTAAGGCTTTAATTTCTTGATTAATGTTAGTCAAGTTTAAGAATAACATTTTCATATCTAGCCAACAAAAAATGTTGGCACGTATGGATATATTTATGCCTAAACATTCTTTCAATGGAGTTCTGTGAATCTTTTTAAAAAAAAAAACAATTTTTCACAAATGTAATAACATGATACATGATACATTATATATTATTTATGTAGACAATAAATAATGACTGAACCTTTTCCAGCTACTTTCAGAATTTTTTTTTTGTTTGTCTTCCAGGAAACTACCTGCCAGTGTTGATGGACATTGTAGACGACGATAAGCCAGGCACAATTAACTCAACAGTTGTGGTCACTGTGGCTGAACAAAGCCCAGCTGAACCAAAGATTGGAATAAAAAGCGTTAATGGCAAACTACATCAACTCGTATCTGAAGGATGCTTTGACTATGATGTAGGCTTTAATTTATTAAAGTAATGTAATTTTTGGAAATTTGTGATCTATGTAATCTTTAGGTAAAGCTAAAATATGTTTAACTACATTTTTCAGAAAGAAAAACAATATTCAATTGTTATTAGTGCATCTGATTGTGGAAAACCACCAACTTCCAGAACTGAAGTTGTTGAACTCAATATTATTGACACAAACAGTCATCCACCCAAGTTTAAGAAGAAACAGGCAAGAATTACTTACGATATCAGTGTTTTTTTTGTTTGTTTGTTTGTTTTTATTTCTAATTTGTAAATTCCACAAAATTTATTATTTCTCCATGTTTATAGTATGAAGCTGAGACTATGGAAATGCAAACCCGTGAAGAAATTTTAAGAATTGAGGTAGAGGATAAGGACACTCCCAAAACTGACGGCTGGCGAGCCAAGTACTTTTTTATCAGCGGCAATGAAGATGGAATCTACAAAATTACCACTGACCCTATAACAAATGACGGGATTCTTGGTGTTGACAAGGTAACTAACTGTTTTACCACACCTTACAGAAAATGTTAATTCATAATGGACTAAACTATGAGTTCACCAATTGTTAGCATAAATATTATAAAGAGTTACTGAACATCTACACTTGTGTCTTCTTCAGGAGAAGAATTTTGACATAACTACTTTGGTAAATCTGCAAATCGGAGTTGAGAATATTGAACCTTTAAAAGTCTGTAAAGATGGAAAATTAATTGAAGATTTAAGCCTCCTTCCACCAAAAGATTCTGTCAACATCACAGTGAAAATGGTTGACACTAATGACGCGCCGGTGTTTGAAAAAATTACAGCTGAGGTATATCAGACAGAGGAATCAGAGAAAGGACAGGTGCTGTATACTCCTAAGGTTCACGATGTTGACTCTCCTAACATCAGGTATGTTCTCAACGAAACTGCATTTATGTTCAGCTTGTTTGACCAGCATTAAATTATTTGTAAAATCAATTAATAATTGTAAAATTACTGTCACACAACTGATCATAACCTAATGTGTACATTTGTGCAATTTGTGGTAATATGTATGTTTTAGGAAGAGAAAAAAAAATGAAAACAAGCAAACAAAAAAAAAACTATTTAAGTACTGTACCTCATTTAAGATATGCATATTATGCCATAATCTCTCTTCTATGGATTTCCCCCAATAATGTAAGAATCTCTGGGCAGGTGTGCTTGCAGTGTGGGGGTTTAGTGTGCCTGTCTTATAATTATATGACAAGAATTCAGACATATGAACTACAGTCATTTCTATTTTACTAATAAGGTTTTGAGGTTGAATAGTTAGACAGTTTATTTTTCTCCTAACAATAAAATTTGATTTTTATTTATTTATTTATTTTTTGTCCAGGTTTGAACTGTTAGAAGATCCTGCTGAATGGGTGACTATTGATAACAAAACAGGAGCAATCACAACAATCGAAAAGATGGATAGAGAATCACCTTATGTAGATGAGAACAATATTTACAGAATTGTTATTGCTGCTATAGATGATGGTATGACAAGGAATTTCTAAACATTTGCAGCTATAATCAGAAGGCATAATTTATTAATTAAATAACTGAACTGAAAAAATTGCCTTTCCTGTGGTTTTCAAGGTTCACCTCCAGCCACAAGTACATGCACAGTCAGTGTTCACCTCAGGGATATCAATGATAACACTCCTATGCTGCTCAACAAGACTTTCATTTTGTGTTCAAACCATGCTGACAAGATCATGGTGCGTGCTAAAGATGCTGATGCTGAACCCTACAGTGGCCCCTTCAGTTTCTCCTTGGCAGATAAAACTGTGAGCAAACGCTGGAAAATAGATCCTACCTACGGTTAGTTCACACTTTCGCTTTATTTATCAAAGCATATACTCATAGTTGGGTCATATATATTAACCTTTATGTAATAATAATAATCATAATAATAATAATAATACATTTGAATAGCAAATTTCTAAAAATGCAAAGATACTTTACAGGAATCAAGCAATATTACAAATGAAAATCAAAATAAAAAAGAAGTAAGTATTAATATATTTTACAAATGTATTTTTTTATAAACAGGTGAAGAGGTTGGCATTGTTTTGCTGAAGAAATCTGACTACGGTAAATATTCTGTGCCTATACTGATTCAGGACAAACAGAGTCAAGCTAAGGAGGAGAAATTAGACATTGAGGTGTGTGAGTGTGTCAAAACTGGTGTTTGCCCAAAGATCTTGTCAATAGGCCTTGGTGACGCTGCCATAGGAATAATTTGTGCAGGACTGCTTCTTCTTCTTCTTCTTCTATGTAAGTATAAAATTCTAAACAATTATCAAAATTATGAAAGTGTATATACTATGTGTGTGTAATATTTTCACTTTTTGTAAAGTGAAAATATGACATTTGGGTTTCCATTAGCTATAGGACAGAATCATGATTTCAGAGTCATTTCCTAAGAAAATAAAATCCTCAAGAAACGGAGCACTGTGAAAGTTCAAATGAATGTGAAATGTTTCTCCTTCCTCTGAAGCTGTTTCTTCCTTTATAGAATTTCCAGCTAGGAGACCCTTTTCTCAAAACTTAAAATATGGCACCAATAAGACTATTTATTTTGTTTCTTGAACTACAGAAACAAATACTCTGTGCCGATACTGAAAAAAGAAAGGCTATGTCACTTTTACTATATTGAATCCACTGAAATAAATTAACTGGATTCTTATTCACATTTACATCTATTTACCCTAGTTAACAGCCAATTTAAAACTCATGAGATCTATATTTAGGATTAGCTTTAAAAGTAAATAGAATTTGTAAACCTGGTGCTTAAACTATTTTAATGTCTCCACAGTATTGCTCCTTTTGTGCAAGTGCAAGCAACAAAAACATATGAACTATAAATGCGGTGAAGAATACACTCAGACATTGAGGAAGTACAATGAAGAAGGACCGGGCACTGATTGCAATGTAAGTTGTGGAGTAACTGTGCTGACTACAGAGAGACTGTCAATTAGACATCTCAGGTTTGTCCTCTTTAAACAGTTAACTCTTTTTATTCTGGCTTCCATAACTCTAAAATTTGTCTTGCATGACACTAAGGATCAAATTGTACTTTGTCTCATTCACTCCAATTTGTGTGTACAATTAGATTAGATTTAAATAAATTGGAATCATCATGTTTTTCTTAATTATTGGAATTTAATAGGGCCACTTTTACTTCAGATGACATTTGATGTGAACTGGTGCTATATGAATAACCTAAAATGAATGGAGAGTGTGTACCACAGAAATTGTAATGCATTGCTACACCAAACACAAAGGTATTTTTCCCTACTATTTCTCTGCCAGGCTAAGTTCAAACTCTTACCATCAAAGACTACGGAGAGTAATGGAGACGATATCAAGCTGGACCATACACAGGTACTTCACTACTTTTATGTCTTCATTCCAATTCAAGTCACAAACTCAAGGGTTTAATCACAATGTGTGTGATTACCCTTTGACTGAATGAAAACGTTAAACTGGCATTTGTTCCTTGTAGTATTTATATTCTTCACCAGAGGGCGTAAGACAAGTACAGAATTTAATCCAGCAGGTTTTTAGAAAAGTCCTAACTTTTTTAAACAGTTAGAGGTCTCAGAAATATGACTGTCAAATGTGATACATTTGGCGCTATAAAGGTAATTGTAAAATTAAACAGTCAATTATCTGGCTATGTTTGTTCAATGCAGCAGGAAATGCATAATACAAAATAATTACCAAGTGTAATTCAAGAATCATGTTGTACAATATTTAGAAGCAGACACAATGCTTTATTTTCAGCTTTCAAATTTGCTAAAGTTCTTTTGGTAAATTTATGTATTCAAGTTCCTGCTTTATTCATTTGTTGACATCAACTAGATCACCAACACCTTCCCAGGCATTGTCAATAGTACATAAGCATCCAACACAAAAACCAGAAATTGTATTTAAGGGTTTAAATATTTTATTTTGTATCAAAGACTGAGTAATTTTAATGTCTATTGATCTATGCCGCTATTTATGTCTGCTCCACCTTTAAACAGAACTTCAACTTTACTGTAACTTTACTGTATGTTCACAGATTAACTACAACATGAACCAAAAAGAGTCTCAGGAGCTTTCTACCTTCCCAAGAAGCAATAAGGAGGATTACACAGTGAGTAATTATGGCTAACTCATCTGGTCTTTCTCCATAACTACAGTTGTGAAGGATAGTTTTGGAGAAGTTTAAAGTAAAGCTATTTTATAAAACAATACTGCAGTCTATATGAATATCTTAAATATCACTGTTTATTTAATCCATCATCTAAAACCTAATCATGGCCATCCATCCAACCTAACAAGTCCAGGTAAGAAGAACAATAATACAAGGAGTGGCCAAGGGATCACAGTAACCCTCGAGGAGTAGCAGAGATAAATAGTTCAGGTCGACAAAATCTCTTTATAGGACAGAGATTAGATAAGCACTTCATAAATCTGGTCTCTATGGAAGAATTAAACTTTTTAAACTTTTAAAAGAAAGGCATGAGTAGTCATTTTGCAGTTTGCAACAGGGTGTTTTTTTATTCTTTCTTTTTTTGAGCAACCTCTCCTATGCTGGTCAATGTTGGGCAAGGGAAGTCTTTGAAGGAAATCTGTTGGAGGCTCTTTTAAATTTAAGACAGAATTACCAGTCAAATTCCATTTTGAACACGATTAAATATTACAGCCAGACTTACAACTGAATCATTTTAATCAAAGCATATTCATGTGAAGCAAAATATGTCCATTTCACAAAGAAATTATGGAGAGCCTTTATGAACATAAATATTAAAATGTTGCCTGAGAATGTAAGTTAGATTTATGGTCTGGACTCCATTTTGTTCCTTCTAGCACATATTTTCAAGCTAGACCATTTCATTGTAGCTCTGGCTGTTTATTTAGATGAGTTGTCTTGCTGGCCTTAGCTGACCCTTTGCGCTCGTTTTGTCCTTGTTTTGTCCCTCAAAAAAGTTTTCTTCCATGACTTTACTGTGTATCACTGTAGCAATCCTGACTTAAAGATTATTGTAAATATAAAAAGTTAATTACCTGACTATGTTTATTCATAAACATAGTCAGACATTGTTTGACTATGTTTATGAGTTATAAAAATTATATATAATCAGTAATTATTTTACACTCAGTAAAATAATTACTGAGTGTAATTCAATAATTATTTTGTACAATATTTACAAGCAGATGTGTTTCTTTATTTTCAGTTTTCAAATGTGCTAAAGTCCTTTTGGTAAATTTATTTATTCAAGTTCAGAATCAGAATCAGAATCCTTTTATTGTTATTGTTCAGAAAGACAACAAAAAAAGACATGTGCCTGAGGCTGGTCAAAGCTTGAGTAAATCAAATGTTAAATATTGGTCTGTGCAGGTATTTATGTCTGTGGTGCCTATAGACAGTACTGTAGCTTTACTATAATGTATATTCACAGATGAACTCCAACTTGAAGATAACGGAGTCTCAGCAGTTTATTCCCATCCAAAGAAGCAAAAAGGAGGATTACACAGTGAGTAATTATGGCTAACTCATCTGGTCTTTCTCCATAACTACAGTTGTGAAGGATAGTTTTGGAGAAGTTTAAAGTAAAGCTATTTTATAAAACAATACTGCAGTCTATATGAATATCTTAAATATCACTGTTTATTTAATCCATCATCTAAAACCTAATCATGGCCATCCATCCAACCTAACAAGTCCAGGTAAGAAGAACAATAATACAAGGAGTGGCCAAGGGATCACAGTAACCCTCGAGGAGTAGCAGAAATAAATAGTTCAGGTCGACAAAATCTCTTTATAGGACAGAGATTAGATAAGCACTTCATAAATCTGGTCTCTATGGAAGAATTAAACTTTTTAAACTTTTAAAAGAAAGGCATGAGTAGTCATTTTGCAGTTTGCAACAGGGTGTTTTTTTATTCTTTCTTTTTTTGAGCAACCTCTCCTATGCTGGTCAATGTTGGGCAAGGGAAGTCTTTGAAGGAAATCTGTTGGAGGCTCTTTTAAATTTAAGACAGGATTACCAGTCAAATTCCATTTTGAACACGATTAAATATTACAGCCAGACTTACAACTGAATCATTTTAATCAAATGTATAATTTCCTGCCACAAAATTATACATAATCAGTAATTATTTTACACTCAGTAAAATAATTACTGAGTGTAATTCAATAATTATTTTGTACAATATTTACAAGCAGATGTGTTTCTTTATTTTCAGTTTTCAAATGTGCTAAAGTCCTTTTGGTAAATTTATTTATTCAAGTTCAGAATCAGAATCAGAATCCTTTTATTGTTATTGTTCAGAAAGACAACAAAAAAAGACATGTGCCTGAGGCTGGTCAAAGCTTGAGTAAATCAAATGTTAAATATTGGTCTGTGCAGGTATTTATGTCTGTGGTGCCTATAGACAGTACTGTAGCTTTACTATAATGTATATTCACAGATGAACTCCAACTTGAAGATAACGGAGTCTCAGCAGTTTATTCCCATCCAAAGAAGCAAAAAGGAGGATTACAGGGTGAGTAATTATGGCTAACTCATCTGGTAAACTGCAGTATCTGAATATCTTAAAAGTGAGTGTTTAATACATCATCTAAAACCTAAAAATGGCCATCCATCCAAACTGACAAGTCCAGGTAAGAAGGACAATACAAGGAGTGCTCTAGATTTGTCTTTTGCAGCCTGAAAAGGTTTTTTTTTTCCAATGACTATACTCTAGTTAATTCTTTGCCAGTAATTTAACTTAACTGTAATGTATTTCCACAGATGAATGTAAACGTGGATGTATTGAAGACATCCACCGGGACATGACGAGAAATGCCAGATATATGGCTATATCATCTGATCTTTCTCAATAACTGTGTGATTTATATAGTTCTGTGTCACTTTGGTTCTGTTGGTGAATGTTGAGTAGCACACCACAAGCTTTAGAGCATAAGAGGGTGATTAAAGAAACACTTTTGAAGAATGATCCCCAGCCAAAACGTTCTAATTGTTTTGTTAAGTAAAGTTATTACTCATTCATACACCCACTTAGCATTTGCTAATAAAAGTCCTATAAATTAGGAAGATCCAGAAGTAAGTAAGTATAGAAAAATGGAAACTCGAACACCTGGTTGAGTTTCCAGACTGCAGGTTTTATTTTATGTTTCAAAGAATAAAATGAATTATTTCTGGAAAGCAAATAGTTTTTACTATGGTTTACATTTAGGTGATTTATTTGTCACAAAGTTCTTATGGGATTTGCCTAGTCCATCTAGTTTCAGAAATTGTACTCAGTGAAGTTTCAGATGGATATTCAGATTTTGCATATTTTTTAAAAATTCTGCTGTTCTCTGTTGTCTAATTTTCTAAAAGGTATAGTAATTACTATAGCTATTTTTACTGCATGTGAAAAAAGAAAAGACAAAGAAATTTTAAAATGCAATTATGCATTGTGCCCAATGAGACAAATTAGGCTACAGAATATGTAAAATTAAATACATAAAAATCTACCAATATGTCTGAAAGAGTACATTAGTGTATCACTGCCTAAGAAAATGTTTAGAAAAGTTAAAAGATCAAGCTAAAGATGTGCTTTTTTTTCTTAAATCAGCACTCAAAAGACATGAAGAGCACAGTTCGGGTCAGCAGACCTCTTTATTTACAATGCGCTGCAAAAGAATTACCATCTCTTGAATTTTTTCTGAGCTTCATCTCCAAAACATTTTTTTCCTGCATTCAACAAATTTCAGTATAGCATTTTATGCAAGAAATTAACATCAAGTGATATATGATGTCTAAAACAGGTTAATGATACATGGTTTGCATATATATATATATATATATATACAGTGTTTGTAGCTAAAGTTAGACTAATAGATGCTCTCCTTTTGGCCTGATAGCTGAGCTATTTTGCAGAACATACACTGTAAGACAAAATCAAGTTAATTACTTGCAACTAGTAGGCATTCCTAGCAATATAATTTGCAATGCTCCTCTCAGAGGCAGTGATAATACATAATATGATTATTGGCTGAGACCGCCCTCTCTTTATGATGTCCAGTTCTTTGAAAAATGTCTGCAAGTGTATGTATGTTTGCAGATGAAGTAGGCATTTCCAAAAGAATGTGCTTCTCAAGAACTTTTGAGGAACCTGCCTGATTGGACAAACACAATTGGACAGGATTGAGCAATCCACATGCATGACGGCCCACATGATGGCTTTATGACAAAAAAATATAAAATTGTTCAACATTCATGAACACTAATGTAATCAGATTATGATAAATGTGTAAAAGATCAACCCAATAGAAATGTATGCTGGAATTAGTGCATTTTCAATTATGTTTTTTTAATAGCTGACATTTAAGTTTTCTTTTGGCAGCGCTCCCCCTACAGCCATTCTAGAACCAGGCTTGGTAATTCTACTATCAGTGAACTTCAGAGGGTACGATTGCTTTATCTCACACATATGACAACTTTGAATATTCTACAATATAATATGTGGCAATTTTAGAAATTATAAAGTCAAAGACACAGTAGTGCATTTGATAAAATACATTTTTGTCCATAATTGCATGAAGCACAATTATTGAGTCTCTTATGGGGCAACCAATGTATTTTTAACTAAAAATCCATTGGTTAAAATTGAGTTTGAGTGTTTTATATTTATGTTAATGGGGGTTTTTTTTCTGTTTTTTTAATTTTTTTTTTATTAGAAGCTATTTATCATTCGTGATGACGAAAGAAATAGATCAACTGACTATGTCAAGATTTATCTTGATGAGGAGAATGACACCTGTTGTATGTCACTGGAGGAACTGTCATCTGGCGAACTACAGAATGATTTAAGCTTCTTGAATGGTCTCCAATCAGAGTTCAAGCCCTTGGAAAAGATCGTGATGGCATGCAATTCTGAAGTTTCCTAAAGCAGAGAAGTCTGGAATTTAATATTTCTCATAACCTCTAGTTTCTTTAGTTTGGTATTAAAAAGAGATACAAGTGGACATTTTGATAAGTGTATAAACAGAATAGCTGGATTTTGTACATAATGTACATATACAGATCATGCACCTTTAAAGTCAAGTACTGCACATTTGCATTTGTCCACCACAGAGATTGTGTGTCAAAACAGCTGCAGTTTCCTTGCTGCTGAATGAAGCAGCTCATTTTCTGTTGATTATGAAAAGTTTCTTTTTATTAGAAATTGGATGTACTTATTTATGTCTTACTTTGCTGAACGGGAAGAATTAGTTCTATTATGGATAACTTTTCAGTTGTGGTACTTTAAATGTCTTTTTTTTCAACTACAGGTACACTTTTGGACTCGGGGATTTTTTTTTAATAAAGTGTACAGTATATTAAGTTTTTATTTGTTAAGTTTGTTAATATTCTGGGTGTCTTCATCTGGTGAAACTGAAAAGACACCTCGATGAAGAAACTGACTTTCAGTTTGTACTTGTAAGTCAGATTTTTAATAGTCTTTTCTGAGAATGCTGAAAGGATGTTTCTGAAAGTTTGACTTGAAACACCAACAATAGAATGGGTTGCTAAACCACGAAGAGTTCAATACTTAATGTGTAGTACCAGGTAGAAGAAGCTTCAAAAAGTAGAACCTTCTTATTGTGTGGTTGGGTCGACAGAAAATTGTCATGTTACAGTTCTGTTAGTTCTCAATAAACAACTTGTAAAACATCTTGTGTGACCTTGTTAAAAGGTGTATTTCTCAGTCCAGCTACAGTTCCAATTTGTAGTCCGTGTTTGGTACATTGCTTCTGCTATGCTACCAAATATGCAGCATAAGGTGACTTGTGAAACATAAAAAACTCATAAAATGCATAAGAAAGGAAAATGTACTTAAATTATTTTAAATCAAAATGTGTCTGCTTTAGTCAACTTATCAAGTCCAAACTAATCTGGGACTTGTCAGACAACACACTTCAGACAACTGCTGAAGTGTGGCATTATATATGATTTATTTTCGCAAAAAGAGCACAAACTTCAACAGACTTTATATATGCAAGGAATATACCTCAGCTGAATAGAACAGAAAACCTAGATAGCACAAATGAAACTAATGAGGATAATTAAGAAAACTAAAACACTGCTACAAGAACATATCAGGAATAATCCAAAGGGAAAAAAACTAATTATCAGGACTATAGAATAAACTACAAAAAAGACATGAATTGGCATGAAAAAACCTGATGAGTAAAAGAAACTGGCAGAATACAAAAAGACTTATGGTAAACTAGAATAAACTAAATACAACAGAAACTATTCAGGAAGTGGCGCACCAAAATAACTTATAAAAGCAGACCTACCAAAAAGAACTAATAATGCAAAAACTATGAACCATACAGAACACAGCAAACCAAAACACACCAATACAAGATTGTCCTTAGCTGGGGTTTTTTGTGCTGCCGGAGTTGTGCTAACAGCACCAAGGTAAGCTATTGCCTATATGCGATCCAAAAAGATTTTTACTTCCATGCAACCGTTGCATTTAGCACTTTTTCATTAGGCTCTAGTATTGAGAACTGATAGTAGGGTTTGGAGTTTGCGTGGCAATGTGTGTGTGAATGGATGAATGACTGAATGCAGTGCAAAGCACTTTGGGATCCTCGGAACTTGATAAAGTGGTACAAGCCAATGAGCATTTGTAAAATTTCCACTTCAAATCTTTGGGAAATTTGAATATTGGATGACCAATACATTAAATAATTATGATATGGTAAATATGATCATACTTTAAAAATATTGCAGAAAAAATTTACAGCTGTCTATCAGATAATTAGACATTGTTCACAAAAAGAGCAATCCACAAAAATGTAATTGAGTGTTCTCAGAGTAGGTAGGTAGGCATACATGGAAAATTGAGTAGAACGACAAAACAGTGGTAGAAAAATGTAGAAAGCTGCAGCCTTCAGAGCATTGAGGAGCCAGCGACACTGCATGGATATAATTTTTAGAAACTATCAATTCTTTATTTTTTGCACTTTTTAAATTGAATTGCTAAAACAAATTGCCTTTCCTCTGATTTTTTTCATTTGTTAAAATGCTCTACAAAAACTGTAAATGTTTTATTCAGTTAGACTGTGTTTTTGTACTGTATAAAGGAATATGTCAAGAATGAAACACCAAATGTTGGTTTTGTTTTTTTATTTATAATAAATTTAAATACATTAAAAATAGTCCATAATTAATTATTGTCCTCTACCACCTAACGGGTTTGACTTCCTCGCTCCTATCATATTGGAGGTAGCCATCATACAACTCTCTGAGGTGGAGAATGAGTTCCTCTGTATTTTGTCCCGTCAGAGCTGAAACTGGGATGACCCGCTGTGTTACCTGGCTCTTCAGGGTCTCTAGCTTTTCCCGGGCTTGTGGTAGGTCCATTTTATTGGCAACAATAGCCTGAGGCCGCTGGGACAGACCGGGCTCATATTGGTCCAGTTCGTAACACAGGTGCTGCAGCTGGGTCCAGGGCTCTGGCGCCGAGAGGTCCAAAACAAAGAGGAGGAAGCGACAGCGCTCAATATGGCGTAAGAAGGAGATCCCCAGGCCTCGATTTAGATGGGCACCTCGAATGATGCCTGGGATGTCAGCAACTGCACACACAGAATATAAAATTATGAGATAATAAATAACTTAAAAAAGTTTGAAACTTTTTCGAACATTGATACTCATAGCCAGGCCAAGACCATGCTTCCTTCAAAAATAAATGTCATAGAAATAATTGAAATCTCATCATAAATAAGTGTTTGCTAAAGCAAATTTGTGTTTTATTTTAAAGAAAAGTACCTGCAACTTGCTCATGATCCCTATATTCAACGATTCCTACATGTGGATTGAGTGTTGTAAAGGGGTAGGCCGCCACAGCAGGCCTGGCATTGGAGATGGCTCTTAATAGTGATGATTTACCAGCATTTGGAAAGCCAACCTGAAAACAAGAAGAAAAAAAATATTAAATTTACAAGAAAAACAAAATCAAAAATGGCTCCTCAGATATAAGATCTTCTTCCCACCAGTCCAGCATGAGCCATGGTGCGTAGCTCCAGCTGAAGAACCCGCTCCTGGCCTTCCATGCCTGGGGTCGCCATCATAGGCGCCCGGTTCTCGTTTGAGAGAAAAAAACGATTCCCCTTCCCACCAGCACCTCCAAACACTGCCAAATACTCCTGGCCATGCTCAGCGAGGTCCATTATGGTCGTGCCCTGCTCCTTCACCACTGTTCCTACTGGTACCTTTAGTAAGGAAGACCAAATGAGAAGTTAGATCAGGTCATAAGCTCAAAACAAGCATATAAGTTTTTCATGATACATTTCGACTCACAGAAATGTAGGTTGAGTTGCCATTGCGACCATAGCAGTTCTTGTTGCTCCCTGACTGCCCATCCGCTGCTTTGTAAACTGGAATCACTTGGGCCAATGATTTAACAAACCGGTTGGCTGAAAGCATAGAAAATAAAATCTGTGAATGAAAGCAGACTCAGCATCGATTAATTTTTGAAAAATTTGTAAGGTATCTCATTTTCATGTCTATTTTTGTTTTAGTAAAACCTAAAAAATATATATATAACTTCTAAATAGTTTACAAGTAACTAAAATCTAAAATTCAGCTCTCCAAAAATCTATTACATGACAGCAATTTTTTTAAAAATTACTATTAAAACTTAAATATGTTAATCTGGTCACATTATAATTTGCATAATTGTGACACAACAGATTTCCAATATTAGTCACTGATACCCTCCACAAGGAGGGAAAGCTGTAAAAGGTCACTGTTTCAGAAGCTATATGTTTACAGAGGGCCATATAAAAGGGATAATAAGCACAGCCTTAAAATTATTGTAAAGCAATTCAACAGTTTTGGGCACATTAATTCCCATTCCTTGTTTTGAGCCACTCCTGAACCAGAGAAAACGTCAAAAGTGCCATACCTTTATTAAAAAAGAGTGACTGGACTATTTTTGCCAATTTTAAAGGGCGTGGTTTTAATGTTTATTCACTATGCTGCAATGCATTTTATAAAATAAATAAATCCTAAACCTTTCATTAGAGCAAATGCTCTAATGAAAGTGTTGTGGTACTAAAATATGTTCAGTCACAGTCACCAGGTACAACACTCATCATCACCTGTTGGTTTCACAAAACATTGGTCTTGATTGGGATCTATTAGGCCCATTTTTATCATTTTAATTAGATCCATGTGCATTTGTTGTAACAAATGAGACGGATGACTGACTTACCCTTTATAATGATGCTTCCTCCATCGCCACCGTTTCCTCCATCAGGTCCACCCCATTCCTTTCGGGGCTCGCTGTGGAAGCTGCAGGCACCCTTACCCCCTGAACCAGCAACCAACTTCACACGACGACAGTCCACAAAGTGACGTGTCTGTGGATGACAATATGAAAAGCTTAATAGAATACAAATAAAGGTAACCATGGAATACTGATAATTAAACAAATCTATGCTAGCTTTATATTAAAACATAAATAAAAACATTTAGCTGTTCAAAGTTAGACACTTTTTTATTATTTTAAAGGTGTTTGCACCATTTCTCATCAAAAGCAGATTTAGTTAAATAAATATTATATTAACTCTACATCTGCATGGGTATGACTAATTTTGAGTTTGAATGTAAAATACAGTCAACTAACAATACTTTAGAAGTAATGCTTTAAGCAAAGGATGTAAAATAAACTCTGCTCTTTAGTCAAGTCAAAATTAAGCAAATAAAACCCTAATAGTATATTATTTATTGTAATACACTGAATTGTATGTCTAAATAATGTAGGGCAAACACAGTTTTTTTTTTAATGTCCTGGTCAAATCCTCACACTTTGCAGAAACTTGTTTAAACATTACTAGCAGTTTAAACACATACCAACTTTTTTTCGGACAGCTCATTCTTCCTCTTGTTTCCCCGATCTTTCCCGTGAAGTGTTGTGGATGTGCAGACCTCTCTGAAGAAACCCTCATTCCGCCTCCACAGCACTGATCCTGGCGCACAACTTGGACTGAACAAACCCCGAGCTTTCTTACCTATGTCCGGTCTTAAACTGCATCTGTAAATGACCTCAGCGGAGGCTGCATTACCTCTCGACAACAGCATCAACGTCGTGCCCTTCAACATGCTACCATTCAACATGCTACCACAGTTACAAATAAACGTCACATTGACTGTTTGAACGGCTAATTTCCGCTACCATAAAGAAAAATAGACGAAAAGTAAATAAATAAAATATATAGTTAGGGAAATGATCGAGTAAACTCGAGAGATACACAACGCCCTCTAAAAGTTTTGATGTATTCGTTACATTCGTTAAATTTACACTACCAGGTGTACATTTTTTCACTGTAAACTAATGCGTCTACGGAACCCGCGCAGGGACGTAAGTCCTTTTCTTCATCGTCGACTATCTTGGGGGTTTTGCAGTTATTCTGCTGTATCTCTGCCACCTCTTGGCTCTATCCGTCACTACAGCAATTGTTGTTCTGCAGAGTTTATCTTGGACACATATAATAATAATAGGATGTTTCTGTTTTTTTCTTTCCTGGCATCGCCATCATTCAGCAATTCTCATTTAAACTCTGACAACCTCCTTTATCTTTATTCGTATTACTATCGGTCATAATAAAAGTTCATTCACAAAACAAACTTGCATGTTTCTCATATCTAAAGATCTTCTACTTCTTTTTACATCAGTGTATTTTGGGGATTTTATGTGATAGACCAGAACAAGGTGGTAGGAAATAAGGAAAATAAAACTTGTGTATTATCGATTTTTTTAATTAAAATCTCAAAAGTCTTGCTTACACTTGCAACCTTGTAACCTACATTGAATATTTACATTCCCTAATTTATGATGAATATTACTATTAAATTTGAAGACCATATCATTTAAATTATTTTATTTACATTAAGCACAATTTCAAGAAAATTGTAAATTGTATATATAAAATATATATTTATATGTCAATAAATATACATATATACATGTAATTACTCCAAGTAATTTTGTGATGTGTTAATTATTTTTAAAAGTGTATTTAATAAAAACACAATAAACAGAATGAAACTTTTGCATAAACAGAATGAAGCTTTTGCATTCTCTTTTTCATTTGTAATGAAAAATTTCATTACAAAGTGTTTCATTTTGTAATGAAAAAATCAGGCAAACTGAAATATTACCAAATCTGGGGCAATACTGAACCCTGAGTATTAATTGACAATAATTATCAAATTAAACCATGTGACTTGTGGATGTTTCTTGGAAAAAAAACAAAACAAAACATACAACCCATATCCAAAAAGGTTGAAACCAGTTTATTTTTAATTACCAAATAGTAACAAAAGACAAAAGGCAACAGTCTTCCAACAGACAGATGAAAGATTTTCAGATTTGCATAACCCACATCCAACTGGACTGTTTTCTTCTGTAGATACATTGTATCGGCAAACACACTCAGCCAACACACACACACACACACGCACACACACCCCCACACGCACACCTCCCCACCCCTACACACAGACACACACACACAAACACATTCAAAGGAGGTGCAGTTTACACTTAGAAGTGAAGCCACAACACAAAATTGGGGGAAAAAACGTACCAAAAACTCTATTCACAGATACCAATCCATTATAGCACAGCAGAGTCATGATTGTCAGAGTTGAATGGTTCATTGACTGTTTGATTGCCAGTTTCTTAACAGGTACTGCAAAAGAACTGCAACAGAACTGTTGCAGTTGTTTCTGAGGTAAATTAAGTTTTAACAGGACCACACCAATAATCATCAGATATTTCTAATCACATTTAGGAAACCAAAAGTTTGAGGTGTTTCTTGTTCTTTTTCTTCTTCATGTTTTATAAAAAATAAATTAGTAACAATCATTATGCATTAGGATGGACGGACGGACGGATGGCTGAAGCACACAAATTATACAAAATGTTATCAAATACCACACCAGTTGTACCACAGAATTGCAGAAGGTCAAGATATAAATAAGCCAAGACCACTTTACTTTGCATCAAGTAAAAGTCAAAGGAATAATAAATTAGACATTACAACCTTGTAAAACACAATTGAATGTATTGCACTTACTGAAATATGCAGGACATGACACTGCTCAGTTTCTGGATTACTTTGGCTTTTTGAAGATCACTTGTGAACCAAAAACAAACTATGTTACAGAAATTACACATTATGTTGACTGTAGCTACAAAATAAAGTGCAGACAAAGCAGCAACTCAAGTACTGAATGGCATCCTCTGAACTTTAACATAGTGGAGGTAAAAGGGGCAAAGGGGCTGACATGAGATAAAAATAAATCAGAAAATTTAACTCCAAATATTTAGCCAACTTGATCCAGCTTTTGCCAGAGACAAATGGTAAGGTTTTTCATACCAAAAGAAGCTATAAAGAAGTTCATGTGAATGACGAAACATAGCCTGGGGCAAGCAAAAGAAAGAAGTAAAAAAAATAAGAAATTGGGATTTTCATCGGCTGGACTTTCAGGTCTAGATGCTTCACTGCCACAATGGTGTCTATAAAACCCTGGGAGATTTCTTAGTGCGGCTAATTGACCTAAAGTTGTTCATACTTTTATCAAATTTTGACATCTTTTGGGAAACACTATTTAAACTTCTAACATCTCTTTGCATGACTTGATTTTATTTTTGAACATGTAATGCTAAAAAAAGTTAACTCTAAGTCTTTTTCACCTTGTAAAATCAATCACAAAAAGGCAGGGTGTCGTCTTCGCAACTTGATAACACTTTTGTATGGTGCATTCACTAATCAAATGAAAGGTTAGAATTTTGAGTTTCTGGCTGTCCTGTCATCAATCATGGCTGTCTGAGCTGATTAACAGCCAATTCCCTGTCCATCTCTACAATATGTCTAAGCCGAGCAATGCCACTAAAATATGGTTTTGAAAGTACAACTATGAAGCTCATTCTAGACAAGTATACAGTGATTATCAGTGAGCTACGTACTGGGTCTCAGACATGTAAAAAGTGAATGCATATAATCTTAGAGCTCACTTCAACACATCCCAGCTTGACTAACACAGACAAACCCCTGATTTCAAACAATAACTCATTTTTAGAAAAAATTAATTTCCTTCCCCTGAAACAAAACCAATACACCTAAACAATAAAAAGGACGTTTCTTTTAAGGTTCAATTTTGTTTTTACGGCCTTCCCTTTTAAGTCCTTCCCTGTGCCTAAGATAAAACTGAAATGCTTCAGAAGTACCAAAAGAAAAATCTCCTGGCTCTTTAAAGTGAAAATTATAAACAATACACATTTCTAACACTGATTTTCTTACTTGTTTAAATGTCTAATAGAACTGCAGAAAAACTGACTTCCAATTTTGTACGTAAACGGAAATGCTTTCCCTTTATGTGACTATGTTAAATCAGTGTAGAATGGAGGAAAGCAAAACATTTATTAAATGATTTAATCTTGGTCAGAATGATGATTTCTAAAAAGATAATATATCTGGTGCAGAGCAATCTTCATTTCTGTACGATGAGGAGATTATCGAAGCAAATAATGGCAGATGTTCCTTGAACAGCAAAACAGCGTGGTACTTCATTGCTAATAGTTTCCATACTGACCCTGAAATTGGGTAGAAAATTAGACAATCATGAAAATGTTAGTATTTTAGGAGGAATTATGTTGTAACTTTTCTGTTAGAACTAAAAGAACTAAAGTATGTTTGTTGGTGTTTTCAAAATCCATTTTACTTGTATCTAACCTTGAAGAAAACTTGGTGAGTTTCATGAAACATGAAGTCCTATAATGTTTATTAACAACACTCCATCCAATGGTTAAAATTACACCTGGTGATGTAGCAAGGCTTTGATATCGTGGAAACCCATGCACTGAAGTGATGGACTCAGTTCTTGATTGTAACAATAGCATCACCTGAGCAACATAAGTCTCAGCACACACTGAACTGTGAGTTTATGCAGTCTACCACTTTGTGGTTGAATTTTCTAAACAGTTCCACTTTATTGAAACATTTGACTGTGGAATATTCTGTAATGTAGAAGTCAAAAGTTTATGACAAGATTTATTATAAAAGTGGGTTTCCTATTTCTTTTAGAAATGTTAGCAGAAACAGTCTAGGAGTTGGATTTTTAACAGCTGTGGAAATGGAAATGATGGGAACAACTGAATTCAAAGATTTGGATAGAAGGGCAAATTTTTTTAGGAATGTAATGATAAATGATTAATGTTTTGTTACTTTTGTACCTGTTCATAAGAGTACGTTCTCTGAGTTTGTGCTCCGGGACCACCTTGAGAAGAGCGATAGGATCCATACTGTTGGCTATGACTCTGCTGATACTGGGAAAACTGGGATGATCCCCCTTGGTTAAGACCTGTGATAAAGATTATCACTGCAGAGTTTTTCTTTTGTGGACTTGTGTTTGACTGTTGGAGAATTTCTCACCATATCCTTGTGGCTGCCCACTGTAGCCCTGCTGAGAGGAGTACTGCTGTTGGCTGTAAGGCTGTTGCTGGCCAGAGCTCTGTTGATATAAGGCCTGTTGTCGATTGTACTGAGAGTTACCTGAAAATCCACCAACAGCAACTCTTATCAGCATTTAATCACAAGTTTACATTCTAATTTACTTTTAATGCATTTAAAAGAAGTGACTGAACTGAGTATATACAAATAATAGCAATAACCTTTAAAATTAAACAATTTGTTTGAAGTTACCTCCTTCATAGTATTGTTGAGAAGACTCATCAAGCAACCTGTCATAGCCTTGGTCACCATATGAAGACTGCTGATAAGAGTATTCTCCAAGACCTGTAGGGAACATGACTCAGCACATGCCAAATCCGCTCAACTGAAACCAAAGCTGCTAGCACCCAAAAAATAATTGTTTTGCTCATATAAACTGAAGCACATAATGAATGTATACAGTAACAAATTAAAAGCAAAAATTTTTTAAAAATATCCTTCAAGTGCCACAGTCCAAAAAATTTAGAATTTGTCAAGTAATTTTATGTTTGGTTGCAAATGAAATCTGCTATACATAAATTAAATGAATAAATTGAAGATTGGTCGAGTTTATATCAGTTGTTGTCCTGCCAATAGAGTTTGTCAGCACTAATATGTCAAAAACGTGAGTCTGACAGGACACAGGCTTTTGACATATTAGCTCAATTTTTATCTAATGATTTCCACATTTAATAACGCAATCATTTATTTTGTATATTATTACAATGTTATAATTATGGATATACAGAAAGTATTTTTGTTTAAAAGTGGATTTTATCTAATTATCTGATATTTTCTCATTAAAACATCATTAGTTGGTTATGAGATCATTTATAATCAACTATCAAGAAATGTATTTATTTATGGCACTTTTGACCTTTGATATTTTCTAAGGTTTCTTGTTTCAAACAAGAAACCACAAAAAAAACAAGAACATAAAAAACAATGCATGGAGTTTGTACTCCATTTACAACTCCAATGTACAGCAATGCTTGAATGCTGAAATTTCGGCACACCGAAGGGGTCAGTATGGACACAGACATGCTGATTTACAAAAACGCAAACGTTGATTCGTAAAATTGACTCAAGTCTGTGAAATTTTACTGGAAGGGAATGGCATGAATTGTAGTGGGAAGAGGAGGGGTTCTGAGTTTCAGAGCTGTATATGAAGTTAATGAATGGGAATTTTTTTACCATCAGCGTAATACTGCTGGTTTATGGGCACAGTGGAGCTCTGAGTGTGTCCATACTGCTCTCCGCAGCGTTCGTCTTGTCCCATGTAGTGTTGTACAGATTCTGTAAAACAGGCAACACGACCCTTGATTATAATTTTTTGGACCAAAAAGCCACCGAAATAGACCCTAAAATAGTGTTGGTAAAATCATTTTATTTTTTTTTTTACATATGCATTTTAGTATAGTTGTAGAATTATTTTTATAAGATAGTAAAATAAGATTTTACATTTAAGTTCTGCCAATTGTTTGAAATTCACCTCAGGCTGCACTTTCTCTGATCCAACTCACTAATACCCTCATCCAAAGTGATACTGTAAACAACAGTTAAAATTTTCTACAATAGCTGTAGTTCTTGAGGACAATACAATAATTACAAAAATGCTGCTACGAGGAAAAATGTTATTATAATGTGGTGATGGTGTGCAGAAACTCCAGATTCCGTCACTTATTGGAAAACCAGCAAAATAAAGAAAGAATGTAGCAAAAAAGACATGCATGCAGAGCAAAAATTTTTTTATTAAACCATGTGTCAGACCAAGCCATACCACAAAAATATATTCCAATCTGAACTACCAGCAACAATTGTAGAACATTGGTGTTATTAGAGGCCTAGTAATTCCCCGGTACCAGACAGGGAAAGGCTCAGTGCTGCAAAGCTTAATTAAAACCACAATCCAAATATAGTACCATGCCAGGGTTTATGAGTATGACCAATGTTTCCTTGGAATGTACAGAACATGCCTTTTATCTATCTACTATCTACTGCTAGTTCACAAACTTCAAAAGAAATCATAGGATGACACGGGGCTAGAATTAGAAACATGCTGACACAGAAAAGTGAGGGACAGGAGTCCAATGTGAGACAAGTGAGACACCTCTATTTCAAAAAATAAAAACTGGGATCTAAAGATTTTTCTTGATCTCTTCCTCTGCTACTGTACTACTTCCAGAGAAAAAAAAGTCCTGTTCATAGATTTTACTCCATTTTGAGGAAATTCCTTTAATTTCTTAGATGATTTTTAGCATTTGTAATCTTATGCAGTCATTACGATCCAAAACTGGAGCAGCTGAATTACTCGTAGGGCATTACACTCTGACGGTACTTCTCACACAAACAAAGTTATAGTAAATTGCAAAAGCATTCATACAAACTACAGTCATGCCACAGCTAAAAACCTGTTTGTGTTTCATGAGGATTATTTTGTAATCATCTCATTATTACAAAATAATGAGGACACAAACACACAGACATTTGTGGCTGTATAATGGCTGTATAATTATAAAATGTGAAAGGAGTCAGGTGGTATGAATTCTTCTGCAAAGCACTATAACAAAAAAATAAATATAACAAATTACAATGGCAATGTCCACTCCATTACCTTGCTGAGAGGAGCGGTAGGATCCAATGAGCCTCTGGGGCATCATGCTATTCCCTTGGCTGGCCTGTCCCATCATGCCCATCGCCTGCTGTCCCTGATACTGTCCTGCTGAGTGTGCAGATGAGTGGTGTGGAGGAGCAGATTGTTGGTGCATCATGGAGACTGGGAAGAAGTAATCTTGAACATTAAAGTTGGTTCACAATCTTCTATTCATAAGGCAGTATTTAATGATTGTACAATGGTAGAAATGCAAGGTTAAACTAATCTAAAGGAACTTTAACTGCATGCCAGGCACAGAAAAAGGGCAAAAGGCAGGATCTCTTTAAAGAGATTCCTTTGTGCATGGGTATAAATGAAAATAAAGCCAGGGAATTAACATGTAAACTGAAATCCAGTAAAAATACACACACCTTCAGAGAAAGATAGGCTTTATCTTAGCCCAGATGGTCAGAGATCTGAAAGGCATAAGCCTTTCAGATAAGAAATCAGGAGGCAGAACACATCTGTGATGAACTGAATGTGAAAGGAGCATAGGCTCTCACAGCAGTTATGTAAGTATGTTGACCAAGAGAACGAGGCATTTGCCATATGGTAAAAAGAGAAACAAAACATTCCAAAGGAAAAAAAATAGATTTTATATTAAAAACAACAAAGTATAAATAATGTTTTCAGGGAAAAATGTCTGTTTCTTTTAAGAAACATATTTTAAATTATGGATCAACGACTGAACTTCATTCCTGGCTCACCTTGGCTCGACTGCATGTTGAGGTTGCTGCGAGGGGAGGAGGAAGACGAGGGTGTGGAGGAGGAAGAAGTAGAGGAACCATAACCTGCCCTTGGGCCCTGGACAAGGTTACCCTGAGAGGAGGGCGTAGCATGGCTGTAGCCAGATGCCGAGCTACTGTAGACACTGGTGGATGGAATAGCCGACTGCATGTAACCTGATTGCATGGGGGCATGGCTCGGGCCTAATGACACACACACAATCAAAGGAGGCCACTGCACATTCTCATGTGATGTCATGGCATGGTAATCACAGATTACCACAGATTTTCATTACTGTGGTAATCAGCGTACCACATTCAGTTCATCCTAAAGGAAAGCTCAGGCTGGGTGTAAAATAGTATGAATGGTTGGCAATGAGAATAAGTATAAGAGACTGAAAAGAAAAGCTGAAATCACTATAACTGCAAAAAAATAACCGTGTATAAGTTAAATATAACCCCAAAGATATCAGCAAGCAATCGGGTAATTCAAATAGGCATTGAGGCAGACATTAAGTGCCTACACGGAGCACAGTCAGCATTAGATAAGCACCCAACAGGTAAAGAGATGAAACACAAAACAGTATGTGTGTTTGCAACATCTGTGGCTGAACATGCCAATATAAAATGCACACTTCACCAACCATTGCTCATTTGACTCTGCATCATGGATGTGGGGGTCACTCCTGATCCAGTGCTGTCATTGAGGTTGCTTGGAACATGTCCCCCACTGTGGCTCATTCTTCCAGGATCCATGGACATGTTGGAACCAGGAGGCTGAAATGAACAGAATTACAACATCACTTCATTCCACTGGCTGTTATTTTTTGTCATGCCTGTTTTGACTCATGGATTGGTACACTAACTGATCAGCTCTGTTGCATGCTCCGAGAAACCACATGACAGGCAGACTTACAGCCGGTAGAAGTGACTGCATGTTCTGATTAGAATCAGCTATTGTGGCCAAGTAAACAAGATTTCTGTGCAGGATCTGCTGATACCTGGAAAGGTGGAAATTTTTACAGAAATTTAGATGACCGTTGTAGGACTGCAGACTATTTACTACAACAACAACACAAGTCACTCACTGTGTGCACTCAGCTGTCTTGCCTTTACTTTGGTAGTCCATAATGCATTGTATTAGATGATGATTTTCATCCAGCATCTGTGGGAAGGACAAAGCAACCTCAATCTATATCTGGCATTTAAAGTGCTTGGAAAATTGAATGCTAAATTGCTTTCCATCTCTCTCGGACAAAGCCATTGAAGGAGCTACTGCTGCCATTACCTACTGTATTGAAGATAGTTCTGAGGCTCAGTGCTTCTCTGCATATATATATATATATACACATATATATATCTGTATATATATATACAGATATATCTGTTTATATATATATATATATATATATATATATATATATATATATAATATATATATATATATATATCACTGACATTACAGGTTTTTACAGGAAGGATGAATAGCAACAGAAATTAAGCTTATTGATTTTGATGTATCTTTAATAATTTGACAACTTTTCACTGAACTTAATCATTCATCGCAATGTCAACTAGGAAATTTCTATCAAACCCTAGAAATTTGTTGCTTCTTTTTTTTTTTTTTTTTTATAGCTGGAGCTGAATATTTGCACTGGCCAGACAGCTTCCGTGAGAAAGATACCATCAAGGAAGCAGGTATCCAGTCGGAGCAGAGCGCTCATACCGACCCTCATCGTGATGGCTTTGTTTGGTTCGCACCTTCGCTCCTAGTTGCCCTTTCTTTGATATTCACCTCAGGCTATATACTTTCTCTGAGATCAACCACTCACACCCTCGTCCACAGCGACATTTAGTAGTAAATGACGCGACGCTCCAAGTTTTTCTTATTTTTTGTTTTGTTTTGTTTTTATTTGTATAAATTATATGTACATATATTTACCTTTTGGATGGTTTGCTGTGTCACCTCCCCTTTACTCCTGGGGCGCGTCGATGAAAACGCCACAGACATGTTGACATATGGGACATAAAAGCGCTCCTTTTATTCTAATATTTATTATCTAGAGCGCAGCCTTCTATTTGGCTAAATAGTTTCTGTACAATGAGAAAAAAAAGTAGGGGTGAGAGAGCAAAACTATGATTGCTGTGATGATAGGAGAAACAATGGAGAACTCGCCCTGTATCTGGACAGAAACAAAGATGTGACTTAGCGCAAAGCGTAATTTATGGTCTGAATTTAAATAATATCATCATGAAGAAAATGTTTATGTGGGGAAGGACATCCCTCTGCCTCCTCCGTTGGTACAGCCCAGGTTTTGGATAGGCTGCCGCTAGATGGGGTATCCTTGAATAGATGACAGGCAAAGAAAGCAGTCTGTAGAGGGCTCCGTGCGCAGTTCAGGGCACAGACAAACCTAGAAGCAATTACGAAAGTTGCTTTCTTATTTGGTTTGTGTGAAAGAAGTTCTGTCTCATGTAATTTGTTTCAAATGACATTTGCTTTTAAAACATAAAATCTATGCTGCCAAAGGGAATTTGACGGAAACCTCAAAAGTGCGTCGCAACAAATTAAAAAAACCAAGAGGTTTAAATAATTCAAAAAAGTCATTCAATTTCTATATAGCTACATAGACAACCCGTGATATATTTCAATATGTAGTTTTTTTTTGATAACTTTTTACATATAATGCAAAGCCACAGTCCAATTTCTCAAGAAACAAAAGAATGTCACCTTAGACTGTATACGTTAGTAAAATGAAGCCAACAGTTGTATCTCATAAGTCTGTGCCTCAATCACAAACTCCATAGTATGTAAATTTCCCCAAGACTGAACTGAGCAGCACTGTTCCACAAGCCTTCAGTCAGTTCTGTTGCTAATGTGTTTTCTCCCACAATATGCTTTTCACTTCAACTCTTTAATATAGTAGGGAGTCAGGGACTGCTGGAAAGTAGTCCCCCATAATTTTGTAAGCCATTTTTGTAAAAAAAAAAAAAAAAAAAAAAAAAAAAAACTCCTCACCAGTTCTTGTCCAATAGTTGATTCAATGAAATTAAACTGTTCCAGGCATATCCCACCCAAAAGATTTAGCAGCTCTTTGGAAGAACTAAATTTTTTTAGGCTGGCCTAAACACCTTTGGCTTCCACAAGAGGAACTGAACCAAGTGACTATTCAGAGGAAAGTCTGGGTTTCTGCCCTTGACACCCAATTGGAGGATATTAACACCCAATTGGAGGATATTAACACTTCAGAGAATTTCTCATTTCAAATTCCAAGACACATCCAGGCCTAAATGCAAACATGGGCAAATTCAAATTGAGGAGAGAAAGAATCAGTTTCTAAAGTTTCAATTTCAGAAATAAAGGCAAGATTTTGAATACAGATTTAACTTCATGTTTATATTTACAGTATTTGACAATTATACAAGTGCTCAAATTAAGACTTCAAAACAAGACAAAAAATAAATAAATCAGTTAAACACTTCAAATGTTGAATGCCTCAATCAGAACAAAATTACACTAACCATATAAACAAAATGTCTTCTAGTACATAGTAAAAAAAAACAAAAACAAACATTTGGCAGTTAAATTCAACACAATGGGAAATGGACAAAAAGAAAAAAACAAAAATCCAGATTAAGTTTTCTGTGGTCTTCACACCCACCCTCTCGGGTTCCTGTCTAAAGATGAATCAGAGCAGCTCCTCGTCCTCTGCGTCCAGTAAATCTACCTCTTAAGCCTTGACCTCTTACAAACCGGCCAGTGACTCCAAAAGTCTCCAAATTGCGCTTCCGTTCTTCAGCCCATGTTAATCTGAAACTTGGATAAAATAGATAAAAATACAAATAGTGAAAACCCCAAGTTTATTTTTAAAAAGGGGAAAAAAAAGTTAGCTTTTAAGAGAAGGGATTACCTAAGTCCATTATCAGAGGAGACATTGTCAAAAAAAGACTTTGCTTTGTCATAGTAAGATTTCGGGCCAATATCATACTTCAGTAATGTGTGCATCCTCGCTTTTGCTTTCTTAATGTCTTCATCTGCATTGAAAAAATAAAATACATTTACCATTTTAGACAAAGCCCTCAGGAGGACTTGTACAAAATAATCTGGGTTTGACATTAGTTTTTGATCAGAAAGACATTTACTGTTGAAATATTACTTGACAGCACTTCAATTCATGTGCCCTAGTTGTATGTAGCACTACCACAAGAGTTCTGTTGCAGACGTCCAGACACACATGAATCTATTGTGAATGTGCCTTAGTAGCTACTGCAACAGCCAAGTCATTTCAGATGAAAACATACCTTTTAGGTTCCTTTTTTCCTGCACCTCCCTCTCAAGCTCCTCTTTGATAAACTGTGCATTGGATGAAGCAAAGTCAAAGTCTGTATCAAATTTGAGAATAGGTGATGGAATGTTAGCCACCATTAGCTGTCCTCTACCACTGCTCTGAGGTGCTAAGGAGATTTAAAAAAAAAAGAAAGAAATAGATAAAAACAGAGCTCCTGTAAAGAAGAATTTTACTTTCAGATCTTGATTTTACCTCCTTCCGTTCTTCTGGCCGGTGGATGGTCAGTATTCTGCTGCTGTTTGTCTGGTTGATTAGAAATCACACCAGAGCCTGAACTCCCTTTAACACAAAAAATAATATATATATATATATATATATATATATATATATACCCACACATCTGTTTGTCTAAACTGCACAACTGAGTTATAATTAGGAGATTCTGACTAATGATTTTCTTTTAACTCAAGTATCACAGGAGGCTTACTGTTATCAGGGTCCTTTTGGGGCTGAGAGTTCACGCTCCTGGTCCTTGGGGGCCTCCTCCTATTCCACTGCCTTTCCTGGGAAGTACTCAGACCTCTTCTCTGTTTTTCTACTTTGGTGGTTTGAACAGCCTTCTCTACCATGGGGCCCTGTCTGAAATGCAGGTCTGAAAGGAAAGGCCCTAAATTAAAGGAGCCAAAGAAATTCTCTAAACTATTTTAAACACCCCCAGGGTTGCTTTTATAGTCAGTTTACTTCATATAAATGCGAGAATACTTGCCCAGTCCAAGAGCTGCAGCATACTGCTGGCTAAGAAGGGAGCTGGTGGCAAGGTGATTATAAGCAGGCATTCTTACAGGGCTAAACAGTCCAAGTCTTGAATATATGCCTGAGCTTGAACTGAATGACTGAAACATACATAAAAATAAATATTCACACAATCATGACAGGAGCTTGAGCGATGCACCGCTTTCCTACTTTACTTGTATGATTGCTGGATCTGGGGGTAGGCCATAAGACCTTGGAGATTCACACAGTGTGATATCCTTGATGTCACTACCACGGAAAGTTATGTACTCGTATACATAGTCTTTGGGGGGTGTTGGTCTTTCAGTAGGACGCCCCTCAGTTCCAAAACACTTCACTGTGTATAAAGGAAATGTTATTTTCCCAATCTTAACAAATTCTAAAAGTAATCTTAAAGACATCTCTTGTCACAGAATCGATTAGACTCACCTTTTGACAGCATAAGTGTGGAATTATTTTTGTCAATTGTGTACAAAATCCCCTCATAACGATTTTGGGCCTTTGAAAGCAACCCTATTCTACAGCCAATGTATGGCTTTGAAGAAGCCATGGCTGAATAACCGTTAGAACAAATGCGCTGAATTGCTTTACTGTCTTACAAGACATTGCACTGCTCAGACTTTGCTGAAACAATTTATAAGCATTTGCAGGTGTGCTGGAACCACGCCCACCGATTGAAGTTGAACTCACCTAATTGTTCAAGTCAATCACTTTACTACTGAAGGGATTCCTTTACAGAGATCACTTCCTGTATTGCTTTACAGGAATACACCAAGTACAGGGTCATCTTCTACCGGAAGGATGACCTGGGTAGAAGTGATCGTAATGTGGAGTGGGAGGAGTATTTTTTTATAATGGATGGCAAAGCCATTCAACAATGATAGATACATTCAAAGCATTTAATCTATATTCACAATATTCGAACCCGATTTGGGGGGATATAAAAAAATATACAGTATAAAGAGGAGTTAATAACACTTATGGTGTGTTTGAAGAAACAAAAGCATAACATAAGTAGAATATCACATCAAAAAGGTAAAAGAAGCAGAAATCAGAGTTGCATTCTTAACAAAAAAGCGCATACGCAGCCATTTTGAGACGTCAGAACATTTATTGAAACTGCTTCAACACTTTTCTTAAATCCGCGGTGATGGAAAAGTTGATTTCCTTTTCTGAGAAAGCAAATCCGAGGCCGGCGTATTACTCCTCTCCCTTTCCCTAGTAAAACTGACAGCTCCATCTTCCTTCGAGAGTTTATTTTCTTTCTCGAACCAATCACAACACTTACCGAGGTAACGTCATGGGAGGGGGGTATGTAGTCGGCGCATGCGTCTTAAGAATTGGCGATGGTAGGCAAAGATGGCGGCGGGGTTCGATTTGTTGGCTGATGTTTTCTCCAACAGAGCGGTAGACAAAAAAGTAGTAAGTGAGGTAGTGAGAGCCTTTAATACCTTGTTAAGAAGAGCAGTTTGCGCTAACTTGACGTCTGGGATTCAATTTGCAACAAATCATTTTGGTGGTTTAACTGTAGTCGGTAGTTTCAATGTTGAGGGTAGTAAATTGGATTTTGACTATATAAAGCAGGGAAGATATCTGTACTCCCTGATATGCCGACAATAGCTAATTTTGGTCAGGTTGTTTAACTTAACTGTGGCCAACTTGATTTGACTTATCACTTTCCTGACACTAATGCGAATTGGACAGTTGGTCGACACTTCCCTTGTTGCCATATGTTTCCGCCGCGGTAGCGGTAGGAGTTGCTGAAGGTGTCAGTAATTGTTCGGGGGTCCCACAGTCAGAGCATGGACGGGACAGCTGGGATCACATTGGCGGCTGAACCAATTACGACTGCCGCGCAGAGCCACTTCGGTTCACTGACAACAAGCGGAGCAGTTACAGGAGCATCAGGTGCAACAGCTGGAGCTGACAAACAACAAGAGACTGGTGCTCCAGCTTTGGATGGAAAAGGCGCGGTGATGAACTGTCACATCCCCGGAAGCGGGCAGTCAGACAGCTCTCAGACAGCTGTTGTGAATGGACCCGCTTCTGCCTCTCCTGGTTTTATTATTCGAACTTCTCTGAGTGCACAAAATACTTCGACCTCATCTGGGAGTTCGTCTCAGCCTGCTGAGAAAACTGTTCCCACAGTGGCGCTTGTAAGGCCACCTATGCAAACTTCTGCTAACGAGTCTCAAAGTACAGACAGCCCAAATACAGGCTTATCATCAAGAAGCGGTAGTGTTTCCTGCAAAACTGAACCCACTAAAAGTATAACTCAACCCGGTACTCAGGTTCTGCCTTCGGGTGTTTTGACTGCGACCGTGAGGAATCCGACTATTCTGCAAAACTTGAGGACAACATTGTCAACGATCAGTGCCGCTCCGCCAGGAGGAATACGGACCACTGCTCCACAGGTGTTGGCTCCTCGACTCACTCAGCCTCAACAAAACGCTACAAGTATCCAAAACATCCAAATCCCTGCAGGTACGATGTTTAAGAGCTGTCTGTTTACTGTTCAACAAATGGGATTTAATTTCCTGCATGGATGAGGAAAGTCTTATGACAGTTTGTATTAAGCGAAGGTGAAACTGCTATTGTTTTTCGCTGATGCTACAGACCGGACATAAACCATTTGTGGTTAAGGTTCTAATTTCAAAGTAGATTAAGTTCATTATTGGTGTGGCCTGTCATAGCAGCACTTATCTACATTGTTAATTCTCATATATTTGTTTGTCTGCTACAGTTGCATTATGTTCCGTTAATAATAGCTATTTACTGAATGTAAGTATCTTATTTTCTTACTGGTACTTTTAGTTTCCTTTTCAAGTAACCTTTAAGATATTGTGTGTTCCCTCCTCTGACTTTATTGTTAAAGTCCTTACTCATTCTGAAAATAATTAATGTGGGTCTTCTTGCACACTAGTACCTTTCATTTTCAACTCACTTGTACTTATTGCCAAAGTGAAGATCTTCAGATTTCACTCACTGTCTAATTTCTCAGTCCATCTCTAGTCATTGTTTTGCCTTTTGCATGTTTTAATTTTTTTTTACCCTCAGGTCAGTTCATTGATAAATTTATGTTCTTATGTATTAGAAGGCACTATTGATGGGTCATTTATGTTGATTATTATCCTCTGTTGTGGTTGTGACTTGTTTTGTTTGTTTTTGTTTTTAATATTTGAACCTTTCAGGCATGGTGTTGGTTCGCAGTGAGAGTGGGCAGCTGCTGATGATTCACCAGCAGACTTTGGCTCAGATGCAGGCTCAGGCACAGTCACAAAGCGCAACGACGCCACGACCTGCAGCCCCCACCAGCACTCCACCTGTCCAGGTCACGTCTCTTCAGGTATTCGTGTGCCAGAAACATGTGCACACACAACCTGGGAACATGTGATTTGCATGTGTGTTGCAGTAAAACACAAAAGAAATTTACATTTCTGGATATCTGACGATAAAGACAGACGCAGGCTCAGGCAAAACTATGAATTTTCATTATGTTTTTCGAAATATTGGTTTTGTTGTTTTGCAGTTGATTCTGGGTACATACCAAAAAGATTAATGCAGTGTATTAAGTGTGCACAGACTTAGTGGCATGTTAGTAGCAGATCATAATATAGAAATATAATATTCTAAAACACTCACTGCACTGTCTTAACACCAGTGTTAAGACTAACCTCTGTCACTGTGATTCTCAGGCTTTTAAGTAATCATACTGTTACAATGTTTCTTCTACATGGACTTAGAAACAACCCTTTTAAACAACTGTTATTGATCACAGTCCATTGGTGAACCTTCAGAAGATACAGGAAAAAGTACTTTAATCAGTCAATCAACTTTATCAATGTGACTTTTTTCAAGTTCTAGTGATGGAATGTGAACAAGCTTAAAAAACATTACAGGCACACTAAAACAAAAAAGATTTCACAAAAACCGAAATCTTCTCTAAGATGGACTGCTGTGAAATGGAAGTTATTCTAGTCTTAAGACAAAAAGGCTACCTTTTTTTCAGAGAATGTGGACATAGTGTCTTTTGACTAAAGTGAACAGAAATCCAGCTTATCAGTTTTCAGTGATCAAGGTCAGCATATTTAATTGTGTGGAAAGAACAGAAGATGCACATATGTGAAGGCAACAGTTGGTTATATCATCTGACTGTAACCATTAATGTTTTCCAGTGTTCTTAATTTCTAAGTTTTCCTACATTAAGAATGTTTTATTCTGTCAAATATTGCTTTATTTAAAATAAAAATGGGTTTTGAAATGGCATCCAAGCTTTTTATTTTAAAGTTGCATTGCAAGCTGGATGTAACTGCGCTTATCTCACATTGAAAATAGTATAATATATTCTTGTTTAAATAACTTCAAAACACTCCAACTAAAATAATTTTATCTGTTTTATAAAATAATCATTTTAATACATTACTATTTGTAACTAATGGAAACATGTCTCTTTCTATCTTCTGCAGACTCCAGGAGGTCCTCTCTGGCTCGCTCTGTAACCCCGACGACCATCATCAAACAGGGTTCCCCAGTTCAAACCACAGTAGCAACCACAACCACCCTCCAGAGACCTCCTGTTCTGCAGGTACATCAGTCAGTCTGCATTCTGAGAGATTCAATTGCAGTAGTTACAGTTGATAAAAGGTGTCAAATTGACCTAGTTCTAATAATAAAAATAGTTTGTCAATGCATAAACATTTTGTTACAATACTAAAAAAAAAATCTGATATTTTCAGGGATGCTGACAATAGACAATGTTTCACTGAGCCTGAGGATGTTGCATAAATGTGATCTTCTATGTGTGTGTTCTTTGTTCCAATAAGTCATGCAGACAACTCTGTAATTCCTCAAGAAGCATTAGCTTGTCTGGCTAATAATATTGACTAAAAATAATGATCATCCAAGTCACTGAGGGAATTAGTCACCAGTTGTTTTTTTTTCTTTTACTTACCTAGGTAAACATAGATAAACCAAACCAGAGAAATAAAAGCTATATTGTAATCTACTTTTTTGTGTTTTGTTTATTCATCTACAAAAAACAGTTTTACAAGGATGTTTGAGTTGTTTACTTTTATTTGTTTAAGTGCCACATTATTTTATTTTTATCTTAACTTCAGCATCAGTGCTAGGTTGTACTCTAAACATAGAGGTTTAGAGAAGTTGCCATGTAAAGTGCCTTTTTGTTTATTACATCTTTAATGACTAGTTTTCTGGGTGCTTGTTTCATAGCTGCACTGAAAAGATGAGTGAGGAACTGTAATTTTTTCATTTCCTGTAAAAGTAATCTTTTGTGCAGAATACCATCATACTTGGAGGAAATGCCACTTCCACAAGACAAGCTCTTGGAACGCCAACCACAGTGCAGGCAACGGCAGCAGTAACTCAGAGGGTAGGGCCCCTCGGGGCCACTGGGGTGCCTGTCACTCCAACAGCCATCACAGCTGTAAGAAAGAAGTGAAAACGCCTCAACTTGTTTTGTTTGTTTGTTTTGTGAACTCTAGTTTTATTTCAAATTTTCTTTCTTTTCTTTTAGGAAACACTGGAGAATGTGAAAAAGTGTGGAAACTTTCTGTCTACACTCATCAAGTTAGCATCCAATGGAAAACAGTCATCTGAAACTACAGCCACTGTCAAGGAGCTTGTTAGGAATTTGCTGGTACTTCTCTTCTTGTTTCTGTGATTTTTACACCTCTATCTATTTATCACACATTTTTAACCATCTTTTTCTTTATTGTAACAGGAAGGAAAGATAGAGCCTGAGGATTTCACCAGCAGATTGTACAAAGAGCTTAAGTCTTCTCCTCAGCCATACCTTGTACCTTTTCTTAAGGTGAGGTGTTGAAAAAAGGTTAACACACTTTTATGCAGGAAGCTCTGTTGTATTGCCTAATAGGACAGCGTTTTTCCAAATGTTACCCAGAAATAAACATAGGCTGTATGAGAATAAATAACCATTCATTAAAATATTTGTCCTCCCTGAGCTGCAATTAGTCTGTGATTGTATTCAGGTGTCTTAAGTCAGAATTTTATAGAACCAACTTTATTCTGAAATTAGAACCACAATTTTTTTGGGAGTTTGTGGTCTAATTTTGCAACTCAAAAAATATTTTAACAGTGCACCATCAGATATTCAAAGTTATCATTTATAACCGAACAATGCTTTACAACAACTTAGTTAATGTTGTCCAACAAACCTCTCAGGTCTTCACAAAATAGCTACATTTATACTGAATTTGAAATATACACAGGTGGATTCCATTTACAAAGTCGGGGACTTTTCAAAGCAAGTGGTTTGCATCAGTTATTGATGCAGAAATCTACCGATTCCTCCTAAATATGTCAAGATTACAGTTGATAAAGAATGAAAATAAACATTTAAGTGTAACATCAATGACTACTTGGGAAATGCTTGTATTTTCTTAAATTCAGTCTCAACACTTGATCTCAGATTAGAGAACTCAGACTGAAAATGCTCTTTACCTATAAACAAGAACATTACATTGCCATCCACAATGTTAGCTATTATTGTGTTTTGTTTTTTACTCTCTGTGTATAAGAAATAAAATCAGATATATGTGTGTTTGTCTGTGTATACGTGTTCTGCATGGGTCAACTGATAACAAGCAGGTCATCTTAAAAAGTGCAAAAAAGCAGCATCACAATTAAATTATTGATGATGCATAGAAGAATGTGCTCATTAGGCTTTGGATGCTACATACACAAACACATGATGGATTCCAAAGCACACTTGCAGATGCCCTCAATAATCAGTAGGACTGAATAAAGTATCTTATGTTGATGCTTAGCTTAGATAAAGTCTCACTGAAATGTGACAGTTGTACAGTGTGATGTCTCTGTTATGATACAACAGGATGGAACAGGAGTTGCAGATTTTAAAACATGCTAAGGCTTGTTAATTAATTTTCTTGAAGTACCAGCAAAATGATTTAGAAAGAGAGACTATCTGTGAAGCAGGTATGCAGTTGGCTTTTTTGAAAAGAGAAATGGAATTGCTTTATGGACAATTTGGGCGAATGTTACTGAGCTGTCATTGTTTCATACCAAAACCATTTATTTTATTTGCTCTGTTTCCTCGATGCCTACAGAGAAGTCTTCCGGCTTTGCGCCAAATGACCCCAGATCCCGAGGCCTTCATCCAACAAAGCCTGCTGCCCCAGCCAAGTGGTCAGCCAGCTGCAGCAACCTCTCCAGCCCTTGGTGCTGTGGTTCTGCGTCCTTCTCTTTCGCCTGCAGTCAGCGCGGCCACAGGCTCTACCACGACCAAGGCCACAGTCATCACCCTCTCTCAGAAAGCCAACAGTAAACCTGGACTGGTAATTAAGCTGCTTCTGTGAGCTTTGACTGTTGTAGTTGGCATGTTTTTTTTTGGGGGGGGTTTTCTATATAAAATCCACTTTTTGTTATTATATATTAATTTATTGAATATTTTGTGTGTAATTGTGCGCAGGTTGTGGCCCAGCAACAGCAGGTGAGGCCACAGGTGACCCTGGCTCAGTCTCCTGTGTTAACTATCAGAGGAGCAGCTCCCAGCCGCATCATTGTGGGCCAACCACAGATGGTCAGACACATTCCACAAGGTGTGAGTTCAGCAGCACTTCACACTGGAAATCTTTGATACATTTCTGTAGGATTGGGTTTTAATATCACTGTTAAAAGTTGTTGCTATCAAGCAACAACTTGATAGCAACAACTTCAAGTTGTTGCTATCAAGAACAACTTGAAGTTGTTCTTCAAGTTGTTAATAAGAACAACTTGAAGAACTTGAAGTTGTTCTTGAAGTATCTACAGATACTACTAATCTGTAGTATTAACAGCTTATTAATACTACAGATTAATAAGCTGTAGTATTAATCTTGGAACAGTTTGGTTAATAAAATATTCACCTGAATAAATCTTGCTGCAAATTCTAAACTTTTTCAGATTGTGGTATTACTGCCATCTTGTGGTTATATTGTGTAATTGTGGGATATAAGAAACATTTTCGAATCCATTTATTCAAACCATTTTACTAGCTGCTGTGATTTATCCTGTTTTAGTAAGCTATGCCACAAACTTAACTTATGTCCCAATTTATACATTTTAGGTTCTGTGGTGAAACAAAATGTGGCTCCAGGGACCAGAGGAGTTCAACTGCTCAACCAGGCATCCCTCGTCGATGCTCAGAGGAACAACCTAAAGGAAGCAGGAGGGGGGACTTTCAAGTATGTGGCTCTTAAAAATGTAACAATTATCCCAGATCCTTTTACAATACCTTTTTTAACTGCACATCTTTGACCGTCTGAAGGTTAATGATCAGATGGTGTACTGAGTAAACTGATGGTTGTTTAATTAGTTAATGCTCTTTTTTACTTTAGTATTTGCAATCCCATTTGACATTTAAGAATGTAGGTGTGAGGTGTAGAATTGAGTCATGTGACTTAGAATTGATTCAGCCCTGAGTCACAAATTGAATAACTTTAGACTTGACTTTAAAATATCAAATACTTTGGAATTAGATTTCCTGCTTGGTGTAAGAGTAAAAAGGTTAAAATAAAAGTGAAGTCAAGAGTCTTTGATAGGAAAGCTTGATATGAAGAAAAAATAACTGGTGCAGAATGATGCAACCTTACCCAGCTGTGTTACTGTGCACCAGCTCCCATTTGACAATATTTCTTGCCCCTGCTGCTCCCATAAACTTGCTGTGTCGGCAGTGTTCACCTGCTTTCTTTCCTGCATCATATGATGACAGAAAAGGAGGTAATGAAGGTGGAGTTGTGCTCTCTTCTAGCACAATCAGATGTGTTTGTTAAATTGAAAAAACGGAAGGAAGAAAAAAAGCTGCGGGTGGCAACTCCCAAACAACCAGTAGACTGCTATTCAGCAGAGCGCCTTTCAAAATGTTAAAACACTTTCTTTAAGACTGTAAATGTAGACACTGGTGCATTATAAAGCAATTTTTGATTGTAATTAAGGAGACAGTTGCTGGCCACAATCTAACTTATTTTAGGATGTTTTCAAAATTTTCTTTCATCTCTTGCTGGCTTTTCCAGTACATAAAACATCTTTTAAAGTAATATCTTAATCTGAAATTATTACTCTGATTAAATTCCATAGTGGTCAAATGAGTTGTTTAATACTGAAATAAAAACAATTATTATGGCATTTTCATGTGGTTATTTGGGATTTGAATCAATACGTCACTGGCTGCATAATATTAGGATGGTGATAGTACTGGTAAATATTGCAATGGTGATGTCAGTTCCATCACTATGTGACCATTTGCATTTTGGGGCAATGTCATTTGTGTTGGGTGTGAACATCTGCTTCAATGAGTCTTCATCCAACTGGTTAAATAATACATTGGCATCTAAAATTAAAGTTAATAGCACTTGAAGTATATTGCCCAGCAATTATTGTGACACCCTAATTGCAGACTAGTTGCTTTTTTAGCAAAAACAAGCACACATACTGATAAGTGAGGCTTCTGCAGGGAGAAAGTTTCATATTTTGCAATAGTTCACTAGAGTTGGATCATAAGAGAACTAATTCGCTGATTTTTAAACTGTTTGATACGTACTTGTGCCAAGCATTTTTGGGTGCACCAAAGTCACTGTACCATTGCTTTATTTTGCAATTGCTTCTCTCAACTAGTAGTTGTCTTGGATTTTATTTAAGGGAATCAAAGTGAAGTAGGCTGAATACTTTTATGGCTAATCTCAGTGGCATCCCCAGAAAAGTTTTGTGGGGTGGCCAGACCAGGCCAGTGAAAATTTTAGACTGGCACCGCTAAAAAAAGTCTATTTGTCTTTGAATCTATTATTTATTGGGTTTTACACTTGTGTGTTTGCTGAAGAAGATGACTCTATGACATGAACATATTTCTCTGGGACACCAGGCAGGTAACCGGCATTTTTCAGGATGGGTCCTTGGCCCACCTGGCCCTCACTTGGGAGCGCTACTGCTTAACCGTCTAGATTTCCATTTGCGTTATTCTATAACATACAATCTAAAATACATTTACCATGAGGTTTTGATGTACTAATCTGGACTATAAATAATTATGCAAAGCATTCTAAAATAACTTTTTGTTTAGGCTTATACTTTGATTTTATTTTAATCTATGTTGGTTTTTGCGTCTTCCTTTTTCTACTTCGTACCTGAAGAGATGATGATGATATCAACGACGTGGCTTCCATGGCAGGAGTCAACTTATCTGAGGAGAACGCCCGCATCATGGACAGCAGCTCTGAACTTGTTGGCATCGTGACTCGGTCCTGTAAGGATGAGGCTTTCCTCTCCATCTCCTCTCTCACCCGGATAGTTCTGCAGATTGGTTGGTGATTTACTTTTGAGGCAAAGTAAACTGTGCTTAACTGTATGAGAACTCTCATTCATTCTTCCACCCTCCCTCTGTTTCAGGTAAGAAGTTTGGTGTAAGTGAATTGGGCACAGATGTGATCAACTACATTTCCCATGCTACACAACAGCGACTGCAGAACCTGTTGGAAAACGCTTCACAAGTAGCACAACTGAAGAATTTTAATCTTAAGGTAAGGATGTGTCTCAGTCACTTGAGTTGGCTTTGTGAACTATAGTTTATTCTGGTTTCATAACTTTATTTATTTCCGTCCGTCTCTCAAACGTCTAACTTGATAAAATGGTCAGGAGGATGAGCGGTGTGAGCAGGTCAGCGACGTGCGAGCTCAACTCAAATTCTTTGAGCAGCTGGATCAGATGGAGAAGCAAAGGAAGGAGGAGCAGGAGAGAGAGATCCTGCTGAAGGCAGCCAAGGTAGAAACAGACAATTTTATGGTGGTTCAATAATTTGAAGTTTGATTTTTATTTATTTATTTTAACCTCAATCATTTTAGGGAATGGGAAATGAACAAAAGTAGGTGTTATATACTTACAGCTTTATGTAAGAAGGGATTTATTTAAGCTGCTGCTCAATAAGTATTGAAGTATTAGAAAAGTGGATCTGTCCTCTTCTGTATAGATGGATCTTATGTGGGATTATGTGGTTTGTTGACCTAGAATGACCTATCATTACTTTAACAAGGACACAGAATACCTGACAGGAAGAATTACTTTGTTATAATTTCACAGACAGTGTGAGTGTGTGATCTTTACCATTAATGTTAGTTTTTCTGCTACTAGCTAGCAGATATTTTAACTATAAATGAGTGAATGAATAAAACAAGGGATTTAATAAACTGATCAGATTCAACCTGAAATATTCAAAATCTCCTCTGCATTGCTGCAGTCTAGGTCACGGCAAGAAGACCCAGAGCAGCTCAGACTGAAACAGAAGGCCAAAGAGGTAATTGTATGCAGAAAAGAGGGAGTGTGCAACTATTTTCTTATGATGATGAATGAGATTAATCCATATGTTGCTGTTGTGTGTATTCCAGATGCAGCAGCTGGAGTTGGCTCAGATCAGGCAGAGAGAAGCCAACCTAACAGCGTTGGCAGCAATCGGCCCGAGGAAAAAACGGAGAACAGACTCCCCTTTAAGCGGTGCAAGTGCAGAGGTAAGGATTTTTAAACCTTTCGACAAAAATAAGGTTGACAGAACAGTTAAATAATTGCTTCCTACCAACCTGCAGGGTTCAGGGTCGGGATCCTCCCAGCCTGGAGGCTCCAGTGGACAGGGCTCCAGACAGTTTATGCGCCAGCGCATCACCAGAGTTAACCTTCGGGACCTGCTCTTATGTCTGGAGAATGACAGAGACTCCAATCACTCCCAGCTACTCTACAAAGGTCTCCTCAAATAAAAGCTTGATTGAAGTGACTATTGACACGCAGAGGTATTAATGAAACGTATCTGATGGCCTTTTGCTTTATCTGCTGCTCTAAGTATTATATCTGCAAGAAGAGAATAATCTGAAAAGCAGAGCAGAGCTTCCTCAAGCACTGGCCTTTTGTGTGGTATCTTCAGCAATTAAAAGACAGGTAATGACACCAGTTTCCCTCACACTTATGAACGTCAATGCTCAAGATTTGTGAAAAGCTTTAAAAACATTTTTACTGCAGCAGCATAATCTTAGTTTTGTCCTAAGTTTGTCAGGACGAGCAGGAAGGTCTAGATAGAAAGAAAAACACCCTCTAAACTCACTCTTAGAGAAGAGCAGCAAATTAAAAGCACCTCAGAGTTGCCAAGTATCCACAGCAGCATCTTGATAGTATCTGCATACTATTTTTTTTGTTTTTTTAGGAGCCATGCCAGGAAAGTTTTTTTTTCACCATCACTAATTGGAATCTGTGGAGTAGGCTAAAATATTGTGACTTTAACTGAACAGTGTTCTTCAGTCAAATAAGTCGAATATTGAACTTTTCAGCAACAAACTCCTGGTGGTTCATACATGAAGAAATGAAAGGCTTTGTAAATAAGTTCCTCATGCCCACTTTTAACTTTGGAGGATCTGTGACATTGTGGGTTGCCTTTGTCCTGGGAACCTTGTTAGTGCACATGATATCACAAAATCTTTAACATTCCAGGAGATGTTAAATAGAAATCCAATGGTTTCTGCTAGAAAGCTGGATATGAGTGGTCATTAGGTCTTTCAGCAGGATGATGAATCAAAACATGACTGTATTAACAGAAAAATGGTTCAATCGAAACAAAAGCTTGTACAGACATCTCAGTCCTCAGACCTGAAGTCTTGTGCGAAATCTATATTTCTATATATGAGCATTCAGAATGAATGCTCATATATAGCATTTGAGCAAGAATGGGTTGCAAGAATGAAATGGGGTTCATTCTTGCAACCCTGTTTCAGAATGAATGCTCAGATATTCAGAGATGGTATCAAAGAATACTCTGCTTTACCTTTGGCAAAATAAGCAATTTACTGCTAGGATTAACTGTTGAGATGCCAAGAAAGTGGCACCAAGTTCACAATTTCAAAATTGGATTTTTCTAAACTATAATTTCCAGATTGTGGAGCTACAATAAAAACAAAATTTATTTTTATGCTTTGTACAAATTTTTATCATTGATGCCAATAAATGTAGAGGGCACTGCAACTCCACCTGGCTCATCTGCTGTATAGTATTGAAATGACATCTGCCTAGTTGCCTTCTTAACAAGTAAAGCCATATCCACTTGATAGTGTTGCTTCATTTATCCAACAATATTTTTTCAGAGATTCTGAATAAGTTAGGATTAATTCGGTTTTCTTATCTGCCGTTTTAATTTATGCAGCGCTCAGGTGACCATCAGGCATTGAAAGTTCAGAAGTTCATATATATATATATTTTTACTGAAGCAGATTTACTAGAGACTTTAAATACACTTCATTTGTCTAATCTTTAGAGAGAAGGAGTATGGCCACCATTTTCTTATGCATTACAAAGTCAAGTTGTGTCTCATCTCTTTTTGTTTAAAGCTCATTTGGAAAAAAGGATCTAAACTTCATCGCATTATGCTTATGCCATTTTGAAATGAGGTACTTGCATCCAAATTAGTGGAAAACCAGGTGAATATTGGGGGCAAAATATATATGTATAAAAAAAAAAGAAGAGTTGTTGGTTTTATGTTAACTTTTTAATTATATTTTTTGCAAATTCCTCAGCAAACATCACTTTGCAATTTCTGTGTGTCTTAGTGCACATAGCAATTTTAGTTTTTACTTCTGGCTTTTTTTGTTTGAAATTTGGGTAAATATATACTTGAGCTCACTTTTTGTAAATTTTCTTTTTTTTTTTTGGTTGACAGTTTCAGCTTAAAATCTTTTCATTTACTTGTATATAAATGTTTAACATGAGACAATGATTCGATCTCATGGTGGTGTCTTGTAAATTTTGCACAGCCGTTTGTTTATATGTAAATATCTGAATTTAAGAAAAGGTTTTTAATGACTATTTTATAAATGACAAAAAGATCTATAATAAAAAAAAACAACTGATAATCTGCCCTCTGCACCTTTATTCCTGAATACATGCTCTTTAAGGTCTTTAAGCGATAGTTTGGCATAACAAGTGTTTGGATGATGTTCTCAATACATTAGAGTATTATCAAACTGTTTAATAATGCAAGTCACAAAATGAAACATGTATTTAAGGTTCATTACACACTGATTTATTTGTGTATATATATATATATATATATATATGCAACACCAGTGACTTCTGCCACCGTCACCATCATATGTCATGAAAATATAACACGAGACACATAATCTATGAAAAGAAATGTAGCTCTTCCCTGTGGTCCTATGGCCATCTGCAGAAAAACACACTGCTCCCTGTCAGAAACAAACTATTATAAGAATAAGGTCTCTGCACTGTCAATCAACCCTGTATATGCGCTGCTTAAAGTTGTATGCTGCAACTTTAAGAAATAAGGGTTGTGTCATAACAGAAAAGTAATAAGCAGCATTAAAAATCAAAGTTAGTCTTAAAATATTTAGGAATGTTGAAATTCACAAATCAATATGAAAAAAGTTGATCAATTTTAAGTATCTCTTAAAAAAAAAAAAAAAAAGTATACAAACTGTATCAATTATTTTGAACCCTCTAAAACTCCAGAATGATAGTTGGTGTAAATACTTTGTGTTCCTAAAATTAGTATCTCCTTAATTTTCTTCCGTTGTATTTATGCTTTTAAAATTTGCTTTGTTCAAAATCAAGTAGAATTTCAAATTATTCTCATTCTCACTGCACACACACTCACTACTAAAGAAACTATATTTAAAATGTCATGTACTTCAGACCTAAATGATTTGGAAGATGTTTTAACTTGACAAAGAAAATACTAAGAAAATGACTCCTCTTGACCAAAAATGTGAGTGTGGATGTAATTTTTGAATCTCACAATTTGACACGTCTCCAGTGGTGATTGGGCAAATGGCAGGGTACATCTTAGACAGGTCACCAGTCCATCATAGAGACAAAGGATAAACAACCACCTGTGAACACACATACCAAAGGGTGATTTAGAGAGACCAGTTACCATAGCAGTTATGTTATCTTACATCAGGATAATGATATACTTTGGCACAAAGCCAGAATCCCGGAAGACAGCATATGAATGTGGAGAACGTGAATTCCATGCATATAGGTCCCAGCTGGGATTTTAAACCTGGACTTTCCTCTTACACAGCAACTGTGCCACTTTGCAACCCTGTTACAGAAGCCTGTACAAAAAAAAAAGTGTTGGTAAAAGAGTCTGTTTTAGGTGGAAGAGGACACATGTGTCTTTTCCCACTTTCCCTCTGCTTTATTTATCAGCAAAATGCTTATACGCTTTTTTTTTAAAACCAATTTATTGCATTTATAAAATACTTGCAAAAAAGTTCTCAAATGTGAGCAATATAAAATTGATACACCTTCAAATTTAGTGGATTAGGAAGTGCAACGTTTTCTAGAAACAGTAATTTTACAGATGTAAAGCACAATGGGTTAAAATGTATTTATTCATGAAACAATAGACTCACTGTTTTCATGGTTGCCTTTTAAGTAAATATAATAGGGAAGGTGCATTATGTAGACTCTAGTGTAGAGAGGAGAGATCCCACAGGAGGGCAGTGGTACCCCATGGTAGACAGGAAGTATATGATACTTTTCAGACAGTTTGCAATAGAATTTGTTGCTTATTATGGGCCTAAATGTGTATTTTTTAATCAACTTACAATTTGACCTAATGATTCTGAAGTGGTGCCAATTGAAATAGTAATTTTGGAATGCATTTACCATGTAGCTAACTTTTGCTTTTATGTCCCTTCTCATTTTATGCATGGACTTTTTTTTTGTATCCTGCTACTCAAAAGACAAAATCTTTACACACCAGACCCGCCCACACAGATGGACATCTCAGTAAGGATCATTGCATGGCACTTTGCTCATATTTCTTCAGATCTAGTGGATTTGAGGCTTAGACGCTTGTTTGTTCTGCTCTCTCTGCAGACAAGGTATCTTATGCCTGTGCCTGCAGAAACCGTTGTCTTCTTGTCTTGATATCCAGGCAAAGGCAGTCTTCTAAGTCGTTTTCAATATGAGTTGTCAGGCTGTATTTGCTTATGTTACTCTGGGACACCAAACTCAATTCCACAGTCTTGTTTGATTTTGCATAATAAGAAAATGCTGTTGTCACAGGATAATGTTTTTGACTGACAACTATGAAGATGAAGAAATATATTTCAAATATTTATTTTATGGATTTTGAAGAGCAGAGTTGGCTTCTTAAAAAGCACACTGATGGGACAACTTCAGTGACCTTGTACATGGTTTGAATATAGTATACCCTCAGTTATTCTGGTTTGTTCTTAATGGCCTGGTTTTGTTGATGAGCTGTTCTTGTAGGTGGCACTTATGCACCTATAACGGCATGGAAATTGTATGATTGATTGATTCTGTAAATGTTAAGATTTTTAAGCTGTACATCTACTCATTTTAAATCAAGTATAAATTGATTAAAATTATTATACACAACCACACTAATAGTTAGTCAAGTGTTTCTTTTAAATGTTTTACTTCATGAAGGACAGAGATTGTTGACCAAGAAGATGAGCCCTGTAACAAGGTGGACAACTTTAGGCTGAATTTGCAGCAAGCCAGTAAACATTTAAATGGTCTCTCTTGGACACCGGTGTCCATGTCTCTCAGTTAAGAGATCCTTAAGAATTTAATCTGAGGTGGGTATTTCCATTTAATAGCTATTGTCACTTTTTATAATGAAATACTTGTTTGCTAAAACATGTTCAGAATTGGTGAAGTCATTTTGAGTTTAGAAAACCATATTTTTTTATGAATGAAACAGTGGCCTTAAAGTGAAATAGACTTTTCATTTTGAAATCTTGACTTTTCATTTTGAAACAGCCAGATTGGAAAGTTTTCATTGTGGAAGAAAATCAGAAACATTCCATTCTTAAAATGATAGCTCTGCTTCTGACATTTTGCCAAGCAGAAACTACTACTTCTACGTCTGTTAAAGGAGCTTGTTAGAGAACATGGTGTTCTTGTAGGTGATGTATTTAAATTCTTCCCAGACTTCTCAAAGTTAGCAGAGAAAACCCACTGAGGTCAAAGAAACATCTAAACTTAATTAGAGGTCAATTTTGTATTTCATTAAATAAAAACACATAAGCTTTTATATGATGATTTTATAAAACAAAGCCAAAAAGTCACAATTTAAAATTAAATAAATGCATTTAATTCAGGCACATACAGTTCTTCAGTTAGTACATTGTTTGTTTTCATTTCCAGTTTTAACAAATTAGTGACCGATATAAATTATTTCAAAAGCTATTCATTTCTTGTAATTTGTTACTCTTCACTCTATAATATATAGTCACTCCAAAAGGAAATTCTTTAGATAATCACACACATTTAATATCAGCAAAGAAAAGATTTATAGTAAGTTTTTTAGCTTAATATATTTTTTCCAAATAAAACGTTTTATTTTTTGGCTCCAACTTTTCCTTTACTTAAAATTGATGGCTCTGGGGTGCAGGGTGTCTCAGTTGTCCTGGGTTTGAGTCCTGGTCTTGGGCCCTTTGCTTGCATGTCTTCCCCATCTTTCTCTCTTGTCTATTTACTGTACAATAGTGGCTTCTACAGCCTAAAATAATATAAATTGTTGTGAGTATTATTCCACCATAAATCCTTACATTTCTTCCCTTCATGTAAGTTACATTTTTAGATACTGTTAATAATTACGTTTCTAAAAAACAAAAACCGTTAGTTTCGCAACTGATTAATAGGCTGGGTTGATTTTACTGACATATAAGTGCTGGGCTAAAAATTGTGCGGCGACTTGGCAGCAATTGAGAAGAAAGTAAGTCCCCAGATTAAATGTTTCCTCTAAAGGTCAGGCTTAGCCAATTCTATGAGAAAAACAGCATGGCTTTTAATCAAACTGCACTTGTGGTCCAGATATCAGCCAATGTTTGTGTGGTTTTGATAATATCCTCTTAGCCACTTAGCCCAAGTTTCAGGTGGGACTCTCCTTGATTTTTGATGGGTTTAATCAGGTCAAAATTTGTCATGTAAAAAAAATTCAAAAAACAATTCTTTTAAAAAAAAAGGAAAATTCTACCAATAATTTGAGAAAACTAAAGATGTTAGTAAATGAAAGAGACATGGTGATTCCTTGAAGAGCATAGTGTTCATGTAGTATATGGATTCCCATTACTATGTGCTCTCTGAACGCGAGTGGTGAGAGTATATCCCTTGGGGCTGAGAATCAACCTCCACTTACATCCTCTGCACATAATTGAACAAATTAGCCATGAACAGCTGTTACCTGTTAAAATGACCCACATTCATTTCATCACTGTGGACAAGAGGTCTGATAGCATCTGCATGCTGCAGCTGTCCACTGCTCCGATTAGGTTGCCGATTTCTGCTTTCAATATATCATTACAAACATAATTACTTTAACATCTCTTTTTATGAATTCTACAAATCGGCAGGTGTGCAGTGTGCCAAGTGTCCATCAATTACAGTCACTGTTGGCTGAAAGGCTGTGCATTCGCCTACTTTGTATTGCTTTGAAGAATAGGAAGGTCCTTAATGTAAATAAAGAAAAAGCTAAAGGCACTGGAATTTTCACAAACATTTACTTCATGGGTTGATCCTCAGTAGCCTCCCAACTGTGAACTTAGCCCAATAAGGCCCTCTTGACGAGGGCACTTGAGAAAAGCAAAGCAAGGTTAAAGACTTGGGTCTTAATGGCTGTCTATAAGGTTTTGTTAGTCATATGATTGTGGGCAAGTTACTGCAGAGATAGGTTTGGAGTCATACTGTAAGTGGAAAGTGGTTTAAAAAAAAAAAAACTACTGATCCTAATATTAATTTTAAATGTGCTTAAGAAATATGAACGTTTCTATTTCTTTACAAAAATAACTATTGGAGAAAAAAATAAAAAAATCTACCGGTACTGACTGTATAGTTTTAAAAATCAATTACAAAAGAATCCTCAATTAAAATAGCGGCACTATTGGTTAAATAACAACCCATGCTTTATACTACATGTAATCTGACAGATGTAAGCTGCTTGTGTTATCATCCAACTATTCACCTCTATTATGTAATAAAATATTTACACAATTTTATGCCTAGCAACAAATTCAAACTTTCTCCTGTTTTGATCCAGTAGATCTTTGTTGAATCTTTTATTGGGCCTCCTCTGCCCCAAGGACACTCCCAGAAAGTTTCCAAATGTATAGCCAGATGGAGGTCAATGAGGATCTTGGAGTGGCACACCAAACAGCAAAAGCCAGACCAGAACTTCAGGAGTTTTAATATGAGGTTGTCAAAAATGGGCTGTTAGAAAAATACTGAAATATAGAAGTAATCTGGGCTACCTTAAGTCTTTTACTCTCCAATTACTAATACCAAATATAACAATTTCAGTAGCATGAAATAAATAAATAAATTGCAAAAACATTCATAGTCATACATTTGGCATTACTACCACAAACTTCATCATATTCTATTCATTTATTTGATCACGTAAAACAAATTAGAGCAGAAATTTGTGAAAATTTTGAAAACCAGAAATGCACCTTTTTCTTTTATCCAGTGTGTTGGTCTATCACATAAAATTCTAATAAAATACATGTTAATTTGTGCAATGTCTGCAAAAACTGAAGGTGTGTGAATTATTTTGAGGCATACTTCCCATAAATAAATAAAATAATTAACCTGTCCTCTCTGAAAAGTAGGACACACACGAGGTTGGACGGAATAAGCAATCTACAGTACTGGCCAGTGGCCCTTTGAAAAAATGTAAAGATAGTGTAGTTTCTTCTTCTATGATCTTAAATGGGAACAAATGGAGAAGAAAAAGGTGAACCACAGCCAGTTTCATTCCTCTGTCAGCCAAATGATGCCTCATCATGGAGAATCTTCAATCATCCCTTTCCTTGATTACGTGGTCAGAGAACAACAATCAGCAGCTGACCTTTTGCTGCCTGAGCAGTGACAAACGCAGCATGAGAATGTGGGTGTGATCTGTTGGCTCGGTGGCCGGGGCAGCACAGAGTGAAGTACAGAGGGTGTTCTCGTTTGTGCCGAGCTGGTATTTGGATTAGACAAGACATATTTTGGAATCCAAACTTGGAAACTTTCAGCCACCGCAGTGATCACTCAAGCCACAAGGAAATAGAGACAGAAGAGCTCAGTAGTTACATAAAACATGCCAAAGGAAGCTAGAGACTCAATTAGTTAAGTCCCCCATTAGCTAGACCGTAAACTCTTGAGGCTCCATTTTGTGCTGAAATAGAGAAAGAGATTTTTACACAGCAAGTAACTCCAGAGGGGATTTAAATCTAAAGCATTTTACATCAAGGCAAACAGCATGAGCAGCATTTCTGTCAGGGGTTTCCTCAGCCTTCCAATTGTATGTCAGATTAATATTTCAGATTTTACTCATGAACAAAGTATTCATTGTTGCACAAAGATCTCATGAATCAAACATGCCACTTGGTGAAGATTAAACGGAAAATCAATGGTTTGAAAAACACAGCCTATTTAATTCCTACACAAATTTCATATTAGGCTTTCTGTCCATAAGTTTGTGAATAGGATTTAGAGTTTCCATATCTGTATTTCACAACACACAAGAAGTGATTTCAATGCAATAGCTTTTTCAGTACCTCTATGAAGGCCATATCTCTAGGCTTTGTGTAGGTAAGTACTGACAGATGGTGGGATCATGTTGACAGTATGTATGTGAGTGATAGATAGCTGGTCTCTGAATAGCTGTGGAGCATAATATGATTTGACTGTAAGAATGGGATCTAAATCTGATTTCAGGCAGGACTATGGGCCCAGAGCTTCTCTCCTTTATCTACGTCCCTCTCCAGCTGTAATGTTGTTGGCTGCAGCTGTTCTCTCCTGGGTGTGGCCTCATTGATACAGACACATTATTGTTTCTAATTTCAGATACTTAAGAATCACCGATTACGATCGTCAGATGTTAATCTGACGATTAACATCAGACTTCTTTTAGCAGTGAGCAAAGTTGATGTGCTAAATGTTCTTGAAAATAAATGCAAGAAGTACCGTAGCAGTACAATGATTGAAGTAAACCAATCAGGCAAGTTATTATCATGGAACCTTTCAATAGGTGGGGCATATAAGGAAGCAAGTGAGCATTTTGTCTTTAAACTTTACCATTAGAGGCAGAAAAAAAGGCAAGTCAGAGGTTTTCAGTGAGTTTGAAGGGGGCATCATTGTGATTGTTAGGTCAATGGTGAACCAGAGACAGAGTCATGGTTCATTGATGTAAGTGGAGAACGAAGGTGAGTCACAGTGCCTCAAATTCCTGAAAAAGTTATTGCCGTTTCTGACAGACAGAAAAGTATCAGAATACAAAGACCACTGCAGTTTCTTGCTTCTGGAACTACATGGGTAAAGACCAGTCAGGGTGCCCATGCTGATCATATTGTTATTTGTGACTGATGTATAACAGTTGATGTCCTTGACCAGCATTGACATGTCCATTTCAGAGGATTATTACGATTAGCAGAGCAGACAAGAAAGTTTGAATAATTTGAGAATTGTATTTTGTAAACTTGTATAAGACAGATAAAACATTTTGGCTAACACACACACACACACACACACACAATCACTTCTGAAATTCTAATATTTAGCATATGCTTAAAAGCAGTCTTTTTAGCAACAGACAATCTAGACAACATGTTACATCTGGAGAAGATGAAGACTAATGCCATTTCAGTAATGTTCTCATTTAAGGAAATCTGGTTATGTACCTTCAGAAAATATCATCCGGGATCAGTGGGTTGCGTTATTTTCAAAATACAAAGATGACCCACCTCTTCTTCCTATTCCCAAGTTCTCAGATGAAATCATCCAATTCTAGTATTTGGCTCCATCAAGTCTATGCAGCATTCACATCACTGCCCCGAGCAGAACTCTCAAGGGCTCCATTATGGCCTCCATGGTCCCAGCGGCATTCTAGATCATCTGTGTCCTTTTTAATATTGAAGTCCAATCTCCAAAGCTCCACTATGGATTCTTCATGCTTCTTCGTCCTATCTTCATTCTATTCTTTGTTCTATTGGACTTAATTTTCTTAGATATGCTTTTTTTCCCCCTTGGTTTGGTTTTCGAGTCTTAGTCTTAGGTCAGCTCTGTTGTGTTAATTAGTTTGTTTCCCTTTCCCTACCTGCCTTCTGCCACAGCTGTTCCTAATCGACTCTGATTAGCTCATCTGTTTCCTTTGTTATTTTCCACCCCTGCCTCAATACATGAGCTTACTGGGTTTCATTGTTCATTGCTGAATTCTTCCCTTACTCTGCCTGCACGCCACGACTTGCAATTTTGTGAAAATTTTCTTTTATTGTCATTATTAAAGAAATTCTGTTCTGCAACTGTCTTTGTCTAAAATCCTAAACATACAAATACTTTTTATTTACTTGTGGTACTATGATCTTTATTGCCTTGATTTTGTCATGTGATTATTTGGTTCGGTTTCAGTTTTGTCTCACATTGCATCCCATGCTTAGTTCCTATATTCTGAATTTATATACTGATTTAGAGGTTGTCTTTAGGCGCTGTGTTCCTGTTTTTTATGTTGAAACCTTTCCAAATATCTGTCTATAATCTCTTGGTTGGTCTCTTCATGTTCTTGTTGGGTTGGATTGTACTTATTTGTTGTCGCATGTATTTATTCTGTTTTGCTTTGTTTTTTTTGGGTTTTTTTCTTTAAGACTTATTTACATGCCTACTACTTTCTGCAACTTCATCCTCTATAAACTCTAAACAATCAGATGCATGTACATTCAGGAAGCTAAGAGGTTTAAAAGAGGCATAAATGAAAATAAGATTAACGAATGAAATATACATAAAATTATGAAATCCAGCAACAAGAACACATTTACACATACACAACTACATATACATGTGCAAATTACTGCGAGAATATGTTAATCAGTGACTACGACACTCAGTGCTCTTTAACAGACTTTTCAGATTAAATTTTAAGGAATTGATAGAGCAGCAGTTCTTTACATTATTAGGCACATTGATTTTTGGATACCACATGTGCTGTTACATTCCTAGTTTTTAATATCAGCGTTTATATGCTAGGCTTCTTTAAAATAACTTTACTGAAAAGCATTGCACCTGCCTCCGATATCAAACAGTGCCTTCTTTAGAAATACCACAGATTGTGTGTGATGGCTATTGGAATTGCATGATGAATGTTTTGTGAGTATTTTAAAATGTTCTTGTGTCTACCCAACAGCACATATAAAAGACTACATAAAAACTTTAGCACAAAAGCATGAGACAATCTGCATGTAAGAACTGAAAAGTAAACATTTAAGATTCAGGATAATAACACTAGTGTAGCTTGGCCATTTGTTTATTTATATTTCTAATAGTTAAACATTTTTGAAATATTCAGAGCATACATACATGTCACATCATGGGCTGGTCATGCCATTTCCTTTTTACCCTGGGTGTCTTGTCTATGTCCAGAAGTGATGCACATAGTCCACTAAAGTGGCCATTAGTGGAATATCCAATCATAGCAGGGTCATATATTGTCTCCCTGCATCCTTCTTTGACCACCACATCCTAGCGCCATCATAGAGGAAATGAAAGTCACTGATGAATGACATGAGGAAATGGTATGGACAGATTGATGACTGTATCTTCAGAGCTCCCTGAGGGAACAAATATAACTTTAACTAAGTTAATTCAGTTGCTAAGGGCACAAATATGTATCGGACTTAACTTGAGGTGTACACTTTTGTTTTCAGATTTTACAAGTGTCTAACAAATAAGACATTTTGATTTAAAAACGTGTTTTCCTGAATTTCTGTTTCCTGTATATAAAACCTGACTTCTTTGTATTTTATCATAGAAACAGTAGTCTTAATTCTCTTTGATCTTTTTTCAACTGCTACATCCTTATAGTTTCGCAGCTATAAAGACCTCATTCATACTGTCTCACTCAGTTGATGTTGCAGCGTGCCTTCTTCCTGAACTCTGGAAAGTATTGATGCAGAGGTTAATTAAAGGTGTTGCTAATTCGATCGATGTATCTTGTTCAGCAGGGGTAAATCATTGTCTTCCTTCTCTTGGATGCTCCTAATGAGAGCTAAGACACGTCACATTTCATAGCATGGTGGCTGCACTTGAAGAAACCTTTTAGCTTTCTACAATGACTTTTATTTTTTCAGATCTGGTTTGTTTTTTGTGATTTCTATACTGCATGGATTTCAGTTTTTGTTTTTTTTTAACTAAACACATTTCTAATTGTATTCGAAAACTTTGGTCACAAAGGTATCTAAATCAAGGCGCCACATCATGGTGTATTTTATTACAGACACATAGGAATTCATTAATGATCCCTTTGATGCATTGTGTGACAGTTTGCTGAGCTTTGCTTCCATTATAATGAGATGTTCCCTACACCAAGCATGACTACGCTGCATAAGTTGCATGACTGCCAAAATGCAAAAATTTGCACCACAAAAAATTGTCCAATCATACAGAATTTAGATGTGGTTTTCAAAAAGTTGTACATCCTGTACTGCTAGTCACACAGGCTTGTACCTTAAGCAGAGAATATGCCATGGAGTTGATTAATAAATGGAAGGATTATGAATCTCTCAGGTGCAGTCTAATTACATTTTCTTCTCCCTGTATTAAGTGCATCCTTTCAAATACTATTTACATGATGCGCACAGTAATTCTAACATATATATGTATATAAAATATATATTTAGACTGTATAATTTTTATTTCACTAGTACTTTGTGCAGGCCTACCACATAATATATCATTAAAAAACATAGAAGTTTGGGTTTGCAACATAACAAAGTGTTTGACATTTCATGGGTATATACTAATACTTTAGCAAAGATTTACATGTTGGCTCCCCATTGAGAAAGTCTCACCTGATTCTCTAGCTTGAGATCAGTCTGATTGCTCAACAAGCCCTTCTTGTCTGTCCTTTTAAACTGTATTTGGCCCATAGTTCCCTTATCTTATGTATTTGAGTCAAGAATTAACCAGTTACCAATTATCTTTTTTTAAACAAATCTCCTATTATCTGATAAGTAACCTATCTTTTATAGAAAAAATATCAGTCTTATTATATCACACTGTATAAAGATGTTAAAAGAGCTCCAATTCAGATCAATGTAAGATTAATAAAAACATTCATGTGATGGATCCACACAAGAAAAAAAAAAAAAAATCATGAGGCATTTCTGCAAACTATGTGTAACTACGTATAGCTCCACTATGTGTTGTATTAATTATTCCAGAAAGTTGGATATGTATGTCAACACTGCAACCCAACTGCTTAGAGGGCAGAGGTATGTTGTTTTATGTCCTATGTTGTAGCTTTAAGAGAGAAATCTATATGTGACTTGTTGTGTGAGCAGCGTGTAACAACAGAGCATTCTGACTGCATTTGCACTGACATGGTCTGACAGGTCAATCAATGTGGAGAAGGTGGAATTGGGTGTAGGTTCATCGGTCTGCTGTGCCAGAAGAGAAAAAGTAAAAGTCATTTCTATTCTGTTCCTCAAGCTGCCATGGCTGCCTGAATTGAATGCTAAAAGATTTCTCTTTATATTTACTTTTGCTCCTACAGAGACTGAAGAACGATTGAGACCTAAAGAAGAGTTGTCAGTGAGGCTAAGATGATTCAGATGCAGTGAAAGCGGTAAATTGTTGAAGACAATACTGATCGTTATGGGTAATAAACAATGTGTAGCTTCACTGAACTTTCAGTTTCAAGAGTTTGATTTATTTTGGGGTGCCATTGTATATATATCTCTGCCAGATCATTCTCCTAGTCAAAGCAAGTTTTCATTCCCGTAGGTGGCATCTCAATGATATGAGGAGTATTTGACCTTCCTGTATTGTTAAGGTCCAAATAACATTTATCTCAGTATCTAGCAATATGTTTTAAAGTTGTTGTAACTTTAAATATAATTTGCTTATAGTGTTAAAATTTAAATGGTAGCTACTGTTTTATTCAATAGAACGATAACTTACTTTACTAGTGCTGTGAAAATAGCCTCTGTCATGAGGTATGAGAAAATGTTTTTTTTTCAGATATTTCACTCAAACTTGGGGCTAAAAACTTGGAAGAGAATTTTTTGAACATCTTTGGCTTATGACAATTTAAATTTATGAAAAATGTAAACGTTATTGTTACTATAGTCTTTTTCAGTTAATCTGACTTTTTCTTAGGGTTGTCCATGGTTGCACAGTGATGCAATAGGAAGACTTTCCTGCAAGAAAGTCCTGGGTTCAAATCCCAGGCTGGGCTCTTTCTGCATGGAGTTTGCATGTTCTCCCTGTGCATTCATAGGTTCTCTCTGGGTACTCTGGCTTCCTTCCATGGTTCAAAAACATGACTCTTAAGTCAAATTGGTCTCTTTAAAATCTCCTGAGATTAATTTATGCACGGTGTAGTCCGCCTCTCGCCCGGTGACCCCACAAGGATAAAATAGTTGGATAACTGACTGATGGAGTCTTTGTCTTTGATATTGAATATTGCTGTTGGTTTTGTAGGGCGGCTTTGTAAAACCCGAGAAACCAGGGACAAGAAAAGCAAAAGGTTCCAGAACATTAACTTCACTTTTTCAATATTGTCTACTTTCCCTGTCAAATAAATACCGATAAAAGATAACTTTTTCCTTTTCCCACAGGACATAAATTGAGTCAAAGTATAAGGAAATTTGACATGCAGTTTAAAAAAAGTCAAAAATAATTTTTGCTTTACCTGTAGCATCTTACAACATTTGGAACGAATTAAAAAAAACAGACAGCAGAAAATAAGATGCCGAGGAAAACTTTGATTAAAAATGTTCATTTTCAGATCAATGAACACTCTTATTTACAGCTTTGAAACATCTGTTTTTGTTTTTATCACGATCAAATTTGCAATAGATTGAGGGAGAAAATTAGGCACAGCTTTTTTCCATTTTTTCAAACCTCAAACCTCCTGTTTTTCATCTGCCTCAGCGAAGGGAGGCCTCATTACGTGGCTTTGGAAGACATCTGATGAATGAACATCCTTAATTGTGCTGATCATTTTAGCTTCATGTTTGCTCATGGCTGGAAGTAAAACTAATTTTGAATATGAATAGCTGAACTGGTTTCAATTGATGGCTGATTAACAGGCATTTGCTGAACTGCAATCAGCTGAATCAGGTGTATTAAAGCAGGGAAATGTCTAAAACATGCAGGGCAGTGAGCCTAGAGGACCAGGGTTGGGAAACACTGCCTTAGAAGACTGTTTACTGTGAGATGTTTGTTAATGGAAGACTAAAAGTACATCATTTACATATGAAGATCAAACCACTCCAGTTTAATTTAACAGTAAGCCTCAGTCTGAAATGTAACCCAGTGACTCACATACACACCCTTTGGTTTAAGGCCAAACATACTGTTGAAGTGTTTACAAACTGTGAATACAAAAAGTATTCACACCTTTGAGGTTGTTCAAATTTTAAAAGTTTAATGATGATTCTATCCGATAGAACAACAAAAGTTGTAAATAATTGAAATACTGAAGAAAAAGCATAAATATTTTTAAAAGTGTGTTCAACATTCCATCGTGAATACCCAGCAAAACATCATTTTGCTGCAATTAGAGGTGTCTTTTTGGATATGTCTCCATTGCCTGTGAGCATCTCAAGGAGGGATCCACAAATCCAGGCCTTAAGGGCCAGACTCCTTCACCACATCTGAGTTAAATAATCAGGTTATTAACAGCACTCTGGAGAACATGACTGCACTGAGGAGGTAATTCAGCTACTTGATTGAGGCATGTTGAACCAGGGTCACATCTAAAAGTTGCAGGACAGCGGCCCTGAAAGCCTGGATCTGAGTACCGCTGATCTGGACACTAAGATTTTTGTCTGTTATTCTTAATAACATATCTAAAGGTTATCCATAAAGGAGTTTACAGAACTATTAGTAAACAATTTCCACATTTTGCTGCTGATTTTCAGTTGGATTTCTTTTGAAATTTTGACCGCGATTAAGGAAACATTTGTGTTAACCTTATAAGTTTAACCTTCAAATGCGCTGCATCAAATAAACAGTTAAGTAACAAAGAGTTCGATGAAATACATTGCTTAGTGGAAACAGCAGGTGACATAGAAAAGACAAGATGCTCTGTTCTTACAAGGAGGGGAAATTTTTTATTTATAACACATGATGCTGACAGGGACTCTGGCTCAGCGTCTATATTACAAGGTTTATCTGCAAGGCTGTGAATGTACTGTATAGTGTTTCTGGAAACCGACATCGCAGTGGCAATATAAACACACGCTTGAAATAACAGACTCTTTCCCTTTTTTTTTACTTTTCTTTTTTAAAAAAAGGTACAAACAACAATATAAAATATTTGTGCTGTTGACAATTTACAAAAAAGTCTTTTGACTTGATACCTGTGCAATATTTTTTCTGCTTTTTTTTTTCTTTCTCCTTCATTTGAAACAATATGCATACACCAGAGTCCCATCTGGACTCCAGCCTCCGTCATGCAGGCTGCACAGTTTTTGAATTTGTTCATGATAATTGGAGTAGAACTCATCTGCCCATTATAAAAAGACATGCAAAAAGCTCCAATTGTACAGTTACAGCTTGCCTAACATGGTCTGTTTAGCTTCAAGCAAATATTACATTATGTACACTTGGACTTGAATAGCAGGAGGACTCATATGAGAGCCTGCTGCCCATATTTGGGCTTCAATCCATAACAGAACAAAAGTTTGGCATCTTTTAGAATCTCCCTTCAGGTCTGCGTCCATGGTAAAGAGTCCAGAACAGCCCGCAGTGACCGGGTGTTCTTTGAGTAACCCCAAGTGTCAGACAGAACTCAGGGTTGAACTTTGGCAGTGCAGTTCCCTCTTGGTTTCCATTTGTTAATTCTCCCTTTATATTAGCAAGAGAATGTCAACACAACAAATGGACCACGACTTCAACAGGAAATAACCAATATTTTAAAGATCACTGGGGGTCAAGATTCAGTATATGCACTGGTGCATTGCTGCCAAGCCAACATTCAGAATCACTACAATAATGCACCATATGTAACATAGTTTATGAAGGCTGGCTGCTAATGTCTGTCCCAGAATCTGATTTGAATGTCTGATTACAGAGCATCACAACTATGATATTTCTTCTTTCTTTGGAAACAGGATGGCCATCAGTCTTAGTGCTGCTCTTTGAGTGAATTGCAACACTGCGGGATTATATAATATAGAACACTCTTATATGTACAGTAAGGCCTAGAGGAGTGAGTGTGTACTGTACAGGTTGGTTTGGTGTGGAAACCCTCTCGCCACGATGAAGCAATACAGTTATGGCTGTCAGCCCATACAGATTTATACAAATTCTAGTCAATGCACATGGCTTTTTGTGAAATATAATTTGCCAGGTATTCATTTGGAACCAAACTATAGTGGAAAAAAAGACTGCACAGAAAAACTAATGTCACCACATGTATAAAAAGATTCTATATTTACAACATTTATGTGTCAGAAAGAATCACAAATAGGAACTAACAGCTGTGTTTATTTTATGGGATATTCTTCAGGCTAAAAGGCAGTCACACAGATAAGAGCTTATCTAGCAGTGAGCTGTGGAAACCACTCCGTATTCATATCTGAGCTGGCGGCTATCCTGATGATCAACGTTTCTAGGTTGTATAAGCAGCGATTCATACTTATCATCTGCCAACCGAACCAAATTGACCCTGTTGACCTGTTTATTTACACTGGATTGGTTGCTCCTTTCGTGTTTTAAAGTCAAATGATGCGCACCATTTTCTGTCTACTTGTATGTACAGCCAAACATTTCCATATTTTCTTACCAGTCTATTTTCACTCAATTTATATACTGGTTACTTGACAAGGGTTTAAAAAGCAACAGTTTAAAAGCTGCTAAATGGATCTGTTATACTGTTTATACTTCAAGGTCCTTAAAAGAAGATGAGAGAGGAAGTAAACAGTGTACTGTTTCCTTGTTTACTATCTCCCCTCCACCTGTTGCTGAGAAGCTGCCTGAATAAAAGCTACTATCCTTTTCCCTTGTTTAAAGCAAATAAAATGTCAACTCTGTATAGATTTCCAGTCACAAAAAAAAAAAAAAATTATGGTACAAGAAACTATGATGTACCACGCATCGCTTTTATTGAAATAACACTGTTTTTAAACTACAGTTCACAAATTATGAGCAGCAATAACCTAAACGGCCAACTTTACACTTTAACCAATCAGATAGCCCAACCCATTAAGAAGCTAATATCAGCTGGTTACACTTCTGTTCGCAAAAATGTCTAACACTCTGTCCAATAAGTCTATTATTTAAAAACTGGTAGCAAAATAATTTTATGTATATTGAAATGTTTAATCTATGCATCAAAATAAAACATGGTATTGTACTATCAATGCAACTAGAAGTTTTATTTTGCAGCAACAAGACCATTAGGTACTTCAAATTTTCAAATAAAAGCAATTCAATCACTTTGGTTTTAAATCTTTGTCTAAATACTATGATACTATGAAACTGTATTTTTTCCTCAAGGCATCTTAAAGAGCTCATGCCTGCTTCCTTATCATATTTTGTAAAACAGAGTGGTGTGATTGTTATCTAAATCTTGTTGAATAAAAACTGAACAGATTAAGAAAGGAATAATTAGAAAAAGCTTGCTCCTTTACACCCACTCACCTTTGTAGACCTTCAGATGAGTTATCAGTAAGAAACAATACAAACCTGCCTGAACAAATCATGTTTTCAATTATTAGTTTCTCCCTGTACCATTTTTAAATGTTTTGCATATTCAAAAACTTTAATGAGCAAACTATGTTTAACCAATCTACAACAGTCCCCATAGCACATCCCTGATGTGTCACAAATTAAGTTTACAAAAGCTCAGAGACAGCTGGCAGACAGCAAATGTGTTAGGAAGAGTCTCATTACTAAAGTACATGGCCTTCACACAAATCTACCTTTCGTAAAACCTCTTAAATTAATGTCAGGATTTTCAGACTAACATTCTAAATTAGTGGAACTCTTCCTAAAGAGAGCTGGTTTGTGACAGTGCTAAGACTGCTTGCCCCGGCTTATTTGCCCCAGTTTCTGGTAGAGATGCACCGATGTTGTTGTTTTTTTTGTAAAGCTATGAACTGTCAATGCAAATTTAAGAATCTCAATAACTACATATTAGAAGCATAGATGTCACATTGTGTCACAGAGATAAGTTTTTCAATTTTAAAACACAGACAAATTTGTAAGGGAGTTGACATTTCAAAAGTCCTTTAGGAGCTCAAGTTTGTAATTGGAACAGTTATCAATTGTACCTATAAACAACCCTCCCAAGTGTATCCCCTACATAATGTCCAACCCCACTTTCAATCTTACAAATTTAGTAAAAAAGCCAACATTTCCAAATCCAGTATGATCTATAACCAGTGTGGCTGAAACTGAACATTTTGGTTTACTCTGTTCAGCCTTACTGTTATCTGCTGGCAGATTGTTTTTAAACCCATAGAAGCTGCATATAAAAAAAAGACAAAACTGCAAAAATTTGAAATGCTGAGGAAGTAACATGTCAAAAGAAAGAACAGTTGGTCCTGATATCCTTATAGAACACACTTTTCCCTTTTTAAATTTTTTTAAAATTTCACTGATTTCAATTTTAAACCCCTCATTGGTACAAACTTTGAGTCTTCTTCCCAAAGTAACAACGTCCACATATTAAGTGGACGTTGTTGCTACTTCTGTGGTTTGATACGGTACATTCACTGATCTGAAAAGGTAAGATTTCTGTGAGTTCTGACTGACTCGATCACAAGTCAGGAGCACAAGCTGAAAATTGGACAATTTAACTGTGAATCTCTAGTTTTTGTAGCAGGGTTTATGTCATAAAGTTATAGGGAAAGCAATATGGGCTAATTTGGGTAAAATTAGAGACAGTAACTCAAGGCACAGCTAATTATAAGATAGAATTACACCAATGGCTGTGTTTTACATTTTGTAATATTTGTAACTTTCATGTTTATACTTCCACAACATGTTTCTCACAAAAATTGTAAGGTAATCAACTACTTTTGACTGAAAAAGTACATATGCAAATATTGGATGATCTTAAAGCCAAGCTCCTAAATAACCTATTTAAGCACTTCATACCCAGCAACATTGCAGAAACAACACATTTAGCTTGTCAACTTTTATGCTTAGTAATGAGACCAATCTCTCACACACTGAGAGCAAAACAAACACAGCTGCTGTTGCTACAAGAAACAAAGACAGAATGATTTTTTTTCTGTAAGACAGCCTCTTTATATGTATCTGTGATTACAGCAATCATAGTCAAGCTCAATGTGATCTAGGGGCACAGGTACATCTGACTTGAAAAAGCCTAATGATTTATCCATTACCTACAGACACACTGTAGGCCTAAGTACAGTATGTCTACTTGAAGCGTCCTCTAAAACCAGCACTGACATCTCCCGCAGATACCACGGCCCTGCCGGACGGGAGAAATGACGAGGGAGATCTCAATTAAAGGGTCCGGGGTCATGCCACGGCCTGTTAGTCCAAATAATGGCAACCAATCCTGAGTTAGCAGGAGTCTGCTAAAAGAAACCCACCACTGAAGGCACTTTTTTAAACAACAGTGCTTCTGTTCTAGGTAATTCAAGTTCAGGAAAGAATGGATCAAAACCCTCTATGTAAAGAAGACTTTAATATCTGTGTTACCTTTTCTCTCACTTTTGTTTGCCTCAGAAAAAGCATGTAGCTCAACCTAAAGCTCCTTCAGAAAGGCGGGCGGGCGAGGGGCTGATGGAGAGGGAAAAGCGATATCCCTCCGGAAAAGGGAATCTTCTGAATCAAACGAGACTGAGGACAAAAAGAAGGCAATAGAAACTGAAACAGACATAAAAAAATAATCAAAGTGTACAACTCAAAAATTGACGTGACAAAAAAAGTACATGAGTTTGAGAGTAGATATGACACACAGCCTGCAAATCAGAGCTTCTAGTACAGTCTTAGACAGGCTTAGAGCAGGAGCCGGTTGAGAAGAGCACCTGGAAGTAACTCACGGCACTGATCCTCTGTGGTGGGTTATTAGATTGGTTGGTTGGTCCGTGTTAACATGCCATCTTTAACGTGTGTTCAAGAAGGGTGTAATAGCCCCACTGAGTTGTGGAGACAGAGCTTGGCAGGCCAGCTGACGTGTTGAGGGTGTGTGTGTGTGTATATGTGAGAGATGGGGCTGAATTCTTAATCGTCATCCCCACCCCCATACATGTCAGCCAACTTCTTAAATCGGGGTCCCCAGTCGTTGAGGTAGTCATAGTCCTGGTCTCCTGTGCTGGAAGAGTTGAGGGAGCTGACTGAGCCAGCAGTGGAGCCGCTGCCCTCATAGTCAAAAACGAGCAGGGAATCATACGGAGGGGCCGTGGGGTCGTTGTCTGCAGCCCGCAGACCCTGATGAGAACAAGAAGAGCAAACAAAGCAAAAAGGATTAACTCACTCCATACTTACAGCACTAAAATAAACTAAAATAAACTATTCAGAAGGCTCTCTGTGATTGTTGTTGTCCAGGTGTACAAAACAATTTAGAAAACATAAAGCAACCCAAGCAAAAAATATTGGTGGATACGAAAAACGGTACGTTTGCAGAATTAAAAATTCATCACTTTCACTAGTCGACCTTTGCAACTGTTTTGTGAACCAATCATTTTCTGTAGATGTGTTTCTACATCAAAATTACGTATGTGGAAGCCGCTGGCTAAGCCTCTCCGTCACATAAGCTGATCGTTATCCACTAATATAGAGTTGTGTCCCATGGACACGAACATTTTCAGGTTGAGCTGTTTTAAACGACTGGGTCAAGCTTCCCCTTTGCCAACTTTGACCCCCATTTTGTACCTACAATTTTGTGCCTGTCCCTGCTGTCACAGGGCAAGAGGTGAGACAAGTTGGCAGTCCATTACAACACTGACAAAGACAGATAATGAAACATGCCTTTATTTATAACCCAGGAGAGATTAGACAGGAGAGCTGTGTGTTTTCCAGAGTTTTCCATTCCAGACTGAAAAATGTGGTGGGAAAGTATTAAAGGAATCATGCAAGACTTCCAGTAGCCAATGTATTGGCAATTGTGCTGCAATTTCATGCCATAAGCTTGTTTTTATTCAGTTCGGGAATGACATGGTTGCAAAAAAATTTCAGCGACAGGGAACTACTGCCGAGAACAGAGAGCACTTTGTAGAAGAGGGAGGATTTTTCCAGTCCTGTTAATTAATTTGGAATGCTGGCAGAAGGGGATGTTAGAAGATGCAGACAGCCAAGGCTCATGCAAAAGACTAACATAAGACCCACAACTAGAAGGATCCATGAAAAACCAGCTGTACTGAGCTTTTTTTTAAACCCTCCTCCAGTTTTTAGGTCGCCAGTTCCCAACCAAGATGTTTCTAAGATGGCTCTTAAGTTTTGAAATTAAGTCTTCAGCTGTTAGAGAGTTTGGAGCAAAAAGTATAAAAAGCTTAGCAGATATCATTTTATGGATTCTGGGTATGGATATGCAGTAAAAATAGCTGATCAAAGCTCCATTACAGGCACTTCAGGCTTCATCTCATAAAGCTCCTTCCAGTTCTGTGCCGTATTTATGGTAGGGGGGTACAGGCTTGTCTGGAACAATACTATTTTCTAAGAAGTTAAAATTCAGTGGAAGAGCATATATTAGATTATTCTAGCTCAGAAATGTGTGCTTTGCAAAAATATTCATATCCACTGAACTATTTCAGATTTTGTCCCATTACAGCCACAAATGTCAATGTTTTATAGTGAATTTTATGTAATAGACCAACCTGAAATTGCCCATACTTGTGAAGCAAAAGAAAAACGATTGAAGATTTTAAAATTTTCTTATGCAAATAGATTACATCTGTGTACAATTGATCATCTGTAGAGTTGTTCGGTGAAGGTCTCAGAGATTTATTAGAGAACATTAGTGAACAAATAGTGTGATAAAGACTGTAGAACACAGCAGAACAGTCGGGGATGAAGCTATGGAGAAGTTTAAAGTGATCTTAGATGATAAAACAATGTCTCAAGCTTTGAGCATTTACAAGAGAACTGTTTAATTAATCATATGAAAGTGGTAAGTGTAGAACAATAGCAAACCTACCATATTCACATGTAGGTTTGCTGACAGGCCAGGTAAAATGGGCCTTACTTAATCAAGAGGAGCTAAGAGACCATTGGTTATTCTGAAGGAGCGTAAGAGCCACAACTCAGGCAGTTGAGCAGTCTGCAAATGTAGCTTTTATGGAACAGTGGCAAAAGGAAATAAGGAAAGGAAAGTCATAAGGAGAGGTAGAATAAGCTCCCTTTTAAGTATGGACAGGTAAGCTGCTCAGGATTGATCTGACAACCAGGGCAATCCTGGGAGAAACTGACTGAAAAAAAGACTTAAGACTGGGATTTACCAAACAGCAGGACAACAATCCAAATTAGATGTCCAAGTGTGGTTAGGAGAACAGCATGTTCATGTGTTAGAATGGTCCAGTACAGGCCCAATCCTTAATCCAATTAAAATCTGTGCTGGTACAGTAAGTGGGTCTTTCACAGAAAATCCCAATAAAAGGCACTGGAAAGCAAATAGAATACAAATACGAATAAAATCTTGTAAAAATAAATACATTAATAAATAAAATAAATAGGCATACAAGTTTTTGTATTTTTATCATTTGCTGTAGTAGCTGTGATACTGCATTTTGTAAAAAGAACTGACTGTATTTTTCATTCAGTGCCATTTCATTTTTCATTCAGTTAAAGAAAAAGGGCCACTAACCTCGAGGTGAGGCAGGTGAGGAGAACAGCCCTTGTTGACTCAAGAGCAATAAAGAGGAAAACCTAAAAAGCTCCATCCCCGTGGATTGAGAACGTAGCAAAAACACCATGTGTTTGCCGTGTTTGAGTTTAATCGGACTGCTGGAGCGAGATCAGGTGAGTTTATGTGTGTGAGACAGAGACAGACAGACAGAGAGTCAAGGTTGGATGGATCAAAGCTGAACAGCTGCCAACACCTCTCGAGTGTGAACGCGTTGTCATGAGTCTGTCAATCAGTATTTTCTCGCATAAACGTGCCAGCGTCTGAGTTTTGTGTGTATTTATGAGTGTTTGGAGGGTGGGGTGCCTGTAAAATGAAGGAAAGCTAGTTGTTGTCATTCCCCTACCAAGAAAACAGGCAAAAATTACAAATCGCATTATGTGTCGCACGACTGAAAAGTTACTGCATCGTGCGATAAACAACTTTATAATGAACACACCGATTCACAACTTGCCAGATATACAAATGTCTCTAAAATCACCTCATGGATAAAGTCTCCAATGTCTCCAGGATGGGGCACAACTGGTCTGATGGGGTATTGAGACTCTGGGATGATGGGCCTCTCATCAACTCTGCGTACGCCGGGTGGTTTGCTGATGATGTGTTCTAAAGAGTCGGGTTGCTGCAGCTGGCTCAAGTCGTAGTCCTGCAACGCCACAGAGGTAGAGGTAAATGAGCAGCGTAAGCATGAACAGAGACTTTGATGTCCATGCGGACGTGTGGTATGTCTCTCTGAAGCTCTCACTTGATCCTCTTCTCCTCCACCCTCCTCGTCGTATTTGAGGATGTTGTCTCGGACGTCATCTTCAGGGTCAATCAGCAACTGCTTCGTCTGCCTCTCTTTCTCCCTGCGCTTGATCCACACCACAAACAACAGCACCATGCCTGCAACAATTCACAAAGGAACCTCACACTGCTGCAGGATGTGCTGCAACAACACAAAATCAACTGACACCTTTACTTATTGATGAAGTGATGTCTTCAGCCTTGCTAAGGGATCTATACACAGCACCGAAGCACAGCAGTGTGTAAAGCTAAGGGCTTAGGTTGGAAAAAGGTCTGAAAGAAAAATAAGAGTGTAGCCTAATTCTATTACCATTTAATTTCAATTTGATTTGCACAATTCTGGACCTCACTGTAAGTATTTTCAAAACTACACTGGAGTGGTTTTAAGTCATGCTGGGAATTTAGTAGTGCTGAACTTTCTGTTCAGTAGTGCTGAACTTTCTGTTCAGCACTACTAATGAAAATTGTGGCTCATTGCATTTCACTGTGGGCACCTCAAAATTTCAAATAATAAGAAAAAAAATCAGTATCAGGAAACAGCCTGGTGTCTAATCCTTTTGTATCATTTCCTCCAAGAAACATTGGATGTCAACCATGTCTCACAAGCTGTAAAATAAGTTCCCCCTGTCCCACCTCAGCCATTTAAATCATATCTGGCACACTTCAGGTTGCAGTGGATATTACACTTGGCACTGCATGTGCATGTTACATACTTGATCTCGATTTGGAGACACACGTGTGCCTGTTTAGCTTACTTGTCTTTTTGATACTCCGAAATTGTATTTACTTGATGCTGATCCACTCAGAAATTGGCTGGTTTGAACAAGGTTTAGCTTGATTTGCCCTGACTCAGGTGGAATCTCAAACATGTGAATTTTACATAATATGCTCATGCATAATTTCTAAACACCATCAGGTACTGGTGACCACAGCAATTTCTTCTGTCCAAGTTATTACTGCAGGAAGACTATTCAAAGGTAGCTGTTTTAATATCAGCGATGGCTTTAGAAATTAGGTCAAGTGAGGTACTAAAAAACCTTTAAAGAGGGAAAGTATTTTCAATGGAGACACAATGGTTGTTGTTTTTTTTTTTTACTGCTTAAGGGAGCTAGACCTTTATGTTGTTTTGCACCCACAAGGTTGCTCTGTTTTTATCATTATGAGTTTTCAAGCTTTGCCTCTGATGGAATAAGCAGCCTTTAAAACGTGGGTCGCATCCACATTGTCTTGAAAATACAAATAGAGACTGTTGTTTACAGTTGAAAGCCTAACTGGGTTAATTATGTTGAGGTAAGATGCAAAAAACAGTTTAAGATTTTAACTCTAAATATCTAAACCCCATTTTAACAGCAACTTGTCTGCTTCAAGAAATATTTAGTGTTTGTAAATTATATCTCTAAAAAGAGAATCAGAATTGGCTAAAATATATATTGGCCAGTCAGACTTTTAGAAGACTGTTATAAATCGTAAGATCATAAATTGGCAATAAATCTCTGAGTGCTGCATCTTTAATATGTACTTCAGGCTTAGTTGTGAATTATGCAAGTATAACTTGCGGCTCTTAGTTGATCTGTAGATTTTTGTGAACTTATCAGGGTTTGCATTACTCAGTGGAGTGAGGAAGAGTTCAGATAACATATAAATCATGACAGAAATACATAAAGACGTGTTTGAAAATCAGAGTGTAAATCGAGTTGTATTGTTTGTCAGGTGACCATTGTATGAAAAACGCTTTCAGGTCTACAGTAAATATATGGATCTCTTTAGAAGCATCAAGAGTTCAGTGAATGAGTTCATTAAGAACACTTACACAGCAGTATGATGATGCAGATTAGGATGAAGATGATGGCTCCAGTCCCCAGGCCAGCGGCGGCGACAGCACCAAGTGTGGTACAGTCTCCATTTTCATCGCACGGACAAACCTTCACTTTGATGACAGACCTGTTGGACAACGGAGGGTTGCCAGAGTCTGACACAATGATAGGGACCTCGTACATTCCTGGTTCTAAGTAGACCTGGTACCGAAGAGCGAGACGGGCATAATCACCTGAGAAAAACAAAGAGGGAAAAACACTTAAGAAATAACAATGTTCATATTTATTGTTTTGAAACTACATTTCTTTCTTATGTCAGAAGCTAAGACTTTGAATACAAAGTTAGACATTTTACTTAAAAGTCTAGCTTTTTCTACTCCATGTTAAACATATTAATATTCATACTGTACGTACTAGGCTTTTTTGTTATTAAAAAAGTCAAAGGTTTTATTATTTAAACATTTATGTTATGTGAATGAATAAAAAGCATAGCACAAGATGTCAGCCTCTGGTAAATTTATCTGGCGGTTAATTTCATATTTCATAAAAAAGTAAACACTGGATCTCTGTTTGAAATTAGTGGTTGGGTCACACATCTTCCACAGCGCTCTACTTGCTCAGTCCATTGACTTATTCCCAAATGTTGGAAATAATCAAGGTACAATTAAGTTTATTTTTTATAGTAAACATTGTTACTCTTTTCATATACCTGAGTTGATTTTGATGAAAAATGATTTAATTTGTACATTTATATGTTTAACAATGGGACTTATACGTCAGTCAATGTCCCTTGATATAGTTCTACAGTAGCTAACATCCATCAATGCCTAATTAAATTCAGTGGGCATAATTTGGAAAGACACAAGCATAATGTTAAAACAAATCTATGGCATAATGAGACAATATCCACAAAATTGTGTGGCAAAAAATTGTGTGGCACTGGGAAAGATACGAGACAGTATCTGTAGCAATAAAATATTGCTACAGATTAAATACCAATTTTATTTGTAAGAATAAAATCAGGGATTGTAATTATTTCCAATCATTAATTGGAAATAAGAGTGCATCCAAGAAAGACTGCAAACACTTAGATCCAAACATGGTGATGGCAGGATCATACTGTGGTTTCACAGAACCTTTGTAGAAGTTTTGGAGTAAGTAAACAAATTTGGACATGATTGCTCGTCTGGAGAGACATGATGGCTGAGGACCAGCACTCCTCATCCAATCTGGCTGAGTTTGTGATTCTGCCATGTGGACTGGGTAGATTTCCAAATGAAAGGTGTGCCAAGCTTGTGCATTATTCTCAAGAAGATTTGATTTTTTTTTTTTTTAATGAACAAAACACTTGAAAATCTGTTGTTATGGGATTCTCAAATCAGAAGTGGAAGCACAAAGTATAGTAATAAAGTGGTATAATAACAAACTGAGATAAAACTTCGACTTCCACAATTTTCTCAGTTTCAGTTATCTACCTGCATCATGTAACATTTACAAGAGGTTATACACTAGCAAGAATGGTCGAAAAATTCATGATAAAAATTTTATTTATTTAGTCTTTTCATTTCTTCAGAGGCAGCTACTCACCACTGATCCGTGCAATGGTCCAGTTGCGCCGAATGCTGCTGGGGAAGTTGGGCAGCTCGAAGACAAAGGGTCCAGCGTTGGGATCCGTGTCAGCATCGGCGGCAGTGATGTTGACACCATTGACATTTTTGTTCATCCTTTCGCAGATCTGAGACTCCCTTGGTACGAGCGCCGGGGGGTTGTCATTAATATCTATCAAATAGATCTGCAATGTGCCTGTGCCGCTGGCTTCAGGAGAGCCTGGGAGGAGGAACAGAAAGATAAAAAAAATAACATCATGACAGAAGGAGAAGATGACAAGTGGAGATGTGTGCAGTGAAGGGGAGGACGAAGAGAGAAAACAGAGAAGTTGTGGCCCATCAGAGGAAATGTAAAAATAATGAAATATGAATAAAAAGAGAAATTAAATAGCAACAGACATGAGGTAAAATGAGCATTGTTCATTCATGGTTATGATGTTGGAGGTAGGAGTGCTGTCAGGCTGGGGAATATTTTCAACTTTTGAAAGAAATACTTCTGACAGTTTTGCTTTTCACTTCATCTTTTGGCCTCACAGCCAAATCAATCCCATCACAGTCGATGCAGATGCAGGCAGAGCACAGCGAATCACACAGAGAGGGGTTAGGCACATTAATGATGACTGTAATATAACAAAACAGGTCCTTGTCGGCGTGTATTTACACAATGCTGTGAGTCATCTTTGATACTGGACATAAAGGCTACTTTCCATGCAGCAAAAACCATTTTTTTCTGAAGATGAATGGGACTTTCAGCGTAAAAAAGGGTACCCAATATCAGGCCAATGATCTTAGGCATGAAGCCTAAGCATCATAGGCTTAATGCTTGCACACAGCAAGCATTAAGCCTATGAACTGGCCCAACCTTACTGGGTGGGGGGGTTCTGTGCGTAGTTTTGATAAGATGTTGCAGATATTTAAATTTGTGCTTACAAATTGTGTTGACTTTAAAATAAATTGAATACCACAGCCTCACTTCAAAAACAAATGCCTAGCATTGGTAAAGTCTAATATGTCCTTGTTGTTTTGTTTTATAGGAAAAAGGTAATTACGAACAGCATACAGTGAATTTACTTGTGTTGTATTCAGCAAAATTAATTTATTGAACTTATTATTCATTTAGCTGTTAAAAGATAAGCATACTTTTTGTTTCAGAATCTGTTTAACACACTTGCAATGTGGTCTCATTACATCAACGCATAATCTTTTTCAACAGCATCTCACAGGTAAAGCAGCTTATATACATGTGGAAGTGGTGGCTTTGCAGTTTCAAAGAAATGTTGCACTTGATCCCACATTTAGTCTGTAGAAAGTCAACTTGTAAAATTTGCTTTGATGCTTTAGGCAGGCCGTAGCAGGTGCTGTTTCAACAGCAATACTGCCAGCTTTGGACTGCAATAACATGCACTGCTGCACATAGAAACACTCACACCCCATCTAAAGACAAAATTTTGAAGCCGTTGTGTTGATTGAACAGAGTAACAGACCATTACCGACAACATTTATGGAAAATTGGGAATAAAGGATAGACGTTTAACAATTGGGAAGTGAAATAGCTGAGGAAGAAAACAAACATGAAAAGGTGTGTGTGTAGCAGCAAAATGAGACACAAAAAATCCCCCCAAAAGGGAATTTTGCAAGGGAATAAACCCTTGAGCCGCTTATTGAGAGAGTACCACGGGGTGACGACCCTTAGCTGCCTCCAATTACAAGTCATTTTGCTGTCATGTCCTAATGGCAGAGTCACTTGCATGGACTCCCGCAACCTTAGGGCCCATCTCTGAGATCAGATAAGGGCAATGCAATTTAAAAAGATTTATGCAAATCTTACAGATCTGCCAATTAAGCGTGGTTATAGAGCAAGACATTTCCCAAAGAGGAGAAAGGCACAGTTGAGGAGAGGTCACAGTGAGTTTGTTGACTCATTCTGACCTTTGTGGTCTTTGTTGCAGATCACACTCCATGTTTCATCGATTTAGACTACTCATTAGTAATTTAAATCAGATTTCTTTTGTAACAGCATCTAGACATATTCCATGGGTAAATAGAAACACATTGTAAATAGTTATGTAATTTTAATGAACTATTTATATAGTAAAAAACATGTCATGTAAAGCTGGATGGCTGTAGAAGAACTCCATTATCAGCTTTGGAACAATGAGGGAACCTACATAGCAACCGGTGTTCAATGAAAAGTCTTAGAACAAGACCAGTTTCCATTAGGTTCTGCATATGTACCTGAAAATGCTGATAGAATCATTTCTGATTATTAAAAAAGCAAACCAAAACAGAAGAGAAGATTTTATTTACTAGAGCCCTAGTAAATAGTAGAGCTCTACTTGGCAGCCAAAATAATCTAGCAAATGGGTGAGATTTACTACAATAGCTTATCTTTTAACCTCAGGTTAAGCAGTTTTAAAAGTTAGGCTTTTCATTGCAAGGTTAGTGACTTCTGCCAAGATGAGAGGTTGGACATAAAATCATCACATAACTTGTGAGGACTTTATGAACTTTAACAGCTTCATAAAATCTTTAGCAGTATTTGGCACATTAGCCAGGATAGATACTTTGTTATATGTCACACATTAGATTTTAAAATTCAGAGAAAATGACAAAACAAAAGCAGAACATTAAGCAAAGCTAAGTTAATCCTAAAAATGCCATTAATACAAAATAAATTAATACATTTTCAAAGGTTGTTTCTCATACATCTTGTCATTGTCTATTTATTTGACAGACATTAAAAGATTGTGCATGAGAAATATTAACTTTTTTTTTACTAATTAGCAATATTTTTATTATCCAAACAACAGAGCAGGTCACAATTTTCATTACACATGAACATAAATGCAGAAACATGTTTCACAAATACAGACTTCTGCACACATGGCTATAAGAACAGAAATCCAAGACTTTTTCCTCACTTTGTGGTACTGCTAATCCCAGCCATGTATGGGAGACATGTGGAAGCAGCTTGCCACAGCTGATAGGAGAATTAAGTGGGCTTTAACTAGCTAAATAAATAATTATGTTTGTGTAAATTTCTCAAAAGGATTTGTCTTAACTCTCTTTTTTGAGATGTCACGAGCGGAGAAAAGGCATGTAAGGGCTGACCATATGTTCTTCGATGAGCACATCCACATGTACAATACTATACAGGAATTTACCAAAGGGATGGACAGCAAGGGGGAAACTGGAAGTGTGCCTCTCACCATGCTGTCAACACCTCTTCGCTGTTCCTCTCTAATATTCTTACCACTTCACAGCATTTTTACCATAATCTCTCTTATGTTATTGCAACACCTACAAAGTCAGATCTGCAGTAAGCATTTGCCTCCTCACAGATTTATTATGTTTTTGCTTATTTGTCACGTTTACATTTTTCAGAGTCAGTCAGTCCGTCCGTCCGTCCATCATAAATTAGGCCAAGAAAAAGAAGGACATTTAACGCAGTAAGAGGATGTCAGCTTCTTAACCTCACAGTCAGCTGCACATATATTGATATTTTCAATCATTGCAATTGACTGCACAGAAACACACATGCAGACATAAAAGAGCTACACATGAGAGCATTCACAGATGCAAACACTTAGAAATACTACTAAGTTTTTAGGCCGGTTCAACTTAAAGTGAACACAGCAGAGAGCTGTGTGTCACTGATAAGGCAATTTGGAAAGGGGAAAAAGGCATTTCCTACTTGAAGAGAGAAAAAAACCACTCAATTCCAGCTGAGTAAAGTGGAACTTATTTGTTTGTTGTGATTGAGTTTGTGCTTGGTTAGGCTTAAGTTTCAACTTTGAGGCAGAACAAATAACACATGCAACAGAAATGACAGGAAATAGAGGGAGAAGTCAGGTCTGGACTGAAGATAAAACTGGCTGAGAGGAGAGGATCAGCAGTGTGACCAGCTGTGTGAATCCAGGATTTTCTTTGAGTTAAGCTCAGTTGTGCAGTTCTTAGATTCTACATCCCCATTTATGCTTTTAAATTCAGACAAAAAAAAGTTAATTTGATTTACATTCCGATACAGAGTGATTTTTTAGGACACACTCATGAGCTTGAACCCATAAATCATTGGAAATTTGAAAGTTCAAGATTCTAAGCTCCATCCATAGAACACAATTATCTTGATAGATGCATTTTAATTAGTATCTATTTTGGGATATTTATATTATGTTAGAAAAGGCAGCAAAAGATAACGGACAGCAATTGTTTTTCTTAATAGTAAATTAACTATTGCTGCATTAATAAACTATAAAGTGCAAACAAAGAGGAGAAAAAACTGCTTCTTACCATTGTCTGTAGCCAGAAATGTAGCTTCGTATATGTTGTTTTTTACGAAGACAGACTCCCGGTCGAGCATTCCAGTTGTTACAATCTGACCACTGGTTCTGTTGATAGACAGCCAGTTTGCAGGGTCGTTCAGCTTTGAATACCTAAACACACGTGGACAGATCGAAGGAGACGTTAGCGTTGGCAGTTCTGCATCTATAAGCAATCATGTCTTTCCTCTTGTGTCTGTGAATAAATAGATTACCTCCTAATACACATCTGCAGAAAAATCACAACAGCCTGACCTTCACAGCATTTAATTCTTCATTGACTTCTTTCTTAGAGCCTGAAGCCTACAGTCAATTTCACCTCATTTTTTTGCTTGTGTGTACCCGGCAGTAATGTCAATTGCTGCCCTGCTTAAGCACTGCTGCAACTGTGTGTGTTTGTCAAAAGTAGCACGTTTTTCTAGGAAGAGTTTGATTTAATGTGGGATGCGATTAAGCTGTCGAACTGGGTAGTACACATGCATATTTAGCTCTTTCATGTTTGCAGATGTGCATGAAGGAGCCGTGGAGACTCACTGATGGGCTCCTGGTACTGATCAATGAACAGGAAAGTCGATGTGGTAGCAGGTGGCAGCAGTCCTCTGGGATAAGAGTGGAATAGGAACAAGGGATCATCTATGGGATTGAATCCCAATCTTTACTCTGATCTCACTGTTCTGGTTTCTCAAGCTTTTGTTGCTTTCGGCCTTTTCTATGCTTTCAGTTATATCTGATCCCCCCCTCAACTCATGTCGCCTCACCTCATCTAGCCGTAGTTGGTATTCATACATTTTCTTATCCCTGTGTGTATCCTGTCATCCTTGCCTCATTTGCGCTGCGATACAGAGTTCACCATCTGCAACCTCTCTTCACCGCAATCTCACTTTCACATGTAAAAGGATCATCTGCGGACATGTGACACCTTGACCTCACACAACAAGGTTTCTGCATCACTGTGATTTCATTTACTTGAAGTCAGGTAGGCCAGATGGACTACTTTTTATTCCATATATCCGTCAGGTTTTAAATGTATCCGTACTGAAATGGATTTGACCTTCTTTTTGCGTCTGTGTTTACTAAACTGCACTTTAGTGCAAAACCTGCTTTTTATTCATCATAAAAAATACACATGGATATGATTCTGCTTAAATGGAGACAAAAAGAAAAAAGCTTTAGAAGGATGGGTGGCAGCAGGTAGTAATGACCAGGGTGTAAGGCAGAGAGTAAAAGTTCTCCCCTGCAGAGAGGGCGGTGGGATTTTCCCAGCAGGCAGTGGGCACGATCCCAGGAACAGTGAATTGCAGAGAAGGGGATCATGCTGGTGACATTCCCACACTTTATACAACCGCAGTTACACAAGGTAGTCTGGCCTAGACCCACAAATTGTAAAACCATCATCAGGAACTCAGTGAACTCAGATATAACTGTAAGCTGGGAGGAGTGGGTGAAGGAAATGAAAAGATTGTGAGTTGAAATAGGTGGGAGGAAAAAGACACGGAGCAGAAGAGACTTAGAAATACTTGCGTCACTATATGATCAAATTCAATTGTTACAGTTAGGACTGATTTGATACCTGCGGCACTTTAAATTATTTAACTCCAATGCAATTAAGTGTTTTTTAATTACTATTCCACTTTTTGCAATAAACAAATGACAGAAGAACAGTTCAACTAATTAAATACTGTTGAACTTAAGGCTATTATCAAAATGTAAAAGTACATTCTACTTTCAATGACAATTGAAGTCAATTATTCAACTTCCGAAATACAATTCTTCATAAGAGGACACATATGCTAAAGATCACCTGATGCAAGCAATCAAAAGGTTCATTAGTTGCATCATGTGTGCTTAAGATAGGACAGCTCCAACATCTGAACTGTTGAAAATAATGTTTTATGATAAGCTATGATAATATAAGCCATTATCTTAGCTTAAATAAATGTTTAAAGAAAGACTTCATTGCTCTGCATACTAAAGGAATAAGGTGCAGAAGACAGTAAAGTCACTGGATATTCGGTAACACTCTATTTGACGGATTGTGAATAAGACTGTCATGACACCCTCATAAACATGACATAACACTTGTCATGAACATGAGTAAGTCTTCATGAATATTTATGACTGTTGTCATAAAGTGTCATTTGGTAATTCATGACACTTTTAATACAAAGTTAAAATGTCATTTTGAATAATGTCAACTTTGTATTAAAAGTGTCTTGATTTACTGAATGACACTTTATGACAACAGTCATAAATATTCATGAAGACTTACTCATGTTCATGACAGGTGCTATGTCATGTTTATGATGGTGTCATGACAGTCTTATTCACAACTGGTCAAATAAAGTGTAACCAATATTCCTGCAAATATAGTTGGAAACATAAGCTGCAAATAACACAAGACATGATTTCTTGTTGGATGAAAAAGAGGAAGTTTTTTACAGCTGCCACCAGATTTAGAATCACAAGCATCACAAGATGCTATATCTACCACTGCAATTGAAATTAGCAAGTGTTATTCAAACGCTACAGTGATGACCAGATAAAACCATGACTTAGCTATGAAGAAGCTTTTATTGCACCAACAAAAATACTGTCATCTCTGTAAGTTGCATCCTTGAAATGGCTTCAACAGGAAGGGGTCTTTTTATAGAAAAGCCAATTTTAAGAAAAAATAAGAAATAGAGTGACAGAGGCTTATAGTTTCATCTTGAAACAATACAGTGGTCTAGATTATTCCCAAAATTACCATAGTGGCTCTCCAGAGAGAAGGGTAAATAATAGTGATTGGTGATGAACAAGTATAACCTCAAATATGTTCACTAATCTAATCTTCTCAATAACCTTTTAGAAGCAACATACATGTAATATGCTGTATTTCCCAGTTTGGAGAAGTGCAAACTAAAATAGACTTCTTTGTCAAAATACATATGATCCAAGAAAGCCAAAAATAATAAATAATTACTAAGTCTTAACTTGACAAGCCTTAAAAACACTTTGCAGAACATCCAAAAAGGTGTCGCACTGACGAAGCTGTTTCTTTTCCACAAAAAGTGTTTAATTTTGTTATTGCTGAATAAATTGATTCAAATAACAAGCTTGATTTATCATGTTTTTTTTGGCTCTTTTTTTTTAAACTAAGAATATGCTACTCCAAAAAAGTGAATTTTTAAAATGGCTTTGCACACCAGGGAGGCAAATAACAGTAGAGGGTTCGGTAAGTTAGCATGTGTTCTTCTTACACTTAAAGAAAAAAACAATAAACGGATTGGTTTGAGGAAGACAGCGGGTAAACATTTTCATAGCAGTTAAACTGTCAAAGTCAAATTTTTTTCAACACACTGAAGTCTGGTAAGCATGATTTCTGTCAAAACATGACATGTTGCAAGACATTATAACTGTCAAGTCTGGAATAGCTTCAAAAGCTCAAACCAACAACTGCTTCATTTACTTTTCTGTTTGTATTAATGTCAATTAACAGACATAAGATGTAAGATGTTCTTCAGTCATGCTTAGCAAAAAGACATGCAGATGGGTAACAGACACATTATTTTAGTTTTTAGAAATAACTTTTGTGTAAAATGAAACATTAAAAAAAATCTTAAATAGAAAGTGCATAAAGAAAACTATTAGTATCTTTCATGTTAAGCACGGAGCTAAAATCCCAAATAGCTTCATTTCCTGAACAACAAAGATAATCCATTCTGTTCTAAGCATATGCAAAAATGGAAGTGAGCCTTCTGATTATTAAAAAATAACAAAACAAAAAAAAACAACAATAAACAAAACACAAATCAGTCATAAGCCAGTGATTTTTTGCTAAACCCAAGACTAAGTTGGATTAGCAGTCCTCACAAAACAAAGCAGTGTAAAAAAAAAAAGAGCAAAGTGGTAAATTATCTGCATAGATGACCACAGTCAGCATTAATACAGAAAAAAACTTGACTGGTAGGACTTCCCTGAAATTTAAGGTAGTCAGTATTCTGTTAATATGAGTCAATATCAGTTCAGAAAATAAAAGTGTCTGGTTTCTAAGATGTTAGACCACCATAGTTGAGGTTAAAAAAGCTAACCTCTGGTAGTAAACAGCCTTTTTTAGACAATTTGCTATAAACAACACACACCGACAATAATAATATTAAAAGAGAAGCATTGTTTCTATGGGTTTGTCTCTACATTTATTGGAACTACTAAGAAAATGTCTTGTTGGTTAAGTTACCAACAAGATAATCTTACTTGCTCATATCATTCCTTACAACAGAGAGGATATGAGCAAATGTTAACTTGGTACATCAGCAATTATCCTGCTGATTCTCAGCAGAGTGTAATGTAGTTTTGCTAAAGACCTTTTGTAGCCAAATGTGCCATGTCAGAGAATATTTTAGTTATGAATAATAGAGCTGCAGTATTCTGCATATTATAACAAGTGAATGAGATACATAGAACACATTTACAATACCACTGCTGATCACATGATGCTGATGAAAGACAGTGTTTGTATTTACAAAGGACTTTCTTTACTTTCATATAAAATGCATGCGCTACTTTTTCATTACAAATGAATTCATTTTTTGTAATACACAGGTGAGTGTGTTAAAATTCCAGTACAATTTTCTACACATTTCTATGTGTAGAAATTCTCTGCATTAACCACTTCACTCGACGATTTTTAAAAATCAGCTATTTGTTTTTGCTTTGCTAAAAAAATAAAAGTATAAAAATTAAAAAAGGAATTTTACTTATTACTTATTATTAGAATATTTTTTCTGCCGCAGTTTTCCAGAAAATTAGGGTTGTGTGGTAAGCTGATTGTACAGGTTGTGCGATCACCTCCTGCGCCTCATTTGCAGTGTTTTTCCATGTCTCTTCCACCAGAAGGCTCATCTCATTTGGGAGTTGGGAGGTGTGTGAGTACAGCTGGATGTATGATTAGGCCTGGCAGGTTAGTGATCTTAGCAAGCAACAGGGAGAGGTATGACATTTATTTTTCAAACCCCCGACCCTGAGGATGAAAAATGCATGTCTCGAGCTTCGCCAAGGCGGTTTGGGTAATCATTTATGCCAGTGTCTCCAGTCCCATATCTCGACCTTACTGGTTGGGTGCATGACAGGTGATGCACGATGCCTCCCTGTCCCTAACTCTTTCTCTCACTGGCCTAACCACATCGGGACACTTCAGTCTTTCTTTTCTTTGACAAGCACCTGTCAAGTTCAAACCTTGACCCAAAGTCAGCTCACTATCCATGGCTTGTTTCTGCTTGCCACTCTTTGTTCCGCTGCAGTCCCCCAAGCCATTTTCACCTTAATTTAAACTTTCAGATCTTCCTGAATTTTCATTTTAGCTATCTAATTGTCAGGGAAAACCTTTATGGTTTTTCATTTTTATTATATTGCATGCATGTCTATGTTTATAGGTCACAAGAGGTGTAGCAACATTGCACGATTTCTCTCAAGAGATTTCATGACTTCTTGACAGTGAACATTTTTCTCACTGTACTCAATCCAGTTTACATCATTATGTGATTTCATCTGATGAACTAAGTCAAAAGCTACATGAACAACCATGATAATGCCATAAAGAACTAATCAGAAGTTTCTAATGACACCGAAGTTACTAACTACTTTAATATCTTCTATTGGCTCAAAATAAATTTATCAGTTTGTAAAGAGTCTGGAAAAGATTTGCTCATTCCCAGTTTAAAATATAAAATACTTAAAGTAATCAAAAGTCAGCTGGATAATATCCCACTAAAAAGAAAATCTTAAAATGAACAAAACCTATGTTTGTCAAAACAGAAAATAAGAAACATTTCCAATGTTTAGCATCAACATCTCCTTAGATTTAGACATGTTTAATACCCCATTGCTTTAAAATAACATACAGTTTTCTGAAAAGGTTCACGATTGGAGATACAAGGTTTCTGCTTGGCACTGATGATATGACAGTGAATTATCTGTTCCACAAAATATGACGTTAATAATTTTTTAAAAAAGTAAAACAAAGCAAAAAAACTCAGATCTCATTTTGAACCCGACTTTTGATACACTACTTTACAATAGTTCATTTAACAAATGGACCAAGAATACAAAATATCTTGCTAAGGATTTTGAATAAGTCCATTTGAGAATTGTGATGGTGCCCCCACGGTTTGTGAGTATATGCACTCAGTTTAGCAGACATTATGCTCACTTTCAGTGGATTAGAGGCAATAAACCCACTTCTTCAAAACAATACAGATGACTGATATCCCAACAACAGAGAATGGAAAGGGTGTAAAGTAGTGGGATTGATGGTGATCCTGTCCCGTTGAATTCAGCTGGACAGGATTCAGCTGTCCATCTATACATGTTTTTCTTATGTATAGAAAAAAGTCAAAGGGCATTTGTTTTATGTTAAAGTGAATATGCAAGACCACCTCTAAAAAGCTAAATTGATTTTAAATAGATGCAGTTCAATGCTTCAGAAAAAGAAAATACACAAAATCAATTACTTGAAAGCCATTTAAAAAAGGAGCAAAAACAAGAGAGTGAAGGAGAGGAAGAACATGTCAAACAGAGGGAGAGACGGCCCAGCTGGTGGCTTTAGCATCTTTCTAAATTATAATGTACACCCAATTTACTCTCATCTGCTGTGAAATTAACTGGGAAATTTGTTTAGATATGTTCCCCCCAAAGAAAATTAGAAAACAGGAGCTGCATAGCATGAGGTGGCATTAATCCCAAACCGAACATCCGTGTTATCGCCTCAATTGCATATTTCTCAGTTATTATAAATTATGCCAATTCGCTTTCTGTAATATATATTCACATAAGGAAATGTGGGCTTTTGCAGTTGCATCACAATATGAAGCTCTTCGTAATTCTAGAATATTATTAAAAGATCACCTCTTTCTCAAGAGACACAGCGCAGTTAGCCACACCGTCAAGATGACAGCTGGACTTTGCAAATTGTAAGGTCTGCTGGATGTTTAAAGGTTGGTTCATGTTTAAAATCAGAGAAGCTGAGCACAGACAAGAAACACTGCAGGTGGTCGAAATGGTGTCGGGCGCTTGAGTTTGAGCCAGCTGTTCTCTTTACCTCCTCCTCTTCCCTCCATCTGCTTAGTTCTTTTCCTCTTGTGGTGCATCTATGTATATACTTATGCCTCACAAAGCCTCCTAAACTTTTATTAAAAGGGTTTTTGAGAGCAGCCAACATACAGTGATGTAGTCGCTCTTTGACTTCTTAGTACTGGCAAGCTGCTTCTCCCAGAGTTTTTTTTTTTAGGTAAATGCATGTCAACAGAGTTATTTCCATGTGGTTTGTATTTGGAGAACAGTAAGCAAGACTAAGACAGGTCAGAATGAGCTCCACCAAGATAGAAAACAAACAATGACATACTACAATGTGCCTGCGGTACCTGATTATCTGTTGCATCTGGAGTCTGTCAGGATCTGAAGCCGAGAAAGTGGTCAGGCTGGTGCCAGTGGGAACGCCTTCCTCGAATCGGATCTGTTTGGGGTTGGTGGGGAAATAAGGGGGCTCGTTGACGTCCTTTACAGATATAGTGACTCCAGCAGTCGACTGGAGTGAAGACTGGATGCCGCTGGCCAGGTGGGCCTGGTTTGACACGACCACTGTCAGCATGAAGGCCCGGTTCATCTCGAAATCGACTGGCTGGAGAACGAAACAAAAAAATGATTTATGTACGAAAAAGAGCAAGATGAAAAAGACGAAAAAGATGTGTTTACTTTGAGCCACTCAGGTTTCTCTTACATTTATCTGAATGCATGTTACTTTGCTCTATTGCCCTCCTTAACCTTTTGCATGACAACTTGCATCCTGTGAACTTGTGCAGTCTGTCACTTTTACCAATTTCTGTTTTGGACAGAAATACATGACTATGTATTTACTGAAAGAACTATCTTTAATTTGGACTTTCATTGATAGTTTGTTGTGGATCCTTGATATTTGTTCTATCACTTTTTGTGTTTCAAGATGCCTTTGTGTCATAATCGCAAAGACTTAATGGTTGTTCTTGCCACCAAGAGGCAAAAAATTGATATTTTAAGGCAAAAGTGACAATTGCTTTCATACATTGAGCCATGCTGTTTTGGACATTTTCTTCCCTACATGAATGAAATAACATTTTAAAAACTGTGTTTTGTATTTGCTCATTTAATCTTTGATGTAAAATCAGTTTGATGAGTTGAAACATTTATAAATGAAAAAAAGAAACCTGGAAGAAATGTGTTAGTTGGAAAATCCTTTTTTAAAAGCACTGCAAGTTGAAAGGAAGATATAAAAGACAAACAGAAAAGCACATTTCTTCAAGCATGGTTCCGCAATAAAGAAAAACTATTTCCATGATTGTTTTCCACTTATTCCTATTATTTCTTGTATTAGAGACCTTCCTCTGAATACAAAGTCACTTGTGTGTTTGCTGTAATCATGCTCATTTTGAACTAAAAACCCTGATCAACGTTTCTCTTTCTGTCAGTGTCTGTCTGATTGATAAGATAATTGAACAGCTTTACCATGTCAAATAGTCCTGCTACAAACCAATAAACAAACATAAAAACAGTGCTCTAACTTCATGTGCTGTTGCTATGGCTTGGGTATTTCAATGTGTTCAAGGCATCTAGATTTTTTTTTCCTAATGGAGACAACGAGACAAGGTTCAAATGACATAAAACAAATTAAGTGATAAAACAGAACCAATATGCCTTTTCTAAGTGCTGCACATTTAACATGATGTGCAGCAAAGGTTGTGCTTGATGGTGAAGTTAAAGACTCTGAGCACATCCTCACGTTGCATTGCTTCACTGTTATCAGAGTGCTTATAAAATACATAATTAATCAGGACGATTTGTCCTACCAGCAAAGTGGTAGGATTGTTTTCGTGTGTGCAATATTATGCCCATGCTTGCATGTGCATGTAGATTTTAGTTAACGTAAGCAAAGATGTGTGTACTCGCATAGAGTGACCCCATAGAGCATTGGGAGCCCATTTAAAGGCAAACCACGCTCGTGACTCTTTGATCTAAAGCCTGTGGTGTTTTGGAGCATCGGGAGGTCTGGGGTATAGCTGAAGCCTAAAGTAAAACACACACATTCACACAGACTCACACAGCCTGAGGGAAACCACAGGGGTGAGAGGTCAATAACATGGCTTCCATCTTTTGCCTATGAGCCATCCCATCTTGCATCTCCTCTGCACCACTTTACCCATTTCTCTCCTTCCCTTTTACATAATTTGCACGGCTGGACTCCAAATTCCCACCCTGTGGGTTCCTCACCTCTGCCCTACCTCAGCTCTCTGTGATCTAAAGCTCACAGTGGGCCGCGTTCCTCAATCCCGGGAAATTGAGGAACGCGGGATTGCACCCGCACTTTTCTCCTCGCCTTCTCTTCCCCCTATCATCTTGTGTGTTAACATAATCTCTGATTTACATATCTTAATGACTCATTCAAAGCAAGTGGATCTGTTTGTGCGTTTTTCATGTGAGCCTGTTTGTCTACGGACTTCATTACTATGTGGCAAAATAAGAATTAGTCTCTTGAGATACTCCAGAGAGCAGCATAAATGTGTGACATGTTCTGGTTAAGACCTAACGCCTTGTTTACACAGAAGCTCAAGGTCCTTGTGGTAGACTGATGCCTACCTGAGTGTTAGCGTGACTCCATTTGTCTCCCTAGATACCTTGGTTAAAAAAAAAAAAGAAAAGAAAACTGCAGCAGTGCAAAGCCTTTATGTGGTTTTTACATTTCGTCTTTCACAAGTTGTCCAACATGAATGCTTGGGTTCACTTTTTTGTCTCTGTGTGAGCTGAAGCCCCTCTGTTTATTTGTCGAGACAGTGTATTGCTTATTTCCTCTCAGGGGGTGGCTTGTCTCTTATTTTATGATTTCCTGATAACCTCCCATGGGTCTCAGTGCAAGCTTACGGCTACCCAGCTGCCTGCTGAATTTCACAGGGAGTGAGAGGAATGGATTATTAAAGTCAGTCATCTAGAGATAATGAAGAGAAGCAAAACACCAGTGCTCATTGCTCAGGCTGCAGAGGGAATTATAATGGCATGTTAGTGCTATTTGTTAACATTATTGTGAGATGTGATTTGCAGAAGTCAGATAGATGCTGAAAACATCCTTGGCTCCAGAAGGTCACTGTAATATAATAGTAATATCTGTAAAACATTTGCAACATGATAGAAGCACTTACATCAAGCCTTGTGAGGATAAGTACCACAAATACATACAGATACATGCAAGTATATAAATGCAGTTCTTGAAGGACACTAAGCACTTCTTATGTAGAAACATTTACAAATGGTAAATTAATCATAATACTAGATTGCTGACTTTTTTCCATGCACTACAGACTGCACTATAGAATTAAACAAATTTTATTTAGTTTGCAAACCTACTCATGAGTCAAATGTAGATGACTTCAGGTCTTGATTACTTTAGTAAAATAGAATACTAATTTAAAACTGACTGATTTAATCCAGCATTCCAGATTAAGTTTTCAAACCCCAAAAATGAGTTAAAAGCTTCAACAGTGTCTATTGTTAAAGATTCCAAAGATTGGATTGAAAATGTTAACTTATAACTCTGATGTCTAAATCACTAATACTTTTTATTCAACGCTGCATTAAAGAAGCAGATACATGGTATATATTTAAAATAATAGAAAATGAGTATAGGACTGTAACAATAAAGACAAGAATTGTGAAATTTGAATTTTAAATCCATATTTTTATTTATTTATTACAAAAGAGTAAAGGTTGCAGAAATAACCTTTACTCTAGGATTTAAATTTTAAAGAATCTGTATGAATCTTTATACATCGTGGGATTTACAGTTATAAATCCCACAACAGATAAAGATGATGACTATATAAAGATGTGGTCTTTGAGTGCTAAAAAATAAAAGCCTCGTGCACCTGATACTGCCTTAAAGAATATCTGTTCAGGATAAAAGTACTTTACATTTTAAAAATTGTGCTGGTGGGGCATAGGGATAAGAGTAAAACATGAAGAAAACAGTAGCTGTTTAAAAAAAATACAATTGAAGTAATGTAGCTGGGGCCTTAAACTATGAGGCAAGCTTTGCTCTGAGTGGTCTTGTCGCTAACATAGCAAGTTGTAACAAGACATGGCTTTGTTGTTACTGTCATTTACCATGGCAGTGAAAACATTATGAGTGTATAAAACCATTGCCATTGTAATTGAGAAATCAATATCTAATTTGCTGCAGTGGTCTCACCAGCCACCACATTAAAGTGTGTGTTTGAGTGCATGAGCTGTTTCTGAAGGGCACATTAGCCTCCAATCTTTCTTTTGGACACAAAGGGGCATGTGAAAGGCAAAGACCTCCACCTGTCCTCATTTAACTCTGTCGCCTATTATAATAGTTTGTACCTAAATCCAGGTGGAATCTGATATTCTGCGTAGAAGGAAAGCATAACTAAGTAAAGTAAAGCATAGTAAAGCATACTTAAACATAGTAAGTTACCTTCACCACGGTGACCATGCCGTCGTTGGAAACAGGATCGGTGCGGATGGTAAAGTGCCCAGTTGGGTCCCCACTGATAATCCTGTAAACGGCGTTCCAGTTAGGAGAGTGAGGCTGGTCAGCATCTATAACAGTCAGATTAGCCACCGCAACATCCACTGTGTTCTCTGGGACCTCGCCAGAAAACTGTAAGAAGCAGAGAAAAATGTTAAGCTACATCTCTCTGAAACAAAGTTACTTTTACTGGTCTTGTATTCCTTTTGTATTCATTGAGCCCCTTTAAAGAACAGAATCCTTTCAAGTCTTTTCGCTAAAGTAATTTATCTCACTTCCACAAGCAAGGAAAAAGCACAGCTTATATGCTAGCAAGTAGATGCAAAGAGGGGTATAGTTTTACTTTTAATGTTTTCTTTTTGTATTCTTTGATGAACAATAATATTTAATTCCTTTGAAATCCAGAATGACAAGGAGGGAAAATGTTTGCAGAGGAAAAAAGCTATCAGCCGGGGGGCTTGAAACATCTGTTTGAGTGTATCTAAGTAGTTTTTGGTCGTCCCCATGCTTTACAAATACATGTGCTTGGTCCTGATAAGCCTGATGAGCAGCAAGCCGCTGTCTGTCATGTGCCGGTTATGTCGGGGAATCTTGTTAGTTTTGAACAAACTCAGGGGATAATTGACGCTGACGCTACAAGAAGTCTGCAAAACACAAGTTGACCACAGACCCACCTAAGTAAACAACTTGACAAGTCCAGACACAGGAGGTCATGTTGTGTTTTCAACTCATCTGGAGGTAACTGGCGTGTAGCACCGCACAGTTACCATGTCACCATGGGTAACAGGCATGGATGAGCTACTGAGCCGCTTATGTGGGTGAAGGATATCAAAGAGCAAAGCCACAGACCAAACACTCCAACAGACCATAATACCCTGCTTGGTGATGCTCACAACAACCAGCAAACAGCCGACAGCAGCAGACAGATTAGAGGGCTGCATCAGGAGAGCTGTTCAGAGACTCAATGACATTCTTAAGACAACAGACAAGTCCGGGTGGTCTTGATGCACTGTCTGGTTTGGCTAAGTAGGCAGGCTGTCATATGTTATTGTCTGAGCATTTGTTGTGTGTGCTTGTGTGATTTATTGCTGTAGTTTGGTTCAGGGACTCCCCAAAACCAATTCAATAAAATAAACTTCAGAGGAAGCTCAGAAGTTGAATCCTTCAACATCTTGTTTCTGAGTAACATGCCCTTAGTAAAACCTAAGGGCAAGTGTTAACCAGTTATGATCAAAGCCTTTAAAGGATTCACCACGTTCTGACTAGCAACACTGCAGTTACAAGTTTTTTTATTTGGGGGACCTGAAAGGTGCAGAAGCGTGTTGCTGTCAAGGAGAAAACTACATTTTTGAGCAGTATTGCATTATATTGTTATAATTATATTGTACAAACATAATAATACAATGTATGAACATTGTAATACATCCACGTTGTTTTACAAACGTGATCATTTATTGTACAAATATATTGTAGAACTGTGACAATTATATTTTATAACTGTGATAATTATATTGCATAAACATGATGATTATATTGTATAAATGTGACACAACAAGATACAATAATTTTATCGCTCATACAATATAATTATCATGTTATAACATGATAGTGGTTGAAAATTTTAAGTTAAAGTCCTGCAGGTTATAAGCAGAAAACTACATAGTCTATTGTTGCTCTGGAGACTTCCTGATTCCAGGACCACACTTCAGCTGCAGTATTATTTTTTTTATATATTTGTTTTCCTTTTGCTACCCTTCTTATTATTTGCAATGGTGAGAATGACATCTTTTACATCTAGCTATCTGGTCAACAGAAATATGCCCCCATGTCATATTATATGTATTCTACAAGAAAAATAGGAAGTACTGGGTAACTAATTAAGAGCTTCAAAACACTTTAAAAACAGTCTTCAGTTGTATTTGTTTTATAGGAATGGAGAGGTATGCCAATATGTGTGAAAATGGTGATTTTATAAATAACAAAATTATTTCCTAAGGAGTTTTTTGATTTTTGTAAAAATGGACATATGCTTCTGAAATACAAGATTTATTCATCTTAAGGCTCTCTATGTCTTTATTAGGTGCAAATAACCATGGAGGTGGTTCTGGTTAAATTCTCTATTAGTTAGTGTTTGATCAAATCTACATGGGCCTGTGGTTTTTCAGAGTAGAATTGTAATAAGGCTACCTTAAGGCAGAGACGCAAACATCTAATAACGCAGAAAAGTGATAAGGAGCGTCATCATGTGAACTTTGTAAGGGCAGCACAGGCAGGAGGCCAAGAAACCAGGGGAGAGAATCCTGCACAAAGTAGTACGACTGTGCATCCTCGCACTTATCTAAAATGCCATATGGAAACATAGCAGCAATGGAGTAAACACAAAAGGTATAAACAGTTTGATTAATTTTATCAAATCTATCTGTGTTAGAGACATAATGCAATAAATACCCAAAGGCTTCGCATCTGCACACATACACAAACTCTGTGACTACTTGAAAAATAGGCCAGCCTCTGATAGGCATGATGAAATATTAATCATCAACATTAAAGACAAATTCCCCAAACTTTATATTTCTGGGACATGCTGAAAGATCTATGGGGTTTATTGCTAAAACTAAATATTTGCATAATGGCCTGCAATCTCAACAAAATGGCTTTTCATGTTATCTCCCCCTACTAAAATGGATGATTTATGAGGGGAGTGGGTGAAAGTGCTTTCCTCATCGTGAATCCTAAACCTCTACTAAAGTTTATCATCAATATTCCTGATAATATTAACTTCCTCATGTGACGCTGATGGAAATGCACTTTAACTAGGTGGAATCCAGTTAGAGGATATCAATCTGTTATTGCCCTGCATCATCAATATACCACCATCAGTAGGGAATGTTAATGCAGAAAAAGGAGTCAGGGAAGGCTACTGATTTACAACAAGGCCTGTCTGCACTTCATCACTGCTACTGTAGGAAATTGCTTGAGTGACAAAGTACTCCCTCATTATTCCTTGTCTCCTTGTCATTCTCCCCTTTCTGTTTTTTCTTTCTTTTTGGAGTCTAAAATGTGGTCTGCTCATCAGTACATTTAAACATATGCACATTTATTTTCTAGATTTTTTTCTTCATCTTTTCCCTCTTGCTTCTCTGCATGTTTCTATGTGATGTATAACCTCTCTGATGAGGTTTTTAGCTGACACATGCTTGACGTCAGCGCTAGCTGAACATTGTAAGAGTCCTAACAGCCCCCAGAGCAAATACTAACGCTAACTGCTTTTCCTACCAACTGAAAGGCTGAGCACATTGTTGACAAAGTATTAATATCTGCTCCGGGAGTCGGAAAGAGCAAAGGGCTTTTCGTCCACCCATTCTTCCTTCTAGTTCTTAATCCCACATAGTGCTCCTAGTGCTGTGAAGAGTTGGGTGTAGCAGTCATTAGGTAAACCAAAAGACTTGCCTGCATTACAAACAGTTGAATGCTTTGCTCAGAATTCTTAGGAAACAGAATGAATAAGACTATGTCTTCCAAATGTGTTACATCAATTGAGCTTAGCCACATTTGTCATCTTAAACTAAAAATTTGATAAAGAGAAATTTTGACATTTACCAAGACTGTTTATAATTAATTAGAAGAGCAGGAAACTGACTCTGCTTTTAGCCGTCTTGTAACATACACTACAAGTGACACACTTGATGTAAGACTCAGCCAAAAGGGAAACGTCTTGCCTATCTAGTGATTTAATACATTACATAAAATGCATTACATTGGACTTTTAATTTTTACCCTGCTCCCAGTAATGACCCAGTGTAATGCAATCATCATTCTAAATATCCTTATGATGACAACAATCATTAACCATTTGCAGGATCGAGTATTCTTGCAGATGGAAGTCAATAATATAGATCATTGTTCCTCATGTGTAAGTGTCCTTTACAGGAAAACAAGTAGGCATTCTCTGTATTTTAAAAGCATAAATTATGTTTTATAGCCAGACAATAATGTTTTTGGAACTGTTGTCCATGTTGTTGAAAGTTCTGATTTAAAAGGAATTGGATTTATTTCTTTGCAAGAAGACTTGAAATCAGTGTGGAATGTTAGTGTATCAATACAATTGAACCAAAATTCAATTTCATTTCTTCCTTACTCTCTTAACTCCTACTTCTTTTTGCTTTTCATTTCTCCTATAGCTACACATTCTTCTCTCAGGAGTTTCCCTCTGGCCTTCTTTTCATTTTCACCATCCTCTTTGAACCCAGACTCTCTCATTCTCTAAACAGTTACCTTCTCCACACTTCCATATTTGTAATAACTTACAGTTCTTGAGGTCAGCATGGGAGGGTTATCGTTGATGTCCGTGACAGTGATGATGGCAGTGGCTGTGTTGGAAAGGCCAAAGTTGAGGTTTCCCTCCATGTCTGTGGCTTGCACAATGATGGTGTACTGGGACACTTTCTGAGAAAGGACAAAAGAAAAAAAGGGGGAGATTTAGTAATGCAGCTATTCATCTAAAGATAGCTTTCTCTTCTATGAGCACATAGTCTACAGATTGCGGCTTCCTGGAGAAAAACAAAGCCTTTTTGATGTGCCGTGGTTTTATTTGAAACAGAAAATCATAAGGGTAAAGTCTTTCATTTGACTGAACTGAAACGTTTCTTGGTGGAACCTGGCCAGACATCACACCATCCAGAGGCTGCACTGTAAAGCCTCCCCACGGGTACAGCATGCCATCAAAGTCGTTAGGCACGCTGCTTATTCAGTACCACTGATCGACAGATGTGGAGACAATGATCCAACTGACAGAGATTAATAGACTATCTGTGAAGCAGTAATATGAGGGAATATTAAATGCCATTCCCTCTTTTGAAATGACACAATGTCACTTCAGTGGGATAATATTTTTTTCCTTATTTGTGTTTCTGTGCACAGCAGCACTTGTGTTTTTTCTTATTCATCCAGCTCTTTCGTACGTTCTTCTTTTGCAGCTTTCTTTTTCTCTTCTTCTGTCCCGGGGTGCAGTTAATGGGCTGCAGGAAGGATAGAGCCCAGGAGCCGACTGTCTGGATAATGCGTCTTGTCACTGAGATTCCCAATTACATTCCCACTGTCTCTCTCTCACCTGCTAATTACCAAGTAAATATCCCAATTAGACCAGGACTCCACATCAGGAGGATTAGACAGCTCCTCTTGGTTCCTCTCATCTTGATGCTAAATGAGATGCTGAACTCCAACCTTGAGCACACACTCATTAACATTAACGTAAACACGCAAGCACACATTGACGCTTCTCTTTCTACATATCTTGTTCTTGCCTGGCTGTCCCATCAGTCTGTGTACAGCTTGTACATAACACTCACTAATTAGACAATGAAGTAATTATGCAGAGCTTCTCTGAAACTCTCAGGTTGCAACAATACCACAGCACACCCAGTTTCCTCTGGAGTGCTGAGGTCTGTTGCTGTCAACAAGCTCTTTAAAAGTCCACTGCAGACCAGTTAGCAGAGAATCAATGTGCAAGTTAAAAAAGAAGAGGAAGCAGACATTTTAAAGGGAAAGAACAGAGGAGAGGACGGGGCACAGCAGGGTTTTAAAGAAAGCTGTGAAATCTGACCAAAAATAGGTCATTTAATTATTGCTTTTGCAGTCACATAACACCTTTTACAGATCAGACTACAAAGTACTTTGTGGTGTTTAAACTGTCAAGGTTTCAAAATGTGAAAATGCTGGCTAAAATATGACTAGTGGTATTTTTTGTGCGTTTTCCCATAAAAAGCTTCTCAGCACTGACGTTTTTCTTCACTGCACAGTTACAGACTTCCTATCTATTTTCTAGGAACATTATAAGAGAAAAACAGAGGGATGTTATTTGTGCCTCAATCACAGCATATGTTTTTGCAGTAATGGGAAATAGTTTTAAGCAAGAGGACATCAGAAAAAAAAAAGTAATCTTTTCCAGGTTATAAAATAATTCAAATCTAACCATAAGTGTACAAAACCCAACATATGGACGATGCATTTAACATACTGCAAAGAATAACCTTAGATAATCAATTTTTGCTGTCCATCAATCTGGGAAGGGTTTAAAGTCATTTTCATAAAACTAAAGTGAGAAGGAATATTCACAGGAGATTTTTAGTAATGTCTTAAGTAGCTGTTGCAACAGCTCAGAAAAAAATCCAGATTTCAATCTGATTTATATGACATCCTGGACCTTATGTATTTATATTAAAAAAATACCCACAAAGCTACTGTATATTCCAAAGCAACATACACAACTATGTCTGACTAACAAATCAAAAAAGAAAATGACTCTAAATTTTTTTGCTTCCAAAGGGAGGTTCCGAAATTGTTTTTCACACATAGCTTTTATACTCTAGCTTCACGTTTGTTGACAAAGTCATGGCTGTATGCAATGTCTTTGGTGTAATTGTCACAACAGATCTTCGTTTTGTGGTGACAATTACACTGCAGGTCTTTTTTTTGAATCAAACACAGAAGTTCCATAAATTTACACTTGCTTGAAATGCAGCAAATCAGTAACAATAGCTTTTTAAATTTAGCACCACAACAGAATCATACAGCCCACAGGCCTTTTACTTCTACAGCCAAGTTGACAAGGTTATGCCACAGTTTAATATATAGACCAGCTGCACAAGCTCTTGGTCCCTAAGCCATCAATGAACCTTGGGCTTCAGTGACCCTCTCTCTGCTGTACTAGGTGTCCCTCCTTGGCCCACTTAACGTTAATAATAGATGTTATGTTACAGCAACATCTTACAAGTTCTGCCACTTTGAAGATGCTCTGATCAGAATGAGATTTTATGGTCAAGAGGTTAAAGAAACCGGCTTTTAGCCATACTTAAACTCTTAACCTTTTCACATGGATCCCACAGGCACATTTACAGTTCTGTTAACATGAAGTACAAACATGCCAAATAGGTAGTAGTGTCTTTGACCAGTTCCTGAAAGACATTAACACTGTCTACATCTTACGAGTGCAGATTAAGTTAAATTGGCTGAGTTAGCTTGAATGGCAAAGTCTATGCAGTATCTTGCGGAAGTGTAAAGCTTTTCACATTTTTTTCAGGTTACAAAACCAAAACTTTTATATGACAATAAAATACAAAATAACACCTGTTGTTGGTTGTGAGTGTTTTTTATGCATAAAAATGGGAGAAGTGTGGATTGCAGCAATTTTCAGTCCTCTCTGGATAAATACTTTTTTGAATAAGTTTTCAATGCAGTTGTAGTCGCAAGTTCTTTTGTCACAAGTTCTTTTGAATTGAACTTCAATTTTGAAGTTCAATTTGACAGATCTGGACATCACCTGAGTTGTTCTAATACATGAATGCTTTGATTTGAACTCTTCCATCTTTTTTATTTTTGGTGTTGTATAATTGCAGACAAGTCAGTTCTGTTTACTAATTAGTTGACTGGTGAACACAATTGGTTTCATAATAGTTCATTTGGCAGAATCAGAATAAAACACAAACTCTGCAGTTTTTATGTATTACTTTCTTTCCACTTTACTATCATTAACAATTTTATGGGTCTTTAAAATAATATTAAAAAAATACATAAAAGTTTGTGGTGGTAGTGTTAAAACATGAATAAACGTTTAGGAGGTATTTATATTTTTTCATTGTACTGAAGGCATCTAAGTGATGCTGTTGATTTCTGCTTCAACATCTCTGCTCTTTTCTCAGGCAATTTGCTGAGCTTTTTTTAAATAGCAGGAAGGAGTAGAGTTAAATTACTGATATTACAATAAAAGTAATAATATTTAGTTAGAACAGCTACTGAAAAAAGACAAAACGGATCACACTGAACTCAACCTATATTATCATATGAAGTAAAAGGCAAAAATAATTATGTCAGTAACAGTTCTTTAAAGTACAAAATGGAATAGGAGGAGTTTAATTCTACATTTTAGGGAGAGTGTCTGGATTTGCTAAAGTGCAGATAAAACAGCAAAAATAAGCAGCAGCGGTTCAGCTGGGAAATTTTTAGTACATGTTGGCCTCATACCTTTCTTTCCCTCTGGCACCCCACTGTCTTGCCCTGTTTCTCCGTCTCTGTCACCCTATATTTTTCTTTGCCAAATTCACACTCAGTTCTTCGCTCATCACGGTAATACCCCATCTATTCAGTTCTGTTTTTGTTCTCCTGCTCCCCCTCAGCTTTTCCTTTTCCCTCCGCTGCTCTTGTTTTACCGAGCACAGATGTGGTTATATGGGCTTTTGTGTTTGTCTGACAGGTGTCAAGGGCATTCCATCTCAAAAAATTTCCCTTTGTCTCTACCGCAGAGCCATACACACACTCACAGGCATGAACAACACAACATGAGCAGCCCACCGCAGCATGATGTGTTGTTAATAGGTCTGTCAGTAGTGACAGTTTGGGAGGATGATCTGTTTCGCAGATGCCTTTGCAGAGTTGTCACTGGCACATCCTTGATGCGAGAATAAACACATTTGGATCTTGTCACAACTTTTAGAGCTCCATAAACAAGGTGACCAAAGACTATTTACTGTAAAAAAAAAAAAAAAAAAGAAAAGAGTTTCCTCCACACAAACACACTATGTGTTTGTGTGGAGCAAATATGTTCTGACAAATGGTTACATGAGATTTAAAAGTGTTGACAGAGTAAACAATACTGTTAAAAAAAGTTGTCCTTAAGAGAAAATAAAGATGTATCTTATGCCCACTTAGACATGGTGAAACCCAAAGAGGTTCTTTGATTTAAAAGCACCCATTTCCTCACTGTCACAATATCTTTGTGAAGTGTGAAACATGAAAGACAAACCTCTCTGTCGAGTCCAGGCGCCACTGTCATAATGTCTCCCGTCTCACTGCTGATGGTGAACATGTTAGGGATGGGACTGTGTGGTGTCTGGGACAGGATCCGATAGTGCACCATTCCATTAGCTGTGGTGTTGTCATCGGCATCAAATGCAGATAGATGCATTACGTAAGTTCCTGGCGAAGACAAAAGTTTGGTCAACATGCACGTCTAGCTGCAGTTAATTTTGCTCTTATTGCTGAAAATACTGCTTTCTATATTATTGTTGTATTGTTATGTTTGGGTTTTGATGTTAATTTGTGTTTTGATAATTTTCTTGTTGTTCATCTCCATTCATGTTCTATTCCCTGCATTCAATCTGCCACAGCTGTTCCACATCGATAAAAGAAAGAGCATTTATCAAACCTGTTTTTTCTCAGTTTCAAGACTAAACCATGGGCAACAAACACTCCTGCTGGGTTACATGAGTTTCAATGAATGAGTATATGGAAAAAAAATTAAAACATTCCTACTGTTCTGTATAGTGGAGGATCTATGACACTGTTGGATGCTGTGTTCTCAACAGAGTACACAGAATCATAAAAGTTAAAATAAAAAAAAACCTTGCCATTCGTCACGACATTTTTCTTAAACTCAGTTTCTCTAGAGGGACTTATTGATTTTTGCCAGTCACTTGCACAGAAGCAGACTATCTCACATTGCATCACATTCGACTCTTTGCCTGAGTGTTCACAATCTTTAAGCTTTTGAGCTTGCTCTGTTTTAACGTTTTCTGCTTTGACCTATGAGTATTTTTCCCCGGCAATGGTTCTGAAACATTTTTGAAGATTTTTTTTTTATCAAGCTACATACATCTCTGACATTTGACAGCAAAAAAACAACTTCACCAACTCACAATCAGTTTGCAGGTGGAGTTCACACAGTGGTTAATAAACATGTTGAAAAGAAAAAGGAAAAGCCTCTACCCAAGATTGGAAGTGAAAGCAGATTACGCCTGTCAGCTTCCATACATGAGAGCAGGGCTAACTGCTCAGAGAAAACATCACAACATACTATTTAATAATTACTTGTTTCACATTAAGTTTTTCTGGCCTCACAGACATTTTCTTTTCAAACAAAATTACAACCTGTAAACGCAATTCTTGCATTGGCACATATTTGTTCATAAAAAAGTGAAATCTTCTCTATGTATGATTACAGTTTGGCAAATTCTATAGCCATCCAACCCACAACATTTTTGTATTTTATAGAATAAAACCAAGTGATAAGGCAAAAGGAGAATGGGCAGAGCAGTGATGAATGAAGGTGGAATTATGAACCAGAAGAGATTGAGACATGTTCAAAATTGCATTGTTAATTATTCACTTCATGTTAGAAAAACAACAACAACAACAACAAAAAAAAACATATTAAAAATGTTTCAGGGCTTCCAAGGTTTTGGAAGTGTCTTTCTATCATATGGGTGCCGAACCAAAACAAACAGACCCACTGAATACTTTTATGGCCTCAGTCCCACTTAATCCAGTACAAATCTAAATTAATCAGTATTTTGTCATTGAATAGTGACTGTATTTTTAGTCAAAAAGGATTTTTCTTAGTGTAGTACGATTGTTCAAATACTGCAAATGCCCGTGTGGACAGCATTTGCCAAATTTGTCCGCCCACATGTGGAAAACGCCTCAACTTGCTGCTTTGCCAGGCGACACTGACTCACTGATTAATGACAAGAGTTAATCTTTGATCTTTACATCTGGCAGCGTAGCACCTTCCCACAGGATTGTGGTGATCTGTAACACATTTGATTTTCCTTTATTATGCTGTCCAATCACAGCAAAACTATTACTAATTGAAAGAAACATGTTTTTTCTAATGTTCTGTTTTGCTTTGAGATGTTTATTGTGGTACTTTATTTGTTCTTTGTGCTACTTAACCAAACTATTTAAACTGTTCTTTTTGAAGAAAGGGCTCTTCTCACATATAAAACAAAATCACAAGAGACAAATATTTTGAGTTTAACTTACTGTGTCACTTTTCTCTTCATAAGTAAGAGATCCTTAACTTTATCAGCAATATTACCGCAAGCTTTAAGCAAATGAAATCTGAAGTCCTGTTACTCCGAGATGAGATCCCAACAGTCCTATAAATTAGGACTGTTATCTTGCTTAATGTTGCTAGGTAAAGATGTGATAAAATCCATTTAAAAACTACAATATTTTTCTAGGTCTAAAATAGATAATGTATAATTCAACTTTTGAATACACATAAGTTCCCAAGAAAGTTCCCATTTTAAGTAGTGTTTGTTTTCAGTGGGAGTATTGTTATGTAATATTACAGAAATAGGGATGCAGTTTAAATCCATGCAGAAGGTATCACTACATAACTTACTGTAGGTGCTTAAATGCACAAGCCCCTCCTGATGAGTCACCATTTATGTGAAGAATAAGCCTCTGTGCTTCCATGAATGTTTTGCTTGTTTGCTTTCAAGTCTCCATGCTCTCATGAAACTCTGTGGGATCCCGCTGCCTGTCACCCAATCTCTCCGTCTCTTCCTCTTTGCTAGTTGATTCTAATTGCCACAGATAGTGATATCATGCCACTGACAGTCCCTGTCCGAGGATAATTGTAACCGCAGCTCCCATTTCAAACTTCATTACGTTTCAAAGCAACATTTGTCAATGACTCGGCCAGAGGGAGCACTCTAAAGCCCTCTTAGTTAGACAAGAAAAAAAGATGTTATGAACAGAGAGCAGGATAGAGAAGGCGAGCAACAGAGGACTGACTGCGTGTTTGGTTTGATTCCAAGCTGAGAGACTATCAGTCCCCACCCCACACTTTTCACTTGAGATGGAGGGATACAGTGAAAGATGAAGAATCACAATGTGTCACACATCACTGGGGTAATTTCATTAAGCTGCACTCATATGGGGTTTAATGTGGACCCTTTGTACAGGCGTCCTAAGCTGTGCCTGACAGGATTACGTCCCCATAATGACTCTTTAATTTGCAAACTAATTCAAGTCTGTAATTGGACTTCCTTTGAAACCACTGGAGCTCCAAATTCTAAAAGTCTTTTTTTATGATTATTGTTCAGCTTAATGTCATGCATGCCATAGAGACTCATATGCTGTGTGGGGCAAAGCCCGGGGTATGCTAACAGAATGGGGAAAGAAAAGATCATTGTGAAAAAATGCAGAATCAAAAAGTAAACAAAGATTTAGAGAAGAAAACGAACACCTGGACACCTCTTCAGATCACCTCCAGCATTATAAAGTTGGGCTCATCAGACTCAAACTCACAAATGCCTGCACACGGAGCACATCTCTGGCGTACTTCTGCTCCAAGGTTTGATATCTAACGAGCCAGTAGCCACTACAGTTGGTACATTTAATCCTCAATCTTTTCACCAGCATGAGAATGCTTATTGCTTTAAAGTCTTTGTTTTTCTGGGCTAAATGAAAAGCTGTAAGAGACAGAGAGACTTGTACATCAAAGGGAATGGAAAATTCTCTGTTCTGCCCAATATTCACATTTGTACAACACTTGTAATGACAGCGTTCTTTCCTCTAATTCACACCACTGATCTTTTGCAGACTTACATTAGCTGTGGCAACAGGCTAATTTCTGGAACTGCTCTGGATAAATTATCCCTCTACCTTCTCTTCTGTGTCATTACCTGGTTTAGAACCTTCATCCACAGAACCATTGTAGACCTGGTTTTTGAACTCTGGTCTGTTGTCATTCATGTCGATAACGAAGATGTACAGATCAATCGGGTTCTCGACCTGGTTCCCATTCATGTCCACCGCATGGGCCCGCAGCTGGGAGAAAGAGACAGAAAAAAGGATCCAGATTACAGCTCAACACTCAGGAGGTTTATACGGAGGATTAAATCAAAGTAAGGGTTCAGTTTGAACAGAACTAATGTTGTTATTGCAGAAAAATAACACAACTGTGGAAAGGTTCTATTGTGTGGAACATATCAGACACTACTGCGATAAATAAAGATACTGCAACTCTACTCAGCTTGTTGGTATGACACAAGTTCTGAACAATATTTTGGACAACAAAACTGAACCACTCACAAATTGATATCAAATTGCTACTGAGTAATACAGATGTAAAATGTATATTACCTTCCACAGTTATTTAAGTTCACTAGAACCAACAATCATAATGAATCTTGTAGGGATTTTATGGTATTGAAGCAACATGATGCATCAGTATATTTCCCACTGTTCTTTTCATTGGAAAATATTAATAAACAAAAAATAACTTATGGAACACTGTTTGTTTCAGCATCCCTATCTGTAATTCTGCCATGAAGAACATTTTTTTTAATTAGTCCAATGAAATGATTTCATTACTATTATTTAAATTGTTTTTGAACAAAATAGTTTTTATTAATTGTGTATATTAAAGTGTAGTCAAACACTTTCACTTTAAGGTGTGAAATATATGTATGAAGTGCCATCTTTACTGCGACAAAATAAAAAAATGACTACATTGACAGAATTGCTACAATGAAGAAAGAAATAAAAAACATATCAAAAGTTTAACTTGAAACATTTAGAAACTGGCCTCTGATAAATCATGAATACACTCATTTTTCACTCATTTGACAAAATTTAACTCTTTTTTTTCCCCCAAATATATTTTTAATCTGTTGCTCAGATGGAGCTAAACAATGTGGAAAACAATTATGCTTTAAAGCAGAGGCATAAAATATCTTTTTAAAAACGCAGTAAAGAAAAAAGAAAATCCATATTTAGGTTTTTAACTTCCACAAGTTTCTTGTGGAAGATGCTTGATATATTTATGAAGTCAGTCTTTTAGTCTAAATCTAAGATTTTTTTTCTTCCTGAAATCCCAGAGTAACCAACTGATATTGAGCTCATGACGCTCATGCGGCTACAAGAGACTTTCATTATCTAATTGCTCCAGACAGTTATTCATTATTCTGACTACATCTAGACTTTTGCTTTGCTAAAGACTGAATTTGGGTCTTATCTGAAAGCTTTTTAATAGAACTTAGCAAAAAGCACAAATGTCTATAAATGGAGAGTACCTGCAATAAATATACAACAAACCCCCCCACTGAAGTCTATAGAATTGTTGTTATATTACATCATTCACTGTGTTTTCTGTTGACCCTATAGAATCGCAGAATTTTTACTCTGCAAAAACAAATTAGGTAACGCGACTTAATGTTTAACCATCAAAAAGGCACAGCATCTCCAAACTGAAAAAAAAAAAAAAAAAAAAAAAAAAAGCCCAGGTAAACATTTCTGTTGGCACAGCAAGATAAAATCTTCATAACTGAATTGTACAGCAACAAAACTTTAAAAATGTTTTTCCTATCATAGCAATATCAGGCATATTAGATAGCAACTTCAGAATACTGCCCCTGCAGAGAAATTGCCTTTGCAATGTATTCTTTCTCCTGGCTTCTTATCTGTTCACATTTAGCCTGCCAAACTTTTATCTCAGCAGGAACCAAACGGAAAACATCTTATTTCATGGAAGGCTGGCTCAGTCGTAAAAGTGAGGTGTCGGTTTCAGAATGACTGCACTGGATCCCCCGGCCAGCATTGTGTCTGGTTTTGTTTGAAGGCGAGCCTTGAAATCTTTTCACTTCCCTTTGACTGTACGAAAAACAAAAAAAAAAATCTGTCAGCACATCTGAAATTCAGCTTGGCAATGCTTAGATCGATGAAATCACAGGCTCTGATTCCTCACAGTGTTTGGAACGGAAAACATGAAGCTTTACTCTTTCTCTGTTTATGAAGTCTGGAAGTAAAAAAAACAAACAAACTAGAGTAATGAAATAAATAATCAGGAACATTTTAAGGCCATATGCTTGTTTTATCCTCTGTAGGAGAAAAGGTTAGAACTAAAGAACAGCAGTGGCATTTCAAAATAAACTCCTTGATTCCCTCAAAACCTGTTCACTTTGCTTGGGAATGTTTATGTCTCTGAACATGACTTATTCATTGATTTTTTTGTGCCAGTGTGAAGCAGCAGGGATGTTTACCTCGATCACAAAAGTAAAATGAAAGAAAAAGTACAATACATTCTGCTCCTACAATAACCACATATGTTTTCTATTATGAATAAATGTTCACATTCAGTTTTCAAGCTGAGCTTCTGTCTCTGAATTCATTGCGAGGCATTAACATCAAAAGAAATAATACGGGATGATAAAATCCTCTTTCTGTGAATCGATAGGGAATGAAAGCGTGACATAAAAAAGAATGAATTATTGCTGCATATGTGATTTGAATGTAAAATGTAATGTAAATAATAAACCTACTCATGCATTTCATCATGTTACAGTAAGAAACTTCAATGTATTTAATAAGAAATTTAATAAGAAAGACTTTTAGCCCGTAAGACTTTTGGGGTATGTCTCTAGCAGCCTTCCATGTACTGATATTAAAACTTTTGTCCATTCTTTGTAAATTAGCTCAAGCTTAGTCAGATCACACTTGATGGAGAAAAGTTTCCAAACAGAATGATGCTGCCATTAGCATGTGTTAATATATAAACTAAAACTTTCAGTCTTTTGATGTGCATAGTTGATAAAGCCACATGCCAAGAGACTTGGAGCTTTAGTAAATACAACTGTATTATGTTTTGTTCTGTCAGATAAAATTCAACATTGAGGTATTTGGTTATAATGGGAAAATATGCAGAAATCTAAATGGGGTGTGAATATTTTTCCAAATTACCATAAGAACTGTCCCCCTCTTGGATTCCATTTTATCACAAAGATGTGAAAATCCACTCCACAGTTCCTCATGCTCTTCTCTTCACCAGCATCCTCTTTCAATGTTCAGCAAAATGACATCTTCAGAACACCCTGAGGTGAAATTTAACTTTACTCTTTCAATATCCACCGCTATATAGCAGGCCAGGAGCCAGACCCCTCAACTAAACCTACTGCAGTCCCACAAATCCACAGCCTAATTCAATCTCAGAAGGAGTTAGGAGATTTCTGCCCTGTTTAAAAGAGGCAAAATGTATTTCTGAGTTCACATTAAAGTTATTATCTTTAAAACCAGGGACGGGGTAGAGACTGAACCAGGCAGTGCTCTACATTTGGCAAGAAACAGCGTCATGATGAAGACAGCAGAAAACCAAGAGGCTTCAACACTTTTTTTTTCTCTCTCTCTTCATAAGAATGCATCTTGTTGCTTGGCTGATTTTGAATTCTAAAGCACTCATTCTCCTGAAATAAAAAGAAGTAGAGCATAACTGTGTTGCATCCTTGCATGAAATATGAAGTAAACAAAAAAGAAAAGACCAGAAAGTCAAAAAGCTGTGGTTTGCTAAAGAACAAAGTCAAGAAATACATGAAAAGTTTCACATTTGAATTTTTTTGGATTGGAAACATTAAAGTTCCATTAAGACCAGCTGGGTGACATTTATGTCGAGTTTTTTAAAAATGTCATATCCTTATAAACAATGCCAACATCAATTTAATCAGAGAAAGAGATGTTTTTTTTTCTTACATTACAAAAGAAGTAACTGAGTAGAAGTGCCCTTCAAGAAGATCTAATGTCAAAATTAGTAAGCTACTAAAATTTTTAGGATCTATAACATTTGTACTCTTGTTGTTTAGATGTTATTTTGCTCAAGTGGGATGCATTTTACTAGAAAATCCCACTTCTCCTGGTCATTGTTTAAGTCCTATAAGAGTACATTGCAAAAACCATTTAGTTGGTGTTTTTTGTCAAGATAACATCTTTATGCCAAGACTAATTTACTCCCTGGAGAATACTGCATTGTAAAATGATGATCACTGCAATTATTGTCAGTCCCTGTTTATGTTTCCACTTCTTGCAGGTAATGGGCAAACCTCTGCTTCTGGATCTTACATCCCAATCGCCTCTGCTGTACAAAAAAGCAGAGGGGATTATTTGTACAGCAGAGGACTAAAAATCTGCTGTACAGATTTTTTACAATATTTAAAAAAAAAAGTTTTTTAAAATTTTATCCATTGGATAACTACATACAAATTTGAAAAGATGCTTGAAAAGCATTTTCTTTTGTGACATGTTCTTTGCGCCTCCTAAGCCTTTTTGCTTTTGACCATTTCAGAAATGGTTGCTGCATTGACGCAGTTTACGCAAACAAAATTAATTCCACACCTTTTCTGCTTAAGCTATACTGCCCTTAGAAGTTCTTCAAAAAGTGTCAAATCCAGACCATACAGGTACAAATTTGAAATGTAATCATTCATAGATATGTCAGAGGCACCAGACTCACATGATAAGAAGATCGATGTTCTCGATCCAGAGGTTTGGTGACAAACATCTTTCCAAGCACAGGGTCGATACTGAACACCTCATTGGGTGGTTGATCTGCTCCCACCCCAGTAATACTGTATCGGATTGAGATGTCCTGGTCCTGGTCGGAACGAATCTGCATGACAAACAGAAAGAAAATGTTGGCATAATGGATATTAAGTCTTTCAAGGGATCTCCGTGTGTTTAAAATTGTGTCCTGTTTTTGAGCATTTCACAACTGCACCCACAAAACGAAACAATTTGGATGTTTTGCTATTCAACTTTGAATTTATAATGTACAGCAGTGGAATGCCATAATTTTTATCCTACACATGATATTGGATGTCATCCACTCCAAACATATATAAACAAAAAAGAGTGCTCTCCCAATATAAGTTGAAGTTCTTTCCTAAACTTTAACCTCACCCAGGTTTTAAATAAAACATTCTCCTTCAAATTTACATCAAGTGGGACTTTCCTTATGTTTTTCTCAATGTCTTCTGTGCCTCACCTCAACATACTTAAGAATTCCATTAGTGTTGTACAGAGTACCATGCACTCTGTTTGACTACTTTGGACTACTTTAAATTAAAATTTTATTTCAGGTTTTATTTGAAAGGATGGGTATGTGAAAAAGCAAGACACAGTAATGTGTGTAAGCCTCTGAATGCAGATGCATTCTAAGTACAGGCACACTGTGACCAAAAGGTACAAATTGAGAAAATGACTCCATGAGCTTATCATTTTTGTAATTAGGGAACATGGTGCATAACAAGAGCAAAGTAACTTTTGAGTCAAGAAGTGCACAGAAGAAGAAAAATATTTAATACCTGCGGGATATGGGAAACTGAATGTTCTTTTCAAAAATAGGCTTGCATTTTGCTCCAGCTTTCCTTGCCAGATAGGCAGCTAATAGGTGCATTAAGTACACCATGATGCTTTGTGATTCGGACTGGAGGACTGTGTAATTGGGAGTCATTTGGAGGAGTTATTCAATTTAGTGCCCAAATAGAGTCCCAACCTCTGAGCTTCCTATTTCTATCCATTAACAACCTGACAACTCGTGAAATCAGCCAGGGTATCAAAATTACTCAATCATACACTTATATGATACGCAGGCACGTACTGTACAGACATGTATACAAACATGTACATGCACATCCACAGACAAATAGTCTTGCTTTTTTTTCTTCTAATCAATGGCATAGAGCACAGGAGGAGTAAAATTGTCCAATGCTGTCTCTATCTTTTACCACTCAAGGAACCAATTTAGCCACACTTTTGACACACTAGGAATTCCAACCTGCTGAGAAAATAGCTGAAGCAACTAACAAGGACGGGAGAAGGACATACAGTATTAGGCAGGTGTCATCTGGGCTCCCATAACTGCGGGAGTAAAAGCCTGTCACCATTACTGAAAGCGGTGGTTATAACTATTTCCCTCCTCGATCCTCCTCTTCAGCATTGAAATGATCATTAGTGCTCTGTTTCTTTAGCAGAACTGAGGTGTGTCTTTGGGATCAAAGAAATGTGATCGCTCACACTCAGCTTCTTTTTAAGTCTTCAAGAGGATCTGTCACCACATCCACTAATTCTATTTTGTGCCTATATGCATGCGTGTTTTCTTGGGGGAACAGGAGGGGAGGAGAGCCTCAGTAGGCTGTGCGCATATCTCCGTGAATTGCTGCTGACAGTTCTGATAATTAATGAGCTGCAAGCATTTACTGCTAATACTTCAAAGTAAGTCTAGCCGTTAAACGCTAACAGAAACAAATTTCCAGCTAGTAACTCAGCTGAACTCTAAGCATGGTGTCTATGCGATATATAATGTCACTTCCACTCCTATTTGAGCACTGCGAAATATAGCCAGTTATCAAACTCTTTTATTACCTCTGTTTTACCCTCATTAACCCCTTCTTCTCCCAATTATTTTCTTTATTTCTTTTTCTCTTTTGTCCCTTTTTTTTTTTGCCTGAATCCCACTCCTACTTACATCTGCCTCTTCCTTCCTCTGTGCTCTGTGAACCCTCCCTCCCCTCACTTCAGGGCTCTGTAGGTACAGAAGCCATGCATGGAAAATGGAATTACTTAAATCCTTTGGCCTTGGCAGCACCGTGCAAATTCTCTCTAGTTAGGAAGTGATGGTTCTCCATAATTCCATTTGGGTTTTCCCTTCCTCCAGATTTCCTACCTATTGCCACATTGTCCTGCTTGGAATGTATTGGAAGTCATAGTCATGTTTTCTGCACTCATTTTAGCCAGCTGATTCTGCCTCCCACAAAGTTCATGTACAATTTGTTTCTGTTATTCAAAACACACTCAAGTTTACATTGTGGTTTCTTCATTGCATAAAAAATTTTATTGTAAAAAGAAACTAGAAAATGACTTGGTTTTTAATCTTAAACTGGACCATTTTGGTCAACCACTCAACAAGCAGAGCAAAGATATAGTGTTTTTGATTAATAATGAATGTGATGTATCTCGTGTACATCCATTAACTCATCCAGTAATGGATTTTGGGAAAATGAATCAGCAGGTCATTCATGCACGTAAGTCAACCACTTTAATCATGTTATATTGGAAAAGACAGGGTGTCATCATCAACAGCAAGAACAATCTCACTGTTCTTCTGATATTTCTGCTCCATAAACTGATATTTGTATTGCACCTTTAATAAAGAGCTTAGAAAGATCCAAGCACAAAGGCATTCTCATAAGTTTATGGAGTTTATTTGCATTCATAAGTGGAAAATTGGACACAAGGCTCTTCATGATGTATTAGAGCTATTCTTTTTCCTGGATGAAATGTTTATGAAACACATCTTCTCTCTTGGCAATTTGCCATCAGCAAAGTCATGGCAAACGTTAAGTGCAGGATGTCTGACCACCTTATATATTAGCAGCGATAGAGCTCATTTAAATTATCTGTCTTTACAGCATAAGTTATATGTTTTCAGTGGGGGTTGGGATTTGGAAAGCATATTCCCAAAACCTGATGCTGGCCTATTTTATCCATTCCAAACAAGTTTTGTAATGCCATGACCTTCCTGGTGAAATGCCCAACTATCTCTGGGTTTTAATGAATATCATTTGATTTGATTTTTATTTTATCAAAGGTAAAGTTGAAAAATTTTAAGTTAGTCTACCATTTGCTATTATTATATTCTCTTTGTACAATGTGCTGGTGGTAGTGAAACACACCCACAGCGTGAAGGGAACACCACCATGTTTGACTGTTGGTCACTCCTTTAAACATCCTTATATTTGCAGCAAAATAGCCATCTTTGTCTCCTCTGGCCATTAAGTGTTTTCTTCAAACTCTTAAAAACATTTGGCGTTCTTGTGTGGAGAGGTGCACATTTCAGCTGAGCTTGAATGTGTTGATTTTGAAACTGAGACTCATATTTAATTAGCTTCTTCACAGTCCATGTTGCTGTTACACCATCTTTTTGTATGGGATGAAATTTACTCGATTGTTCCTGAGCAACCCCCCAAAACATCTCCTTTCACATAAGAATGACAGATTCAGTCCAATTGTTTAAACATTGACATAGATGGGTTTTTTAATCAGACAATGACCCCAAACATACATAAAAACAAGTTTTGTAAAGGAAAAAGCAAGATTATGTTAAGCTTCAGGAAAGAGCTCTGTGAAACTAAAAAGCATATCCACCCAGTCTGGTGGTGAACTATGAGGTCAGAAATAATGATGGGGCTTTGTTGATGGTCACATAATGTTCATGATAACTCTGGAACCTGTCAATGGAAACTTCACATATTTAAATGCTAGTGGGGGTGCAAGTGTTTGAGGGAGTATGTATAAATTTGACCTGGTGTGGATTATGGGAACATCACAATAAATTTAAACTTGTACATCCACTTCTCATTTTAGAAAGAACTACAAGTCTTTGCTGAACTATTTGTTTACTTTTCTGAACGGAAAGGTTTACATGAATCTCTTAAAAGCACCTGTGGTTTACATGAATCTCTTAAAAGCACCTGTTTACATGGCACTGAATTTGTATGCTATGCATCGTTACATTCTTTTGTCTTCAGCTTTTGTTTCCAATCATTTTTGTATTTTCTAAGGGATTTTTAACATGTAGTTATATTCTGAAGAGAACCAATATAGAACATTTGGTTTAATTCAGTTCACTTTATTTTGGTAAATTATCAACATTAAACCAATACAGATTAACAAACCCATAATTTATCAAAAAAGGAATAGGCTGAAGCCACAACGTACACTTGCCTACCCTGTTCCTATACTTAGCAGGGGAGGCTAAGTATATGAAGATAGCTTGGCAGTGAGAGTAAGAGAACAGAGTCATGAGTGCATTATTCTGAATCAGAAAGCAGACACTGTCAAAATGACCCATTTGTCACCAGATCAAAGCAATTCCCTTCATTACTGACAACATTTCTGGTTCTTATGGAGATCTTATCAGTGAGCTTAGCCCTCTTCTGTCAGGCAAAACTGAATCAAATGGAAAATTATCATGCCAGCAGGTCTAGAGGGAAAACAGTCATCTGAAGACTCAGGGAGGGGAATGAATAAAGGGTAAGTATAACTCAGTCACTGAGCTCAAGATGAATACATTCCGAATTCGAGTAAATGCTAATAGGGTAGAAAGTATCTGACTACTACATGTCATATTCCATACAACTCTATGTGAAGTGCCAATCAGTATATACATATTTATCACGGACATGTTAAGTTACATCACAGTTTTTAAAGGGACACTTGAATCCCTCTTTTGTCAGGGTGAAATGGTGTTTTCCAACTTAAAACAACAGGAAAAATGTTAAAAATGTGGCACAACTCGGTTTTGCAACAGGACAATTTGCTAGCACAGCTCAATGAAATTAGCTGATCTCATTTTGATGGTGTCTTTTGTTCTAGATATTAGAGTTGGCTCTGTATTGCTATTGATGTTCTTTTTTTAATTTAGAAAGTTTTGACAGATATTTTTCATTGCTCTTACATGACTTATCTTTTTTTAAAAGCATTGACTCACCTACACAGTATACTAGATAGACTCAAAGTCTATCCATGTGAATACTTTGAGTTGTTTTTGTAATCTGTTCAGTTTAAACATTTCTGCGGTGGAGCAGAAATCTGATCCCTCAACAAATGGGGATCACACCCCATTTGTTTAGCTATGGTGCAACTTTGTTTTGGATCAGTTTCTAAGCGGGTAAAGCACATGATATGTTGGTTTGGGCACATATCAAATTTGATCCTGAATTGGCCAGTCATGTTTTTGTTATGCTAGAGCTGGCTTGGCCTTTTGCTACAACACAGAGGGCATACACTATCTGTCATGTACATGTCATATCTCAGCAATGCTGTTGCTGACAAATGTCAACGTAAAGTGGATAAAGGTTTCAAAGTCAAGAAAACATCTACAAAATACATATTTTATGACAGGGTAGGTATGACAAGCCCATTGTTTAAATATTTAGAGCTTCTCCCATCCAACATTTTGAAATGAACTTGCAGGACGTTTTGTGAAAGTGTTTTTGAAGTTTTATGTACGTCTCCCATTTTAGCACTGCATTCTGTCATGAATTCAACTCAGAAAACATCAGCAACTCAAGTTCATCTTTAGGTATTTATGGTATGTATGTCATTTACTTTTTAAACTGTGTTTCCCTGAAAGACAAAGTATAGATTTGTAATGTTTTATATTCTAAACAGAAACGACACAAGAACATCATGACCATCTTGTGAGTTTAACACATCATTGTACCCTTAAAAGTACCATAAAAATTAAACACCTGATAGCAAAATTTTTGAAGAAGCTCATGTAAATAATTTCCATGCTAACAAAAATTGACCCATGTAATTTTCATTTTATTTTCTCAAGCACACCACAAAGACACAGTTGTGTGCCTTTGTGTCACTGAGGTACTCTGCAGTGTGCTGGTACTCAGCGGATGACACTACTTCAGTGAACAGAGGGGGCAGTGGAAATAGTCTGTCACTTGCAGACAGCAAAGTCACAGCAAACCCCTACGGAGCTGAAAGCAAAGTCCCACAGACAGGAAAGTAACCCCCAAACAAACAAACAAACAAAAAAAAAATGCCAATAGGACCCAGAGATACATTACTTTAACAGGACAATAAAGGCTCACAGCTACACATGAAATCCAGACACTGTTCAACAGGTCACACTGTGACTGGTTTCCTGAGAAGAAAGAGAAAAAATAAACCTAGAAAAGAAAAGCCTTTTTGGTGGCATTGCATTTCACATAAACACTCCATCTGTCAAGCGTGTCTTTAGCTGTGAGTCAGGATAGTTTCAGCATTAAAAGCTTTGCTATGGCCTTTTTAAAACACAGGCTTTGGATCAGACTTTGATGTTGAGCATTCTAGCTTTCAAAAAAGGCTGGACAGGGTTGACGTCTTAGATCTCATTCTAAAGTGAAAAGGGGGGGGGAGGAAAGCTTTATATCTTCAAACAAAAACCACAAATGGTTTACCACAACAGTTGGCAAGCACAGGGTGGATTTTACCTAAAACGATGTACCTGTGACTGTTCGAGTCTTTGATATAAGTGGGTTAAATCTCAAAATGCAAAAACAAAAACAAATAAACCCCCAGAAAAAAAACAAAAAAACAATATGTTGATTTTTATCTTTCTCTATTTTAGATTACACAGACATATCTTTTCTGCTGGGCACTCTGAACATGTATCCACAACCAATATGGTAATGATGTTGATGACACATATACCAAGCATGACTTTTCTTGATCACCTGAGTCAGACAAAAATCAGTGCAAGTAATGATATTTCCAAAAAAATGTTTGACTAATGTTTAATTCAGTTATATGTCTCACAGACTCATAAATAAAAATTGTTGCACTTAATTTTCATCAAGACACTCTTTATATTTGAACTGAAATACACAGTTGTCCATCAATGGTAAATAAAACATAGTTTTCCAAACCTAGGATCTGCATGTACCAATTTTATATTGTATTTTATATTAGTGATTTGAAGCAGAAAAGAGGCAAACGCCTTTAACAAGGAAGAAGTCAACTCTAAGGAGTTCAGTCACAGGCTTCCTGGATCCCTACAGCCACCTGATGAAAATCAGAGAAGGATAAACTCCAACCCTTCAACACCAGTCAGCTTTAAGAGACCAAGATATTGGTTGAGGTGAGTCGAGCTGCAGATGGCAACGCTCAACCTACTCCAGCGCAATCACATTTCACACTAGTAAGGTGATGTTGTATGGCCAGAAAGCCAGATCATGCTATCAAGAATAAGCATACCCGAATCTTCTCCCTGACCTGAGGGCACCCGAGCTTGTGATTACACAATCTGTCCTAGAAGCACGATCCGTATTGTCCGCTCATTGGTGCATGTAGTAAAAGAAACATTTCTGGGAAGGTTTATTTCCCTTTATATTTTGTTACAATTGCAAAAATACCATATGATTAAAAAGAATATTGAAAAAATACAGATTAAAAACTGTTTAATTGCATTTCACTAGAATACTTTGACTGCTATTTTCTGAAGAATAAAGAAAATCTGGTATATGTCTGTGCCTGTGTACAATAATTGTACATGAGGAAAGAGAGAGAGCGCAAAAGGGAACCAGAGTAAAGTGCTTTCTTTTTGTTCACAAACTTGGAAAATAAAACTGAATCTGATTTAGCTCACATTTGTCAGGAATTACAATTTAAAAGAAGTGTTTATTTAAATTTTATTCTTTCTCTTATCAAATAGCTGTTTTATCACCAGGAAGACACCGGACGCTAAATGCATCTTCGTTCTCAGGCTTGCTTTATGTGTTTGACCTTATTAATCCATCATAACATGAATTATTTGTGTCTGAGGTGTCAAGAAAGATGTTTTTTTTTTTTTTTTCCAACTTTACAGCCACACGGCTGCCCGCCACATCCAGACAGCTTTATGTCTTGCAGTTTTTAATTCCAGATTTATGGAATGAGCAGAAAGGACTGACAACCTTAAAGATGTAATTTCAGATTTATTCTGCAGAGCAGTTCATTTTGGGATGCGAGAGAATGAAACAGAAAGATGGCATGCTCGGCCTGCTTTTGTGTCATTTGAATGATAGCTAGGTGAGATTATTAAAATACCTTTATCCACATTAGGGAAAATAACATGGAGTAATAGAAGGTAAGCAGTGAATGGCTTTTCCAATTATTGCATTGTGAAAAGAAGTCTGGTATTTAATAGAGCTGGCTTATGGCAAATTAGAGGTGCTATTCTCCCAAGAGGTAACAATGGAATGACTCTCCTGCTCACTCCTCTCATCTAGGCTGTGAGAATGAAAATAAGACAGCCATTGTCGAGGCAGACAAAGAGCAGCCACACCCCTTAGCTTTGGCTTAGGGAGGTTAGACTTTGAGCGCTGTCATCTCACTGTTACTCCTCTCCTCCTGTGTCTCCGTCACCCTGTTTCATTAGGAGATTGATTAAATTGTGAAATTGGGAGTGTGATAGATGCATGAATAACGTCTCCAGCCGCTCCCTTAGGGTTTGACAAGGACAATATCAAGGACCCCCCCACACGTTACTCTTTTTTCCTGCTTCGTCTCTTTATACCCAGGAAACTCAATCTGGGTAATTAGAGTAAAGAGTGTAAGAGACTTATAAGGGAGAGAAATGCACAACGAGAGAAGGTAAAAGTGCTAAAAAAAACCCGCTGCTACTGCACTTTTCCAAGCCATTACTGCCTCCCTCTCTTCCCATCAACCTGAATTCACACACACACATGCATTTCTGCACTGTCCACCCTTCATAGCCTACTTTCTCCTTCCCTTTCCTTCTTCTTTTGCTTTCTAAATCCACAAGGCAGCAGCAAAGAAGAGAAATGCAGACATGAGAGAAAAATGAAGGGTAAAAAACACAGAGGACAGGAGGAATAAGAGGGGGAAAATGAAAGTGGTTGTGAACTGGCTGCATCAGCAGAACTCAAGCAGAACTTGAGCTGTGCTGGCTGGAAAACCTGGAGACAGAAATTGCAGTGTAGCTGATTGGATATGCATCGTGGGAGCAAATTGGGAATTTCCCCTTTTGACCAGACGTTTAACCGTTTTGGGGTCTTGTGCTGCTACAGCTACATCTGCTTTACATTAATTGGGGTTGCATAAATGTAGCTTAAGCCAAAGGATGCAAACACCTTAGGAGAAATTTGGAAAAAACTAAATGAGGGAAGTGATAGAGGGAAGATGTTCAGGTGGAAGCTGGGGCACTATGCAGGTTTCATGTTGACTGGACGCCTGACAAAATGAGCTACTCCTTGCCAAGTCTGCTCCTGCCAAGCACAAGCAGAAACTGAAGAGGGGCTGGACCTTGCCTTGCTCCATGCTGACTACTTTGATTTGAAAAGACACACATTATGCATGTTGTATGCACAGACACACATGCCCCCATCCGTCCATGCATGCATGTGCGCACACATCCCGGTCATGAAACAAACCACAAAGTTTTTTGTTGTTTTTTTCTCAGGGATGTTCTAGTTTCTGCTAACCAAGTGAGGAATTCTGCTTGGCAAACTCTACCTCAGCAAGAATCCAACTGTCATATTGACAAATGAACCTTGGAAGAGTAAGAAGGTGTGTGAACATGCTTCTAAAGCTATGTGTGTCTCTCAATTTGTGCATTTTTTTTTCTGGAGCATAAGCATTTGTAGCAAAGGGAGAACCTACAGATGGCTGGTGTACATGAGGTTTTAGGTATCTTGACAACAGCTGGCCAGCAACACTTGCTATCAATCAGAAAATGGACTACAGCCATCAGGCAACATTTTCTGTGAACCTTTGTTGGTTCCCAGATGCCATGTAGAACACACTACTGGAGATTTGGAAATTAAATGTGCAATTCAGACAGACAGTTTGACACCAAGCAGAACCCCAAGAGTCTGATACCTCCAGAAACCACCAGAGGATTGCATTTTGACCCACTGTGAGAAATGTCTTAACAACTAACATGACATTTTAATAGGCAACTTCTGCTTCTTTTCAATAAGTGGAACAACAACATGGTCATTCTTATTCCTATGATAAGTATAATTATTGACAGTTTCTCATTTGGCTGCAATAAATGTTTCTGAATGAATATTCAACAAAGTCTTTTGTCTTATTTTGTGGACAAACTTTGTCAGGCATGATCTGGTTTCAAATTCAAAATTGTGCAGAGATTTTCCCATCAGCAAAGCTATGAGGCTGTGGAAGCTAGACACAGCCCACAGTGGTTAAGTCAGGTCCACAAGTGAGCAAAAAGCCCGGTTTTAAGAGCACTTCTTTCAGTAGGTGGTTCAGGTGTGAAAGGTTTGGGGAGAAATGTGTCTTTCAGACATCATTTTGAGAGATTTTTGAGTAGCTTATGAGATTGATCAAATTCTGATAATTGCTATTGATTACGTAGCTTATCAAGTGGTACAAAGGTGTGCATAGTTTTAACATCAAGTTGTTTTATTGTAATTACCCCATAATTTGAGCGACATTTAAGAGAGCTGTTTAAGGAAACATCATGAAGTATGAGCCACATAGGGTTCAATTTAAAGAGAGTTACTCAGAGTCAAAAATGCCCAGGGAGTCAAATTAACCCCTTGGCGGTACTAGCGTTAAAATGACGCTGACTACATAATGACAACTACAAATCACCTCATATAAAGAAGCATTTTACACAGCCTCGGATGAGCTGTAACACTGTCCTCATAAGAAATGATGCAAGGGCAAGAGCAAAAAGCTACTACACATCACTCAGATCAGAATTTTATGAACAATGAGGGATGTTAAATATTTTATAAAGGCAAAAGAGTCTGTGCTTTTCTCTGCAGAAAATAAAAAAGAGCAAATAAAAATGTGCAAAAACCCCATCAGGGAGCTGTGGCTAAAGCACTCATAAGTAAAAAGCATTGAAAAACCAGAAAACTTTATATCTAGTGCTAACCTGTTTACCTTAGGAGCTGTTTCATCTTGAGACGCCATAAAGCATTTTATTGCACAGAGAGATTTTATTACAAATACACACAGCGCCAAGGTGTGCTTGTGTCTCTGTCTGTGCTCCTGCATGTTTGCGTGATTCAGCGTGTGTGTGTGTGTTTGTATGTGTGTGCAGCTGAACGGAGTAGGAGGAAAATCTGCAAACAAAAACATCATTCCACCATGACAGTATCCATTATACTTTCAAGAAAGGATCCCGGCTGAAGCTTTTTATTGTGAATAACAAAGTAAATGGGATCAGATTATACAGGCGCAGGCCTCAATTTTGATTTTGCTCACATTTAACCTCCTCATAAGAAAGAACCGAAGAAGGGGAAATGGGAAAACGCAAGTGGAAAAGGATTACAATTTAACATAACATCAGTTGCATCCAAAATAACCTTTAATCAGATCAGTATCATGCGCAAAGACCTTTCGCCTTACAATTATTTTTGCATTTTATCCTCTGTAAAAGCTGACACTTTAGATAAATTTATTTTGTGCTGTCTGTCATTCAGTTGAGATGTATATTGAAGCAATGGATCTTGACACAGCAGGAAAGTTCTGCATTTCCTCTACCCATCATTTTCTCTCTCTGCCATCACCATTTTTGTTTCATTATAATTGTTGTGGATGTCAATTTACTTCTAAACCAGACACAGCCTGTTGTGGCATTGTTTATTATAGTCAAATGGACAACAAAAGAAATACCTAATTTCCACCCTTTTACAAAGGAGATCAGCCACTTGCATTACAAGGTACCCAGATCCACCATATAGCTTGTGTATTCTGCCAGGACATGTCACACACAAAATACAAGAAGAAAAACAGAAAGTGTTGAGCTTAACTAAATGCATTTTTCAAATGATTAGTTTATTTACTAAGCTAAAAAAGAAGCTGCCCCAACCAACCTGACACAATGAGAAATACTAATTGACCCCTTTTGTATCTCATGAACTAATAGATCGGCTACTTCATTATTTATTTCTTCATCAAGTCTGTTTCTATAAATACCTAAACAGAACCTACCTAACAAAATGAAGGGCTGCAATAAATATTTCAAAGAAACATTAAGCACACACAAAAACTAAGTCATTATTAGTCTAGAAAGCACTACAAAGTCATTTCTCAGGCTTTGAGACTCATTGACCTAAGTGTTAAGCATTACCCACAAATAGAGAAAACATAACTACAAAAATTACTCCAAGAACTGGGGAGTGAAACACAGTGAAATATAAAAGACCCAAAACACTCACTTGACACAGTTAGTCAGTGTTTATGATTTAACAATAGCACAAACAATGGACAAAAAATACCAAGTTTTGTCTTGCATGTCTGTTGGTTGCCCTGTAACAGACTGGGAAACCTTTAAGGATGTACCCCGCCTATTATCATCATCCCTAGCACCATTGAAAGAAATAACAAGGTATTAATAAATTATGTTTGGATGGATGGATGCTTGTCAAACAAAAATCAAACATTATCTGAAGGATGGTACCTGATCGAGATCTGTACATCTTCATTCACTTCTCTGCCTGCCTGTATTTTCTTCTCAGCTTTGCGGTCATGCTTGTCCCCTGTCTGCCTGTCAACACGTCCTTTCTGTTTGACCGACCTTCTCTCACATCAACAAGCATCACTACCCTCAAACCCAAAACACTTCATTAGTTGTCCCCCATCTCCCTGTGTCCCCTTTTGAAAATCTTCCCTCCCATTTAACCGCACTTAATTTTATCTTGTCTTCAGAGAAATACAGATTCTTGGCTCTCCTTCATCCCTCTGATCCACAGGGTTGTGGAGGCCACCCTCAGAGGGACCAAACAGAGGCTGTTTGTTAAGCTGTTATTTATCTCTCTCATAAAGTTCTCTTCATCTTCTATTAAACAGCCTGGAACTGTTGCCCTTGATGCACACATAACTCTTTTGTCTTTTGGAGAAATGATTTACACTTTAATTTAGAATCAACTGAACCCAGGAGGAACCCCGGCCGAATGTTAAATCAGGAATATGTTGTTGGAGGATTTGTTTTCACATAGTGTTTATTTATCTTTGTTAATGTGTGAAGACTATGCTTGTGAGAGTGAGTGGGTGGCTGAGGCATGTCTTTTTAGTATTATTGTTATTTGCTATGTCACTGTTAGTAGCAGTATCTCTGAGCCTGATTGGGCTGCAAAGAGCTGGGAAATATTCTTGCAGAGAATAAACAAACCCTAGCTGGGTATGCCTGATGAACATGTTTACTGGGACTTCATGCCACTAATTTCAATATAATGAGATATTAAACAGTGGAAATTACATTTCAGTCTCACTTCCCCGAACACATGAGGAATCAAAGGGCAAAAGCTGCTGACAAATACATAAATGCAGTAGCAATTTGTTTTCCAGTCAATAATAGGATATTGCAGAAGACTCCATTTCCTGCGGCTGATAAATGTAATTACATTGATCTCTGTAATTTCACTAGAGGGAGGGAAATTAGGCTCAGAAGTTACATGCCAAAACAAGAATAATGTTTAGGGGCCCCTTGGGACAGCAGGAAGTGTGGGTGGGAGATGTTATTAGGGAAAAACAGAAATTGGAGACGCAAATAAATAAATAAATAAGTAAAAAATAAAAAAATCACGAGTCTCTTAAGCTATTCTTTAATTTTTTCATCACTGTCATCAAACACCTCTGTGAGCTAGGTAATAATGTTCCCCCTTGGCATTACCCTCTTCTCTTAAATACCCAGATCTTGTGCACTTCAAAAGATGAGCAACTGTATCATTAATGATCTGACCTATGAAAAAAGGCACAAGCATGTTCTTTCATCACAAGGGCTCCATTAGCAGAAATAGTAATATAATGTGCTTTCAACTTTGTCAGCTGTTTTACTCATCCTATCATGAGTGTCCACTTGCAGATTCCTTTCTAAAGATAAAAACTGTAATTTATTGTGTTCTGAGACCTCTGTTACACTCTCGATTATCTAAATATTCATGCATAGCTAACAGCTTCTATTTGAGACATTAATCTTCAGTGAGATTTGACTTGAAACAAGACACAATGTCAACAGTCACACAAAAGGTGGAAACTCTCCAAGGATGTATTTCAGCACAGTGAGATACATACAAGGTACCTTGTTAACATACAAGGTAACAAAGAGGAGAATGAGAAGAATGTCATGTAGGACATTCAGAGATAAGTCTGTTTCAGTTATTAGCCCTGATGAAAATGGTGGGCAATTGGGGAAAACAGAAGTTAGTAATTGTAAACTGAGAATAGTTCTGCTTAACATGTCCGGGAGATTTGGCTGTTCCTTGTCAACTGCAAGGTAAATGAGCGAATAAAATGCAGTTCAGTTAAAATTCAAGAAGTGCTATTTAACTGTGTAAAATATCACCCTTATTCACCCTTGTAAAAATACATACACTTGTAAAGTCCACTGGTTTTGTCCAAATAAATAAATAAATAAATACATAAACCAAAGGAGTATGATGTTGGGGTAAGGGAAAAACACAACTACTAAGAATGTTTTGGGTAATTAGGACACAGAAAAAGTTGATTTATTTGAGGATTTGACAGAAAGTGATGAGAACAACTTTAAGTTATTAGACACAGGATGGGATATAGCCACATTATTCATGACTGGAATATTGCTGGAATATTAGATCAATCAACATGTTGAGTGTCACTGATAAAAGGTCAGTGTTGACTTCCAGACACAGCAGGAATATCTCATGAGATTATCTTTAGAGCCATCACAATTTTTAAATCATCAAAAAAAAAAAAAAAAAAAAAAAGGGGGGGGGGGGGGGGGGAAGCAGGCTTAAAGTTTTTTTTCAGAGAACCAGAGCTCCATCTGGCTAACTGGCTATTTTTTGTCATGTACTTTCATAGTAAGAACTATATTTTAATACAACCCTGAATGATAAAAGCGCTTTCAATATTCCTCAAAAAATTAATATTTTCTGAAGATTGTCTATTCAAACCTCACTTAGTGCAGTGTAAACTCATCTCTACTTTGCATTTTTTTTATTGATTTATACATACAACTGTGCAGTCAGATAAATCCCATTTCCAGTTTGGATGAAGGACCACAGTTGAGTTAAGGTGTTGACTTTTCTGACCAATAAGTTTTGTTTACATATACTAAAAATTACAATTATGGATACCATGTAGGTAATTAAAACATACTATAATTTATAAAATTAACTTAAATTACCATCACAAAAATTGCACAAGTTAGTTTTCTGAGTAATGAAATACATTTTCAGAAGCAAAGGATGTTATTTTTAAGTAAGGAGAGCTAATTAGATTTTACAGTGTGTCCAGCATGTAATGGACCATCATAACAATCAAATGTAAGAGGCTGTTTTGAATGTTTAATTCACCTCAGCACTTTCAACCCTTATTTGATTACCCCAAACACTACAGCTACATTTAGAATTTAATACTGAACAAGAAAAGTTCGTATTTCCAAAGCAGGGAGTTACAAACACTGAAAATGAAACAAAACACTGAATAAATAAAAACAAAAACATGCCTTCAAAGGAAATGTGAACGAGTCGTCAAAATCAATACGCAAGACTTCATATTTCATGATCAGGAATAACAGTTTAAGATTTAATGGTCTTCAATGAAGGAGTAGAATTATTTAAGAGTAAAAGGCGGTATCTCCATCAATATCCAGACAGATAGTTACATAAGTCAATCAGCAAACTGACATTTCAGTTCAAAAAGCAACAAAAAAGCATCAGAGAGCAATAACTAAATGTGTAAGATTTTTCTCTAATAGATTAGATGAAAAAGTTTGATGTCCTTCAGTTTTTCAGCAAATCATCAGTGCTGCTCGTATGTTCTCAGCATTTCTTTTCTTGGTATTAGCTTAGTCTGCATATTAAATACCAACATTTGTTGTTGATTCTCTGTGTGTGTGTGTGTGTTTCGGTGCATATGTTTGTGTTTAACGCACTTGCCGCAGCACCTGTGCTCCATTTTCTGCATCTCTCTCCACGGAGCATGTAGAAAGAACTGTTTTTTGAACAGAATGAGAGAACTCACCCCCTCTCTTTTGAGGCATCTGCCTTCTCTGTGTACATTTACCAGTGATTAATGACTGCTCCGCTTCACTGACAGACACGACACCAACAAAAACAGCAGACAGACAGACAGACAAAAAGAATCAGAGAAAAATGGAGGAACAAAAAGCAACACACATTAGAAAACAGTTGGCGCTGATTGCATTGGAGAATATGAGGGAGGACAAAGATGAGTGGGTATAATTGAGAACAATAAACACATAAAGAGGAAGAGATGGAGAGGAAAAAAGCGAGAGAGAAAACGTATGACCATGACCAGAATCAGAGGCATGTCTGTGTTTGTGATTAGGTCTGATAGACTTCCTGGAGAGCTGCTGTTCACTATTTCCCCTTCTTGTGTTTAATGAAGCCCTCTGGCATCTGCCACCCTAACCCTCAGCCAACACCAGCACTGCGCTGCTCCAGTCTGCAACCATATCACTATCCTCCTGCCGAGGCATATGCTCTCAAATACAGGCACTCAGTCACACATATACATGAGTGCATGAGAGAGAATAAGTGTCCTACACAAACAGCAAACAAAAGGTTTTATGAAGCGGATGTGGCACATTGTTGTCTTTTTAAATGCTAATTGTTTGGGGTTTAAAATGGTCTCATTCTGCTCTATCCTTGAACAAAAGAAAAAAAAAAAGACTCTTCTTTTCTTCCCTAAAAGTCCATCAGAGAGTCTACAGGATGGAGAAATGCAAGAATGCAAGTATTTAAGGATCACAACTCAATCCACAGCCTGGTCACATTAGTGGCTACATGAAACACTTCTTCATGGGGAAAAAAAAAACAAAAAAAACTAATTTTCTGGGCTAAATAAACTCCTTCTGGGAAATCATTCAAATGTGAGGCTACACTATTTCCAAGAAATACATAAAACCCTGCAGAATGTGCACTGTTGCATGTGTATACAAGCACATTTTGTCTGTGTTATGTTCTGTCCTGTTTCTTTGGATCTTCTTGTGAACCGCTAAAAAGTCCTTTTCTTGGCAGGTGTGGTATGTCAAAATACACGCACACAAGCACTGCATAAATTCAATCAGGCAAGTGAACAGGAGGGAAAAAACAATAAACCTTATTTAGATAAGGGTAGACCTACTGCAGAGTAATAAGTGGGAGGAAAAAGGAAAAAGAAGTCAGTCCAGGCGAAAGCAGAAACGACCGTGTCAGCATTTCACTCACTCTGTTTTACTGACTTACACATCTTGGCTTGTTTTTAAATCTTGGCCTTTAGCTTTCATTTCACCTCTTGAGGAATTCCAACCTCAGCAGTAAATTTTCTTTCAGCACAAACATTTGATATGTTTCTGTTTTCAAAACTGGAAACTACCTGGCGAAATGCAATGGTGAAAATGTTGCTCTTGCAGTCTAAGAGCAACCTTTTAATGATCAGTGAATGTCTAATAATTCTTAAAATTTCTCTATACTTCTACAAAAAAACCTTCCAAAATGACACAAATTTTCCACTTATTAAATTATTGGTTTGGTTGAAGCATTACAAAATTAAAAATCACTCAGAAAATATCTATGTTAAACAATGCATTCCCAAGCTTTCCGGGGCAGAAAATAGACAAAATCAACTAAGAATGTGAGAACTAAGAACTAAGAATGGGAAGAACATTTCACAACATGTCCTGCCCTGAAATCAACTCTGACCTCTGATCAATCAAAACAACTTCTCGACAACTGTCTGCAAATAGTACAGCCTTTGCTTCCATCAATTTATTGTTTTCAGTTCTTTGTCTTTTTTAGGATTGTTTAAATTTGGGAAGTTACGGTGTGGGTAAACTGGTGGTGGTTACATTGAGTCTTTATTTACTTGTGCAAAAGAAATCAATGCCTTGGTGCTGTAGGAGAAGTGTGTGGATCAATTTAGGTTTTCAAAAAGCCTCTGGAAGAAAGGAGAAAAAGAAAAAAAAAGAGTAAAATCAATCTCCCTTACATGTTATTGATGGGTGTTTGGCTGCAGAAGAAAGTGAAAAACAAAGAACACCTGTTTACTTTAGAAAAATTATACTGCTCAATCTTTGTTTGACGGTTACCTTTCTGGAGCTCCTGTTTCTTCTGTGAGATGTTACACAGCTTACTTACCCATTAGTTAAAAAAAAACAAACAAAAAAAAAACACCGGAACATAAGTACTGCTGTCTATTATTTGCAAAGACAGAACGACTGTGTTGAACCTCACGTCTGACATACTCGAGGCTGATTAGGTCTAACATGGAGCCTCCTTGTTACAACATGAACAAAACGTCTTGATTTAAAGTTGGAAAGCGTGAGGCTGCTGAGCCATTTTTTTTAACCCCCGGCCACACTATTAATAAAACGCAATCAGAAATATCTCTTGGAGCTGTGATGTGCAGTTCCTGTTTTAGAGGCTGATAGGAGCACTGCCTGGACAGCATTTCTCTCAAGCCATGTCGAGCTGCTAGCTCACAGGCCAGTCGGAGGGGCCTCTATCCTGACACACGCCCGATATTGTGTAAGTCTGATCAAAGTGACAGTGCTGCAGACCCACTGAGATGCAGACGAGGGCTGCTGTCACCCCACCTGTCCGGCTGATGGCAACTTGGTGAGGGCAGAGAGAAAAGCGGTGGGATGCCGATGATGAAGGTCCCTGTCTGTACGTCACTCAGGTTTGTGTTGGATGACAGAACAGCTCATTAGGTAGGTTACTGACTTCACAGACCATTAGGGGAAGCAGGACACAGAGTGATGCCACATTTAGAGAAATACAGACTAGAAACCCTTTTTGAAACATGGCTATTATGTAAATGAATATAAAGGCATTGTAATCTTAAAAAAGTAAGTTTTGTCTTCTGTACTGATGGTAGTTTGAAGAAATTTTATTAAGATTATTTTATCTCAGATTTTCCATGTTGTACATTTTGCAAAATGTACAAATTTTGATCTAACTGACAAACCACATCCTCCTAGCGCAAAAAAAAAAAAAGTTTTTTTTCAACACTGACATGTTCTCATTAAGATAATTTATTTTCAGAATTCCAATTTGCACAATTTTATGGTGAATGGAAATGCAGTCAGGATTATGTCAGTTTTCCCTTTGATTTGGTTCAGAGAAAAAAAACAAAAAAACAATTACAACTGATAAAACATTTCCAGAAACATTTTAATTTTAATAAAGCAAAGCACTCAGTAACACAGAAAATACACAACATAATATTTCTTTTTAACTCATAATCCTGACTACTTAATTTATTTATCGCATTTTCAGATTGTGTTGGTTTGGCCAGATAGACTTTAGTTTACAGTTCATAATTTAAGTTTAACTGGATCATAAGAATCATTAAGGGTTCACACATTGTCTGTGGTTATAGGCAAAACAAAAAGAGATGCGTTGGTCAGAGCCTGCTTGATTACTAATACTGTACGTAGTATTTTGAAGTTTGTCTTATTCTGTTGTTATCCAGTAACAACAGATAACAACATAGCATCTCCTCCAGGTAAAGAATACTTTTTCTACCTAATATAAATCCTGTGGACTGATGTTCTGGAGAGGTTCTATTTTATTTTGCTTCTATGCAAGCATACTATTTCTATTCAGTTTCAGTTATTTTTAAAACATATCTTTTATTGAAGATATGTTAGAGTCACTTTATATAAAATGGTGACATATAAAGCATAGAAATTTCAAATTTAAAGTCCTCAAAATTTAAAATGCTCAGAATTCAACTGGACCCCATGTTGGGTTTAATGTTAAAAATGTAAAATAGACAAAGCAGGCTGTTTCACAAGAAGATCAGCACAATTTACTAATATAACTGCTTTTTTTAAATCATTTTTTTGTGTCATGGCTACCATCAATGTCATAAAAAATTAGTATTGTATTTGGTACCCTATCTTTTGCCTGACATAGTTTTGTGGCCTCTGGTGGCGTCTTTTGTGGGTGTCTTCTGGCATAGTAGAATCATGGACTCAGATGGAGATTTTTTTTTAATTAATTAATTTTTTTACAGTGCTGATCTTATATGGAACATCCTCGGGGAAAGCCCAAAACCTGCCTCAGTCTCTGGTGTTGCTTTAAATAAACCATTAACACGTCTTTTGTGCATTTATATCCTTGCCAGATATATAAGGTTTTATGTTCAGTTTAGACTAAAAAGAAAAGGATACACATAACCCTAAGAGGACAATAAAAGTTACTAAACCAGACTAAACAGAAAAACAAAAAGTTGGCAAAATCATCCTGATGCCACAGACCTGCATCTGTTTGTTCAGATCTGTAGCTCTCTGTATGCCCACACCTGCCCTCCAGTCATCATTAAAGGGAAAGATGAGAGTCTCAGAGCTGAACAAAGGCATCAGCACACATCACTTCTCTTCTGCTCTGAACGCTCAACTCTTAGCAATCCACTAGCCCCTGACGGACCTATTTACTGCACAAAATGGATTGTGTTTGGCTGCGCACTGTACTTCCAAATGTTCCTCTGATGCCCTTGCTCTTTCTTTCTGCACTATCACCTCTGTTACTCTCTGGTTCTGACCAGTTCTAAGAAACAGCACAACTATGCTATTAGTTCATTGCTGTTATAGTACTGCTAAAGGGTTTAGAAAGTTCAGACGGAAATGTGAGACAGACAGTACCAGCCTGATGGGACAGACTCCAGCTGTAGAAGCACTCCAATTCAAAAACTCCCCTTTAGACTCAATCCCAGCTGTAAATTCTGTTTTATATCTCAATAGGGAAAAAAAGTTAGATAAAAAAATTCTCTGGGGACAGAATAAAACCTGGATGAAAAACAAAGAAGTGAAACAAACAAAAAAATGCTTCCTTCGCACAATTTAAACCCAGCAGAGATAAGATGAAGGAGTTTTGTAAACAACAGGGGAAAGCTGATGGCTAGATATTCCAGATAAAGAAAAGATGGAAAGACAGACCCGGGAATGAGGCAACAGTCCCTTGGAACACTTTTGGATAAATTGAAGAGAGTGCCACAAGCTTTACATTTACAGCTTGGCGATGAGAGAGCCAGAGCTGTCATTCTTTGGTTGTGAATTTTAGGCTCTTTGTGAGTCAAGCCTTTGCACAACAAAACATTTGCACAAACATAAATATATTCATGATTTTTGTACTTCGACAAATGTATGCGCTTGATCTCCAGCACCCTGCATGCTGTTTTCAAATTATAGCCTTATTAGAACTCAGTATTTTTGTCAAGGAATAAAATTACTCTCAGTTGTTGGTGTTGCATCTCAATGTGTATATGTATAATTTCACATATACACGGAATTCAGTCAAACAAATCCCATTTTAAGTTAGAACTTTAGATTTAAACTGCAAATAATTGTTTCATGGGTCAAAGGGGATGAATATTTAATTTTGTCTGTAAACAAGACAAGAGAAAAAAAAACTGCAGTTATTCTGTGACAAATTGTGCTTTTAGACTGCATTCATAAAAAATAACTGAACATCAAAAAGTTAAATTGAACAATAAAACACTGATAACGCAAAATGGAAATGAATAATATTTGGTTAACTGGAAACCCAATGGGCCTCTTGTTGTGAGAGGGTTTAACTGCTTAGGAGCACTGTGTGTCTGAAGGGAAAACTTCTCAGGGTCAGCGAGGGCTTTTTAAATACCTTAAGATACTGTAGCTCTAATTACATCAGGGGAGCACAACACAATCATCTTCAAGGATGTGGAGAGCAAACTAGTTATGCTAATGCATTTCTGTGCTTTATCACCCTTCATTACGCACGTCCCCAATCAGTGGTAGCTGTGAAGCGCCCTCGAGAAATCCCAGCTGTAAATTCTGTGCAAATCACCGCTGCAGCCAATCAAACCTGTCACTTACACTGACGAGCATCTGAGGGAATGGTCCACGAGAATTTTCTGCCACATTGATTGGTGGGATCACCCAGTCTCTCTTTTGCCTTCGGAGACCCCTGGTGCTGTTGACGCGGGACCCTGGGAACATGATGACAGGAGTTGGTGCCTGCGACGCGTCCTTCTTCTTGTTTTGCTCACTGATGTTCCCTGCTTCCTCTGTGACCTTTAAGAAAAGACATGGCAAGACTTTAAACATAAGCTTGTGTGTGCTGATGATTATAACAGTAACCAATAACATGATAAAGTTGTTTCAGTCTCAAGGCAGAAATTCAGATGTCAGAAAAAGTAACGTTTTCATAAAGCTTTACTCATTAGACTGAGAGCTCGTTTCTGTTGTTACAGCAACACACGGACACGCACGCGCACGCACGCATGCACACACACACACACAGACACACACACACAGCCGTGAGCCACAAACAGCCCCTGGCTGATTGTGGGATGTCAAGCTGTTTTGACTGCCAGGGGTTAATATGGGCCACCAAACTGAAGATTTGCCCCAGATTTTACAAAAATGGCACCATGGAGGAACAGAGCTGTTTTCACGGCAGTACCAACACAAAACAACTTCTAACATATTTTTTTCTCACAAAATCCAAAATATTACCTCAATATTTATAATATTATTACATGGCTGTAATAATATTATAAATTACACTGCATATTATGTCTATGCAAATGGTTATTTCTATACAAACACACAAAAAAATGTTTGTTTTTTTTTCTGAGGAGATAATTAGTTATGGAAGAAGGAAATATAAAATAATGTAGTTGCAAAGTGAAGTTGTATTAGTAATTCAACTTGTGTGAATAGAAGGAAAAATAGAAAAAAAATAACATGTAATAACAGAATCTCTGTAATACAAGATTGATCTGAGTGAAACTCTCGATAAGCTGCTCTTTTATGTTTAAAAAGTGGAGTCCAACCTCTTACAATGACCTTGTTGTTCTGAGAAGTCTTTGAGATGGGAATAAAAACATGGTATTTCAATAGCTCTCTATACCTCCTAAGGCCATAATTGTAAACTATTCAGTGTCATATCATCACCTACACATGGTGTTGCTATCGAGCCGAAGTTCACAAGTATGTTCTTTAAACTAATTGCTCAAAGGCTATAATACTCTGAAAACAGAAGTTGTGTCCTCAATGTATTCTGAGAATTAAAAAAAGAATCTAAACTTTTAAGTGCCGACAGAAATGTGACGAGAAAAAAAGTACCATCAGGCATCAGACCTGGGCAGAACACAGCTGGTATTACTTGTTTTGTCTGTATATATGGGTGTGAACAAGACCATAAAATTCAGGCTTTGTCATTTATGTTAGATATAAAAAGCCTATTAACAGAAAGCATGTCTGATGTTGGTTTTAAAGCCTCTTTTAGCAGACAGTCAGCTGAGTCACAGATATACACTTCAATCATTTATTGTGCTCCTGTCCTCACATATGTTCAGGTCCAGGTTCAGGTTTGAGAGATGATCAGAAATGGAACAAAAAGAGAGCCTATTTTCAACCTCTTTATGAGCATTAACTCATTCTTGTGTCACAACAATCTACATCAAATATCAAGCAATAAAGCTAATGCCACCTAGATTTAGTGTCCGTACGTGAAAATACTTTCAACAGGCACCAAAGAAGGAATAAAGATGTCATCCCTTAGACTCCTAAAGCGTGAATAAATAAATGCACAGTAGAGGAAGAGAGTTTTATTTGTGAATTCCCGTGCTATGTAAAGCACCAACTGCAAATAACTAAAAATGTTGCTCCAAATCTTCAAATATATTACACAAAACTTCAGTTCAGTATCATGGTTAATGGCTTTCATTATCTAAAGACTCCTCTCTTTACTCCTGTGTGCATAATGTTGTACTAAATGTGCTTAATATATTGATAATCTGTCTGGATTGTTGTTCTACAAAAAAATCTACCAACATATCTCAGGGTTTTTAAGCCTCTAAAACCATGTAAGAAAATCAACAATAAATATCATTGCCAAAGGTTGGCATATCTCAACTACACACTGCTCAGTTATCCTTTGCTCTCATGGTTCACCCTGCTCTCCTTTGCAGTCTTATTGTTCTTCTATATCTGTCCTTCCAGTTGCGAGGTTCTGACACATTCTTCTTCGCAATTAAAATCTAGAATATTATAAAACAATTGGGGAGTCATGGTAGCAAGTATTTGGGTTTGAAAAAAAACAAATACAAAAAACAGTGACTGGAAACCACTTTCAATGAATGTTTTATTAAAGCCCAGGGAACTGTTGAGGTGGAATTTCTGAGTGTATGAATGTTTGTGTGGACAGGATGGTGTTTTTACCAATGTACAATAGAAATTGTGTGAAGTTGGTCATAAAGAAAATAGATTAATTTAATATATATTTATATATTATTACACTATGTGTAACACTGTAATATATAATACGATTGGTGTGGCGAATAGTTATTCTACATTTCATTTTACAATATCTGTGAAGAATGTATTGGCTTACAGATCAACCACAACAGCTGACATTTGAATATGCTGAGAAAATACACCACAGAAGTAGACTACAATGGCTTCTGGCACATACTGAAAGTTGAAGGTCCTGTACCATACAGTCTATAAAAAAGTGTTTTTTCCTTTGACTATCTGTTTTTTCTTGCCTGGTTAAGGTTCCTTAGGGGGTTAGGTTGTATCTGCCAGTGGAAACAATGCTTTCAAGGTTGCTTTCATTAGATGGATGCTCAAGATGAAGATGAAGAAGAAGAAGAAAAAGAAAAAGAAAAAGAAAAAGAAAAGCTTTTAAGGTTGTTTTACAGAAAATGTGTCAAGTAACCTGACTTACAGTTTATGCATGCATGGGTATGTGTGGGTGGGTAATGGTGTGGGCCGTAGATGGTGGGGGGATTCTGGGGTAAGGTGTCATGTTTGTTTTGATCATCCAAACGTGCGGCTTTAAACATCTTGTTCTGTGTTTTCCATTACACTTTAAGTGACAGAGCAAAGGGAAAGATTCTTGCATAAGAAAAGGATGTGGTTGGTGAGGGAACTCTAGGTTGGCATTGGACTTCAGTTAAGAGAGAGTTTGTTAGAGTCATCATCATAAGAACAACCACTATGATTGCTCTTTAAATGTCCATGTCAAATATATTACAACAGATTTCTGTGCCCCACAATGGTAGTAAAAACCAGCTGCATTAAAATCAATGATGCTGATTGTTAGCTTAAAAACTGAGGGTTTTTTTGTGTTCGCTATTTTAGTCATGGATACTGAAAAGTCACAGGTTCCAATGTGTATAAGGTAAATCTCTGTGCTCTAAATCTGATCTTCTCTTATAATGTTGTAAAAACTGGGTTATACTGTTGCAGATGATTAAGATAGAAATAGGTTTTATTTTGGTCAGATTTATTTATTTACTATGGGTCACTTTGCTCATTTTCTAATTTCAATTTCTATTTTAATTTATTTTTTAAAGATCACCCCCACTTGCTGATTTTTTCTGGGGAAACAAAAATACTTGAATTATAAAAAAAAAAAAATTACTACTCTGATTAAATTCTGAATGTGGTCAAATGGCCAGTTTGTAAGTCAAAATGTACAAGTAAATCCTGAGACTTGCATGACTTTGGACTCAACAATGAGACTTGCTGTAACAGTAATGACAGGAGATCCATCCAACGCAGTTTAAATAAAAACGTTATGTGATGAAGAGTTTAAAATGACTGATGATGATGATTATCTACCAAATGTGACACAAATATCTATTATGTTTACAATTACTTATCCACAGGATTAGCTTGGTTTAATTGCCTTTTTTCTTTTCATAAATAAAATCCTCATTTGAAAATTGTTTAAAAACCGTTTTCTTATTTAATTCAATTACCATTGTCCTATATTAACTCTGTTTCATAGTCTGAAACAACTGATTATAATTAATAAACAAAATAGGACTGTTTTCTTTTTTGAAGTTCACATACCTTTATCTCTTATTTTGGCCACTAGGGGAGGCAAAGTCCTTGAGAAACACTACACTCTTAATTACACTCCTGAGCAGCATGCTGACATGCAACGGCCCACACAAACGCTGACTCTTTCTCCTATCTGTGTACAATGTTACCAGTTTGCAGAACAGGCAATCCAGCCTTCCAAACATGTTTCCATATTCAGTGTTTGCTGTACTGTGTGACAGGTTCACTGGAACATGCAAATGAACCTTTACATTCAGTGCACATTCGACAGACTGGCCTCTGCCAGTACAGCATCCCTATGTGCAAAAACATGATTTGTCAGTAAAGTGGGATGTGACAGATGTGATCTAGGTCTGGACAAATGGACTCTTTTTTCTTTGTAAGACAGATAAAAGCTTAGTAATGTTGACTGCAGCTAATGCTTCCATTCCCCACAAAGTAGTGAAACACACGATAAGGTTAAACTGAAATGAATGAGTGTGAGAGTTGTCAGAAGCAGATGTGAGATAACCCACCAACCCACTCCCTTACCCCTCATCTTCACCCGTTCCCTTACACTAAATAAGTGAAACACCAGAGCTTTTTATCTGCACATGCTAACAGGTACTAGTGAGCTCCCAGGGGAAAACTGGAGAAAAAAGACAGAGGAAAGGAGACAAAGCCAGAAAAAAGAGCAGCGCCATCACCATTGCAAAAAAACTTAAGTGAGCTTTTCTCCCCTATCATGGAGCAAGTTTAATGAAACCTTGCTCCTCAGAGTCTTATTCACACTTTGGCAGAAAGAAAAAAGAGTGCTGAAGTGTGTTGTAACTAAGGGGTGGGCAGGGCGGGGGGTGCAAGTTAAGGAATGGTGTTACTTACTGAAACCATTATCAGAGATGGTTGACAAACAGGACAGATAGACTGGATTTAGATCAGAATTTCTAACAGCAACTTTTTGGATTTAATGATTTAAAGGTTGTGTTATTTCCATTTAATCCAGCACAGATAGAGAGCATATGCTTTGGCATGCAGCCTTGCAAAGCTCAAACCCATAGGCTCGCAAATATAAGACATTTTATGCCCAAAACAAAAGGACAAACACACACGGAACATACACGGCATTAAAATTAAATGCAAAATTAGCATAATTCATACTTGATCCAGCATAATCTCCCACAATAAAATAACATCCTCAAATACATACCAAACACACACTCGCTTAGGCACACCAATGCTATGTGAACAGAAATCAGTGAGTGTGAAATGGATGCGGACCCACAGCCCTGGTGCTGTCAGCCTTAGCCAGCTGGCGATGGTCCCAGCTCTTCCCCTCCACAGCACTGCCTCCCCAAAACCCTGCATGCTTTGATATCAGCCAGCCCCTGGCTACCGAGACATCTGGAAGTTATTATTCAACAGAGCGCGCCACAAAGCAGCATTTCCATAATGAAACATCACGTTTTGTTTCAGTGCCCTGCGCTCTCCTCCTGAATACATGCCGCTTACAACTTGTAGCATACCTGTGACTGCTGACCACACGTCTTGCTCCTCCGTCATTCGTCTGTCTATTCAAGTACTATTCATGGGCTCACTGGGAAATAAAGCAAAATAGCCACTCATTTGACCTTTAATACTTTTAGCTCATACCATGCGGTGAATCATTTGAATTGCCTGAATTACAAAATTATGTAGATAAAGGCCAGACTATTCAGCGCATGAAAAGCATATTCATACTTACAATAATAAATCGTTTGTTGACTGAGGTCCCACTCTCTATTTGTCTCTCCGATTCAAAGGCTGATTTTGTGTCACTGATTAAATTTTCTCACAACGACCAAGGAAATGCATACAAAACCGTGTCTTCTGTGTGTTCTACTTTTTAAGGGGTTTAAATACACAGCCTCGGAATCTCAATGCTGCTGAAAAAGTATTGCGAGACTTATGAAAGTCCCAGACAGTTGCTTTATTTAAAGCAAACTTTGTTTTGTGATTTAAAAATGTGTTAATTATCCCTTAAGACTTGCAGTATTAGAAAATTACTTTTTAAAAGTAAAAATGATTTGTTGGAAAATTTTCTGATGAAAACAAATCAACTTGGAGTTCTAGCTACATGTGGAATACTACCACCAATTTTCACAAGTTGGTAGTATCATTCCAACTACTAGGAAAATGATAAGTTTTATAAACAATTTGCTGTGGTTCTAAGTCTTTGTATACCCTACATTCTTCTATAAATATCCTATGCTTTTTGTGAAAAAAAAATAGTTTTTTTTTATGAAACATTAAAAGCAAGATAGGAAACTGTGTAAGAGGTTTAGGTACTATATAATTATAACTTATATTGCACTTATGTTTCATTTAGACCTGATCTGGTGAAGAACCTATTGATCCCAGGAAGATGTTGCACCAAGTAAGTGAACACAGTCTCTTAATTATTTGTGTTTTCATTGCTTTAATCTGATTAAGGCTCGTGTTGGTATCGACAATCTGATTTGGCCGTGTGCTTCTGTATTCATGGGGACAGCTTAGCTCAGACTGCTCAGTCTTCGCCTGACCTCTGACAGCTTTTAAATAGAAACGAAAGAGCCAAGAACCCCTGGGGTGCACAGGCGCCGGATGTTTTCCAATAACAGCTTATGGCTAAGGGAAACATTCTCTCCCCCATGTGGCAGTGCGATTTTATCACTTTTAACAGTCTGCCATTGCTGCTACTCTCACCCACTCTCTCTCTAGTTCTCAAATCCCCAAGGAGTTTTGACCTGATTCTGGGCTGTTAGTATCACCAGGCCACTGGAGGAAATGTGATAGAAAAAGAGACCTTTGAGATGATAATTGAAACTTGAAGCGTGATATTTCTGTGTGTAACTCACCTCATTTTCATTTTGCCCTGATGACGACAGGTCAATCAGGGTCAGTTGAACCATAGTCTCCCAGACATTTGTGTGAGGGCCACGCGCTGTCACTTTAAACTGAACTGTCTCATCCAAGCTGGCTCTATGTCCCTTGGCAAAGATGGATCCATCTGTCCGGACGTTGAAGACCGGGTCGGTGCTCTGGAAAACCACAGCCTCATTCCCCATGCAGTCGTCAAACGTCACTGTGGACAGAATGATTTAAAAGAGTTTCATATGAAAACCATCAAGGCAAAGACAGCAGTAAAAAAAAATGGTACATATTTTGTTTGGTTGGGATGCAGATGAAATTGCTGCAAAAAAAAACAAAAAACAGAAAAACAACATACTCAGTGAGAGGCAAACACCAGAGTACTATAAAAAATCATTACATTATAATTTTCCATTAAGTCAAACCATTTTAAAAATTTGTCCTGTGTGTTGCTAGTTGGAATTACATGAAGAAACAAATAACATACATGCAGTGGACCAGCACCTATTTGCAGTTCAGTATCCACAAATTAACCTTTCAATTTGCATTTTTATGTAGAACATGACTCAAAATTATTTGTGGGAAATCCACCTTTTTGCAATGTTTTTTTGAAAAGCTAACATATTTTGATTGAAAAATTTGTCTTAGAAAACTTGGCTTCCATCAGCCACCTCCACATTAATTAACAACTGATGTGCAAAAATGAATCACACTTATATTTGAATATTTTTTAAGAGGGGGTGGAAGATGAGGGAACCTACACAACACAATATTTTGTTTTATGCTAGATCAATAGTAGCTTTCTAATTGGCATCTCCACTCATTAAAACTTTTAACAAGCCACCTTTTACCAATGGGACATTATCTAGCACTTCTATAATAATTGACAAGATTAGAGCATACAGAGATGATTTCTCTTTCCACAGTCTCTGCAGATCAGCCAGACTCTTGGGTTCTCTCATGCTTTCTGTTCTTTAGCTCAGTTCACAAGTTTCCAACAGGATTTATGTCTGGGAACTAAAAGAGGAGGGGGAGTTTGTATCTGGTGGACCATTTCTCAGATATTTGGCAATATACTTCAAATAATTATCCTGGTGAAAGTCCCAGAGATGACTCATTTTCAGTTGTGTGGGAAAGTCTGACATATTTTTGCATAAAATGTATTTCAGATGGCTTGTGGCACCATGGACTTTCGCGAAGTGCTCAGGATCTTTAGAAGAGAAACCAGTCCACAACATCACAGATCACTCAGCATACCTAAGAGTCAGAAAACAAGCAAACAATACAAAGCTTTGGCACAAAAACAGCATCACATATCAAAAAACACCTTACACAAAGTGAAAGAAAACACCTTACACAAAGTGAAAGAAGGTGTTGGTAGCGGCATGCTTTTCTTTCTTTTTGCTTCTTTTTCTTCAGTTGACACTAAGATAAGTCAAGGTGAATGCCAAATATTTGCATTGAGATAAACTGAAAAATAACCTAATAAAAAGGAAACTAATATTTCATGTTGCTCAAGTCAGAGTTTGAAAGTAATGTTCTTCTTTTCTTTTTCTTCCCTTTACTGACCTTCTCACTTTGCTTAGTGACAAGATGCTTGGTTCTCATCCAGGTTTGTTCACCAATTTTCCAGTTGTTTAAAAATGTAAATAACTGCTTTGACTGTAGATATGGGCAAGATTACCAAACATGCCCATAAATGTGGAGGGAGCTACGAGTTCCTTGACAATTGTTGGTCATTTACACTTCTTCTCCATTTTGATATTTTGCTGTTTTTCAGATACAAAAATAAGTAATCTACTACAGTTGACACTGTCAACTGTCATTTTATAGCCCTTTTGACATCACTTTGGTAAAAAAAGGATCTAATTCTATACTTCCGTAAGAAGATTCTGATAAGTATACATCAGCAGGAAGTTTCTCACTTATTGTTATTTGTGCAGAGGTTATAATATCTTGCATGCGAAAGAGAAACACAATCAATGTCATCTAACATCTTTAGTAAAATAAGATAGTTAAAACACATGTTGGAGACTTAAGCATTTGTAGGATTATTCATCTTAAAAAAACTACATTATTAAGATAAAGCATTTCTGTAAGAAACAATGAAAATTGTAAGGAACAGTACTAGGTACTTAATCTCTTATGAAAATCTAAAATGTTTAAGAGCGGAGAAGTAAGAGGGAGACAGGTATTTTCTATTGTGACCTTTCATTCTCATTTATTTCTCCCTTGTGGCACCTGCAGTCTTCTACTCCTCTCTTGAGGATTACAATGTCTAGACAACATATTGTAGGAACCCTGGGCTGAAAGACACAATTCACCTCTATATCTTCTCTTTCTCCCCTCCTACGCCTCTACACAGCTGAAACAAGGTTCCAATTACAGAAAGTGACTGTGAGTAAATCCGTCTTTTTGTTACATTTGGACCTAAAGACGACTGTGATCATGTGAGAACCCTCCAGATGTCCGGGCAGCCACTCTAAAATCTGTCAGTTGGCGCATCCATTCCCTGACAGCCTCTATCGACTGTAGTAGGTGCTACACAAGTGTGCTCTTCTAGACAGGTTTAGATAGTACATAAGAGATGGACTGCGTTAACAAAAGCAGCACAAAAGCTTTTGTTTTTTTCATAGGATTTGGTTTCTGTTTGTATTGCTGAGCAGGTTCACCCCAAACAAACCTCTAACTTGCCAGTTTCTGTTTGTCTCATTTGCTTTTCTTTTTGTCAAATCCAATTTTATTTCTCCCCTTTCATTATATTTGCAGATTTTCAAAGATTAGATTTGGAAGGTAGAGTTGACAATAACAAACACATTTGGCAAACATGTTTGTACACAAATGGAGTTTTGGAAGGCTGCCTGAATATATTAACAATAGGGAGAAGTAAAAATACATTATCAAAGTGTTGATGCATATCTAAGTTGTGGTAGGCATGTAAAAGAAAAACAAAAAAAAACAACTAAACTACAAGTAAAATCACACACAAACACAAACATAAGGCAGTCCTGTAGTAGTATGTTGCCCTTTCTCTCCCTGTCCACCAATTACTGTTTCTTCTTATTTTTAAGCTAGGCACACAGCCAACAGTGCAGCACTATTGCAGCTATGACTGCAAGAGGCCTGCAGGCTGAGTCTACACACATAGGGAATAGATAATTTAGAGGTCAAACTAAGATGTGAATTTCTTAGTCTTCATTTTTTCCTGAAACATCACAAAACAACACAAATAAAATATTTAAAAAATAAAAAATAGAAAATATATGTATTAGCTAAAATCCTCATGGCATTAGGGTGGCTAGAAAATTGAAATTAAAAATATATTTTTGTGTTTAATCCTCCTGCAGTCTGAAGAGACGGGATCAGTTAGAGCCCACAATTTTTTTACTCTGTGGGGGGTCTGGCGGGGCTGCACAGAAAATCTGAAAAATTAATATTCAGTTCTTGCCATCAATTATCAATTGGATTAATGTTTCATAATCAAATGGGTCACACACATAACTTTGTCCTAACCATTCCTTGAGGGTCTGGTAGCCTCAAATATACTTCCCATTATTTTTGACCAAATTTTGCATTGCTTTTGAAGACAGGCAATCCCTTTGCTACCCGGTGAAGAGGTTAGTTATCTATTACATATAGCTTTTTGAAAGTAGCCCCAATAATAATAATAATAAATGATGAGAAGAAGAAGAAAACAAATTAAATATACTGCAACAGATGGAAGCAAAATACAGTGAAAATTTATGTAAACAGAGAATATATTACTAAACAGGTGAGGTTTGAGTCTTGATTTGAAAAGAAGAGAGTACATTTTTTGGATGTTTCATAGTAGAAGGTTCCAGAGTTTGGGGGCAGAACAAGTGAAAGAGATGTCTTAGAGTGTTTGCAGTTGTGTTATACTCATACCAATTTCAAATGACAGATTGACGTGCTCCAGGCGATGGTCAACACTTGCAATGCATTTTATCACCTAACCCTGCTTTAAACTTGTTTATAGTGATATCCCTGACCTGTCTGGTATTTTACTTTGTCTTTGTGTTGGTAGTTTTTTATTTTTATTTTTTACCAAAGTTAATAAAATACCTCAGAGACCTTCTAAGAAAGCTGCATTCATACTGTGTTCAAGTTTCATATCAGCAGAGATCTGCAACTGGTTGAAGTGAATTGTATCCTGTGGTATACAAGTCAAATCGACAGAAGGCAATTTTATAGTCTTATTTGCAAAATAAATATATAAATAAAATTCCATGTCAATTACGCAGTCTTTTGACAAGTACCCACTACTTTGTGTTGATCTGCTCTAAAATACCAATAGAATACATTAAAGTTTGTGGTCATAATGTGAAAAAATATAGAAAATAAAAGGTATCAATATTTTATTTTTACACCACATTATAAGAGTCATAATTTTCAAATGAAATATTGTCTCCTCTCACTCATTGTAATAAACCAAAACAAGTTTGTCTAGAAATTTGGATCCTGCACATTATGATATTCCAGCCAGAAATTGTTTATACTGGTTTATCTATCACAACATAAACCTGATTATATAGAAGCTTACATACTGTGCTATCCCATTTCTAGATGAAATGAGATGGATGAATGAGACCTGAAAGCTGTTTGTGAGCCAGAAAGTAGCAAAAAAGATATGTAAAGATGGGATCACTCCTTTGAAGATGTTTAATTCAATTTATTTATCCGTTTTAAAAAATTATTGCAAAATATAAATATGATGAAGTTCAGCATTAAACTTTTTTTTTTTTGCGTATTATCTAAAATGGCAAGCACAACACATTTGTAAACAAGCAGCTCTTTCAAGAAAAATCTATAAAAGCCTAACTCAATAAGTCAATAAAAACCAAAGCAAGATGTAACTGTAGGTGGTAAGTGTAATCACTCTCTGTTTGTGTGCGTAGGCATTTATTTTCGGTGATTGCCTGCATGTCTTAACAGTGACAAGCTGAACTAACTGCACCAATACCCACACACAAATGGAGTGACAGGCTGCGCCATAAAGTACCCAGAGGGTCTTCTTCCTGCACCAATTAAAGAAAAAGACAGTGCCAACTTTGCTCATCCAACAACACACGCATACACGCACACCAACACAAACACTAACACAGAGACCTCCAATAGATCTTCTTTCACTCAGTAGGGTCAATACTGCTATAAGAGAGATTATAAAAATCAGCCAACAACAAAGCAATGCAGCCCAATGGCGCAGTGCTGCACATTAACAAGTTGTCTAAAGCAGTGGGCCCTGGGTGTGCATTGATCTGGCAAATAAGACAGACACCCCAGTGTGCCAAACAGCTAGCCAAGCACTTCTCCATTGTCTAGTCAATAAGAACAGTCACCCTCTGAAATGTGGAAAATTCTACCAGTATGGGGTGCCACAGTAAGGGAATAAAGTATTTAATTTCTTCATCATGATTGTTCCCAAAGCTGTAAAATAACAGTTTTTGTGATGCTTGAATAATATTCTAAATTAAAGCCCAACTTCATCTTTTTTTCCCACCTCTCTAATTAAAGCGCTCCTGATCTCACAAAAAGGGAAGGACAAGGAGGAGAGGAACGAGGAGAAGTGACCTTCTTGCGATGTTCTTTGGACAGCCTGAAAGGAAGTGGCTGACAAGTGTTGAAAAGGAAGTGAGAAAAGAAAAGAGTCACGAGAGAGGGAAAGTTGAGGAGTGACAGGAAGAAGAAGGTGAGAGGAGATGGGGGGGGAGGGGAGGTGAAAGGGAGATAGTTGAGAGGACGGAGAGCATGCGGAGGTGGCAATCAGAGAGTGCGATGAAAAGAAAGAACATTAAAGACGAAGAAAAAAATAAAAAGAGATTGTGGGCAGATTGTGGTTGCAAAAGAAATATCTCCCGAGGCAGCACTGTTTATAGCGGCAGTCGTTCGGATTGTTCAAAGAGCACTGGACTGAATGCATCAGATGTCACTCTGCCCTACAAAATAGAGAAGGAAACACTTTTATGGGCACTGGATCAACCTAATATCTGTTACAATCAGGCTCATTGTAAGCAAGAGGAGGATGATGTGGGAGGAGGAGAAAGCTGATGAAGGCGAGGAGGTGAGGTCGAGGTGGTGGCTGGGGAAGGCTGCGGATGGAGGCCTGGCATTGGGCTCCTGGCTCAGTGAACTGGCTCTCTCTCACACATCCACATTGGAATGGATGGGATGCTCAGATGGCTGTTTAAACAGGTTAATTGGGCTGGCCTCCCGAGAGATCGGGACAGATGGATGGAACGATAGAATGAGAGGAGAGGAAGAGAGAGCAAAAGAGCAGCAAAAGGAGAGTGACGGAGCTCTCAGAGAACTGGGGGGAGGAAAAAAAAAACAAGGGTCGGAAGCAGCGACGGACAGAGAGAGACGAGTGTGGCCACTGATCACAGGCACCGCAGGGAGTGTGCAGTCTAATCAGAGCAGTGTGGAGCTGTGCAGCGAGCTCGGCCCTCAGCAACAGACTACACAGAGCCAGGTCCGCTGAACACCACTGATAGACTATGAAGGGGGAACAAATTTGTGATGGAAGGCTGTTTACTGCCATGTTAGGAGCCCATTGGGGAGTACGATTCACTGAAGCCAATCATAAAGAGGTGCTCATCTCTCAGTCCTTCCAAGAAACATTAAAAAAGGATGATGGTGGTCATCAGCTCTAAGAGAAAAAAAATACTCCCAGTGAAGAAGCAGACAAGCACAAAAACTACATTTAAGCTAAAAATAAATGTTTCCATTTATTTCACTTTAGTATTATAAATAATAACTAGTGTTGTACATTGCAAAAAATCTAATTTTTGTTGATTTCCTTTTTCCTTTAATACATTAAATAATTTATTACATTTTTATCCACTAATCCACATAATTGTCTCATCTTTATTGCTGGTACGGTTTGTAACTGTAATGCGTTTTCATTTATTTTAGGGTTCTTTCAGGATAGCAATGTTAGCTGTTGTTTATTTTGCAATAGAAATAACGATGAAAAAATTAAGACAGAATATGAACCAGACACTGGGTTCTTTCAAACTTTAACTTATCTTCAACTACAAAGCACAAGAAACACATCAAAGCAAACTACACCACAAAAAAACCCAAAACAAAACAAAAAAAAAAACATCATATGTTACAATTAGATTAAAGCTATTCTTCAGTCAAATTTGTACACCTACTTCAGAGCAATGTTTCAAGTCTGCTTGAGCTGGTTCAATCATCAGACTGTTTTATGGTTTTAGGTTTTTTTCCCACGTCCATCCAAATACAATTGGAAGGTTCACAGAATTACAAGCTGCAGCAATGATTGTTAAATACAAAGCAACAACAAAATCTAAATGAGATTTTTGAACACGTTGCTGTTTCCTTTACTCAGAGGCAAAAGAGGGTTCTCTTAGCAAAAAAGAAATTATATTAAAACAAGAGGTTCTGAGGAAACATGTCAGGCAAGCAAATAAAAGCTCAAAACGTGTGAAAATTAGAAAAACACTTTCCTCTTAAAAACAGTAAATATACTTTGTGAACTCATCATATTCTGAATGTAATTATGAAATAAACCTCCACACCTCCGCAGTGTTGTTTGTACAATATGCTCAGTGCTGCTGAGGCAGAGTGTACATCTTAAAGAAAACGCAGCGTTGTCTGTGTCCTGAAAATGGATGGGCCGCTGTGTCTTATGTAAAATTAAATAGCTTTACTCTGTGTTTTGTTTGGCTGAACATCGATACACTTTACTTCACTGCACCACTGTCAAAAAATCCAAAGTGTCAGCATAAAATATTAGAATCTTGGTCTGCTGTTTCTGCATTAAACTTTAACTCAACCAAGAATTTGATACAAGAATGGACCCAAGGGAAACAGAATTTATTTGGTGTGTGGATGCCCAGAATAAATGTTGAGTCATGCAAACATATAAAGAAGTGATAAAACTTCACAAAGTATTTGTTTATTGTAAATATACCAGTAATCAAAATAACATCTCTATAAAGTGGAAAAGAACTGTGATATTTAGAGTGCTGTTTTTAATGTGATTTGTGATTACATTTCAGAATAAGTGTGATTATTGTCTTAATTAAGAGTTATTCACTTTAAATTGTGCTGGACACTTTAATTTGCAAGGATTAATTGATATCAAAAGAGTTAGCAGGAATTCTGCCATTATCCTAATTAAGATGAGTCTACAAGTCACACTTCGTGGGTGAGGAGAAAACTCATCTAAAGTTAATCACTAGGCTCCCCTGACCCATTCTGGCCTTTTTGAAACTAAGGTTTGTTGGCTCATCAAGGGTCTCCTTCTCTGAGTTGTGGAAGTTTAGTTATTAGATGAGCTTAACTGGTGGATTTTTGCATTGAAAATATATTTTGTACCACAAATGTATGCTTAAATATTTTATTTATGTTTTTTTTTTTTTTTTTTTTGTACATCTAAAGGATCATACATTTTCTTTGAGGAACATCTTGCATTTAGGCTTATTGAGACACTCTTTGACTTGGCTATGCTTTGATCTAAAACCACTTCACTGTAGTTCACGTTGTATGTTTAGGGTTGCTTCCTTCCTTGACTCTTTATAGTCTTTTACAGCCTCTGATTTATGATTGCTTCCAGGACTGCCCTGTATCTAGTTTAAGCATTCTACCTTCCAGCCCTGGCTAGATTACATGTCTATACTGACAAAAGAAATCCCTCAGTATAATGCTTTACTGTTGGCATGGCTTGTTCAGGATGTCACATATTATATTTTGTATGCAAAAAAGTTCCCCTTTTGGCTCACCTGACCCTGGCACCTTTTCCGCAAGTTTGCTGTGTCTATTTTCTGGGTTTTTGCAAACTTTCAATAGGACTTTTATGGTTTCCTATAAAAGTCAATAATGGCTTCTTTTTTTTTTTTTGCCATTCTCTTATAAAGGTCAAATTTATGGACCTGTAACAGATTCTTCCATCTGAGCTGCAGATCTTCTCAAATCCTCCAGAATTGCCATAAGCCTCCCACCTCCCTGCTTGGCTTGTCAGTTTATGTACAGTTCAGCTAAACTAGTTTCACTTTCAGTTGATGGGTTGAATATGGCTTTGTGAGATGCAATAATCCCCCCAAAGAAAAAAGTGAGGCTGGTTGACTCGTTTTCATCTTCGGAAAAGTTCAAGGGGTATAAACACTTTACCAGTGCACTTTCATACTGAAATCATATTTGCCTCCATTTTTTTTAAACATCCCATTTCCTTTCTTCATATTCAAACTGACCGCTAAAGGATAGACATAAGAAAAGTATGGCTGACACAAAGTTAAAGAGAGTGAAAGGAAAAGTCCAAAAAGAACTGATATATTGTATCAGTTCTTCTAACAATTAGTGTTTATTTTAGTGGTTATTAAGTAAGAAGGCTGATGAAGAAAAAGAGATCTGGCTGCATAAAACCACTCCCGGAGAGAGAAGAGCCACTGTTGTGGAAAAAAGAATCTTAAGTTTCTTTGCAGTAGTCATGTCTTCTATACTGGATGTTGAGTGAAGTTGTGAAGGAGCACCCAAATGCACACAGACACATAGTTAACACAGCCAAAAGCTATTTACACAGCAAACCGCAGCCTATTTCCTTACACTCTCTCCCTCACACCAGACATTTGGCCTTTTACCCTTCCATTCTGTGGTTGTGGTTCAGTGCGTTTTCTGGATCAATAACCTACAAATTCAATGATGGATTTGATACATACAGTATAGATTACAGTTCCCTAGAGCCTTGGCCCAGATTCGGTATCACTGTATACTACTGCAACACCTAAAGCCCTGCAGCAAGAGATCTGATATAGTCTGACCACGAGGACTGAGCTCAGCAGGAGGAGGAGGATTGCGGCAGGCAGAGTTGAGAATGTGTATGTTTGTGCAAAAAGGCCTGGCGTCTGCAAGACTGTTCATGGCTTACAAGAATGAAAGATGATGTTAAATGGGGCCGGGGCAAGGGAGACATACCAATGAGAGATTGTGACTGTTTTGCTGTTGGGATTCTACAATTTCCCTATATGGTTTGTTTTTTGGGGTTTTTTTTTATGGTGTATAAATACAAAACTCATGCAGCCATTTTTGGATGGAAACATATTCTACCAGAAATTAGAGGTGTGTTAATGCCTTATAAACATGTCTGACTCATCACTAAACCAATGTTCACTTTGCTTAATAGCTACATTTTTGGAGTATTTTTAATCAGGTAAAAAAAATAAAAAATAAAAAATTCTCCACCACTGCTAATGTTTTCTATGGGTTCTATATACATAGTAGTGATGACATGTTTGCTTAACATTGAATAGTTATGCTTTACAAGACTTTTCACCAATTTGTGAAATGTAGATATATCTACAAGCAATTTGTTTGATCATCTGCCAGCAAGATTGATTAAACTCAACATCTTAGGTTTTTGAACTTTTTTTTTGCTTGCATCATTCCCTTTCACTGAAATGTAACACTACATTTCAGAACCCCTTCTCTCTGACTGTAGAATTGCTCATCCTAATCAAAGTAAAAATAAAAAATAAAAAAAAATGTTAACAGGTTTTACTTGCAAAGCTTTTTAAAGAAAAAGTCCATTTCTATTTGCCCATTCATGTGCTGAGTCTAGATTTCAAAACATAATCATAAAACTGAAATATTACATATTTAATTTAGCTCTCACACTGAGCTCTGTTAGGGATAGAATGATGCTTGTCCAGTTGTGGAGAACATGAATTATTTGCCAAAACACATCTTAAGATTTTATGTTGATGTTTCTGTAGCCTATAGAGACATGCAGTCTTTTGTTGAAGTTTAATGCCGTTCATTTGCATCTTTATGCCGATGATATGCAGCTTTATGTTTCTGTTTTAGAAGGTCCCCTTTATGAGGTCCAGAGGGTTTTTCAAACATTGAATGCCATTCAACTTTCCTCTCCTAAATTTCAAATAGATGGAGACACTTTTATATGTTCTTTGATGTTTATTTCATTGTTAAAGTAGAAAAAAAATAGATTTTTCTTTTTTAGCCAACTCATTGAAAGCATTTTTGTATTTCATTTAAAAACATTGACGTAATTCTTTCAATACATTAAACAGTTTACATTGTTACAGGAACTACTTCCTCAAAATGTGTTTTCGCTCTACCTCACATGGAAGAATTAAATTACTAAAATAAAATTATATCATTTTCTGTGTGTATTTAGTATTTAGAAGATGTGAAATAAATGTAAAAAAAAGACCTGTAAAGGAAGCTAAAGGAAATATTATTTATCTATACAGAAGGTAGAGTTTGATAGACAAACATTTTAAGTATGTTTATGAATAACTGAATTAAATAATCAGGGAAATCAACAAACTGCATGCCTGCTTTTTTACCAAAAAAAAAAGAAGACTGTTTTTCCCACCTTACACATCAGCATTTCGGAAGCTGATCTCACAACAACCATTTAAAGGTCACTTCTGTAGCTTAAAATAAAAAGAGATTTACTCTTTTTAAAATTGTTTTATCTTCCTTTCCTCACTCCTTTCTTTTTTGGGTTTTGCCCTCCATATACATAAAAGGATGGCAATTAAATTAAAATCAAGTGCATCAAATATAATATTGCAGTTTTTTACAAACCTAGTCATAATGGCAGCTTTTACTGATATGACTGTGATTTTGCACATATGGTCCACTGAAATCAATTATCTTAACAGGTTACCAACTGGCCCTTTGGCATGAACTAATCTTACATTCCTAATCTAAGAGCACACATTTCCAACTTAAAAGCACGATTCCTTATGTATTTAAGTGTCCTCCCTCCAATACCAAGTAATACATTCATGCTGGATAATATCTGTTATAAAGTCCTTCAATCTTGAAACTGAGATATGTCAGCATACTCTGTTTGATCGATTACCCACCCTCAGTTCACAACCCTAAACCTTACATCACTCTATGTGCTTTGTCAGAGAAGACAGGAGAACAAATGCAGATATGCCAGAGAAAAAAAAATACATCTTAGTACATAAAAAAAACAAAGAATTTAACATAGCTTTCATTTGAGCATTTGTCTGCAAGCATCAAATATACTTGTTAAAAAAAGAATAAATCATTTTCATACTGTTTTCTCAACCATTTCCAAGGAAGCAAACAGCACAAAATTGCTTTCTTCAACTGCTGGAGGAAATACAGGCTGTATTTCTCAAATCTAATCAACATCTCTCCATCAAAACTTTAACAAAAGCTTCTATTTTCCAATTCTAGAGGTCAGAGCATAGACCAGAGCACTCCCTGTAGCCTTTAAACTGTAGAAAAAAATAGATGTAATTACACATTCTGAGTGGAGGATAAGAAAACTGGTTATCAGTAGTATGGGTATTTATTACTTATTTTTTCTTCTTAAAGACAGCAATCAGGCTACAATCCCAGAAAACCCAGTGTTTCCCCCAGTCTATCATAGGCCTGGCGGCCCGCCACGTTTTTTCAGGTGTAACAGCAGTAGCACAGATATAGGTTAACACAAAAAGTTGTTTAAGTATTAAAATTCTGCAGCAGTGGCTAAGTTGCAACTGTTTGGGACCGTAGTGGCAACAGACACACTCTAAAGCCTCCTGTCTATAGTTGTTCAATGAGCTGTCAGCTCCTGAATTGCAAGATGCGTTTAGTTTGGTGTCTAGATCTGAGACGACACTCATATGCTGTGAAGGGAAGCTTTATTTGATTGCTTTAGACAGCTTTGCAATGTACTCCATACATAATGATGAACATGTCTGCAGAACTCCATGACTGAGTGTGATGCCACAGAACTTGGTGTCTTGAAAGGCCTTGTAGAATTTTTTTTTTTTTTTCTCCACCTTAGCAGGCCCATTTATAAAGTATTTCAGGCCAGACACAGTCATGCTCACAATGAATGAGATGGAGGAGATGTTGTCATCTTCTCTTTGGAAGATAAAGTTCATTTGGTTCGCAACGTCCAATCGTCACTCAACGAGTGAGTGAGACCAGTTACCGTTTAAGTTTGAAAGAGTGTTTCGATGCACATAGCTACCAGACAGTTTTTCACAGCTTCCTCCTCCCCCAACTCCTACCAATAGGTGACCAATTAGTTCATCAAACTTGTTAGTATAGCCATTGAGATTGTGAAAAAACTAGGAATTTGTCTTGAGAAATGCATACAATCGGAAAACTCGACAATGAAGTCTTTACTGTCTGCAGACAGTTTATACAGTTTGTGCAGCTTGCAGAATACCACTGTATGCTATGAGAGCCTCACCTTTTCAAAACAGATTATCAAGCAATCACATACATTTCAGAGAAAGACATTGTTGCAAGCAATGCCATTTTTTAATGTATGCTGGGATAACCTTGAGTGCAGGTATTTATTCTTTAACCCAGCAGGTTAAAAGTGTGGAGCACTTTCCCAAATTGGCCATGTGTTGCATGTGCTGTGTGCCGACAGAAACAGCCTCAAAAATATGTGTGTGTATGTGTCTGTTTGTAAACGTGTTTGTATAGGAAATAAAGAGATAAATATGCACACAAATGTCAGTGTACATTAAATATGTGTGTACTGATGATATGTTGTGTGTGAGTGTGTGTATGTGTAAGGAAAACTAAATTAGCACTGCTAGCAGGTTCCTTTAACAAGTCTTGTTAATGAGAAGATATTTGAGAGTTTTTTGGCTAAGAAGAGAAACCAGAGGCTCTAATCATCTGCTCAAACTGGAAGATACCACGCAGGCTGCAAAAAGGCAAAGTACTGTACAATTAGATCACGCCATCTGCAAAAGAAGATGTAATGGAGTTGATAACAAGCCACAGAACCCATACAGTCATAAGATGTAGAGAATTTCAATGACTACCAAGACAGCCAAATGCAACTGATTAAATAATAATCTGTAAATGTGATCACCTCTTTGAAAACAAATATTTGAAGGTGTGTTTACATAGTGCTATGGAGGACACAAAAATGCAATAATTTGTGTCAATACTGAACAAGTATTGACTGAAAGTAAAGGGAAATGTTTACTTATCAGAAATCTGTTTAAAATATCCTATTTTAGTTGACCAATCTTTATAACAAGATGAACTAATGCAAGCTAATTGTGGAAATAGACTTGGTGTTTTCTATGGACCTGTGCCCACTGCAAAAGCTATGTTTGTACTAAAATAAATAAATTTGTAGCTTTCTGAAGTCAGAAGGGCCTTAGGCAAACATGCCTTAGTGATGTGCAACATTGTAGCAAAGTCAAAGCTTGCCAAAGGCAGGTTGTCCCCAAAGGGTATATGACAGATTCATTTCTCATAGTTAACATGATTTACACAAATGACAATAATAATAATTTACTGGCAATTTGTAAATCCAACAAACTGAAAATGTGTGAGCTGTATTTCTGTTGAGTGCCAAGCATTGACTTTGTGTATGTGTACATGCAACTGTGCAGTTGTGCTAAGCTTCCCTACAGTTGACTCACCTGACCCTAGTTTAGTGAGCAAAAGCCAACTGGCTCCTTATGAGGCTTAGAAAAATCACAAACCAAGTCCAGGGGTTTAAAAATGCATCACTATCTTTGCTGTGTAGCATTACCATGATTCATCTTCACAAAACTGCAAAAGCTTGTGATAATCCATTTAGCTAATCCCTACACGCTTTGGGCAAACAACGATAGGGAGTGAAGGGGTGGTTCTGTCTCCCTGCGGGGAAATGGTAACAGTGTGGGTAAGATATGGTCAAACTGAACAACTATTATTTATTTATTTTTTATTTATTTTTTTTTTATTTTTTTGTTTTTTGAAACAAATTGTAATTTACAGAAGTAACATATATGCTTAAATTTAACAATTATGGCATAATTTGGTCTGGTTACTGACCATTATAAAGTGTTTATATATTTGTCAGTCTTAGATAACCAACAATAAAACCATGTTCTATGTTATAAAATTATTAAATAAAAATTTTAATATTTTCACCATTGTCTTAATTGTTGATTTTACATTCAATTAACAATAAGCAATTAGGAGAATACATCCAGACCTGGAATTGGTACATATAGATCTTGCTACAAAAATTGAATTTTGATATATTATCCAGCTAGACAAAACATTAAATACTTTAACAAATAGTCAGATAAAGGGAAGTAGAGAGAAGAATGAATCATCAACAACCTAAAGGTAAAACATCTTAAGGTCTGCAGCAAAGATGTCTAGGTGAGTAAAACCAGATGCATTCCACAATTTTAATATGTTGACACATTTAAGGGAATCATTTGCTTATTGGGGCCTGCCATTCAATGCAGTGGAAGGCACCTGTTATTCTACAGTCAACTAAATATCTCTATTATTGGGGCCTGCCATGACAATGCATACAGAGAGCAGTGCAATGCATGGAGGGCATCTATTATTTTACACCTCAAAACTGCTACTTCCTTTCCCCAATAATGCAGCTAATACCACTGCGTGCCACCTCTCAATATATATATAGATATATAGATCTATATATATATATATATATATATATATATATATATATATATATATATATATATATATATATAGATATAGATATAGATAAATAGATATCTATCTATCTATCTATATATATAGATATATATAGATAGATATCTATCTATCTATCTATCTATCTATCTATATATAGATATATAGATAGATATCTATCTATATATATAGATATATAGATAGATATCTATCTATATATAGTATATAGATAGATATCTATCTATATATTATATATAGATAGATATCTATCTATCTATCTATCTATCTATCTATCTATCTATATATATATATATATATATATATATATATATATATATAATATATATATATATACCTGCCTTTGGCACAACAATCAAAACGTGCAGCTTTTCTTTTCTGGTAATGAGCTGCCATGAAGTCAACATCTGATTTTTTTTACTGCCATCCAGTACTTCTACTGTCTACATCACCACTCTTTTACCCATAGGCCTAGCTTCATCTTTCCTATTAGAAAAATACTGCACTCCAATCTGTGCTGTTTCATGGTTGCAGATGTTCACCTGGCTCCTGGCTTTTACTATTTATAAACATAAGATGCCACCAGTAAAGTAAATTCACACCCAAACTGACATATTAAGGGAATATGGCCTACACAGATGGCGACAAGATCCCCTCATTAGTATCAGAGGGTGCTCTTCTCTATAACAAGTAAGTTTTCACCATGCCATTATCACAAAATAATAAGCATATATATGCCCTAATGGCTAAATATAAGTAACTGTGGTCCCAAGAGATTTGGTACACAAACCATATACAGGGAGAGATGTCTAGAGCCTTTTAAAGTTTTGTTCCAGTGTGGGCGTGAGGAATATACAAAGTAAACAAAAGACTTTAAAAGAGGAAATGATGGCTGAACAGTGTTTGATGAGAGCTCTTAGCCTGTAGCTATAGCACATTAGGCACAGATGAACCGCAGCCAGCTCCCACACTGTTAATGTGCAACACATTACAACTGCACAATGAGTTATGATTGCCATTAAAAAAGCAAAGGATTTAGACTTCACAGCTGGATTTAAAGAGCTGTCACTGCTGTGCCCTGTCCTTCTCTCACTACCCACACCTACTGCACAAAACACTATGCTGACCATCATTCCACCAGATTCACTTTGCTGAGAGCTTTTAAAACCATTCAGAAATCATTTCCACTTTTGCAAATGCTCATGCATCTGTCATTTGAATTTAGAAGTCTTCTCCATCATGACATGAATGTGTACGTATTAAAAACAATACAGATGCATCTCGACTAATTAATTATCACTAAATTTACTGATATAGATCGATATACACAGAAAGGCATATTTCAAGCATTTATTTCTATTATTTGAATAATTAAGCATTGAATGACTTAACTGAAAACCAAAAGGAGTTTCTTTGGAAATTTGAACGTCACATAAAACCAATGAAGATCATTTTGAGGCAAGTGAAAAGTATGCCTATGTGCAAGAATGGATTGGCAACTGAAGTGCCCATTGGGATTAATAAAGTTATAATAAGCACACTGGTATTTTGCAGGTATTTTGGCAATTTGGGGAAGTGAAAAGTTCTGCTAGAAATACTGTATCAGCATCCCTATAAAGCTTGTCGGGAGAGGGGAGCATGATTTCTTTCGTATTTCCTGTTTGACGGCTCGACTAGGTTTAAATCTTGGTTTCAGATCTTCTTTAAATGCCAATCTCATCTCGATGGCTTTATGTGGTCTACCCTCCTTGTAGAGGGTGTAAGTTGGACAAGCGTTAGGTGAGCATTCTTTCCCTTGATTGCTTATGGCTATAGTAATAGTCAAATTTGATAAGAAACACAATTTGTGGATTTATCTGTAAGCCATAATAGTCAAAATTAATTAAAAGACATCCTGGAACATATCCATTTTGTCTGTATTTAATCTATCTGTAAGACTGAACTGAATTATTGCAATAAATGAACATTTTAATTACACTCTAATTCGCTGAACATCACCTGTGCACAGCAAAGATGTCTATTTAAATAAGATGTTTATTACTTTAGTCTGTTTTGATTGTGACTTTGTGCACTCATGAACCTTTCATTATTTTTTTTCCATTATTAGAGTTATTAAGTTCCTGTATCCAGCCTAATAATTGTGCTTTGCATATTTCTGACTTGCTATATGAGCAATATTTTGGAAGAGAAGAGGGAGAAAAAAGAAGTGGAAATGGGCAGAATCACAAATGAAGCATCCTCTCTTCCGATTACTCTGTCTTTCTCGCCCACATGAGCTATATCTCCCTCTGGGGCCAGGACTCTAACTGTGAAATGAATGAGAGGCAAAGCGTGGGTAGACGCTAACACTAAGATAATGACGGCGTTTTGTCAGCCCTGGCCCGGAGCTCCATCTTTGTTGATAGCGGAGAGACATGGGAAGATAGCACGACAGAAGAGAAATGCCTTGCTTTTAAGCCAACAGTACCGCATTTCTCAAACACACAGGCATTTGTCATAGAAAGGACAATCTGAGTCAGATGTTTGACTTGCACAAAAACAAAAACCAGTACACAAGAACTATGTTCTGTTGAAAGTGTTAGTGTACAAAAAGCAGAAAATCTTCTCACCATCTATACCAGTGTCAGTGGGTCACCAAAGCAGATACTGTAAATAAATAAAAAAAAAGTTTCTCTCCTAAAAAATATAATTGGAGGCATTTGAACCAGTGAACAGGTTTTATCTTTTCTACCATGACAAAAAATAAAGACCAAATTTTGTTATTATGTTATGATGTGAACAGTGAAAGGCTAACCAAAGGAATCCATCAAAGCAATGATTGAAACTCATTATCGCTGCTGTTTTACATCAGAAAAACAAACAAACACACTGCAAATATTAAATGTGTTCTCCACGGGTTAGACTGAGCCTCATTTATTTTGAGCCCTGCTGGAACATGATTTGTGTCTGCAAAATCCCATGCTGTGCATCCAATACCAAGCACTGCTTAGTTACGACTAAACAGTCGACTAGCAGTCACGCAACCATCAGGAAGGGCGTGTGTGGGGAAATTTATTTATTTTTTGAATAAACAGGATGAAAAAAATCATGACGTGCGAGACTTTGAAAACATGTAATTAGATCTGTGACAGCTGAGGACATTATTATTGTCAGCGGGGATGGAAAAGTCTGCATAGCATTAGACAAAACCACATGTCTGGCTGGCATATATCATACTCAATGACTGAGTTACAGATTTCACATCAGGCAAGCTGCACATCAGCAGTTGGCATTATTATTCATGTTAGAAAAATGATGCTGCAGAGAAATGGGGGGAAAGTTTATTATTTGATCAATCACAAAATTCTGGGCGCACTCTCGTTAAGTGTTTAGGTCTTCTCTCTGTCACGACTGATTGCCATCTGAATAAAAACACAGTGAAAGACAAAAGTCCTGTCAGAGCTTCATTACCCTCCTCATTAGGAAGCTGTCTCATTAATGCCAACATTCTTTACTGCTGACCATTTGAGTCAAAGCTTAGCTTATCATTATTAGTTCTATTACATTTTCCCTGGTTGGTTTGGATCCTGTGACCCAACACTTAGAGAGCATTTAGGATCTGTTACAAAATACTATTAATTTTGAAATGTTTTAATAGTGAAAAATCATCTCTCCTGTTGTTTCTTTTGGGTTTTTTTTTTTTTTCGGGGTGGGCAGTCACTTGAAATTATAAGTGATTCGAAAACCAACATTTTCTATCTGCTTGGGAATTGCCTTCACCCAAAAACTTAAAAACAAACTCTCAACACAGCATGCTATAAAAATTGCCATTTAATCATATTTAACATGCTGGTAGGAAAATGCTGTTAAAATACTGAATTGACATGGATGACTCATCATAACTGATCCAGTAAGAAAGGCCAAACTAACTATGAGATATGAGGAAAACCCAGATGAAGAGAAAATATCGACTGGTTAATTTGTGAAAACATATCATCAGCTTCTCAGCCAAGGAATTTGTGTATTCCACTGTACTGTGGTTAGTATTGTATGTATTACTTACATAGTATGTTTCCTTTAAATCATTGTTCCAAAAATAAAATGTGTTCCAAAAAATGTACTGTAGGTATATTTTCTGTTACATTGTAAATTTAAAAATCCTAATGTCAAATTTTGCAAAGTCAAACAAGAAATCTCGTCAGATTTGTTTAAGATAGTCCGTTAAAAATTCAGCAATTTTTTATTCAACTGATCACAATGTTAGCTTTGGTATCAAACCCTTCTATGGTGTCAAAAAAGGGGTGCAAGGGCTAACAAGATTTTTTTTTTCCTTCAATTACATATTTTTTGTTCATATTTCTGATCACGGATGATTCTTTCATATAAATCACTGTTGAAAAATCTTACTTAAGATGGACACTGAAAATATGCAAGAAATGAACACAGTAGATATGTAGGGAAAAAAAAAACATTTAAAAAGTGCTGCAGTTGACAGGAGGAGATGTGTGGTCCATGAATTGGTGAGTGTGTGGGGAGTGTAATCAGAGGGAGGGAGAGGTGCATCATTATTCAGAGTAAGAGGCTGGCAGGGGGATGCTGAGAGGTAAACCAGATGATGGAAGAGCATATGATTCCTTTACTCCTGTCTCTTGCTGTCCCTACGTCCACCCCAGTTAAATCCTGAATTTGGAGCTGTGAGACGAGGAGCGCACAGCGGCAGGCGCAGTGCTACCCATCACTTTCACTATGGGGAACATCGTACTGCATTTATTCTTAAATCAGAACAAGGCAGGGGGTTGAGTGAGTTCACCAGCTCATGTATCTGTATTTGATATTGTGCATAGAGTACAGTGAATAAAAAATGATATACAGGAGCATAGAATCCTATCTAATAAAGGATATTTTGTGTTCTCAGTTTTTAATGAATACAGTAGTCAGAAAACAGGTTAAAACAAATCTGTCCCATTCATTGAACTTAAGACATGTCTCATTATTGAATATTGTTTCTTCAGAGCTTAAAAGAGTTGGCACTGATCAGACATACAGCAGCACTGTGAGCACAGACAGGTGATTGTCATTTTAGCATAGACCATGATAATGAGTGGAATATACTGGCAGGAAGTGGACATTTGTCCTCAAAATCGATCTAATGAACAATGGGAGTCCCAATGTTTGAACAAATTTGGAAAGGGTTGTTGACAGGGTCAGACAGAGCATCTCAAAAATATTTGTTCTTCTTCGGTGTTCCTGATCTGCAGGAGCCAGTATCTGTCTCCAAGACAGCATGGCTCACACTGACTGCTGTCCTTCATAATTAAGAATAGGTATCAAGAATCAAGAATAGGACAAAATAAAGAAAGAAAGAAGAATGAAAGCAACAAAGAAGAAAAGAAAGAAAGTGTATCTCATTTTCTTTTACATTTCATGCTAAAACTATTCAATCGAGGCAAGATGGGAGAGGCAGTGTGATGCTTTGGACAATATTTCAGCAGAAAATTTTGGGTCCTCCCATCAATGTGGATGTTGCCTACAGGTTTTTGCAAAAACGGTTCAGGAATGAACCCTTTAGGTAGCGAGTGATAATGTAAAGACTGGTGTATGCTTCAAATTTTGTCTACTTTAATTTTCTGTTACATATTTTTCTAATGAACTCTGTTTCTAATGCCATTTGTTGCCATAACTTAAGAATTTTCAAAACACTGCTGTAAAGTTAAGTTAAAGTTAGATTGTCGATATGTGTGCCAATAAACTCTGAATAAGTGAAAAAAAACAAAAACAATACATAGTAATTGGCAAGGGATAACTCCCTTCTGTGATGCACTGTAAATCTAGATTTGTGAACCTAGCAGAACAGTCCAATTACCGAAACCCAAGTCTACAGACTCCGAGTTACATAAAACCATAACATTTCCATTGGTTTATTAAACCAAAAGATCCTGATAAAGTCAAGCGTGTGTGGTATAGGAGTGAAAACGGGCTGTCATTTCTAGATGTCAGACCCATCAGTCAGTCTGACTAGACGGATTCAAGGGTAAATGGAACGCACTCACATAAAGCCTTTTAACCTCATTTATGTTCTACATAGCTCTTTGCAAAGCAATATTTCATGCAACCATCCAGACAATATAACTTCTATTTTGCACTATATATATACTTACATACATACATGTATCCATGCATGTGTTTGTGTGGGTTTGTGTGTGTTTATTTGAGAGTGCAGCTGGCTATTGTGACTATAAAGAATCGTGAGGCACAATATAAATTCAGTCTATTTTCCAATTTTTCTTGTCATTGTGAAGTTTGTTTATGCATATGCCGTCAGCAAGTGCTTGCAAACTGTTCTATAGACGATTGAGACCACTCACAAAAGAATTAAAACTGAACCTGGGACCTGCAACAGCCTCCAATTGACACTAAACAAAATGGATTTCACAGTCTAGACTGCACTTTGTCCTTGTTATTACAAAATGTAAGACACATAGACTGATCAAGCCTCAACTAATCAGTTGAGGCTTTATTTCATGTTTAAAATGGGAAAAGATGATTTTCAGTGTTTTATAGCATTAGAGAAACCCAGAATAAGAGAAGGCTAAACTGTGATTTGTGAAACCTTCTCTTTATTTGCACAGAGTTGAAAAGAGGTTTGATTTTTTTTTTTTTAATTACCAAAATCTCATCTTGTGTGACTTCCATGAACCTAACCTGATGTATTGAGGAGTCTCATTGGAGTCTCTCTGAAAATAAATGCATTATTACAACATTACACACACACATGCTCACACCGACATTGCTTTAATGGGAAACCTACAAATTGCTAAACACAAACCACACCCCTCATTGGTAGTTAATATTGCTGAAAGCACCAGCTCAATGACCAGACAAGTTAATGGTTTTCAATACAAAGTAAATTAAAAAGACCTTTTTCTGCAACCCATTAACACCAAAAGGTTCCAGAGCCAGTCAGAGGGACACTGAAAGGCCCATAGGTCTGAGCTTCTGGGGCAGTATTAAGGGCAAACCACAAAGTATTATTAGTATGGTTGATACTGTGGGTAGTAAATAACCACCTAATATTTAAAAACTAGAATGTATTTAATTTACTGAAAAGATAAAGCCTAAACCACTGATTATGTTCTTCAAAGATGGACAAGCAGATGGTGAAAGAAACAGGCTGTTCTCTTCAATTTATTTGATGCCAAAAGAGAATTATTGAAAAAAATGCAGGAGAAACATGCACTAATTCATCCTGAAAGCTCTTTGCAATGGAACGGAGGAGCCAAAAGATACACAGGCAGTACTAGTACAATTATGTTGCCCTGCTGTCCAGATGTAATCAGAGCTACACACAATAAAACCGGAGCTGATAGGAATAGACCCAAGGAACTGAAATGCATCAAAGCCTAAATCTGATATGGACACTCTCCTCTTCCCTTCCTTTGCAGAGATAAAGACACTAAAGCTCCAGTCTAATACTAAGTCAGTCAAAGAGCTTAGTGGGACCAATTTCAATAAGCCTCATGTCTTCTAAAATGGAAAGATCACCAGATGATGCAAACCAGGTGTTTTTAGGAGTGGGCATTAATGCAGGTCTGTTTGCACAGCATATGCATTGAAGTGTGTACATCCTGTGTACATCCTGTATTCACAAAATCTGGAAAATGAGATATTGGTAGAGTGCTCCTCGATGTTAAGTTCAAAACAGTTCCAGTTTGAGTGTGCTTGTTTATCTGTGTGTGAGTTTTTTTTTTCCAGTGTGGTGCACACGTCAGGCAAAAAGTACAAAAAAGCGAGATAGAGATGACACATCAGGAGACAGTTGGAGCTGATACAGGCGCTGTCAGCCCTGAGGTGGCTATCTGCCGCCTCACAAGTTTTCTCAGCTCTTTGGCAGACTTAGCCCTGCTCTCGAACTGACAAATGTCACTCTAAGTAGTGAAGACTTTTTAATAACATGAGATAGCATCTAGACTGCCAAATAAACATAGTAAAGCAAAACAGCCACAGGATTTTGCTTCAAGATCTTGATTCACACAGCTACCAAAAATGAATTGCTTTTAAAACCTCACAGTTTTGTTTCAGTGATGGTCTATTTAAAATATATAAAATTCCTTCTCACAGGTTTCCATATCTGTGAGAAGGAATTTTAGGTGTGATGCTTGTAACAGCTAGTGGACAGAGAAAGTCAAACCCATTCCAGGCTTTCTTTCTTCTTCTTTAGGTTCTGAAATCTGTGTCTGTCTCCTAGTTGCATTGTGGTAAATGGGAGAATAAACTCGGAAACTCATGTAAGACCAGTAGAAACCCAACATCCAAGATATAATCTTATATTTCAGTACTGGCCTTAACTGACTTAAGTTTAAATTATACTTTTTAAAAATCAAGCTTCAGTTTTAAAAAATCAAAACCGACCCCTCTCATTTCTGATTAAAATTGAAAATTGTGCATGATCTTACCTTTATTTTTATATCGAGTCCCTAGTCCTATCCTTCCCCATGAATATTTTTGTCGTTTTTGTTTGTCCCTTATTTTTGTTTCATTTTTAAAATCTGGTAGCTTTAAAGGGGATAATTGCTGAGGAGAAGAGTGGATTTTATTGGCTCTCTTCTGATTGAGTCTTTTCAATGTATAGAAGAACACTTGTTGCATGTTGTGCCTATGGGCTCAATACTGTCTTGTATTAAAAATATATAATTTTGTGGGGAAAGTGTAGAACTTTCCACTGTGTGAGGCTTGGTCCCTGCCATATTTCTTGATTTGGGGATATCATTTTGAGGTATAATTTCTTTTGTCAGAAGTAAATCAGTGAATTGTTTACACTGTTGCTGATGTTTTTTCTCTTACTTTCCAGATTTTTTTTATTACATATGGCAGCTTCATAAAATCCATTAATAACTAGAAAACTAGTATCATAACTTTGTGTACAATTGTGTGCAGTTTTTCAATCACTGTTTTTATGACCTAACAAATTTGAAAGAATTTTAGCTAAAGTCTTGCATTTAAATTTTTAGAAAGGCGTTACCACTATGTGAGGTCAAATCAGAAAGAATTATGGTCTTTATTTCAATGTAATTATGTAGATTTCAAAATACTGGATTAAAAAGAAGAATTTAGAATTAAATCATTAATGCTTTGGTAATATTTTTGGGTAATTTCATTCACTCAGACATACTTCCAAAGGTAGAAACACTTCAACCAGCACCCAGCGCTCTAGAGACTGCTCCTCACCCCATATGTTTTATATATGGTATTAATCATCACAATTCTATTTTCAGATATGTTTTCTTTCCCCTTCCCGAGACTTATTGCATTGGAATCCCTACAAGCTAAATCATTCTTTGATGATATGAAATGAAATTTCCACCCTAATACATGCAGAATAAGAAGGGGGAATATAGAGAAGATGATGCAATTTTAGCCTCATTCTGCGTTTTATTCGTTGGTGCCTGCACTGGTCTCAGCAAATGTCCTTATATCTGTGTATGTTGGGTTTGTGTCAGGGTGGATAGAAATGGAATGCTCAAATGCATGTAAGAGATTCCTGAGGCGTCCAGGTGGAAGTAGAACAAGCCATAATTTAATAAAATATGTAGAACAGCAAGCTGATTAAAGAATCATCGCAAAGCAGGTGTAATATACAAGTTGAAACCGAATGATGAGAAGGGAATACTAAGAAACAAGTATGGAAATGAATTGAGAAAAAAAAAAAAAAAAAAACAGAAAATATAAAGCAAAAAACAAGACTATGTGAGCAATTTTTGATCTAATAAAGAACAATTTAACACAAATTCTAAAACAGCACAAAAAATCCACATCGATTTATGATCTCACATGTTCTGCTTATGTTCAGACAAATAAGATAGGATAAAAAGTTTATAGTTGACCAGCTTGAAAATTTTTCTTTTGGTCCCCAACCATAAAATAAAACACACACAATCACAATATAAACTATTTGTGGATAGAACAAAACACTTTGGACACCATGGGTAAATGATGTTACTCATGAAAGTGTCTCTATTTTAACATGTTCTAGACTGAGATGACAAGTAGGTTCCTGGAAGTATAATGTGAAAACATACTAAAGAAATTTTTAAATATGAGCTGCTGCCATTTTCCCTGCAGACATTGTAAACAGGTACCATAGGCTGCACCACATATTGATATCTTTCCCGACATCAGCGACATTCACTCATAGAGTAATGTTTCATCACCTCTGTGAAAGGCTCTCTGTGTGCTACATAATGCTGCTGCCTACAGTGTTACAAGGAACAGGCTGCCTTTGTAGACCTGTAAACTCTGTCATCCTTTATTGAAGATGACATGTACTTTTAGCTCACATCGCTCCCAGGCTTTCTCCCCTGCACTGCTAGTTTTAAAGACACAACTGGGAGCGCTCGCTGAAAAACAGGTAGTACTACAAACACATATAAAACACACATGGAGCTCACAGGGTTTGATTGTGCAACATAAAACACACTTGAACCTGGATTACTACACAAACACATACATAAACCTACACTGATTGAAGTGTCTCCTGGGCCCTCGCTTTCTCTACAATCATCCTTGTTAGAGATGAAGTACTGTAATAATGACAGCTATAACCATTTTAAACTTGCACGTAGCCCCCAAACCATAGAGCCTGCTGTGAAAAGTTACTTTCACGCCTTCTTTTATTGAATTAATGATTGTATTGCTATCTTTATTGCCATTCACTCAAAAGACACAGAGAGCAGCATTTTTCATCCCTGTTTATGTACACACAAAAACATATTGCCTGAAACTACAAGCAGACAAAACCTACTGACATAGGAGAGTAATATTGAATCTGTGCCACTTCTATATATTGGAACGTATCTGATTATTTTCAAAGTGTCTGCAGTCTGAACAAGCATGTTGCATTTTATCCAACTTTTACATCATTAATGTGAGAAATGCGTCATAATTCTGTACCAGAAAAAAATGAGAGGGGGTAAATCCAGACGTAAACATTGGCTAAAAATTATGATTCTGTGTCAGTGAAGTGCGTCACATCACAATCCCATCCCCTCATGGCTCTGAATTCACATCCAAACAGTAGTCAGTGCTCCACCAAAAGCCATCACTATTAGCTCTGTTTTCATTTTATTCTCTTCGTTTTTTGTTACAATCTTGTGACAACTTTTGTCTCCCATTGCTGAATAAACTTAAAAATTGATCCATTAACGACACCATCCTATATTACTTCCAAAAGCAGTGAGATGAGGTGTTATGGTTTTCTTCTGCACATGCGGGTTGCTTTAGGGACATAAACCGTTCACACATAATTCTCATTGCGGTCGGATTTAATCAGAAGTATGAATGACCACACACAAAAAAATTGGATATCAACAAAAAATTGGAATTGACCATCAAGACCTGTTGTGTAAATAGCCCTTGTGTGTATTTAAAAGAAGGGTTAAGCAGTGAAAATACTATTTTTAACTTTACAAATCCACACCAACTGTAAATGAAACCCAGCACAATTATGAAAATAATCAGGAATATAATCTCCGCTAAGGTTAGTGTTGTAGAAGTGTAGTTTGGGTAATGTGGTGCTGAGATCAATACACACTGATCCCACTGTGCTGACAAGCCACTGTACATTTCTCCATGGACCCTTATGTCTGGCCCCTGGTCTGATAAATGCTGACATCCAGAAACATGAGCCCACTGTGACAGACAACTATTTTAGTGTGTATGTGTGTTAGTGAGAGAGAGAGAGAGACATAGAGATGAGTTAGATAGATGTGAACAAGAGAATCTCAGGGGTTGCACAGACATATATCTGAGATTTATCAAGGGATTGCTTTGTTGCTGTATGGAGTGGTGGCAGTGGTTAAGTTCATTCTGGGTGTATGTGTTGGATGTCAGGGATATACTTTCTTCTTTTTGCAGCTGTAGCCCTTCAGTGGAGCTGAGATTACTCTTGGAGACAGCATGTACACCATAATCCACAACACACCTCTGTCCCCATAGCTCCTTGGGCAGTTAGCTTCTCTCAAATGGAGGCACAATCACTTGTGTTTATGTGTGTTATACTGAGTGTGTCCATGTGGAAATGTGGGGAGGTGTGTGTGTTTGTAGTACCAAAATGCTATTACAGACAGACTAGAGGAGGCTGGTTGGAAGTGACAAATGTGCTCATGTTGATCATAAATATGAATTAATAAAGGATCTGAACTGTTTATATATTTGCTTTTAAGAGGTGCTCTGCTTGTATTTACTCATGCCTGTCTGTAAACTGCTATATCATTGCGTTGTCTCATATTCCATCATCCTTTATTTATTAGATCTCGCAATACTTCATTTTCTGTTTTATTATTTTGTTTTTTAATTCACTTTATATGACAAAATTAATGTTGGTGAAACCTAAAGCAAATAAATATTAAATTACAGCTATCATACAAATCTGGGATGTTTATGGTCCTTTTTTTTTTTTTTTTTTCTGCTAACAACACTACAAGAGCATAATATCCAAAGGCTCATTAGACATGATCTTTGCTTTATGCAGCATCTGATAGCAAAATCATCGCCAAGCTTAATCTCACAAATAATGTCCATTAGACATTTGTACAAGACATTTGATGAAGAGGGAACTAAAAAATTTGGTGCAACATCACTTCAACCGATTAAAATGTGGCTAAATAACTTATTAAACCATGTGAAACCTCCTTTACATCATTTATATTTTTTAGTACTCAGTTGCAAAACCCTAACTTTTGCTCACCATCCTTATCTCCCTCTGAAGAGCTTCACTGAATCCATGATGCTGTTATTTATCAGTTAACATCCCTTAGACTATAAGGTGCTCAATGTACAGTCTGAAATCATAATTCACACTCCTGCTGAGAGCAAACAACTGTGTTAGATGAGTGATGTTTAAGTGTTGACAGCTTTATGGTCTGCAGATTGTATTCAATGTTTTGTCATGTTTATGTCCTCAAGAAAAGAAATTTGAAAACAATGCTGTATACAGTCTAACATGATAAAATCTAAGCAGACATTCAGTATGAATTGTGTCCAACAGCCAAAAAAAGAAAAAATAACAGAAAATAACTTCTTCTTGCCCAAATTACTTATTTGTATGGAGGTATTGCTTAACAGATACCATAGAATACTTTCCTTATTAGGGTCATCCAGTCCTACCAGAGAGCAAGTATTCTGAAACGCTTAGATGCATCCATGTTCCAGCACACCTGAGCCAAATGAATGGCTTATTATCAGGCCTCTGCAGAGCAGAAGAACATGCTGATGAGGGAATTCAAAAATTTGATGTCTTGACCACTAAACTTGGGGACCAGTGGTCTAAATGAATTTGCAATGTTCATTTGCAAATTCCCAGACAGGAATTTTTTTTGGCTATATTAGAGAAGGTTTAAAATAGAGACACAAATCTACTTTCTTCTTTTATACATTCCCTTAGAAAATAGGATCCTATATTTAGAACTAATACATGACTTGTTTTTGCTGTTTTTATTAAGATAAACATAAATGACCTTGTTATGCCAATATGTCTAACTTAAAACGTCATCAATGCTGAAGTTAAGGTTGGCAAATAACTTTTTAAACCATGAAATAAACACTTTTTTGTTTTATGTGGTCGTTGAGATTAACAATATTCGTTGGTGTGCATCCCGCTACAAATTATATTTACAGATGCACCAATCAAGCCTTTCTTACTGAATTTCAGGTCTGTTTGGGATCTGACCTGATCAATTTGGATTTACTGTATTTCGTATGAGATTAAATTGTAATACCAGGGTTACAATTTCAACTTGATACGGCATATATAAAATAAATTTGAAACAAATTATGTTTCCTTGTTGAGGCAAACAAAAAAGACAACACAAAACATGATGCTTTTAATTTCTAGGAAAGACATTTTAGGTGTTTTAGTGCTTTTTCATTAAAAATTATAGAAATTTTATTTGAAAAAAGAAAGATTTTGTTGTGTTGGAACACACTGAGTAAAAGGTTATACAGTATAAAACAAGTACTTCTTTTTAATGTGTGACAGTAGAAATTTACAACCGTAAGATTTGAAAACAATGTTGCTTGTTCAGATAAATAAATACATTTATATTTGTATACTTGGTAGACTATTTTTTCCCTTTTCACACATTGCTTTCACATCTCTGAGTGTCTGTTATATTTCTCATTTCCAATATTTCTGGCTCCACATTACCCGTCTGTCGACTGTATATAACACTCTTCATGCTAATTGTATGCCCATAATTTTTGTTTGGTGTTACAAACCCTTTCCTCCCTATCTGTTTTCTTTTTTTTTTCTCTCAGAAAAGGCAGTTGCTCTTCTCAATTCCTGCTATATTACACAGAAGTCCATATACATATGACAAAAAAGCAACATTTTGAAAAATACAAGATTGTTATAAAATTGTTTGAAAAAGAAGAAAAAACTCAAAGAAAGGCACTTTTCTTAACTCTGCCCATGTAACATTGTTTCTATCTCATCAGCTAGCAAACAATTTGACAAACAAAGCTGTGATCTGCCCCATCCCCTTGTTTCCAGTTTCAATTAACAGTTTTCTACTCTCCAACACAGCCAGTGAGCATTTATCCATCTGTCTTCACAGTAAGTCAAGAACAAACCATTAGGAATCTGCAGAGCTAACATTCCACTTCCATGTTCACTGTTTTAATGCTCAAATAGTGTTGTGCATTAAAACAGGCCCTGAATCACAGTGGTCTTTAACATAGACCACCACATTTTCTCAATTAAGTAACCATGAAAATCACACACCTATTGTTCCACTCATTATTTGAGATGTATTTCAGTGTCATGTGTGACACTGTGAGTAGAGAGGTGAAATACAGGGACAAATTTTATTCTACACTAACATACTCATGAGCTAGAAATGGAGGTTGTCACCAAACCAAGCTAGAAATAGCATTTATTTATGAAGTGGACAGAGGGATTGTGGGGGTAGGACTGGGGTCGGTTTGGGCCAACCACTCTAACCGACAATGGTGTTTATCTTACTGATTTTTCAATGATGGCTTTAAGAGTGTTAGCAAACACTGCCACAGTGCTGACCCCTCTCTTTTAAGTGTGAATTACCAAAAAGGAAAAGAGGCAGCATATTTTACAGAATAATATAACCCTGTAAAAAAAATCAGGCTTCTGGATTTAATGACAATCATATAAAAAAACAAACATAAAAAATATACAGCATATCAAATATTACTTTTTGAAATGTACATTGCTTACACATTCATTGAAGAAGTTATTTGTAAGCAGGCTTACTTAAACATTAATACTAAAGTCACTTGGCATACATGGCTACTTGATGCTAGAGCTTAAAAATCCAACCTGACCTGGCCCAAGACCATAGGAATTGTGTAAAAGCCCAATCCTATAGGACTAATTAACTAATTATAGACTTGATCCCAAAGTGAACCTGACATATTTTAACTAAGGTTTTACTGCGTTTATATCGCCATTTAAGTAAGTAGTGCAATTGTCCTATTTTAGCTTTTGTTTAACATCTTTTAGCTCCATCTAGACATTTACTATAACCACAGGGTGAGTCAAATTATCTGGAATATGTGATTGATTGGAGCACAGCAGGGTGGGTCTGCATACGCATTGCACAGAGAGCTGCACTTGTCACAGTCTAATAAACTTCTGCTTACAACACAATTTCTATTTTGAAGTCTTGCTTGGTTTTCTCTGTGCTGTATGTTTAGTAGGCTTACTAAATGTGCCTGCGCCTACCAGTCCTTGTCGTAAAACAAATACTTTTGGCCCAACCAGGTAAAAATTTCAGGTTGGGTTTGGGCCATAAAGCTAAACTCAGCTTGATAGTAGCCAAATATGTAATGTCCAGGGAAGCAAAAAACAAAATCTATTGCGCACAAATTTCAGTGCGACAATTAAAGACACATAAATTTGCCGTCATATTTTTGTTTTGTTTGTGAACACAAAAAAACAAAAACAAACAAAAATATGTTATATATATATATATATATATACACACGTATATATAAGCTGTACCATGGAAAAGATGGCTAGAGACCAAAATCAAGGTGACAAGGAGGGAAGCGAGCCAACTATCAGAGCTCCATAGGGGTGCAATGAAAGGACCAGTACCCAGGAAGTACAGCCAGATGCCCATACCTGAAGCACTCGAAACTGCCAAACAGAGGATCCAAGCACTGGCCAGTCGCCTAAAGAGATACACAAGGGAGAATGAAGCCAGAAGGATAAACCGGCTCTTCTCCACCCAACCAGCTAAAGTGTACTTTCAATGGCAGGGTAATAACAATGGAGCAGACCCACCAAGGCTGGAGACTGAACAATACTGGAAATGCATATGGGAAAGGGAGGTGTCCCACAACAGCAATGCACAGTGGCTGATCTCTCTACGAGACAACCATAGCAACCTCCCTGAGCAAGCCCCGGTAACCATCACTGTGGCAGATGTCCAAGAAAGAGTCTCAGGTATGAAAAACTGGACAGCACCAGGGCCTGACATGATCCATGCCTACTGGCTAAAGAAGCTCACTGTCCTCCATGAGTGACTGGCAGCCCAAATGAACCAGCTGCTACAAAATGGGACTCACCCTGAATGGTTAATTGAAGGGCGCACAATCCTGATCCAGAAGGACCCATCAAAGGGCTCAGTCCCACCCAACTACCGACCAATAACCTGTCTCTCCACAACATGGAAGCTCATGTCAGGCATCATAGCGGCTAAGATAAGCAGACACATGGATAAATACATGAGCACGGCACAGAAGGGCATTGGCGTAAATAGCAGAGGAGCCAAACACCAACTCCTTGTAGACCACACAGTTGCCCGAGACTGCAAAACCCGACACACCAACCTGTGCATGGCTTGGATAGATTACAAGAAAGACTATGACTCAATGCCACACACTTGGATCATTGAATGCTTAGAGATGTACAACATCAACAGGACCCTGAGAGCCTTCATTGCAAACTTGATGGGGCTGTGGAAAACCACCCTTGAAGCCAACTGCAAACCACTTGCACAAGTGTCCATCAAATGTGGCATATACCAAGGAGATGCTCTGTCCCCGCTGCTGTTCTGCATAGGCCTGAACCCCCTCAGCCAAATCATCAACAAGACTGGCTACGGATACCGACTAAAGAATGGAGCCAACATCAGTCACCTCCTCTACATGGATGACATCAAGCTGTACGCCAAGAGTGAGCGAGACATCGACTCACTGATCCACACCACCAGGATCTACAGCACAGACATTGGGATGTCATTCGGACTAGAGAAGTGTGGTCGGATGGTCACAAAGAGAGGGAAGGTCATTCGCACGGAAGGGGTCTCACTACCAGAAGGAACAATAGCAGACATAGAGGACAGTTACAAATACCTGGGAATACCACAAGCAAATGGAAACCTCGATGAGGTCACAAGGAAAACAGCCACAGCCAAATACCTCCAACGAATAAGGCAAGTCCTGAGAAGCCAGCTCAATGGCAAGAACAAGATCCAGGCAATAAACAGCTATACCTTTCCAGTAATCATATACCCTGCAGGAATAATTAGCTGGCCAAAGGAGGAGATATAGGCCACAGATGTTAAGACATGAAAATTACTAACAATGCATGGAGGGTTCTACCCCAAATCCAGCACCCTGAGACTGTACACGAGCCACAAGGAAGGAGGCAGAGGACTAGTGAGTGTGAGAACCACTGTCCAGGATGAAACATCCAAGATCCATAGATACATCAGGGACAAAGCACATTCACAATGTGCTCAGTGAATGTCTCAGACAATGGGGAACAGAAGTTGAGGTGCTGGAGGTACCATCATGGGAGGACAAACCCCTACATGGGATGTACCACCGGCAAATAACTGAAGTGGCTGATATCAGAAAGTCCTACCAATGGCTGGAAAAAGCTGGACTCAAGTACAGCACAGAGGCCCTCATCCTGGCCGCCCAGGAACAGGCCATAAACACCAGAGCAATAGAGGCCCAGATCTACCACACCAGACAAGACCCAAGGTGTAGGTTGTGCAAGGAGGCCCCTGAGACAGTCCAGCACATAACAACAGAGTACATGGAACGACATAACCAAGTGGCAGGCATAGTGTACAGAAACATCTGTGCAGAATATGGACTGGAAGCCCCGAGATCAAAGTTGGGAACACCCCCAAAGGTGGTGGAGAATGGCCGAGCTAAGATCCTGTGGGACTTCCAGATTATCCTAACCATATATATGGTTATTCCCACCTATCCTCTCTTGTATTTTCTTCTTTCTCAAAATGGAAATCTAGTAGACAAGCGGTGTTACTTCATTTTGATTCCTTGCTGAATAAAATTGCTGTGTTAACACTTCATAGATCTCATCAGCTCCTTCAGATGTGTAAGTGCTGACTTACACAAGCACAGAAATATAAGCACAGTGTCTGTACAGGCCTGGATGACAGAGTTATGCAGGCTTAGCATGAGAATAGAGATAATGTAGTCAGATGGTGAGGGGGAAAGATGTCAAACAGACAAGATTTCAAACGAGGCAGTGAGCCTCCCTTTTCCTCTCAGTGAATTGACAGCCTCTGGCCTGAGAATCAAGCAGCATCAGGATATCAAATTCCACTCTGTTTTGACAAGCATTGCTGTTCTCAGCAGAAAAAAAAAGGCAAAACAGCACCAGGGACTTTGGAAAACACTAGATTCACTGTCCAGTTCTGATTTAGATCCTGAATGCACAAACAGGCATTGCAAAGAAACACTCACTTACAATAAAAGTCAATAATCTGGAGACACCTACACATTAAAAACTGTAATTCACTCTCTGTCTCTACAAAGGGATTTTAAACACATATCAGAAAGATTCAAATAAAAATTATTAGATAACTTTCTGCGCACTTGAGTTTCACAGTATGACCGAGGATTAATTCACTCCTTAAAATGCCAGTTTTGAATATTCTTCTTTTGAAATTTGAAACCCAAAATTTGGATCATGCACAAATAAATGCAAAAGCCTAAAAATGTATGTTTCTAAGACATCAATAAACCCACCCAATGTTTCCATCACTCAAAAGTGAGTGGAGGAGGGAGGACGCTATTAGAGAGTGTGTGAGACGTTGAGAAATATAAAGAGACTGAGAGCAAATCTATTACTGATAGTGATGCAGTGCTTGCTGTGGAGGCTGAGGAACAGAGGGGTCCATTCATGTGGCTCTTGTCCCAAAAGGAGAGATAAGAGGGTAGTGGAGCTCAACTAACTCTGTAATTACATTGCACAGAAGTCTGCGGAGAGGGGTTTTATTTTTATTTTTTTCCTGCAGACAACATATAACCCACTCAAAAAGTCATAGCAAGACTTAACGCTATTAGAGTCTGGTAATCCCAAGTATACTATATCACCTCTGCCATCTCCAAACCCTTTCAGTGTATAATTTGTGTGTCTAGGAAGATAGTACGTATGCTTCCTCCTCACAGTGTGTCAGTCCTTTGATCCCACCTGTCTGCGTGAGTATTTGTCTTTACTAGCATCCCCGCTGGGTCTCCAAGCAACCGTTTCCTCCTGTCTACTGTCACAAGAGCACTGACAGGAGGCAATTTTGTGATGTTATTTGGGTGATTTTATTTGCTCAGTAGGGCACTCTGGCCCCAGTCACCGCTGACACATTTCTCGTTCTTCTCAGTCTCCTGTGTGCAAGGCCCACCTGAGACATGGTAAAATCACAGTAATGAAGTACACAGGACACTGGCAAAGGCATCAATCAGAGGACAGCAGGAGGACACACAACAAAGGAAAAGAGAGAGAGCAGTAAGACGGGGAAAAAAAGTGGGAATGGAGGAAAAGTAGAAATGGAGGACTTCAACAAGGAGAAATTTTAATGCGGCGCAACATGACATAAAATATTACAGAGTCATACATTAAGAAAATGTATGACAGAGGAAGTGGAAGAAAAATGTGCATGGATCTGGAAAAGAAGAACAAGGGCAATAATTTGAGTTAGGGTACACCATTTATGGGTAGTGTCTGGTTATGTTCCCCTCTGACAGCTTATTAAAGTTGCATGCTAAAATGAGTCAATATTAAACATGACATGTTGAGGGTAACTTGGTGTGAGGCGGAGATGGGTGCTATGTGTATTGCCATGGTCACCAAATCGACACAGAAAACAGACACTCTTCAGTTCATCCGTTTAAATAATCTGTCTGTGTCAAGTTTTCAGATATGATCATTAATGTAATGATGTACTTGAAGCTTCATTTAAACACCCCTCTTCACTAATGAGAGGTTCTGATGAGATCATCTTTTATTTTTTCTTTCTGGCTTTGATAAGTTCACTTTTAGATAAATTGAAAGCATATTGTGGCAAAATCATGACAGGAACATTTCTGTTGTTACAATGCCTCGCAAACTATTCATACATGTTGAACTTTAATGAACTTTTTCACATTACAACCACAAACTACTATGTATCTTATTTGGGATTTTGCCTGAAAGACTAACATAAAATAGTTTAGTTGCAATGTGTAAAAATATTGAGAAAAAGTATAAATAAAAGCATGGAAAGCATGTATGAGGCCCCCTTTACTTTGATACTTTATCAGAGTTGACTGCTTTCAGAAATGACCTAATTAATAAGCACAGTTCACCTGTTTTAGATTTAATCTCACTGTAAATACAAGTGGGCTGGGGTTGAATTCATCCCCAGAGCTTCGTTTAGAGAGGCCTCTAATCCAATTGCACAACAGACAAAATAAGTTTATTTGCAGTGTAAAAACTTTTTTTTTTCCCCAACATTAAAAGTTGTGTGTGTTGATGTATTCATTCATGAAATTCAAACTAAAAATGAGTTAACATAAGTTTGTTAAGACTGGGTGAACGGTGGAGGTCCACCAACAGAACAATAATTCCGATGCAGTCAGAGCCAGAATGCCCTAAATGAGGGCAAAATTAGACCTAAGAAGTAAATCTAACTAAGAATCTCTGTGAAGACTGGAAAAATGATGTTGACAGATGCTCTCCGTCCAATATGACTGAGCTTGACCTATTTTCCAAAGAATCGGCACAATTTCAATCTCTGGTAATGAGTCCAAGGGCTTAAACTCACATACATGGCACAGTTTTTAGCTTTTTATTTATTAAAAAAAAGTGAAAACTATCCACTACTTTGTGAGCAACTCAATCACGTAAAATCATGCAATAATGCAAAGAATCTTGTAACATCATGAAATATAAGAAAATGCCCAAGGGCTATAAATATTTTTGCAAGGGTTATAAATATTTGTGTTTACCTACCAAAAGTAAAATAGCTTACTTTCTGCATAACCTGTGAAAGACTTTAAGTTGAGGTACAATTACAATACAATCTCCCTCTTTCTATTAAGTTTCTATTATGTTTCCTCCTTCAGGCTCACAACTGTTTGTCTGTTATAAGCGTCTCCCCTTGTACTTCTTATTTGTAAAACTCATAAGATTAAAAAGTTGAGGTTTCTGTAATATTTAATGGTCTTTCCACAATAAATAATGAGGTAAAAAACACCACAGTGGCAGGTTGGTAAAGTCAACACCAACAGACCTTTAAACAGGTCTAAAGGAGGCCGCACCAGAACCTGCCAGGTAACAATCACAGCAACCAGCCCTGTTTCCAACCCTAAAGCAGGAAATCAAAGATGGCAAACAAATGATTCCACTGAGGGTAAAACAGCTGATGTTTCAAAGAGGGGGAAAAAACAATGTTAAATACATAAGGTTAAAAAGGAAGAACAGTCTGCGTGAAAAGGAGAAAAAGAAGAAAGATGTGACTGACAGTATAAGGCAGCAGTGATATGCTCAGTAAGAGTCTTTGTTTCAGTGAAAGTAAAACAGCTTGTGGTGAGTCAGCAGAGAAGCAGCAGGAAGCTTGGACCAATTAGTTGAGGCAGATCATACCTCCAAATGCTCTAACGGGTTTTCTGTTCATGTTGTTCTGCTTTCAAGAGCTTTAATGAGAAGCACGTCCATGGACCTACACACACAATGGAAGCACAGCATTCCAACGTACATTTAAACCCAAGTCTATTCATTAAGGCACATATGGAAGATTATTTTTTTTTATTTATAAAGCTGCACTGATAAGAGTGATTGAAGTGTGATGCTATCTGTATGTAGAATGTTGGCAAAAAAAAAAAACATCAATAAATTATATTTGTTACTACAGTTTATATCTAATTTCTTTCTCTAACAAAAAACATTACACATAAAAAAACATGGTGAACAAGCAATGGTTACTAATCTCCATATGATCATAGATTTGATTAGCAACCAGTCACTTTTTTGAATTTCGATAACTTTATAAGCTGTGATTGTACGGAAGACACTTTTTTCATCTTCAATGTTATAATCTGTCCCTATTACATCTCTTCTGGATAAGTTACTTTTTTTGATGAATATATTCAGTATATATTCAGTGAGGTAGGGTTCAGGCCATGCAAGACTACATTCACAATTTTTTTAAAATCTGAATGTTTTTTTTTCTTTTCAGTTTTTCTCTATAGCTATTAAATTAATTAAAGCTTTGCCCAGCATTTCCATGGTTTGCTTGCATAGTGTGCATTTATTTCACAGCATAGGATTTAATTAACAGGAAGTAGTATTCAATTTAAATTATTTTTATTTATGTATCTCAAATTCACAAAACACATCATCTCAAATTCACAAAACACATCTCAAAGCACTTTACATAAAAAAAGTAATTTTAATTCAATCATGCACACATTCCATTTGAGTGTGTGAATGTGCATGTGAACGGCAATGAGTCTATTATAAGGCATCTTTCAGTGTCCACAAAAGCGCTACGTAAGTTTGATGCAATTTTATATATTCCATTTGATGCTACTAATCCAACAGTTCATTAACTTCAGTTTATTATTCAAATTAGAAAAAACAGCTTTATCTTAGAAAACCCAGCAGATTACATAAAGTCATTGACTTGCAGTATTCAGATGCTGAACTATTTGTTCAAGGATCCCTTTTTCAAAATGTTTGAAACTAGTGAAAGAATACTGATACTATTCACTCAACACGCACCGATGTGCTCATATCAATTTACACTGATGCCTACAAGTCCAGGCACTTATATTAAATCGAGCATACATTCCTTTCTTTTAATCTCTTCTTATGTAATCAGTGTAGATTTGGGTAAATTCTTTAAATTAGTTAATGCTAACAAGGTGAGTCAGTTCTCTAAGGCTTTAGCTGCTGCACAGCTTTTTTTTTTTCTTAGCTGGAAAGAAGCAAATAGTGTTGGGCTGTAATTTCACACCTTAACTCATACCCCAGCCATTTACTCTCACTACAGCTGGGGAGCGAAAGCAAAGAGAAACGTTTAATTTTACTTCTAAGAAATTGCCAAATGTGAGCAATGAGTCCAGAAAAGGAATGAATCCAGGAAGAGGAGAGGGGGATAGAGGGATAATTTCCTTCCAAATATCAAATGTGTAAATGCAAGCTTGCCCTGCAGTCCATGAATAGTTTTAACTGCACATTTACAAGGAGAGCAGAGATGTTGTGACTTGGCATCTCCTCTTTAATGAATCTCTGGAGATGGCAGGTGCATGTTCAGCCATTCTTTCACAGGCTCAGCAACAAACAGGCCAGCCCTCTCTCACACACTCCACCCCCACTGCAATACCACTGTCAAATCACATTTACAAGAAGTAACAAATGATATTGCTAACAGACCTGCAAAGAGGCCACTTATGAAATACTACCATCAGCACAGAGCTCTTTAACTTGTTTTAACAGTAAAAAGTACTTTGATGTACTTTAATAGTTGACCACATGACAAAGTCTGATTTGCTTTTGCAACAATCACTCAAAATACTTCACAATTAATCTCTAAAACTGCCAGGAAAAACAAACATTTCTCTAATGATTTTCACTTAACAATCCTTGAACCATCTTTTTCCATTTTATTTTTTAGAATTTCACCTAATCTTCCATGTCTTTTTGTATATTTTCTGTTTATTCAACTGCTTCCATTTTCATTTAGCTCCGAGAAAATCACTTAATGTGGTCTGGAAATGGCTATGTCAGTAATGAGCATGATGACAATGACGATAATGATGATTCACAGTAGTTATGGTGATAGCAATGGTTTTCATTAGTAAAACTATTATTAGACATTGTCCTCCATTTATTCCTTTCCATCACTGAGCAGTTGGTTAACAATGGGGGTGTTTAAAATTGTGCATCTGATTGTTATAATGCCTGACACTGCTAAGCCCCAGACAGTAACAGGTAAGCACTATTATTATTTGAGTATTGGCACAGGAAGTCTGCTTCTCTCAGTCGCTGCCAATTTCCCTCTCTCCAGCTCAACTTTGCTCCTTAGACAATAAGCAGCAAATGTATCTCATAAGAAGCAGATATTTACTAAAATTGCAGAAGGTGCTTTTGGATTTTAAACTTACTAGCCAGACTCAGTCATTCGGTTCAAAGGCATGTTTTGACCATACTTATAGTAATTGTTCCATTTTCCAGAACATAACTTTCCAAAACCTGTCTCCCTTGGAGTTGAGCGGCTCTTCTTCCTGCAGGAGCTGTAGCAATCTGGGAAGACCTCCAGCCACCCCAACAACAAAATCCAGGTGATTAAAAACAAGGAAATCAAACCAATAAAACATCAATCTGAAATTGTTTTGTAGTGGATATGGTTTAAATTTTTTTTAATTAATTTTAAATGACTCACGGCTATCTAAACAGGAAAAATAAGGATCTAAAGATTCTTAGAAACAAAACTAATGCTGGTTAATCACCTGGAACACATCCTATTTTTTTTAAGGACATGACTTTTGTGATTTAAATCCTCAAACAATATTAAGGCAACTACAGTATGTGAGAAACATACAAAAACTAAACTGCTATTTGTTTAAATATTTTGTTAGAGCTCATTTAGACAACCAAGTTTTGCCTAAAACATGTTCTTTGACTTTTTTCAGAAAAGCATCTAGAAGTCATGAGAAGAAAAGACCAAACAGGCATTCAATGTCTTGGATGTTGTGTGAAGGTTGGTTAGCCTTCTCAGCATTGCTTCCTCTGCAAAAAGCACTGGGACCATTAGCCTCACTGGGCAGTCACTCCTTGATGGAAGATTGCACAGTAGATCAACTCAAAGACACACACCACCAATTCTCACCTCCAAATTCTGTTATTCAGCCAAGCGAGTGGGAGGAGGATAGGGGCGGGGTTAGAGCACATGCATCCCTCTAAATTCCTTCAGCAGCTAAAAGTCTGCCATGTGTTTTCTCCTGTCATGACTTGCCTGGAGCAGCAGGGAGCTTTATTTACTGGGGATGACACACCAGAGGCAGCAAAGAGCCCTAATTGCTTCATGGCCCCCTTGAGCTGTGTGATGCGTACACTCTGAACGTCAACATCTCTCACAGAGAGAAATTAGAAGGCAGCGGTTGGGAACTTTGCTTGTGTCCACTTTTAAAGACAACTTTAAAAGTACAAACGCAGAGAAATACTGCAGTGAAAGCAGAAGGGTCTCGAATAACTTGGTAAAGAGAGCACAAATTTTACAGAAACAGCAATATCTAAATAGGGAGTTCATCTTACCAAAAGCTCAGAGTACAGCTTGCTTTGTGTTTGGATGCTAAAATCTTATTTTTGTTGCATATAATGATGATTACTTGAGATCACATTAAATCATGCCAGTGTGCTCACATTGCTCTGATACTGCATAAAGCCTAGTTTAATCAAGTCTAATTGCTGAGATTATGAGGACTTGTATATGGTAATGCCTCAACAAACAACAGAGCTGGAATGAGAGCTGTCCCTGAGGGAGGTTTACATATTCTCCTCTCCTATTAGTGCTTTTTAAGCATTCAGTGAGCTGATTATAACATGTTAATTTTAAAAAAAAATCTGCCAACATAACTAAATTCTTGATAATAGCAAGGGTTTATTATGCTGCAAATTTATTGATTAGCTTTAGAATACAATAATGAATTCCAGTTCATCTGGTTTGTGCTGCAGAGACACAAGTCATTTTCGTTGGTGGTTATTTGCTTTTTATCTATACAACCTAAAAAGTCAAAAACAAACAAAAAAAAAAAAAACCTTTACAGAACATGTCCCTTTTTTTGAACACTCTTAACCTCACATATAAGAAGAGCATCTGACAGGGTGATTAATAATGAAAGCTTAGCTCCACCCTGGAATTAAACCATCCCAACTGGATTTCTATTAATGCTGATTGACCCTGCCTTACTCAGCTGCCACTTTGGCACAGCCTGCTGCAACCCTTGTGCCTCTTTAGGTGCCAGTGCAGGTTAGATGATACATGAGTAATTCCCAGCAGACTTTAACCACAAGAAGTAGGGCAGAGGATTCAGTGGTGTGCTTCTTCCTCCACCTCTCTCTCAATCCCCTCATCAGCAGGCTGTTAATATTTAATTATACAAGCTGCATTTCACACTCTCCAGGTGAAACTGTGAGGTGGAGGAGACAGAGGTGCAGGGGACCACTATGAGGAGGAAGTGAACATAGAGGGCGGGAGGATTGGCTGGGGATACAGAAGTGAAAATAATAAAAGAAAAGGTGCATGGAGGTGAAGATGCAAGCATAATTTCCATTTCAAATGAAGTTCAGAGGAGGGGAGTGGGTGTCAAGGGAACCAGGAACCCTGGTAAATTAAACTGTGATAATTAAAACCTATTACAACGTCAGCAACCTATTTAGTTGAATCCCATAATTTTATGTAAATAATATTCCAGATATTGCCCAAAACGGATAAAAAATTATTCTGACACCATCAAAGCACATCCCTGTAATGCATGCAGCACCACATTTCCAGTCAGAAGTTTACATGTAGGCCTACTCATCACCACTATGAATGTCATGCTATTTTGCAGATTTAAATTACATCCTTTAACCTTTCTTTATTTCTAGAAGCCTAAAACTTCAGGGAATTCAGTGGCAGACAGGAGTGAACAGGACAATGATTGTCTGTGCTCACAATTTTACAGACATGCTAAAATTTACAAATATACTCTTACTACTTTGAAAACTGCCCTCAAACAAGTTATAAAAAAAAAACATGTTTTTCTTTGTTTCCAATAATCTGTAATAATTCTGAATGAATATCTAATCCCTATTCTTATCAGAAATGTTAGACCTTATTTTAAGTGGTTGGTTTCTTGGTACATGTTTGCTTATATGCCTACTTTACACATTTTAAACAAGGTTGTTTTAGAAGCTTGACATTAACCTGTTCATTCTCCAAAAAAAATAATTTGATATTTAGTTGGGAAGCTTATCCGATGTCCAATTTCTGACCATTTAGCAGTTGAGGTTAGCTTCAACAATTTGCTGTTGACTCTGTCATAGTCATTACTTTGATCACTTTATTCAGTACACCAATACCACTTGCAGTAAAACAGCCCATAAGCATAATGCTGCCCCTACCGTTATTCACAGCTGGAAAATCTTTTCCCAAAAAGCATGTGGTTTGTTCACTTGGGTAGTTGCATATATCAGTCGCGCTTGACAGGGTTCATTTAGGGTAGCACTTTTCTACTACTAGCCCACTTCTTAGTTCATATTGATATTAAACTCGTTTCTACTATCTTCCAGTTTGTGATAGGCTTGTACTGTGGGTTGTTCTTAAATTCTTAATTAATATCTTAAGAATTTTCCCTGCACAGTAACTCAGTGCGGAGAATTGGGTTAGATGGCTGAAAACTGGACATGTTTGTGTGTTCCAACAGGACAAAGATCCCCAAAACAAATCAAGCCTATTTAAAATGGATCAGCTATGCTTAAAAGCCCACTCCCACTAATTCTGAGTAGAAAAGTAGTTCAATAGCCATTAATATTTGTGCTAGAACCTTGTTGGTTTCTGCAAAAATAGTATGGTGGATGTAAACAATGTTAAATGTGTATATATACTTTAACCTTGTGTGTATTTAAGAAATATTTCTTCCTTTCAGATGTGTATATATCAACTACACACAGAATGCCCTCTCTAATTAATAATCGTAAAACTAAAAACTGATAATTTTCCATCAGATATGAAAAGTTTGAAACATTTGAACACCATTTATTTAAATAACATTGCATATGGCTTACTGTTTATCTGATAGGGTAAGTTTTTATTTTCTAAATCATGTGAAACTTTCTGACATGTTTTTTTGAAGGAGAAAGTCAAATGATACAAAGAGGGAAATAAAACTGCTTTTGCATTATGATTTTGATCTAATTGCCCTCATACTCGTATTTACATTTTATACATGACCAGTTCAGATCGGGGATCATTTGTCAAGCTCAAGAAGCCCATATTAGTAGGTTTGTACCGATTCCAAAAATTATTGAAATGTGAAAGTAATCTTTTACAGTTTTAAGTTATTCTAGAAACATGTAACGTATTTAGCAAATAAATTTTCCCCTAATTTTAGACCTTTGGGTAACACCGTTTTTAAAAAATCTATCAGAAGTAAGATCTTGCAAACGAAGTAAGTGGAAGAGCATTAATAATGTATGAGGGAGTCTTTTTATAGAGCACAGCCCCTGAGATTCATAACTCTATTCACATTAGGCGCCTGGAAAAAGTTTAAGGTTTTAATAAATAGGTATTAAAACTTTAACTGATATTAATAGTGCCAATTAAAGAACATACAGTGGAGATATGCATCACTTCTGCACTGGTAGAGTGGGAAACCCACTTGGCAGAACCTCCCCTGGCTTCTAGTGTCTTTCAGTCACTTTTTCTTTTGCTACATTCTTGAACTCAGCTTATCACCATTCCCAGCTAGACAATACAGAGAACTGACACTCCTTTCCAGGCATTGTGTAGAGACATTAACATCTGTTGAGACATTTTATGGGCACTATAATTAAAAAAATAAGTGAGCTATAAATGTGTGAGCAGCAGCATTTTACACCACCTCATCATTCCATAATCAATTCACTGACCATTACAACTACGACATGAGAGCTCTCTTGACCAACCGTGGTGTTTGATTGATGGGCAATTTTTCTTGTCTCCCACATCATTGTTTTCCCCAGAGCGCCAGGTCAAATGGTGTGTGTTAGTCAGCCAACAGTCATTCATTTCAGTTTATGAAGTGGAACGTGTGCTAGGTGGCCAAACCATTAAAGACATTAGCATGCACGTCTCTGCTACAGGTACCCAGTGCATGCATGTTGGGCTGTTTTAAAGCTCCATTTAGCAGGTGAGTGAAACAGTGTGTGTGAAAGTTAAAGCTATTAGCTTCCACTTCATTCAACTCCAGAACACAATAAGGAAAATAAGTATTTGACACATGATTTTGTCAGGAAACTATATTTCAAATTGCCATGTTGATCTGAAATTCACAACAGTTGTTGATAACACCGCAAGTATTCAGCACATACTATAAAATTGAAACAAATCAGTCCATAAATTATGATCTATAAAAAAAAACCCAAAACAAATTACACAGAAAATCAGTAATGAAGTTGGTGACTGAAATCCATTAAACACTTAACAGACAACGTCTTTCGGAATGACAACTTCAAAACATATTTTGAATGAAGAATCTAGTCACATGTAATTATAAGGTGTGGTTTTGATTCAGCCTTTTGCACAGCAATTTAAAATTGCAAACGCTCCGGGGTCTCCTTGATTTGTACATGTGAACTGAGATGTTCTCAACATTTCACGGCAATGTTTTGGCAATAACCTCGTTGGACATATATTTACTGGCTCAATACTCTACATGCTCCAGGAATGGTGGTTCATGCCACTAACATCTTTAGCTGAAACACAGGAGCAATCACTGTTGGATTTTTTTCTCTACTTTATTTGTGTCTGATGGAACAATATGTCCAGCGAAATGTGGCAGAAGCAAGCAAAGAGTAATTTCCTTTATTCCACAGTTCTGAACACCGGACTAGAATTTTCTTTCAGGAGCCAAGAAGAAGCCAATGACTCAAATAATGACTTCTGTGTTCTAATTTGTGTGGGGATTTCTTCTGCTGCTTGGCTAGTGTGCCGCTACAATGTTTTCCAAGCTGATCAGTGGGAGAAGTCAGAGAGAAACGGGTATAGGTGAGCTGGGATACAAAGACAAAGGGAAAAGGAGGGAGGAGAAGAGAGACAGAGCCAGGTTCTGCTTCTTTGCTCTGCTGATTGCCAATGAAATTGATTCGCATGCCTCCTGAGATCTCCCACTGTCTCTTTTCTCTTCTTTGTCATGCCACTATTACACATACCTGTCCAGAGGATGAATGATCTGCACTCTACCCATGAGTACCGGCAACCAGTACACACATCAGTGACTCCCAAAGCTTTGGGACTTCACAGACACCCTGATGAGACAGATGGAGACACAGAGCTGGAAAGGGCAGATGGAGATAGGAAAGGAAACAATCAAAGCACAAAATAAAGACGACCACACCAGAGAACATCAAAGGGAAGTCACAACTATGGGAGAGATTGAGAGTAGGGCACTAGAATGAGATGTGCAAGCATTAGCTGCTGAGCGGGGGAATAAAGGCTCTCAGTTAGTTCATTAATAGTTCGGCAGGGGAATGGGGTGACAAAGGAAAAAAAAAGATGAGGGGGGTTCCCCATGAAAAAACAAATGAGAATTACACTTTGAGGGAACTCACACATGGAGGGGATACGCTCCACCACTGAAAAGCTCCAAAGGAGGCAATCAAGACTGGTGAAGGCTGTGCTTGTAGTTCCAGCTCCATGCTCTCCCAGGGGATAGGTGACACTCGTGTGTAGAAGGGGAGCAGCCACTTAAATGAATAGAGCTCTTTATCTGAGCCTGAACAGTGAGTTATTACCTACTGAGTAGACACTACAGAGACATGCATTACACTCCCTGGACACAAAAAGGAGGGGGCCAGTGGAGCAAGAGAGGGACAACAGCGGGGAGGCTAATAGGGGGGTGGGTGAAAAAGGAGAAAAGAAGTTTGCGTCTGCGCCTTAGTTTGTAACAGGCTATGGCATCTCTGGCCTCCATGCAATAACAAAGCCCTGGAGCATGGTCAAGCATCACTGGCTAGAGGAACATTAGTGTGGATGGCTGCAGGGAAACCGCAGGATAATAACACCTCCTGGGAAGGCCTTTTCCGTATCTTGAACAGGATATGTTTCAAATATATTTTAACTAGCATCATCAAACGAAAAAAAAAAAACAATAATAATAATCAATTGTTTTTATATATATTTACAATATAGTCAGAAATTTGCAGAATCTGTAACCAATTGTACAGTCTAAAAAGCAATACAAGCTGTATTATCTTCAAGAAACACCAAATTAACTTTCTAATAGGCTAATCTGACATTCTGTGCAGCATACACTGCAGGCCAGCACCTTTTGTGTGGTTAAGGGTCTGTTAAGACAATAGTAAAAAAAAATTAGTAAAAAAATATTTACATATTAAACTACTTTAATTTAAACAAATGTAATTTCACAAGCTTTACAAAGGAGGTAGAACAGGACCGAAGGAAGGAGATATTGCTTGGTTAAACATTTGATGTTAAGACTGTGAGTTCTGAGAACAAGTTGGGTCTACATTTTTACTAAAACTACACAAGAAACCCCATGAAGCAGATGTAAAACTTCATGCTTCACAAAAAAGCGTATAGGAAAAAAATACATGTTTGAGTCATACCAAGAATAATGTGACATTTTTACAAGAAATAATTTTAAACCGTCGGTTTATAAGTAGTGGGTTGGTCCCTCTTTTGCCTTTAGAACTGCCTCTTAATGTAACTATGCTAATTTGATACTTAGTTTGAACTTTAGCAAGACTTTTCCATCACATCTAGATGCCAAAATGCATTGAGCTGCAGCCATGTGATTCCCTGATTCACTGTTAGTGTATACAAGCTACAGAAGGTGTGTGGCCTATAAAGTGGCCAGGGACTGTATATTTAAAACTTTGAGCTGAAAGTCAGCAGAGGAGCCAAAAATAATGCAATTCTCTGGAGGACAATTATGGCTGTTATTATTCTCTGAAACAGATGCTGTTTGTAGTGAGAAGACTATCTCTGGAGCGCCTAAAGATGAGAGAAACAGCACAAAAAGAAAGAAATAGACAAATAGACAGGCACACACTGAAAGAAAAGGCACTACAACTTGCTCTTTACCTAATAAACCCTATAGAAGACGCTAAACAGTCCCTGTCACACGTTGTTCAGGTGGGAACTGCAGTGCTGAGGATGGGGAATTATAAAAATCGCTACGCATACACAACACGCATGCAGCAGCAATCTTCCTTTAGCTAAGAACCAGACATTGACAAAAGACAAGCCAGCAAAAAATGTCTAGGCGTGTGAAGAAAAATGTACAAATGCTGTAGTGTAGGAAGGAGAAAAAAAAATTAACTAACAGTGAGAGCATGACCCTCTTTAGGCTTTTAACTTTGTGCATTTATTTACTGAAAGTGAGTATAAGTTTTCCATTTATCTGAACTCCACAAAAACAAAGCTAACAGAAGATTAATCCAAAAATACTCAATCCAATACTACACCAGCTGTCACTCTAATTGCCACTCTCTACTGTCTTTAGCATCAATCCCATATTCCTGTTGCAAGTAACACTGCCTTTGGGTCTGCAAAGGATTCCACCTGATCTAATGAGCATTAGATTTCCATATTGAGCATAAGCTACATGTCCTCTATACATTGTTTGACTGAGTACAATTATTGTGCCTTTGCAGCAATGGGCCAATCTGGGTTCTTAATGGGCTAAGCAGTGTTTACTTCTGAAAGACTTTTCCCATGAATTATTGATGTATCTAAGCTGATTTGTGTTTGGAATTAGCCTAGAGTAACCCATCTGGGCCCCCCTATGCTTCTGAGGTGCCATTTTACTCTACAGGGTAAACAGGCTGACTGGAAACTTATCTCACTATGCGCTTTAATTCATCATCCTGATTTGTGCTGATTGTGGAGCAGCGGCCTAAAGTGACACAAGCAACCTTGCTTACAGGCACATATTTTTGAGAAAACTGGTAACAAGCCCAATCTGCTTTTTTGCTCTTTTACTGGTTGAATAATGTCTATGGCATACATTAAATAATCCCAGTTTAAATGTGTTTATACGTGAAACCAATTAGTTAGCTTTACATACAAATCTATCTTTCTTAGGACATTTTTAAGACATACAATCTCTTGAATTTAGGTCATGCAGTTAAAAGATATACAGCAATATCCAAACATTAACTCTATTAAAAAGAACAAACCAAATAAAGACTACATACATCACAGCAAACTAATGCACTTCTGGTGTTGTATAGAGAGATGCAGTTACACCAAGACTATTTCTGAATCCTGCTTGGAAAAAATAAAACATAGAAAATTATGAATAATAATTATTATTATTTAAATAATAATAGACCACAGACTTTGAGAATCATTGGTTTGAAATGTTTTTCTTTAAAATCTGAGTGCTTAAACCTGAACCGAAAGATTATAAATGTTGTAAAAACAACTTTTAAAGGGAACATTTTAATTTTGTGTTTCATTAAAATGTGGCAAATATGAAAACGTCAACTTTGAACTGGCATAGGTTATGCTAAATATTGATTCCTTAAAACATAGTTCATGATTTGTCAAATCTAAAACTGAACTGGGTGAAACTCGAGTGAAAAACGTGATTTTTTCCTTTTTTCTGAAAAGCATTGTACAATTTCTTTCACCTCTCATTCTTGTAAGTCCAATAAATTTGCATCTTGTGATCAGTGCAATTTTTTTTTTAACTTTCTGAGGGCTTGATATTGTATTGACTAATAGTCTGATAATAAATAAATGTGATAAGCTTCACCAAATTAACTTTTTAATTTCAAAGTTGCAAGCAAAATCAATTCAGCTACATATGAAGAAATGAATGTGGAGCCTGATTACTTGATGCCATAAATGAACATCATAAGTAACAGTTTATCATTCACACTTTGGCTTCAGTCTCTCCAGTTTTAATAATGGAACAAAATTTTATTATCTGCATTCACAGGGAACAGAGAGTTAACAAAATCACTTTCTTCATAAAGAAAAGGAGTATAAACTACATTTTCATATTATGCAAAAATAATTTTATAATAGAAAAATATAGCTCTAACAGAAATCCTGAAAGATGTTGAGGAAGAGCCGAAAGAGAACACAACTTTTACATTTGAGAAGTTCCTCCTACTGTGCTCGTGTGAGGCATGCCAATTTGTCCAGACCCTGATTCATTTTCTTGGCCCTCTTTGGTGTCAGAAAACCGAATGGGCTTTGCATGTGAAATTGGGTAATACATTTTTGGAAAAGATCCATCCTTCGGACAGAATGGGCCAGCCGGAGCAAAGAATAAAGGCAAGTTTCCTCAGCAGTCTGTCAGAAGCAACTGGCTCAGCTTTCCTTCCTATTTGTATGTGTTTTTCATTATCATTTCAACTTACTTGTTTATTTTTTTGGCTTGCAAAAACCCATCTGCCATTACTGTGGTGACATGCCTTTGAGCAGTTTACGAGGTTTGAGAGCAAAGCACAGTACGGGAAAAAAAGTCTGCTTAATTAGTGTGACTGTGGAGTCCGGAGATGTGTTTATCTCATTATGGGTATTTGAATGAATTTTCACATGGCCTCACTCGGAAATTAATGGCCGAAGTTAAATGTAGAAGGAACTAATCCAAAAGTGTGAGATGTGAGAAAACACTATTTCAAAAAATAATATGAAATCTAAAGTGTAATTTCTTGCTGATTAGTTTAGTTCTCAGTTCCTAGTAAATGAAGTAATGATGTAGATGTTGTTTTTTAAAGGAAATTCACTGATGTGCATTGCACACTAAAAATCTCAGCAGGTTTTTCTCAGGTTTTCTCAGGTGTCATTGCATGAAGTAAAGATGGATGTGCTCCGTCTCCCACACCCAGTCTGCCCCTTCTGTTTCACCCTACTGAGCTAATCCAAGCTGGCCAAATCCCTCTGCCATGCAGGCCTACATCGGAGCGGTCCTGCTGAGTGCAATATGCCACCCGCTTCCATGGCATTGCCAGCCCTGTAGGGCTTCAAGCCCAACTGTGGAGTGTTGTCAGTAAACAGACAAAGATGTATGAATCACCCAAGTAAGTCTGAGCAGGTAGTTCCATGGCAATATTGTGATACTGAATCATACCAAAGTTGTTTGCCCCTTGTGGGTCTACCACCAAGAATCTTGAGAAGTAATGTGTTAATTATGTACAGACGCTTCTCAATAAATTATACCATCATTAAAGCTAACCTGTCTGAAATTTGTTAAAATATAACTAATAATATGTAGATTCAATATATACAGAAAGATACAATTTGATCAATTTAATAATTATGGATTACATCAAATGAAAACCCAACTTTCTTTCTCTTAGTCACCAATAAAAGTTTTATTTTGCTTGTGTTTTTTCATTAATAAAGAAATGTGAGCCTGATGAAAAGTATGTCCATGGTCAATATATGCATGGGAAAGTTGATCTGAGGTCCTTTTGCATGAATTACTGTATGACCGTGGCATGTCAAGGAAGCAGTCAGTCTGTGGCTCTGTCCATGTTGCTTTAGTAGTAGCCTTCAGCTTAGTGCATTGTTGCGGCATCCTCTTGAGAATGTCACACAGATTTTCAGTGGTCTTTATGCCAAGAAAGCCAAATTTATTGATAACATGGTCATTGGAAGAGAAGACAAGTCCCAAATCATGATGTAAAACAAAACTGATATCACTATGAACCTTGTAAGCCAGAAAAAAAAAAACTACTATAAAATTTGCTTGCATATAATTACTTTAGATGACAAGGCATACTGAATCACTACCGACTGTGAAGACTTCACACAGGACTTTGCTTCTGAACCTCTTTCCCCATACTTTGGAGGTCTCTTTCTAAATGAAATTGACATTAATCTAAAAAGCAGACTTTAAACAACAGAGCGACAGACAAGTTCTTTAATTCTTAGCCCAGGTAAGATGCTTCTGAAGGTGTCTATGATTAAGAAGTGGCTTAAAAGAAAAAGCGCTATAATTGTAGCCCATTTCATATAAACATCTGTGTGTGGTGGCTCTCAAAGCTGGTCTCTCGCTGCAGCTCTTGTGAAAACTCTGATACGGGCTTTGCTCAACACTCTTTTCCAGGTTGTCATTACTAGTGTTTGTTGTGTATATTTATAATCACACTGAATATGCTTTGATACACTGAAGAGCAAGCTTCTTTAGCTATGATCTTGTATGACTTACCATTTTTGTGAAGTGTTTTAACAACTGTCAGTCTGACAGCCTTCAAGTAAGGAGTCTTGCTCATGATCATGTATCAAGGCAATAACATAACATTACTGTTTTAAAAAAATATAACTCTTGTGTGGCATTTGATTTTCTAAGTATTGGGTTTCCTTTAATCATCAAATTTAATATGAATAAATGCATAAATTATATCAGTGTTAAATTAACCTAAATAACATAAACTCTTATACTGATTGATTCAAAGATAAAAAAAAAATATATTGTAATTAATAAAGATGCAATTGTATTGCATGCTTACATATGCTTCACAAAATATAAACAAAACCTAGCTATGAAACCAGAATACTAAAGCCACAAAATTTCTGAAAGGTTTCACTCAGTCTCTTTCTAATCATTTACTCTTCACCACATAATCTTTGGAAATCACAGGGAGAATTAGGTCTAATGATTGACCAGAATTGCACTTTCTTGCTTTAGACCACAGCAGGAAATTGCCAGTGTGAGGTTTGTCCTCCTTGTAGGAAATGCTCTGTGTACTTCAGTCCTGTCTGGGTTAGAGTGTGCAGGACATAAAGGCAAACTGTTCTTTGGAAACAATCGCCTACCTTATTCTTTCAAGAGCTCAATCAAACATGTCAGATCCCTCACACTATATAGGGAGCAGGAGGTAACGGATGTCCAATTTGACGGATTTGAGTATTTGCATTCGCATATTACGATTTGCCCATCGTCAGTGGGAAAATTTCTGGCCTCCGGTGCATACGTGAAAATGTCTTTTGACCGTGTGAATGGAGTGAAAATTTTCCCCACTAGTGCAATCACTGTTGCACCCTACTGAGCAGAACACGGAATATCAAATAAAATTCATGCATCAGAGGAACAGGCTGTTCTAGTATCTAATTGGCAGCTCAGCATTTGGAACAAGATTCTGCAAGAGAAAGAAGATTGTGATAAATTTACTTCAGATTCCATTTCTTTTTGTTACACTTGTCCCTGCTTTTATCTAATCTCTGTCATGAGAAATGTTTCAGTGTTCACACTTAGTCTAAGAAGCACGTCGACAGAAGATCAATTGTGGTTTGTCTTTATCTTTCACCAACATTCATCTGGATATGTTGCTATGTTTAACTTGACTAGCAAAACTCCATTATACCCATCTTGTGCTACGACAACCAAAAGCCTACCACTAAGAAAGTACTTTTATGTCTTATGCATAGGAGAGAAGGTTCACCATTTTTTTCAGCTAATTAAGTGAGAGAGATTTAGTGTGTCTGACCTGAGCCTTCAGTGTCCTTTGTTGGCATTTAATATCAATATATGCCGAACCTTATTAGTAGGACAGAGGGATGCAATATAGGCAAGATCACTTCTTTAATGACCCCTCTCTATTTCAAAGATTGCCACAAAAAAATAATACGAATCCAAAATAAAAGGTCACAGTAATCACTGTTCGCATTTTAGAGGTCGAAAGAAGAAGTATGGGGACACAGAGAGACAAAAATATGATGGTGTATTCACATTTACTCGGTTATGCATTGTTGTTGCATAGGTGGGCTTTAACCAGAGTTTTGTTCAGAACCACTATAAGACAAATGGAGAAAGTGAAAAAAAGTTATCTCAGCAGACATTTCCAAAGAGGGAATTTCCAGCATTATCAGGCTTTTTGGGACAATTTTAAAGTATAAATAGACACTTTTCACTGTCAATTTATTTTAGTGCTTCAGCTGTAGAACCTACAATAAACTAATGTCAAGAAGGAGAGAGAAAAAAATGAGACTGGATGGACGGACATATGGAAGAAAGCTCTTAAAATACTATTATTTTTGACACAATTATTTTTCAATATGTCTATACAACCAGCAAAATACTTGGAATACTATAACATACTCCATATTTTTCCAGAGTGTGTAGGATCCTCGTTCAATTATGTTAAAAAATATACTTTCGAGATTGAATGAAAATGCAAAAGTCTTCTTAAACTAGATTGCTCATTGAAGCCTTTCATTGAGAACAAGTTGAAAGAACTGGGTTTAGTTTATATTTTGAATTAACCATTCACAACAAAAGACGCCTCAAAACATCTTAAAAGGTTGTGACACATTGTAAAATCAGAGGGTTTGAGTCACCCAATGAAATACTTACAGAAGCAAATGACTGCTGGAATAAAAGGTGACAGATGGAATGGGAGTCTACCTCTATATTGCCAGTTCTGTTCAACATAGCAATCTATACATGTAAGCTATAGTTTGAGCTACATCTGAACTTTCTTCCGGAGAGCAACTAGTAAAGGAAACTCATAATTCAGAGTAAAGCAAAGCACCAGCTATCCAGCCATATGATAGGATAAACAAAGCCCTTTAGATTATCTCTGCTCTGAATGCAAATCTATGTAAATAATTAAAAACCATTAGGGCCCAGTTCTGCTGATTTATATTTTAATTAAAGAGGTCTTGTTTTTTTTTTTTCTCTATTTAGTGTCATTTTTCTTCTAATCATCACTTGTGTTGTTCCAAAGCTAATTGACCCAAAACTGTCATCACACATGTGCTCTTTCCTAATTAAACCAACCAACAAAGAAAAAAATAAAAAATAAATCACTTAACTGGTACCTGTTGAATTAATCACACAAATAAAAAGGCAAAATTACAAAAGAAAATTGTTACTGCCATCAGGTGCATACATATTTACAAAGGTTAATGAAATTATCTTTGATCAAATAGAAATAAAAAGCCTAATTGTTCTTCTTAAATAGCTGTTCAAAAATAAGGAGCTGAACTGATAACACCACACTTGAGCTGCACCTTCATTAGGATTATTTTATGCAAGGTATTTTAAAAAATCATCACGTCATTAATACAATGTGATTAAAATATATGGGAATAACTTTAGTATTAAGATGTGGAAATATCTAACTATAACTTGCTTATAGTTAGTTAAAACTGGGAGTAGAAAGAGGCCAGTGGTGCACATAGAACAGATCCATCAGATAATACTCCAGTCTGAGCTGAGAAATACTTTGATCAGCAGAATCCGAGGCTAATAAGTCTGAGAATGATAGACATAGAGGAGACAACAATCACTCTTTTATAGATAATGAGAGGGATTTAAAAGCCGCTAGAGGCTAACCAGAGCTCAGTGGACATTTCTAAATGTTATTTTATTCCAACTTCTTGGCCAGACAATTCCACTCATGAAACGGCATTTTAAAGTAGCTTCCACAAGTAGGTTTTAAAAGCTTTGTGAACCATTAGATCCAGGAGAGACTTGAAGTGACAGCTTCAAATTAGCTGAAAGTCACGCATTTATCTTAAATCTAGCGTCCTAAGATTTTTCAGCCGGGGATGAAAAGATAGTGGTGGAGAATTTTAATTAATCGTACAAGGACAGAATGTGCTTCAAATTCAGCAAAGACATGTAATCAGGAAAAGCTCATAAATTACAATCATACAGAGATGCTTGAAAGTGTGCAGTTTCCTCATGTAGCAGTAAGTTGATAGGTAACTTAGCATGTGGCTAATGGGGCAAAACGCGGCCAGTCTCTGGAAGGCACCCCTTCACTCTGACAAACAGGCAGATCATTGACCCAACCACTGCCTCTGTCACTTTACTTCATTTTAGCAGTTAAACGTACCAACAAGTGCCCTTGTGCTGTTGTGAGCACACAGTATAACTGACTCTAGGAGAATTCACAATAAGCCAGGGATGTTCAAAAAGGTTACAGTCCTTTTGACCCATTTTGATCTGGAAAATCAAGCATCACAGAACACTTTCTGAACAGACTTGTTTACTATCTACTCATCAAGGTGAGGGACAAGTCTGTTTTGTGTTGCATGTGTTTTTCAGCAGGTTTTCTGCACAAACCAGGAATCAATGGCTCAGACTGCTCAATCTCTGAATCAATCTGCCATTTGTTTTTTCTTCCAATCACTCTGCTGAATATACCGTCCATGCTATGTTTAACTCATAAATCTAGACCTGTTCAAAGTGGGAGGACAGAAAATGCATGTGTGCATGCTCATGTGTATGTGTCAGAGGAGAAAGTGTGAGCATGCATAAATGTTTTGCAGATCTGTGTAAGAAAGACCTCCACTTGGGAATTACCATTTATCAGTGTGCCTGAATTTCTCCTAGCAGGCGTCTGAATGTTTCATCTAATCATTAAATGCTGACAGGCTTCACGGAATAGCTCCACTGATCCCCATTCAAGGAAAACAGGGCCTGACTTCATTAGAACTGTTAGTGCTAAGCTACTTTACCCGTGCTCACGCCTGGTTTAACCTGCAGTGTGATAAATGGAAGGGGAGAGGGAGACAAATGAAAGACAAAGAGAAGGAGATGTGAAACAAAAGAAATCTGGGATGCAAGCATTAAAAGAGAAAACAAAGATCGTGAGGAAGAGTCAGGGAGAAATGGGAAGGGAATTTGAGAGCAAAGAGCAAATGAACATGCGGTTCTGGAAAACAGCAGGGGGATTGAAGAACACACTGGTGTTGAAAGTGGAAATGTTTTAATGAAGCAAAATTGAGCAAAATAATCGATTAATTTGTGTTGTAATTAATCAATTGTTACGGCGGCAGTGCAACAGCCAAAGTGCTTAGCTGAGATTCTGGCTTAAGGCTCCAAATGCATTCTCAAGAGTTTGTACTGACCTCTGTGTACACATGCCCATCCTCTCTCGTCTGACAGCTAATTTATACTTCTGCATATGTGGATATAAGCCAATAAAGATATGCATACAAGCCCTTGTTTTCATCACTCCAGTCCATTCATCTGGTTTCTCCTCCAAGACCCCCACCACCCAGCTCTCACACACCCACTCCACACCCCCTTCTCCTTCTCAACACTCAGTTTTTTCTTTTTTTTCTTCTGCCAGCAGAGATTTTTGGCTGGCTTAAGTACGCCCACAGGCCCCCGAGGGACAGCCCATGACGGATGGCACTGCGTGTGACTCCGATTCGATTCAGCCCATTTGATAAATTTATTGCTGGCATTTTGAAAATGAAATTAGAGGGACGTCTCCTGGAGACTGTTTTTCCAGCACAGGTGCCATAAATATACTTCATTTGGCAGGAGAGTAGGAGGAGGAGTGCAAGAAAGGTGGAGAGGTGTTGGATAAAGGATTTCGAGGGAAGGAGGGCAGACAGAAAGGGTGTTCAACAGAAGGAGAGAGTTAACGAATAAGGTCATATCATCAAGAGGTCCTGTTTTAATCTTCATACGGTAACAACTCAAAAGGTTATCCAAGCTAAGCTACCCAGACCAAGCTATTGCATTCTGCTCTTCATTTTAAACATATTCACAGTATGCACTTCTCACATCTCATGCTGAATAGTAACAGATTGAGACTGTGGGTTGTTGACATTGCAAGTGAATACAAATGTCCTGCTGTCTTCATCTTTCATCCAGAGCGAAAGACAAAAACATATAAACACACACTTACTTGCCAGTCTTACAAGACTGCATGCACAAATGTGGTTTATGTACATTATCTTTGCCTCAAGGCCCCATGACTCTTCAGTAGCGATTACACTGTCAAAGCAACTTAGGCTTCTATTACTCATAATGTATAAATGAATAGAACAGGCAATTTTTCTTCATTGCACTCCTAATTATTTTTGAGTGAGAGACATAAAATGTTTCATATATTTGCAAACAAACCAGGCTTTACATACAGGATGGCCAAGCAGGGAAGAAACATACAATGCATTGCAAAATTATATACACCAATCAATGAAAATTTTTTTTTGGTTTTGGCAGATTACAACCACAAGTCTCAAGGTATTTAACCAAGATTTTATGTGATAGTCCAAAACAAAATAGCATCAGCCATTTATTATTCCATTTAACTCAAATAATTTTAAATTAAATGCATTGCAAACAATTGTCTTCAGCTGTAAACAACGCCCACCTGTACGTAATCTTGTATTTTAATAACTGCACCTATTCTGTAAAGGCCTCACCTAAACAGATAGGCTTTTCAAGAAGATCATTAATAGGACCAAAACAATGTACCTTTGAAGAATTTACCATAAACTGTGTAGAGGACACATCAAGTATTTTGAAGATGATGACTGGTCAAAAGTGAAGAAAATTTTACTTTTGGGAAAATTTACAAATCATTGGACTCTGAGAAGAAAATGTGTTAGCAATTGCTCTAAACATAAATAAGCCAGATTTATATAGAAATGGTTAAGATCACAACATATGTGTGCTACAATGGTACAGTCAAACTATGGGTTCAATCTCAAATGAGGCTCACTAGAAAAACTTGAAAACTGAAATCCCCAAAATCTTTCGATCCTGACAGAGGTTGAGGTATTTTACACAGCTTCCACCTGGGCAAAGAGGCTATAAGCAGAACCTCAAAGACTTGCATTGACTTTGATTTTTCAGATGTTTATTTCTGAAAAAAATCTTTAATTTTCTTATATGCCCATTACATTAAGTCCCTATAAAATACAAAGATGTTTGTAGTTACATTGTGAAAAATTCTCAAAACGTTCATAAATATATGCATATTTGAACATATTTACAAGACACTGTAGAAGCTGAAAGGTCAGATACAAGTGAGGACATATGGGAAAAGTAAAATGAGCATTCATTCACTGTCAGCGTTATGCTGCCTTACTTATTTGCCTCTCATTGAGAGATATGCGTGAGCGCAGCTGTGAGGCGATGATGTTCACCATTTCAGCCTCTGCTCCCCGTCAACATTCATCATAGGGAAGGAGGCTCAGGCAGCCTGCATCACTTACCTTTATAGGCCCATCTGACAGCACTGTACAACCCACGGTCATTACGTACATAGGATCACAAAAGTGTGTATGTGTGAAAACGGGAGCATACTAAGTGTAAACTGTCACACAGATGTATACTTTCAATGTATCTTTTTGAAATATACTAGCAGTTTTACCAGATTTGGTAGGTAAAAATTGACATCTTTTTTTTTTTTTTTTTGGTTTTTGTGTTTGTTTCCTTCTCATTTGCATCCAGATCACAACAGATTTACTTGTCAATAGAAATATTCACATCTGCATTCTGCTCTGCTATGGTAAAACCAGCTACAAAACAACCCCAAGTTCTAATAAGCACTGGAGGGAATGAAAAAGTTTTTAAGAAAATCCGTGGGGAGTTCTTGTTGCTGATTGTCTGCTTTGCAATTAACTAGTATGACACACCCTCTGACATTGGTGCATCCTCTGCAGGAAGAACAAAAGCTAGGTGGCCTGATGCATGTACCTACAGGCTGCTAGTCAGAACAATACCTCGAAGGGGATTTAGACAATTTGACTGCACAACCCCATTACCCTACAAAATTCTAACAGCCTACCAGCATGTTTCTAAAAACATCTATCCCCAGTAGTTGTCCCATGAGTCCCTGATGATCCACTGTTCAAAAACAGTCCCCTCCTCCAAATTCAAATTAACATACACATGAAAGTGTGGAGGAGTCTAAAGAGAACTGTGATTAGTGCTAACATAAGTAGTACAAAAGGCAGCCCTAAACACACACTGTGGGCTGCCTGTCATTCTGCGATAATTTAGACTCTGTATCAGTGGGTGTGATTGATTGACTTTGTAATCAAACAGACTGTTCTTCAGCTGAAATCTAGACTGACAATTTCAGCGTAATCAACAAGACCATGAAATTTCTTTCATCTCATTAGCAAAAACCTTACAATGCACACTGACACGCAACATACAGCCACATAACACACAGTATATATGTAGAAATTCATAGGTGACTGAGTGTTGCTTTACCTTTTTGCGGTGATACTGCCGTACCTGGACAAAAGAGAGCAGAAACAGAAGAACAGTTTATACTATAGTGTGTTTTACTGTATAGTTACCAGCATGCACAAGTCAGTTACTGTTAATAAGATATATAAAGGTTTCAAATGTAACAATTCTCTATGCCAGTATTCAGATAAATGATTACTGAATTAACAAAAGATCTGATGGGAAAATGTCAAATGGGTGGTTGGCTAATTAATAGAGAGAAAAATAGAAAACACTGTAGTGTGTACTTTCGCTATAATTTACAATACAAGTGCAAGTTCCATTGAAGTAATAAGGTGAAGAGACCAAATTTCCCTCTGACACCCCAAAAACTCTACAATGGAAACAATTTCTGACCACATTAAAATCTTGGACTTAAGGAAAGAAACAACCTAGAAATAATTAAAGAGGATACACAGCATATAGTGAAGAGTCTGATCACTGAGGGGGTCTTGGGTGTTGTTTATGTCTAAACCAAATGAAGAAGGGAACATTTGATTGCAGCTGCCATATTTGAACTTCCATTCCATCACCCACATGTGGACCATTATCTTAAAGTGGCAGTTTAGACGCAAGTGCCTTATTTTTATTAGGGAAATAACTGCAGTCCTACGAGTGTTGTAGTGATAACATGCTGATAGCTACATTACTATAATACTAGAAAACCCTAATGGTAAAACACAAACTGATAATGTTGTGAAAAGTGAAAAAGTATTATGCACAGAGAAAGTATTGTTAAAGTATTATAGTGATACTTTAACAAGTATCACTTGGAGAAAAGAAACTGCTGAAGCCCTCGTGCCTCCGAGCAGAAACTGAAATATCTACCTAAATGCTTTCAGATTTTTTTGTGTTTTAAATTACAGCTTTAGTCATAAGGGGTCCTTTGCCACTATGGTGAATTACAAGCAGACTGTGCTCATCAGAATGTTTTACAATCCTCCCAGGGTGCCGGTCTGTTATGTCTCTAAGCAACTGCTGGGAAGCAACAGTTCCCCTGACCCCTTTCTCCCTAGTGGAGAAATCATCATCTAAAGCTTCACATAAGAATTTTCAAATTCAGTTGGAGATGATGAAAAGGAGATCCAAAGGCAACTGAAATTGAAAAGTTGTAAAAAATAAATTGCGACATATTCTTTGAAGTAATTTTAATGAGTTTCCAGAGAAAGCAACTGAGTCAACAATGTTTTCTTCAGCTGTATGAAGCATTGAGTGGCACTGTGTTGCCATTCTCCTACGTGATGCTGTGCAGGTGTGGACTTTCAATTTTCCCTCAATTACAGAAGGGACAACTTTAGCAGTTGAGAGGCATTTCTAGTCATAAAATACGAAGACAATGGAGCTGTGGAAAAGGGTGCCATGTACCACTCTTGAAAGAAAACGTTAATTTGAGGATAACTGCTGACTCCACCCGAGCAAACAGCTTGACTTGCTAACCAGCTTGCACCAACTTATGCTGTGCAATTCAATAACAAGCATAACAGCAACAAGCTCTTATTTGTTTCATATTATTAACTTACTTTATGCTTAACAATAATTGCTATATTATTATTATTAAAATATTATTCTATTTTAACAGTAGCATATTTGCTTTATTCAGTTTTATACACATTTTTTGAATGTATTATCAAAGCATGGTATCTTTATTTAATGTTATCTTTATTTAATGTTATAAAATAAACATTCTTACAAGAAATAATATAATTTTAAAAAAGGTTTATGATGTTTACAATGTTGCTATGGTGTTCTTGTGTATTGAAAATGCAAATCCAACCCATGCATATATGCTCTAGACTGTCAAAAGAAAGACTAAATCTGCAAAAACGATATCCCACAAATGCAACAAAACATTGCCCAGAAATCAACTTACATAAACAGACAAGGTTGAGAAATAAAAGCTCCTTAGCAAAACCCCTAAAGAAAGGCTTTGAGAGATCACAAGCTCCTGACTCCCACAAGCTTGAGTTTTTTGTACAGTTATTGAGAGAGTGAGCTTTCTAATAAGCTTAAATATACTGAGACACAGTAATACAGACTAAATCAAATACTTTCTGTAAGCTTTTTAGTTTCTTATGCAGGGGCCAAAGGGGAGACTAACTCCACATGGGCAAAAAGAAAGTATTGGTTTCTTGAAAGCCAGATATAGTTCTACTTGTTTTGAATAGAACACAAAACCTGAGGGAGAGAAATGCAACTACTAGTTTGCTGCTTTCACAAAATATTTATCATGACGCTGGTGGTGTGCTACAAAGGTTACATTCATTGTATACACTTGTCATATGTATACTGAAAAAGAAAGACAAAACTATGGAGAAAGCTAAATCTAATAAAAAATTCCCTTCTCACCCACTGCGGGTGGTTGTTATCCTCTGAGCTCGGGTCCTCTACCAGAGGCCTGGGAGCTTGAGGGTTCTGCACAGTATCTTTGCTGTGCCTAGAACTGCACATTTCTGGACTGAGATGTCTGATGTTGTTCCTGGGATCTGTTGTAGCCACTGCTCCAGTTTGGGGATGACTGCCCCAAGGGCCCCGATGACCACAGGCACCACTGTGGTCTTCACCTTCCAGGCCCTCTCCAGTTCCTCCCTGAGGCCCTGGTATGTTGCAGTCACTTGGTATTGCTACATCCACCACAACGGCTTTCCTCTGTTGTTTATCCACTACATATTTATATATATATATAAGTATATATATGTATATATGTATATAAGTATATATATGTATATATATATTACTTCTTAGTAGTTTAGATCCTTTAAAGCATTTCTCTTCTGGGCCTGAGCCCAAAAGGCCCAAATGACCAAAGAAATGGGAGGGGAATAATTGAATCTGGATGGATTTGGTGTGTGCTGGACTGAAAAAGCGATAATCCGAAGCTCTGCCTAATTGCCAGAGTAAAGATGCTGTCCATTGTGAAGATGGCGTCTGTGTTTATCAAGGCATTGTGCCGTGGGATTGGACTGAGCATTAGGACCTTCCACACTTTTGTTTTGTGAGCTGTTACAGTGGATTTCAGCAAATATTGGAACTGTGGTTATTACATGGTCTGATTGTCTGCTATGCAACTGTCCATAAGCTCTGCACGTCGACACTAATCTAAGAGGAGACTTCAAATAATTACTTAGTGGAGCAGTTTCACAGCCCAGTGCAGTCAACCTTATCACTAAAAGAAAATCCCCGGTCCATTTCCTTTTTAGCCCAAAGGCTTACAAACTCTCACCACTCCTTGAACATTAAGAATAACTGCATAACTGATAAAATATCACATGTCAAAACCACCATATTACATCCCCCTCTGTCTTTTATTTTATAAAGACACAGACGTTTTGGTGAGTTGTCATCAAAACATTTTTTACACACACACATATATATATATATATATATATATATATTGTTAATTCAAGAAATAAACAAAAACATATGGTCCTCACAGGGCTGTTAGTACATTTGAATTTGGTTCCATTTATTATGTTGGTTTATTAAAAAAAAAAAAAGAAAATTGTGAAAAACACTGTTTCAATCTTTTATTAAATCTGATTAATCTCTAAATTTAAAAGAAAAACGAAAAATAAAAAAGAAATTCTGTATTACGGTATTACATAAAACAAAGTATATCCTGAAAATTCATATAATATGCAACATTTATCCTTCAGAAGCATCAACCAAACATTAATCAGAATAGCATAATTCAGTATTTGTTGAGCTAAAAATATAAAATTGCACCAGAAAACGTACAAAAATGTCGTTGAACATACACAACCCGTAAATCTCAGACAGACTTTTTATTTTTTCCGGTTCCTAATGTATTTTCCGCGGGCTGACAAAGTTGAACTTTTGCAGCACAACATTGATACTTTTCCACCCTGTCCATTTATAGTATTGTATCCACAGTAAATCAGAATATCACAATTCAAAGCAATGTGGAGTGTAAGGTTAGGTCAACCTAAGCATTCTCAAACTGGGAAAAAAGAAAGACAACTGAGTTTTAGATTTACTTGCGCAAGGACAAAGGACAGGAACTTGCTTCAGTTACAACTTCCTCTACAACGTTCTGAAGCAAGCTCTGCCTCACCCTCTCTTTTTATTTTCTTAGGGCAGTCCTAGTTACATAGCATATTCGGTTATCTTGAGTTAATCCCATAGTATAGCTGCTTCTTCTGTTCTCTTGAGTCACAGGCGTGTTGCACCTACGGGCTTCCGTAATGCAGAGTGCAAAGTTCAACATTCTTGTTGACTTCCTTCTGCAGCAACAATGCAGGAACTGATGAACCCACAGAACAATGAGGTGTCTTGCGCATCTGTGGTCTCATGTACAGCTCCTGTGTCTCTGGTTCATAAACTTCGACCCTTAATCATCCGTCGTTTCTTATCAATCCAACTGTCACTCCAGTTTCAGGCAGTCTCCTTCGGCACACTTCCTGCTCCTCGAGAAATAAAAGAAACATGCATCCCGAAGCAAATAAAAATGCTTCGGGATGCATTAATAATCTATACGCTTATAGATTATTAATTTTGTATTCACTCTATTTATGTATAGAGTGAATACATAAATTAGCCTACATCTATGAATAGACTAAATTATATGCAAAAATTACATGCAGTCATTTTATATAATGATGCACATAAGACTGAATGATGTGCATCAGCAAATGCATGCTGCAATGCTGTCCACATTTTGGTACCCCAAGGGAAAGATGTGCAAGATGTCTTAAAATTACGGATTTTCATTTACACAGCCTCATCTTCCATGAACAATTGAAAAATTAAACCTTCAATATGGTAACATTTATTCAGTAAGGGAAAAAAATATTTTTTACAAAATCAGTAGATCAGTACAAAATCAGTGGATTTTACAAAATCCAAAGCAATCCTTGGGATTGCTTTGAATAGCAATCCAAAGGAGTGCTATTAACTAAATACAACTGAAAGATTTTTGCCATAGAATTTATGTATGTTTTAGTTTATCTAAATGTTTGAAGTTATGTTTAAGCCAATATTTACTATGTCCCTAAAGTAGAGCTATGACATAATTTCTTTCAGCCAGTCTTCAAAATGGGGAAGACAAGAAAACATACCATTCAAGTAAGACCGAAAGTATGTTCATAATGCCAGGACCACAAGGCACATCACAAATGAGGAAATGTTCACAAGGATATAGTTTCTCACTGAAACACATCTGCAGTCAGACAATTAACTAAAACTAAAAAAAATCAAGTTGTAATTGACAAGATAGAAGATAGAGGTTCTAACAAAGATAGAACCTTGTTGTTTTTACTACAACAAGGTGGATGGTAAGAAAGGTAAAAAAGCTCATCTTTGAAGGGATACTTAGATTTCTGGATATGGATATCTCACCAGACATATGGACATATCACACAGAGCTAAATGATGGATACTTAGATATAGACATAACTTCAACTTAGAATGTAAAAACGCAACTATAGTTTGACAGTCAGAATTCAGAGTCCTCCTAAACATGCTTTGTAGCTACAAATTCTCCTTGTGCCCTTTAAGTCTTACATTTAAAAAAATGGTAACTGAGCAGTAACATTTGGGTTGCAAACCTTCTGAGTTCAGCCTAAATTCTCAGACAATTTTGAAATGTCTTGTTATAAGTCGTTAGATGTTTATAAAAAATCAAACATCAGTGTTTGCAGTCTTAACTCAGCTATAGACAAATACAACAGACAACACACCCTAACTATGATTTAATTTGAACATAACAAGCTATTATTTAAATTATGCTTTAATTGATTGCTTCCACAGAGCTACCTTCAGGACACAGCAGGTTGCTACACCATGTGTCACTTTGCCTTTGAGCAAACTAATAAATTAGACAACAAATATAGTTAAAGGAAATGTGAAAACAGTCTCTGATCATCGTTTAAGAGACTTTAATTGTTCAGCACATTAATTTTCTCCCCCATCCTGGATCTTGTTGGTTTCGGAGCTGAGACACCATGCTGACTGGTGTCAGAACAGATAAATAACTCTGCTGTTAAGAGTGGCAAAGAAAACCTCTCATCGATTATTGCTTTCTTTCTCAGCTTTCAGTAGCTTACATGGATTTGGAGGCTAATTTGCTCTGAATATGTGAGAAGTGTTTAATGGGCTCGTGCACTCACAGCAGTAATCCCTTGGGCTTGAGCATTATGTAAAATAGGACACATGTCAATACAGGTTTCCCACCATGTATGCATTTTGAGGACAGTAAAGTTGGGCTGCTCAAAACTATGCCTAACGATTCTAAAGGCTACATATGGGGGATTCAGAAAATCAGGAAATAAATGTCTTAAAGCTGTTTTGCTCAAACTAATATTCCATCTCATCATAAAAGAGGTTGGAAAGAGAAGCAGATGAGTGGAAAGAGGTGGAAAGGCAGAATGATGATAGGATAATTTATTATTCATTTAGGGAAACATGCACAGCCTTATAATTAAACTGTAACATAATTTGACTTTTATGAGAACAAGTCAAGAAGACTCATACATTTTAGCATTTTACCCAGTGTATTTGTGCTTATGTTTATAACATTCATTACACATGAAAATTACATCAATTTGACCAGAGACTGCTTTGTGCTCTAAGACATGAGAAAAAAAAAAAGGTTGCTAGGGAAAAATATTGAAAACTCAAAATTGCAGAAAATGAAAGGCTACATTTAATCATTTTTCAAAGAACGTGAGATCGAAGTTTGTCTGAGTGATCCAAGTAAAGTCAGCCAATAAGAACACTGCTGAAAGCATGCATATTTAATGCTTTCAGATCATAGGGCTGGTAAGATTTTTGCAGAAGCATTTAGATCCCTTGAAGAGGAGTATTGGGGATCAGGATGGCATTTTGTAAAATCAATTGTTTTGAATGATATTTCATGTTAAAATGTTATTCCCTCATAAAAGACAGGTCCTCCAGATTAGTTGTAGCAGCAATTAGCTAACACCTGGTGGAACTGCATGCCTGTAGAGCTCATTACACAAACTATATCTCTCAGTTCAATACTCCAGTTGTAAACGGCATAATGGAGGAGCATTGTTATGATGACATGCAGAAGGCAGAATATTTAGGTTAAAAGTTTTGCCCATTATTGTTTTTATGTTTGCAGTCATCGTCTTGCTGGAAGGTGAAACTACTGCCGTGCGTTTAATCATTTACAGCCTCAAAGAAGAAAAGAATGCCCACAGGCTGATACATTGGACAATATGAATGTCAGTTTTCAATGTTATGCCAATGGCTGTATAGACCTTATGTAGAGGTAAGAGACTGAATAGACTGAAAAATGAATTAATGAATTACGTGTTGGATATTTTGGGAATGTTTTTTTTTTATCTATTTGACATCTGCCTTCGACATCACAATTATGGTTTTCTTTGTGCTAATTTCTCAAATTAAAACCTAATAGAAGACATTGATGTTTGTGATTAGAATGTGAAAAAAAGTTTGAGTGTGAATACTTTTGCAAATAGTAAAAAGTATTTCCACATGGCAGCTGTGGGGGATGTTGCCACACGGAGGCAACAGAGATAAGGAGAACATAAAAATGAGATCTATATCAATACCAAGATTTATGCTGGCACATTTATGATGCTATTTGGCAAATAGCACAAAGTAACTAATAAAATAAACTTGGCTCCTTAGCTCTTAAAAAGAGCACTGCTTCACTGTCTTTATGCCCAGGTTGTTTGCATGAGTCAGAAATGGCATGTACCTCTTCTGGAAGTACTCAAATTCAAGCAAAGTTTCAGATTCCATAATTATCTCAGTGATGGCTGTGTGGTTTCCATAAATATACTCGGTGATGATCGACAGTTTAAAGCTTAATCCGATTTAATAGCTATCTCAGCACCGACTGCACCTTGTCTGCCAAAGGAAACACTGTAACTTTTCTAGCAGGAAGAAATCTCGTTTTTAAAGCATTTGATGCCAGAGAGAAGCTGCTGGCGTGAAGAAATTCTTGTAGGCATTCACATCATCTCATTGCACTGCATACGATGTTGAGAACCCCTTACTTTTCACAGAAAAAAAAAAACAATCTCGTCCTAGTTGAATCTGTGTTTTTTTACTCCCTTAGGACAAATAACACAAAAGTTGCAAAACTGAGCAATAAAAAAGTGCAGCGTTGTAAAATTCGACAAACACTTTGTACCAGAGACGATAGGCAGCATCTGTTTTCTGTCAACACTCTTTTTGCACAGATTGGCACATTTTGCACCATCTGCCACATGTGAGCATCAAAATACAGAGCATTGGATGCAGGCAAGGTTTCAATTTGACTGAGAATGCTTTCCACCAATGAGACCAATGCCTTACTTTGTCCTCATTACATGTCTAATTCATGAACTGTCATACCTGCACAGGACTAAATTGAAGCAATACAAATGTCAAATGGTTTGCCATGCGACAAATTTAGCAGAAGTTAATTATGATAGTGAGATCTATCATTACAAATGATGAGTGCAGTTTAGCCTGACTTTGATCTGGTTCACTTTTCATTCTCTTCTTCCACATGTCTTGGTATATTTTTATTCTTACACTGAATCATATCACATGGAGTGGCTTATAACTTAGAATTATGATATTTAAAACATCATGTTTTAAATTGAAAAATGTACTATTCAAAATGTTTGTCTGAAAAGAGAAATAGAATCTGCTCACATCAAAATCTCACTACACAGAGATGCAGGGAGATAGAAGTAAGCCTTCAGCAAAAAGTACCACATGAGCACTCAGTAGAGAAGGTTTTACTTAAACCAAAAATCAAATTAAAAAAAATTATTCTTAAAGGGATTTTTTTTTGCATTTATAAATATTAATAATATGATACTAGTCTTTTTAATTGCAGCCATTTTAACCAACATGAGTAGGGGAAGTCTAGCTGCATAAATGAAGTTTACATTTCATTTAGATTAAGTTTGGTTTTGCACCTTTTCTATAGAACAATAAACATGCACATATGCATAGGTGTGATGCATTAACAGACCTGTGTGTCCCTACTCATTTAAGTTAGCATGTCAGACAAAGACCACTAACATTAGTAGCTCTAGTAGAAGCATGCCTTATTTTATAGCAGCATACGCAAAGATTTCTTAAGTTAGCAAAAAATTAATAAAAGATAATGCCTAATGCCACAATTAGATGAGAAAATAAAAAATTCTAAATTCTACTGTACATTTTATTTTTATTTTGATGCCTTCATTCAACTTTGCCAGCTTATACTTCTATGAGTGAGAGAGGCATAGGTGGAACAGCAGGATACACCCTGGACAGGTCGCCCAGCCACCACAAGCCAACAAAAACAATGGACAATCAACCATACACACAGTCATATCTAATGGCAATTTAGAGTAACTAATTAACATAAAAGTCATTTGTTTGATTGTAGGTGCTGGAGGTTCAGTATATGGACATGTTTCTGGAGAGTAAAAATACACACATGCAAGCTTCTTACAGAAAGACACCAGGCTGGAATTTAAATCCAGGAATTCCTAGCTGCAAGTCAGCCGTGTCACCGTCTTTGCCACAATGTATTCCATTTCATGTTTTCCTGGCAATAAATATGATGAGGAACAGAGGCTCATTTATCTTAGTCACTATTCAAAAAGGGCCAGAAAAGAGAGCATGCAACTTAAAAAAGACAGATGACTTTTGATCTTTTCTTTTAGTCATTTCCAAACTTGTAAACAGCTAAAAATTGCCCATGTAAAAGGTAAGAAAGTCATTAAAATGCTTATGGTCACTACATATACTGTAAGCCAAGTAGTTGTTTGGGACTCATGCCATCAGTCTTTTTTGCCCTACCATACCAAATCTAAATATGGGGTTTCTAAGCACTACTAGAAACACCACATTTGGACCTGTGTGGTTTGGCCATTTAAGACTGTGAATAATCTTTGCAGCCATAAAACTCTCCACACAGGACTAATGAGGACAGATTTGTGGAAGGGAATCTTATACAAACATTTAGGTATAGTGAAGGAAAGGATCTGTGATTCTGTGAGACTAAATCTTTTGCTGGAGAGCATATCACAATTTTTAAACAAAAAATTGTTGGCCAGAACACTGAAAATGGATGATCAATGTTTTTTTATCAGCATTGAAATTGTCAAAAAACAAAACATAAAAAACAGCTAAGTCTGAGTAGATAGTAGCCCTGGTAGAGGCTATGTTATCTAATGAAGAGAACCCCTAGAAACCTGGATGGTGTAGAAACATTTTAGAAGGTGATGGAGAATTATCTATTCTCCATGCTGACTTCTTGATGTACGGGGTTACAGAAGAGTCAGTGAGTTGAATTCATGAATTCCATTTATTAATAACAAAATACAGCTGGTAAATTTTGACATGCTACCTTTAAGAGCTAACATGCAAAATGGCATCCCACATGAGTTTCCCATTCCCTTCGTCTCTCTGAGCTACGCCCCAAAGAGGGCGTTATCTAGTGTGTCATCCTTTACCCAAGCTCTCATTTGCATTTCCGAACATGTGATTTCCTTTAGGTTAAGCTTAGCTTTAGCTTAGGAATTAGCTAAAAGAGATAGAAGGAAAACACAGAATTTGTTTATCCTCAACAAAGGCCATGAGCTGACCATCAGGCAAAAGGGGATTGATAGGGGACCAATATTTCCATTGATTGTGGTAGGCATGATTTTTATCCAAAAATATGCATTTCTTTTTCTGATTAATACATATAGTCAAATAAAAGGTAATTTTTTCAGTGAGAAATTATGAGGCTAAAGAAGAAAACACATTTAGTGTAAAGCTTTTTATGCATCTTGCTAGTTGAGAGAGAAAGTCCATTAGTTGAAATAACAATAGAAAGTAAAGATGCCACAGCAAATGGCTGGAGAAATGACTCGTGTGACCACTGACATGAATGGTAAGGATGCTAGAGTTATTATACAACTCAAGTGTGTGTAATTTTAAATAAAATAATACACTCAACGAGCAAAAAGACAACCAGAACTTGCATGCAATAGCATGAATGTTGAAACGTTTCATTTTCACTACAACATATATGAATATTGAAATTCAGGGCAATAAGAGGAGTTGAAATCTTGTCAATGATACCTGGTAAAATAAGTAATCAGAGGATCTAAATCACAGTTTAAAGAAAATATCCATCAGACCACTCCACAACAAGATTCAGAAAGCTTCTCAAACCTTTTTATTAATCAATTGAATAGTGCATTAATTTACAATTGAAGCGACGCATCTAGCTAATTTGACTGTCATTGTATGACACAGCACGTATTCAAGCAAATGAAAATTAGACAATATTTCTAACTTTGGTCAAAAACATTAGCATACTATGACTTGTTTTAACCAATGTTTTGAAGGCACGTGCATGGCGTTTTTTCTAGAGAATAATGCAAGGACACAAAACACAATCCAAGGTTTTAATTAGTTGAGTGTAGCACATGCTCATCTGCTGCATGCTGCACAGGGAGAGCAGGGAGTGCTGCCTTCTTCCTCATTATACACTAATGAGTTGTCTATTAATGAAAATGGAAAGCATTTATTTTGCAAGCACAAAGGGTTCAGCTGGATTAATTACTGCACTACAGCAATAAAATGAAAACAGAAAGTGCAGCATCACTCTTGTGTGGCGCATTGCCCATTAACCAACTGTTATCAAGGCAGAGCGAATGTTGACGCACGACACACAGTGGGGACAGAAAACGCTCTCACAGGCCATTAAAACTTCATGTGAACTCCAGTTCTGACGCATTTGATGTAGTTTCTTTCCAGCTTACAAGTTTTCATACAACTCATTGTTATGTATCCACAAGCAAAACATCATGTCAAGGTAAAAATAACATGATCAGGGAATAAAATCATGCATTTATCCAATGAGCTTCAAAGGAGGACTGCATAATATCATAACACATGTAATTAAAGTACATTTGTTGAATTTTGCAATGAGTATCAATTATGATTATCACATACTTTCCAGACTCTCATCATTTTTTGTCACCTTTAGTGTCTCAACTACTGAAAATATGCATTAAGTGTTGAGGCCACTTACAGGTGAGCCAACAGCATTATTCATAATCTTTATTAGAATGCAAGGCATGTGTAAAATAATATCTTACCAAATACTGCATCCAATGACTGGGACACAGAGTGTTTGGTGACGTGTAGTGTCTAAACAACCATAAAAAAAGCTAATAAAACTGTTAAGTTATTTTATTAGGCAGTCTCTGCAAGTGCTCCTTTGGCCTCGTTTTTGTCTGAAGAACTGCCTTAATTCTTTATTGCATAGATTCAATAAGCTGTTGGAAACATATTGACATAACAGCATCAATCGGCATCAATCAGTCAGTTCCTGCAGATTTGCTGGCCGTACATTCATAAATTGAATTTCCCCTCCCACTACATCTCAAAGGTTTTTCACCGGATTAGCATGGAAGGGAAGCAACAAAAAATAATGGACAACAAACATGGACATGATAGCAACAGCAGTGACAATGACAAATGTTTAACTTTTTTAACTATTTTTTCTTGTGTTGAGTGCACATCTACATGTACAAGCTTAAAATTTCACATAAACAGATTTCACCAGTCTCATGGCTGGAGAAGGACAAGCGATTGTCGCCCCATTAAGCAAGTGATGAATGAATAGGGAGCAACGATATTTGGGTCAAATTTAAGACTATTGTGAATTCAGACATGGGCACCACAAGGACCAGTGGTGCCCATATCCTTGTTGCAGGAGGTTATATATCTATTGCAAACCCAGCTACTGACCTGATAAATGATAGGCTGGCACCATTATCCAAAAATCAACACTGGTAAAAGCTAGTGTATAGCATTTAGTCACTGAAATACACTTTCCTTAACATTCTAATATTTAGTTTGAAACTCAGCAAGCTTACACTAAATGTAGTTGTCAAAAGTTGGGTTTCTGCCAAGTGATTACCTGCGTTTTTAATCAGAAACAAGCATAAGCTCAAGGGTGAATAATAATGAAGTGGCTTGTGTGTCCACACACTCACCAATAAGCAAAGAAAGCCTGATCCACAACAAGCAACAACAGGATAGTATCTCCTCTATTTCTGGATAATTTCAAAGATAAAATAAAATGCAACTTGTCTGCATGTAATTTAGTTGTGCTGTATTTCCTTTTAAATGATCAGAGTCATTCTAATCACTCACTAATGGCCGAATTTCCCACTGGGCTCTCCTTGGAGAAGTCCGGGACACGGGGGAGGCAAGTGGGCTCGGCAGCCTCAGCAGATGGTTCTTGATCAGATATTAGAGGGTGGGCAGCAGGGTTGTTTGGCCATGAGCTTTCAGCCCTGCCTGTGGGACATCAACACTTCCAGCAACAATTTAAGTGCCAAGCGAACAGCTCTGTGTCCTATCCAGGCAGTAGGGACATTGGTAAAGCGCTGGGCTGCTGTCTTTAGGCCTTGCAACAATGAAGGAAGGAGGCATAATGTCTCTTGCAGAATAGCTCTCCCTCCATGGGGGCTTTGTGTGATTTGATTACAAGAGCTTGTATAATTGCTATCGATATACGATAACTATTCAGATAATCAAAATCTGACTTTTTATCATTTATTCCTCCTAATGTAACCATGTCAGGTGGAAATATATCAAAAGAAAATGAAAAGGGATTGTTTGAATATACAGGATACATGGATACATTAACACAAGCAATATCAAGTCTTTTTATATTAAAACTGAATATTAATCGGAATATGCAAAAAATGAAAAGAAAATGAATGTAAAAATGGGTGTGATACGAGAAAACCAACTTAGTTTTTTTTCTCTTTGGCTTACCTGTCTCTTTTTATACTGCCATCCACAGAGCAACAGTAAAAGCAGAGTGAATAAACACAGCAATCTGAGCTTTATTTATCTCTTCCCGTATGACAGTAGCAGCCTAAAATGGCAGAGCTTTGGATGTGACCTTCAGCTGGAGTGGTTTTCCATCAGTCACCACTGCCACCTCCAGATCAGACAGTGGGCTGAGGACAAGTGGCACCTTCAGTCCTCTTCATGTGCACTCCCTATTTAGCATCTCCCCACAACTGTCCACAAGAGATTCATCTCATTTCACTTTCTTGAAGACCTCTGACTCTTCCATTTTTATTTCTTTTCCACTTATTATACCACCCTTGGGATACTTTTAGTTTTTCACAGGTTGCCTTAATGTTTTTTGTTTTTTTTTTCTTTATCACTCTTTCTCATTGTTTTTTTTAGTGGGTGTACTTGGCAGATACAAGATTTGGCAAAACCCAAGGGTGGGAGGAGCAATAGGGCCTGCTATAAATAGCTTCATGGTTTACATAAAAGCTCTTTAGAGGAAACAATATGTCTTATAACAAGAAAATATGAGAGGAGACACAAGAGCAGGACGCACATAATTTCTGCAATGAAAAGAATATGTCAGCTTTATCATTACTAAGGTACTTCCTCACACATAAACCCATCTTCTTAGGTTCACTAAACTTATGTCTGATTATGTTGAAAGGGTATAACCGACATCAAACAGGTTTTGGAGCAAAAAACATTTTTTTTTTTTTTTTGTAGTGGACAGCTTGGCCTTGTCAAGTCTGATTACATAAAAAAAAGTGTATTATTGTTGCCCATTTTGCTAAAAATAGATTTAAAACCCTGAACGGCCTCTACCTTCAATTGCTGTCAGCTTTCATAACTGTAACAGCATGTTCACCATCAATAAAATTGTTTCCGTCACTCCATCAAATGGCAGAGGTTTTAGATTTAATTTACTGAAAGATATAAAATGCAGTTGATGGAGAATTTTAATAAAAAAAAAAAAACAGAGCACATGTGTATACCTAAATAACTGCTATTCAAGATTAGTACAGAGCATATTATCTGGGAATGTTTTTCTAGGTATTGAGCTTGATATCTTGGTACCTGTGAATAAAAACCCTTCAGCATATCAAGAAATCTTGGCCTCTTCAATTTTTCTGACTTTACAGAAACAGAACTTTACAGAAACTTAGGGGATGGCCCATAAAACTCCAATAAAATTGTTGATCTGTACAAAAGCTAGATACAAAAAAGATATAGTTGAGCAACATTGGTAGGGAGAATCTTAACTGGCTCTTAAAACCTTTGCCTTATCATCAGGATATTGTTAAAATCAACCCGATAATTTTGGTAAAATAATCTGTGTCTTTCTTTTCCATAAGAAAAGTTAGCAGAGATGTTCTCATCATCCCATGTTTTTCAAATTTAAAAAGTCATTGGGCCATTGAGAGAACTAATCTACTTCCTTTTTAATGTAAGGACTTAAAATAATATATTTTGTAGAACATTAACATACTACTCAATTTTGCACAAATATACTTTAAGTAAATAAATGACCAGTGTAACCTTTCTATGCATTTCTTTTTATGAATCTTCAAAGTACAGAAAGTCCTTCCAAAGACTTTTTTTTTTCACATGTGCCATCTCTGCTATTTCACATATACCACATAAAGAAGATGTTTGCCTACATGGGTCAGTTAGACATAATCCTAATTGTTAGATTGACTTTATTAATTCAAGAATATATCCAGTGTTCAATTAGACAGGTCACGTATCTGTTAGTATGACCTTCAACCATGTGGATTATTGTGTGTCGGTGCGTGGGTGTGTATGTAGGTGTGCGTGTGAGTGTCTGTGTGGATAGGGGGATGAGCAAACACATGTCATTGTACACATATGTACAATTAAGTGTGTTGGTGTTGAGTGGGTGTATGTAAGCGAGTTTATTACCTGAAGGTTTAAGAGTGGAGAGAACAATAAAAAGCCTGCAAAATGCAGCATTCCAGTGCAGCAAAATTACAGGTGGGGTCATCTCTGGGTGGCCACTGCAGCCTCAGGCAGACAGACACAAAGCATCACCCCAGAGCAGCCGTACGCCCAGCATAGGGACAGGCTGTCAGTGAAGCACAGAAGTGGCAGCCCCCAGGCCAAAGAGGCACAGAGTGACATGTAAAGCACCAAGCGCCCCTGACTCAGCTTTACTGCCTTCTCTCTCCACACAGGCCAAGCTTCCATTGGACCTGATTCCCCTAGCATTACCCCTAGGTTTGCACCAATTTCCAGGAGCAAGACTGTTCCTGGTGTGAATGAAGATGTATATGCTCAAAGTGAATTCAGCTTAGGGTTATGGTTGGGGTGTGAGATCCCACTGTTTACAGACAGTGTGCCCTTAACTCCAAGAAGAGAGGTGGACTCCGGGGTGCTCCCCCCATTTCTGCAAGGTTCATCATCCCATACATTAAGAATCCACTGATGGATGGTGTTGCATATCTTAGGGAGGAGGGGATGGGTGCCTGGGTATCAGTATGAATCTTTTTAGGGGCTAACACCCCCAGTGAATTGTCTGACCAGTGCACACACTGACTGAAGTAAAGGATGACCAAGAGAACCTGCAAAGATGCCAGGAAAACTACACCAAGGAGTAATATATATTGCAATGTACACTGAAACATCAAAAATGTTCAAGAAAATGTTATTTTTTATTTGATGCGTTTTGAATAAACATTATTCACTAGGCACACAATTATTACAAGAAATGTTATTATTTCCCAGCTTGATGTATTTCACATCAAAGCCTTACTAATGAAAACAGGCTTTTCTTAATTGAAAGTGAATAATCCACATGGAAGTGTGTTGAAAGACTAATGATTTTAGTGCAAATATAAGAACCACAAGCAATATATGTGTTTGTAGGAACAAAAAGAAATGTAACATTTTATAATATCCCAATGTCAGAGAAAGTGGGGAAAAATATGACTCAATATGTAATCTTTCATCACTGTTTTGTTAGAGGCAAGATAACACAATCCCTCAAATCAAATCAATTGAATTTTAGGATCCACAGCTAAACTAGAGCCAGCCTATTGCTCTCAACAGCTATTCCACTTTATGTCTTCCATTAAATGCAAACCACATACACACCACTCAGTCGGTAGCTGCTGCCAACCCATTCACATAAAAAATATGCTAAGTAGAAGCAGTAGTAATAATAACTGTTTAAAATTTCATAAGGAGTAACTTAAATGAAATGAAACTCCATGAATAATAATTGTTTTCTATTTCATCAATTGCTTTCCATTTAAAAACGACTTTCACTCCTGGTCTTTCTGCTGCAAATAAACAATTCTGAACATATTGGAAATGTCTAGGGGTGCTTAAGATATTAAAAGGTTTCTTGTCGGTGTCAAGTCTCGAGAGAAAGTTGTTCAGCTTATCTCAAATCAAAATGTTAAAAAAAAGAAGCACAATAGAGCATAAGGAGAAACGGAAATACAATCTCAAAGCCACATAACTGCGACAGTAGTTGCACCTGAGTGTCTAAGAACAGAGGTATGTCTCCCTAAACCTCTTAAAGTGCTGAAGCAACCAGAGTTGGCAAATATTATGATTTGGGGCCCCTGTTGCCTGACATTGCTATATCCAATCCCCTAATGTTCGTGGACAATAGTGTATGTAATAAAAGGTTTAATTATGCAAATAAGGCACTCCATCAGGCAGACAACATAAATAGATATTGATGGTTGCACCTTGTATTGTCTGCATAAACAATATTTGTCATCAAATGTATATTTATAGAATAACTTTTACCATAACAATAGAAGAGTATAAGTGAAATCTTATTGGATACTGTAGATATTCTTACACAAAGTCCTTTTAGCAATACTGTAGTCAAATAAAAAAAAGAATCTGTACTTAGACTACAATTCCTGATGTTTTCTATCACTATGGAGGTTGCAGCAGAGATTACAAGATATTCTTAACATAGTTGAGATTATAGATTTAGCAAATAAAAGAGTTTGCATTATAAATAGTTGTACAGCAGCTTCACCAGCAGAACAAGCTAACTTTATTTTCATTAACTGACCTTTCACATAAAACATCAAATTTGCCTCATGCACTATATTAAAATAACTTTTTTTTTAAATACTGGCTTAAAAATTGTTTTCCAAGTTTCCAAGTTCAATATGTCAAGTGAACTTCATTGAATTGCATATTCTAGTATACGAGATGTGGCTATAGATTATTTAATTTTGTGACAAAAAAACCAATATAACTGTAGTAAATAATTACTTGAAAGTAAGCAATACGGCTTACACTGACCATCTTCTAGTTACATTGCATCTTTCATTAAAAAAACATGTTGTGAAATTAAAAGTTGGCAAAAAAAATATAGAAAATTGTAAATGTTTCAAAGTTTTAAAAGGCATTGCTGGCAAACAGCTACATTTGACTGCCAATTTATAATAGACTTAAAACATGGTTACAGAGCTGTTAAAAGAAGAAGTGATGCAACACAGTGATAAACTGAAAAGTGGGTTTTAGGCATCTAATTCAATACAGCTGAAGTTGCAGTAGCAGAGCTGTTTGAAATATCAATGACTTTGCTAGATTACAAATTAGATCCCTTTGCAGAATTTTCTTAATGTAAACAAGTTTATCCGTGTGTTTTTGTTGCATTATCTTAATTTTAAATGCTAAAAGAACAAGAACATACAATGTGCCAGTGCCAACATATGCAACACCACAACTGCGTTTCATATTATTTCCTACTGCCTTCTTTGTGTGTTGAGTTCTCCTGGTGAGTTTGTGAGGTCAAAAGCTTTACACTCAGACAGTTTTACAGCAAAGCCATAAGTACAGTTAGATTATACAGTATATACACAATAATGACCTGTGATTCCTCTCTCTATTCTGCCCTAAAAAGCTTCCTCTCTTCTCATTTTCTCAAGGTGTACGTAATGGACTAACGGATCTTCCATGAAGGGTAGCATGACACAATTTCCAGATCACATAACTAGAAAGGACTTTGAAAGTGCAAGTTTAAAAATCAAAAACACTATGATGGAAAAGATTAGGGCAAATTATGTTGAAAGTCAAACATTTTGGGATTCAACCATTTTTGTCATCTGAGACACACTCAGACCACCTGAGGTAACTCATTTAATTTCTCACTTGGAAAATACTTTTATTGCTCAGCTTGTTAAAGTGCAACATTAGTGATCAAGGTTAAAGAGGATAATTGCTGCACTAGCACAGTTGTTGAAGACTACCTACTTACTCTGAGACCTCTGCAGTGAGAAGTGTGGCATTCCTGTGGTGACAAAGAATGACAGAAGTACTGAAATGGGACTCTGGGATAGTTAATGCCAATAAACACTTAAAAGACAAGGAAAAGGATGTGACATTAGGAAAAGAGACATTTCTTTGTCCCCAGCTGCGGGAAAAGTAAGATAAATGCAGAGTAAAAGATCAGAGAAGCCAAGTGGGACAGAGGAAAAATGTAGTGATGCAGGACCATCTAAGGGATCAGCACACTTTGTCACCCTGTCACACACAACAGGAAACACTGTCAATCACATACATACACGTACACCTCAAAGAACACCAAAGCCTTTCAAAACAAATGGTTGAATTGAAAGAAAAATTGGATAGCCTATCCGACTAGCCTAAGGTTGCATTTGCAACCTTGCAACCTTAATCTTTGCCAGGTTGCAAATGCACATTGAGTATAAAAACCATACTAAAGCATTATCAGGTGGATTTTATTTAAATTTTAAAGTATTACCCTTTGTGTAAAGAAAAAAAGGTTCTGAGTTTCAACTATCACAAAGTGAAATGTGAATTCACATCAGGTTTGCTGTGCATGGAACAATAGAAAGACCAACTTAATTTGAAAAATGGGTAAGAGGCAAAGAATAAAGCACAACACAGAAAAGTTGAAAGAGTGTTATTTTAGAAAGCTTTCATAGGACTAAAATGTTTGGTTGAATCACAGAGATAAAAAGGGTCATTACTTCAAATCCTCATCAATCCTTTTGAAGGTTTAATGCCGGGAACGATAGCACAGCAACTGATGTTTTGAGCCAGTTCCTAGTCATAAGTGCACAGAAGCTGTTCAAAGATACATTAAAAGAAAGAAACTGTGATAAACTAAGATTTTAAAAACTTTTTCTATTACCTTTATATAATATTCTATTTACTAATTTATGGATGGCTTGAGTATTTTCATCTTAAATCCAGTAAATCTAAATAAAGTAGTTAGAGATCTTATAGAATCATGATTTAAAGTCCATTGCTATTCACTGCACAGATTTTTGTGTTTGGATACATTGCCCTTCTGTTTAAATCAAGGATAAAAGCCTAAATTTATGCAGCATGTTTTTGCATCACTTACATTCAAGTTCTGAAAAGACATGGCAATTCGTAACTTAGCAGACTCAATGCTTTGGGCCAACAAAACTAAACAGCTTGACTTAAAGAAAAGAAGTGTCACAAATGGCATCTTTTACTAAGATCGGATTCTTTATGGTTCTTTGATGCACAAATGAGGTTGGATTTTAAATCCAACTCAGTCTGCCACCCGAAAGTGGGACAGGTATTCTGGTCTCCAGCATTTCACAATGAACACACAAAAACAATTCAATAAAAATGTTTCCTACTCTTATCTCATTGCATGTGTTTTTGCAAAGTGATAGCTGTATTCCTTTAAATAATTAATCATTGTAAAGCTCCACATGTTGGCACACATAGACAGACAACAATACTCACATTTGACACAAATATATAGTGTCTATAAGGAAGTACAGAAACCTGTAGAAAGGACTTTGACACCCAATCCAGTACGTTCACTTTGCGGATGTTTTAGTCTTGAATATCTGCTTGGTTATAAGCTAAACTTAAAGTGAATAAACTTTTGGTACTGTGACAGCGGTAATAGTCACAATACCAAACATGATATAAACTAAGAAAGATCACATGCAGTACAGTACAGCAAAGGTGCATACATTTTCATGTCTTCACAGGGAACTGAAGACTAATTAATCAATTGTGGAACTAAAGAAAATGCAGACAAATAATCTGAAAAAAATGTGAATTCATAGTCAAGACTCTTTTATGCCCTCAATCTGTTATAATGAGTTCTATTTACAATGTTCATAGTCATAACTCGTTCATACTTTTTACCTTTTTTATGTGGAAAAGGAACATGTCAACATCTGTACTGGTTTTCCTCTGAAAAGCAACTTCTTTCCCAAATAAAACAACATTCAAGTTGTAATACATCATCAGATCTACTATGATCTGACACACAGGGAGAACTTAAAAACAAAATATTCATCGAGTTTTATCAACAGTTCCTTGTAAGAGAATTAATCTCACATCACAACAACAAACTAACATAACACATAGGTGATGGTGGCACATAAAGTAAGAAACTAAAAGGTTACATTGTTTGGATTTTTTTTTTTCTTTTTACAAAGTAAAATATGTACTCAGTCCACTTGTCTTTAATAGTCATAATTATAATTTGTCCAACCAGGGATATTGATTTGTATTCTCAGTCTAAATACAGCTGTTTCACAAAAGCCTCAGAATTTTTGTTAGTGAACATTAGCAAAGAAACACTTAAAGAATAATTTGGTTAGAAGTTCAAACCAGGGCCCATAAAGTGATAATCCCAAACTTTGAACTGTCACTGGCCAAAGTTTGGTCCACCTACTACTACAAACTGTAGTCCACCTGCCACTCTACCAAGAGACACCAATCCACATGAATAGACAAGCCAGACATAGAGAGATTTAATTAGAGAAGCAGTCAAAAGATCCATAGATATGCAGAGGAGCTGCAGATTCCACATGTCAAAAGGAAGAATCTGTAAATTTCATTAGTACTTTCTGCTCTGCAAAAAGAAACAAAATGAAATTGGCTTTTGTGGAAGAGTGCCAAAATGAAAAATGTTGAAAGCAGGCCACAATAAATCCCAGAAACCATGCAGACAACTAACGTGTGAAAGGAACTAATCAAACCAGGTAAGATCAAAAGTAAGTTTGGTTTTACATATAAATGCATTGTAAGAACTAGGATTAAGAGTACACATCACTCTTAAGACACCTTCCCTGTGATGAGAGACAGTAGAGGTGGCAGTATGCTGTGGCAATGCCTTTCTTTATTAAGTAGGAACAGAGAAGCTAATCCAAATCCATGTGAAGATGGAAGGAACCAAATGCTAGGTAATTTCTGGGAGAAAAGCTGCTATTGCTGGGCCAAAGGTTCACCTTGGACCAGGAAAACAACGTAAAAATTGAAAGAATGTTTTTCTTTCAATTTTGAAAAAATTGTCTTGGTCTGTTACACAATGACAGTTTTGTTATAATCTGTTTCACTGCAAAAAATTGTAGTTTTATTAATACTTGTATAATAACATTGCATTTAAAAGTTTTACACTCCTGTGTCTGTTTTCCAATGGCAAACAGCAGTAACATCTGTACAGTTTATAAAACATTACCCCCTGTTCTGAAGCCAAAACACACTTGAAAAATCTGTCCCCATGGAGTACTCTGGGAGCTAATTTTATTCAGAGGAATAAACCTGTTATCAAATGCTCACATTAAACCATGCCAGCTTGTCCAGAAGAACAGAGGCAAAGCTTTTAAGCAAATGGCAGTTGTGTAAACTCAAATGGCAATGTTGAAAGTCAATTCAATAATAGCTGAAAGCCATTACAACACTGTTATTAACAAAGTTGCAGGAAATGCAATTAGCCTCTTCACCATTGCTCACAGCAACAAACAGGGGGATGTTTCCATGAGAAAGAAACAAACTGAAAAGAAAACAAGAAGAAAATTACAAAGAGCCGGACGGAATGATTTACTGCTGGGAATTAGAAAACAAGACAATAAAAGAAAGTATTGAATTCTAGGGGACATAAAGAAAGGCCACATCGACAGCAAAGGTATGACAGAAGAAACGCCAAGCTACAACAATGACTATTTCTTTTTTTTTTTTTTTTCAGTAGGAAAGTGTTTATTTTACTCAGGTGCTACCCTTAAAATAAATCCCACTTGCCAACAAAAATCTTAACACAGCAGCACAATACACTCTTTAATAAGTCCCAATAGCAACACAGGAATCAAGCCCTGAGGTGCAACAACACGGTGACCAGGAGAACAAAAACAATGAAAAGAAGAGAAATGAAACTTTACAGGAAACTAGTGATTGCTTAAATATTTATTTAATTATATATGGGAATCCCAGTGAATTAGAATGTGAAACTAATTCAACAAATTAGTTCAGAAAATAAAACTAATCTATAATACAAATTCAGAGTTATAATTTTTCAAGCATTTTGTTGTTAAGTTTAATGATGCCTTGTAAAACTAATAAAAAACAAAGACAAAATGGTGGCCTACTGAAAAGTATGATTTATTGTGTTAAGTGTATACACTTAATTGTTCTGAGCTCATGTTGTTTGAATCACTGCATGAAGTAATACTGGCAAGATTTTAAGGAAGCCTTGGTTGCTTTAGCTTATCTACACTGTTGGTTCTGGTGTCTCATCCTCTTCTTTCCAATACCTTTATAGAATATGCATGGCATTTAAACCAACCAAGTTTTCAGGCCAATCACGCAGGGAGTAGTACGTTTGGCAAAGTAGGCTGGGCAAAGTCCTGCTGGGAAACAAATCAGCATTTCCATGAATCCTGTCAACAGAGGTGAAGTGTTATAAAATGTCCTGGCAGAATGCTGCAGCTGCATCAAACTCAACAAAACACATTGGACCAACATCAGCAGATGACATGGCTCCCTGCATCATCTGAGCAAACTTCTCTTTGGACTTCAAGCATTAAGCTGATTAAGTCTGTGGCTCTACAAAATTCTTTCACAGGTTTTGCATCACAATGGTTTTTATCCCCATTGCTTGTGTAACTTTTTGTAACATATTTCTTTTCTTTCACTCCAATTTATTAGTGCATTCAGCATTCTTTGTACAGCTTCATTGGCAACTATGTCTTAAGACTCACTTAGTCCTTCTCTAAATTTCTATAGTGATGATTTCTCCATTGTAATCCAATTGCTAAGGATACTGGATTATTTCATTAGTCATTATCAATAATTATCATTATAATAGTAGAACATGGTTTATATATCACTGTGTGTAGGGAATCTGTGCAGTACATGAGTTTACTTTTATGAACGGACTTACAGAAATCCATATTTTTTCAGTATTTAAACGTATTTAAACTGTTCTTTGAGACAGTATTTCATAAGATGGCTGTGAAGGAGGATGAGGTCATAGATAAATGAATGGTAGGCATCACTGTCTCACAGCACACTTCCAGCATGTTTCCTTAGAGAACAGGACCAGCTGTCTATCCACAAAGCAACATTGCCAAGGTCACCACTCTCTTCTGAATTGTGTCCTAAACTGTGAAGCCAAACACTAGTCACAATTTTCCAAGGAGAGTGGTCTTGTTTGTTATGAAAACATTTTCTTAGTTTCACAGAAATATATCAGCGGTATTACATTTTTCGTTTGCTATGTGACTTTCTCATTTCACCAGGGTACCTGATGAACAGGAAATAAATAAAGTTAAAAAGGAGCATTCCGAGCTCATAATATTCAATCATTTGTTGTTCTTGAAGATAGGGGGGTTTGGCCACAACTGATATACCAGCACAGAACTAAGGCAGCAGACGGGAGGGTAATGAGGAGGTAAATATGATTAAAACCTCTCCTCAGGCTGCCTTGGACCAACCATTAAACCAGTGGATGCTCTTTATACCTAATCCATCACACTGCTTAGCTCCCACCGAGAGTAAAGAGAGAGGGATGGCAGCGAACTCAACCCAGAACCACGAGTCTCTCTTCCGCCCAAACATAACTTACACTCCGGGAGGCTCACTCGTTATTAAAGAGCTGCCAAGACGGCCCCCAAACACGAGTTCCAGTGGCAAAGGGTTGATGATGACTTGTGTAAAAGCATTGATAATTCTGTAAAAAAACTAAAAGGGAAGTTAAGTTCTTTTCTTTTTTTTTACTGCTCATCAAGAGAAAGCACAGAGGATATTATTTCAACAGACACGTGAGATGTAGCAAACATGGAAAAATCATGGTAGCAAAGCCGTGTTGATCACTTTTTGGCATATTTATGGTGAATCTGCTAAATGTTTGCCTAGTAAATAGGTAAACTTTTAGCCTATTTACTAGGCTAAATCAAGACTGTAGTTGTTTACCCTGAACATAAAATATTTTATGGAAGATTAAAATGAGATAACTTCAGATCATTGTATTAGTTATAAAGCATATCCTGCCATTCAAAACTCTAAAATGTTCCAATCCTGCGTTAATTCTATTGTTGCAACTAGAATATCCAAACTGAACTGATATCTGAAAGCTATAAGCACTGTACTGTGTTTATCGTTTAATTTTAGTCCATTTGTCTTTGGGATTTTCAAAAAATGACTCTTTGGCTATTGTGGATAATGCTGATGTAGACACGACTAATCTCATCTGCTCTTTCGCACAGCTCGCTTGAATGCCTCGTCTTTTGTGTATCGGCAACTCCTGCAGTCAGACACTCAAACAACCCCTGATAATCCCCCAAAGACACAAGAATCATGGATTACAGCTGGAGAGAATCCACAGGCATCTTACTGTTGAGCTGAGCATGTTGGATTGTTGTGTAAAGCCTGTAGGATAATTATCAGCAGGAGGCATAGCCTGTGGAGAAATAAGGCATCTTGTGCCCCAGGCCCTTTAAATGAGCCCTACAGACCAGCTGAAAGATGCTGATGCCTCTTTTTATTAGAGAAACAAGAGGCAGTTTGCATTGAATGAATGAGGACTCTAGATTTTCACAATGTGAGGGGAAATGCAATCAGAGCTAAGCCAGAATTCTGCATTGAATCTGGGAAAAAGTAAATAAAAAAATAATTTACAGACTCAGACGATCACTTTGATGAATGCTTAGTATTGACAGACATCCTACAGTGGTAGAAGTTCCCAGGTATTTGCTGGACTTGGTTGTACACAACCAAAAGGAGTTCATTTTTAATAAGAAAAATAAAATATGCATCATACATTTTTAAGTTTGTTCATTTCTTGCTACTTCTATCAATTCATTTCATTTTGGGGAAGGTGCTGGCAGGGATATTTGCTCAGTGTGTTGTAGCTCTGACTGAGGGATTTGGATATTCGTTTTATGCTGTAGCAAAATGACAAAACTACCATGATAACCCTTGATGCAGGAACGCACGCAGCCACACCATCTACTTTCCAGTGAAACCATGATTAAACAGTAGTCATCCTGAGAAAATTTCCACTCCAGTCAAAAAATGTTCATGTTACACCTTTAACATTTATTAAACAAATATCTTTTCATCATATTTTGGTTAGAGTATAATAAATTTTCTATAGTTAGCTAAAATTAGTAGTCTGTACAATGTGTACAATATCTTTGAGAAAAAGCAACAAAAAGTTATCATAAACTTTAATACAATGTTAAGTTAAAATGAATTATTTGGTTATTAGGTGATTTGTGGGAGCCATGCAAGTCTTAAATGTATTTTTCTTGCAGAAAGGCAGAGTTAAAGACATCGTAACTTTTGTGCGGCGTGCTGTGGTGGCGCAGGAGGTTAGCATGCCCCATGTTTTTTATAGGCCTCAATCCTCGACGCAGACGTCGCGGGTCCGCCTCCCGGGCCCGGCGACCCTTGCCACATGCCATTCCCCCTCTCCTCATCCTCTTTCCTGTCAGTCTACTGTCCAAAAATGTGACCGCCGCTAAAAACTCTTCGGAGAAAAAAAAAACAAAAAAAAAAACTTTTGTTTTTGCTGGACATTCTTTGGTGCAGCAAAGAATGCACCAAAATAAATCCAAATTATTTTTTGGATTTCATGTGTTTTTATGTTTGATTGAAAGTTGTAAGATGCAAGTAGATGGGAAGGTTTTTTTTTTTTTTATAGCAGTATGTTTGATATAATCCTAATATCCTTTCCTGAAGATAGTGTATAATTAATTTCTCCTGCCTAATGATGATGAACCAAGTCAACAGATTTGTTGCATTAAAGGGTGAGTCTTTTTTTTTTATTTCTTTTTGGGGGTGGGGGGTGTAGAGTGAGATGTGAATTAAATGTTTAAACTTTATTTTTAAACTTTAATATTTCATGACACCAAAAGATGCTTTCATCTCTTCAGCACTAACTCACCAAAACCATAAATACTCACACACATATGTACCATCTAGGCATAAATGCTCTCACATATGCACACATATACACTTCAGCTGCCAGTAACAATTTAATCATTCCAGTCAAGCATCGCCTCGCTTGTCCAACCAGGCATATCTCTGAGTCTCGCTCCCTCTCTATATTTCTTTTTCAATTTAGCTTTTTATGCGTGTGCTCCATGCCACTCTGTCTACATAGGGGCGATACTGCCCGTACTTTCTTATTCTGTTTCCATAGTGATGGTGACAGAACATTTCCCCCCCAGTGATGGATCCTAAACTAACATAGCAGCCATGATGACACACAGATCAACTCGGCTGACAGCTGTGATAACTTTCTCCTCTTGAGCTTCAAACTTACTCTCCACCCAAGGCACATTTTTTTCATTCCATATGTCCTTTCATTTATATGTAAACATATGTATCACTGATGGATACACATCTTATACTCTAAACCTCAGTCCATGTCAGGCAATGGTAAAGTATCTCCTTCTGAAAAAGGAGCTTTCTGGTGTGTCATCCGAATGGTGGATGACAGAAAAATGGAGTCTACTCATAAGTCGAAAAATGGTACATGCACAGCAATAAATATTTCTAATCCGCGGCTTTTGGAAGCGGAGCAATAAATCCCAAGAAGGATTTTTCTCATATACCTGTAATGTTGTAAAAGATTTACAGCTCAATACAGCGAGTGCAGTAAGAAATACTGACATTTGCATGCAGGACCTTTCTTCATCAACACCATAACACCCCTGCATGACCTATGTGGTAGTTGTTGTCAGTCTAATGAATTTTCCATTATTAATTATTTTCTGTTAGAGGGAATAAGTAGAGCACAACTGCATGCTGCAAGGCACTAATGGGAAGATTCCACTAAACTTCCTTTTGAAGTGGTAATGGGCTTAAGGTGCATGTAATTTCCTGCCGATAGTGTATGCAGGAGAGGGCCACACCTGGGTGCGTAGGATAAGAAAGTGGGACTTGGGGGCTCTCCCAACGGTGCCGCTCACCATTCCTACTATCATGTGGCTGATAAAGGAGCAGGCGCAACACTGAAGTAGGACACTGATAATACTAGCAGAAGAGGTGTCCTTTAAAGCGTGACAAGATGAACTGCCCAAACACCGTAGCTGGGATATGTTTACCTAAGAGTCACTGGGTTGATTAGAGAAACAGGCAGCTGGGGTTGAATGAAGAAATATTCTGGAATCTTCTTGGGTCGGGGGCAGTTACAGGTAATTTTGGCGAACTGAACTGTTCACTTAAAATGCGTAGATCCAGCGTTGCAGAGAGCTGCATTGCTCCTGCTCGCTCTCTGCTGTGCTTCAGTGTTCTTACTGCAGCTCTTCTCCTACAGCAGAGTTTGCAGAGAACTTGAGAAATGAAAAGTTTTTATGTAATGTTAGGTTGATTCTCCGCCATCGGCACAACTGCAGCACCCTACCAATTTTGACATTGAACATTGGCGTGCACTGTGCGGGGGCAGGGAGTGTTTCTGACCAGGTGTGGTTTATTTCTGCAAATGGCAGTAGTACTACAGGGAGGAACCAGAGGAGCTTAATTCTTTTTTTCCACAAATTATCCGGCTCTTATTCCATTGTCAGGAAATAGTGAATGTTTTAACAAATATGTAAAAAAAAAAAAAAAAAAAAAAAAAGAAACATATTTTTATAAAAGTTACCAACTGCATCTTTAACAATGTCTTTCTGCTTGATAGTAAAGGTCAGACTTGTGTGACAAAAGAATAATAGTTGTGTTGTCAACAGATGCTCAAACATGAAATGTGGATATGCAGCTTCTCCAGCGAGACAATGGGCCTCTTGCCTGCTTTTATTACTAATGCTTTCACTGCCTATCTTTTCAGATTAGGTTTAGAGCAATGTCTTGGTGATTTTCAGGTTCGAAGTAAATTATGCTTTTTTTAAAGCTTTAAGATATTATTATTATTATTATTACTACTACTATCTAACCCTTATTGAAACTTTTCAGTAACTTTATTTTTTATATTTTGGCAAGGCATAGTATGGTGACATTTCATGGCGCCATTGCTAAGAGTTGCACCATTTTGTGAAACTGCACTGAACTGAACAGACATTCACCAGAGAGTGTTGAATGTATTGTTTAGGTACATGTAGGTGGCTGGGAGGATGGATGGCAACCTCCGTGTCCTCTAAAGTCTCATGTTGTAGGCCAAAGCCGAGTTCACCTTCATCTATCAGCAGTATCACTCCGACCACTATAACTCATCCTCTCCTCCGCTACAAGATATGGAGGGTGGGCGCATAGGCAGGGAGGGGACGAGATGTAAAAGAAATAAATGGAGTCACAGTGAAGATGAGGATCATTGCTGCCCTGGCTCGGTTGTTGCAGACATTGGTCTTTGAGCAAAAGCTGGTATGCAAGTCTTGCAAAATGTTTCTTTTGTAGACAAGGAGAAAGAAACAGACACAGACAGATCTGGTTCAGACACACATATGCCCGTAACATCAAGAGTGTGTCAGAGGCTGTCTCTATTGGATTACTTGAGGACACACTGTCTGTCTTTATTCCAAAGGTCCTTGTCGATTAAAGTTGCTGATAAATTGATTTTGCCTCAAGGCCACCTGCTGGGCGCCGTCTGGCAACAATCAGGCTCGATAGTGAATCAATATTGCATAAACCGGTTATCATAGCCTACACTGACCTTATCAAAGAATGTGGATATGAAGATCAGAGCTTAAAATGTGCTCAAGCAAAAATAGACAAATTTGATCATTTGATGAGAGTTTGGTTATCAATATTTCAAACTAAAAATCTCAAAGAAATTTACTTTTTTTGTTTTTCAAATAATCTTGTGAGGAGAGATTCTGTACAACAACAATAAGAAAGAAATAGATTGTAAATTACCTTGAAACCTTTTTTCTTTTAGGAATGTAGTCAAGAGAAACAACGTGATACTGGTATGACGCAGTAAGCAACTTTGTAACGTTTCTTCCAATTCTAATGGAAGTGTGACGACTCACTTGTACTACAACAGCATGGAACTGAGGCCACAGACCAGTGTATGCAATCACACAGGGGATGTTAGCCATAGTTGATTACAACTACCCAGGATGGACAAAAACATGTTATTGCTTTTTGTAAAATGCCATCGATTTAATATAGTTTATGTAGCACAGATTCACCACAAATATCATCTTATGACATGATCACGTTATTTCAAGTTACCTCTGCTTATAATGAGTTATATAGTAAATTATTCAAATCAAACCTATCATATCTCTCTGTGTGTAGGTGGACAATGTGTCAGAATAACCTAATTTTGCATGATTACCATTGAATAGTTCTTGTTTTATCTTTTGATTGAGGTAAAGACCAAACTAAACTTTTAGTATTATTATTTTTTGTATATTCATACTGTTTTCTTAAAAAATGGGACTTTTCTTTTGGAATTAATAAAATTTGTTGTCTGACATATAGCCTTATGTACACAGTATAGTTCATACTGGATAAACCTTTTCTAAAACTGTGAAGTTGCCAGTAAAAGTATATCTTGCTGAGAATGCTCTGCTACTTTGAGACTCTTAAGATATATTTTCTGTCTTTGATTTTGAGTTATTTTACAATGAAATGAGTAGAAGGTTAAGTAGCTTTCATTTTTTGACCCAAAGTAGTAACAGGGTTATATTATATGTGCATTACTAAGAGAAATAGTTTCCTTTCGGTCTGGTCTTCTGACTGCTCAAACTTGGAGCTTTTATGGCATAAAATGTATCATCCACTCAGATCCCTGGTTTCCACCTGGGTCTCAGTATGCTGCCCAGATTTTTGTGATTTTGTACACTATGAGGTTTCAAAACTATAAAGAAACTCATATTCAAAATGTGCCACCAAACATACAGGGCATATTAAAATATTGAGTCAGATGAAAAGCAAAGAAGTAAACCTAAACCAGATTGTTTTATTATTCCCAGATAGACATGATATAAAAACATCCCTTTAAATCCTTAGAGGCAACCCAAATCTAAACTTAATGGATATTTTAGTTGAGTTAATTAAGCGGCTTAGATTAAAGAGCTGTTAAACAAATGAACTGGTGGTCTGTTCATTATATACTTTGCCTCTTGCAAATAGGATGGATAGATATATAACAATCCCTACCAATATTTGTACTTCTAAAATCAAATTGTGTGAACCATGTGTCCTGTTCCTATGTATGTAGGTAGTCATCTGTATGTTAGTAAAATCCATTGAAACTGGCTTTGATATAAAGACATAAAATGCTTAAAAAGTTATGGATATCTTTGCAAGAAACTATATTGTAAATGATGCTGAATATCAATATGTAAAAGTAAATGTGATGATATTAAGAGCAGATGATATAAATGCAAAGCAACAGAGAGACAAAAGAGTCTGTCCCCTTCTCCAACTTTTACCCTCGTCAGCAGATACTGTCATAGCTGTGAGGGGAAATGTTTAGTGAAGCAGAAAGAGAGAGGACGTGAAAAAAATGAAACCCCCTGCAAAAATGTCTACCTTATTCAGTCATGTGGTTTCACAGCACAGTTCTTTCAAATCTTGGTTTAATTAATGGAAACAAAACAGTGCTTCTAAATGTTGTTTTATATAATTTCACTGGTATGTCTTAGATAGTTGAAGATGAAATCATTATGAAAAGACTGAACTATAATAAAAAAAACATCTGAGTTAAAAAAAAAAAAATAGTAGTAGTAAGAGCATTTGTCTCTAAAATAATAATAAAAAGGTTAGCTATACAAAAAAGAATAGTAATAGATTATGAGGTTTGAGGGTAAAAGGAAACGGAAGAAAAGAGCAAAAGATTCTAGAGCAGAGGGACATTTGTGGGGAGCAGAAGAGGGTAAATTTTCATGCAGCATGGGGATTAGGGGCATGACACCAATCCAAACAAAGCTAAAGACTAAAAAAGAAAGCTAATGTAACTCAGACGGAGGGGCAAGTTGGCGCAAGAGTCTTTCTATATGTCTGCCACTTGGTCTGTTGTGGGTCACGGAACAAAAGAAAGAGAGGAAACGAAAGAACGAGGTTGAAGAAAACATTTTTGGACATGCGATCAAAGAGAGCGAACACATCCAAGTGCACTGCTTGTAAACATGTTCAAATACACATTACCAGGCAGGCAAAGTGCGACCCCCCATGTCTTCAACACGTGCCTAAGCCTTTGAAGTCGAGGTGATCAGTGATGAAACGATTAAAATGGACCCTGAGATATCCTCCCTCACAGAAAAAGATATATTTTTTTTGATGACATGAAGATGCAGCAGTCTTCCAAGCAAAGGAAGGATGTGTGGAGATAGCATCTGTAAAAAGTAGATCGCCTTCTTATCATGTTACAAAAGGGTGAAAGATGAGAGTCAGGGTTTTCATGATAAGACCTGTTGCCAAACAAAATCTGTAAATAAGAGACAAACTTGTTTATTGACACATTCTGTGGTCGAGATATTTCCCTTCTCACCCTTTCTCTGTCATAACACTCTCATAACACACACACATATATATATATATTTACTTACTTGGCAATAAAAAACCTTAAAATGTTTCTGTATATATTCAGTCAAAAATTCTAACTTTTAAACTTTAAACATGAAGATCTGGAATGTTTTGAAGTTTATTTCAAAACAAAAAGGTCATTTAAATTACCTTTTGGCTTGTTTTCAGCAATAATGTGCTTTATACCAACCATTTCATTGTAGCTTTGCTTTTATATTCAGGAACATTTCCCCCTGTGTCTGGTATTTCACAGACTCTACATAAAAAAAGTTTAAGGCTTGCGAATACCTGGCATCTCATTGGAATTGCTTGATCAGCACATTCTAACCTCTCCTTCCTATTCTACATAGTTTTCAGTACCTTTAAAAATATTTTTAACTTAATTTTCATTTCTGAAATGACATCTATATAAATAAATCCCTTTTACCTTGGACCACATTTAAAACCACATACATTGTGAGCCATGGGTAAAAGCCTGTGTTGCCCTCTCTAGCAGCAGCACCCACTCCCTCATCACTAAAAATGCAGAAAAAGAAAACTGGCTTTCTGTTATTCTATTCCCATTAAAAGTGACATTTCATCTAAACCAAACTCTCCAGGGGAAACAAGCAGGCAGTGCTCGGTATGAAGCAAAATGATCTGGGCTAGAGTGCGTCCATGTAGATCGGTTTGTCTGGATGTATATGAATTCCAGTGTATATTTACTTATTATGAGGGTTTGTTGGGAGCAGACGATGACCTTAACGTGTGCAGAAGCAACTGTTCAGGTGTGTACTCTGATGTGATAATATTTTTAAAAGCCATCATAAACTTAGGTGAAAATTTGCACATTTGCCCTCAGGTCTCACGTTCTTCCCTTAGATCAAGGGAAATGTCATTATTTGCAGCCATCACAGATATGAACGCAATTACAGTTTCTGAGGCTTCACTCTGATCTTGTCAATAGTGTATAATTTGCAATGGTATAAGCAAAACTAACACATTCTTCCTTCAGGGCTATCTTCTTGTTACTCTTGATAATGCTGTTTGTTGTGAAGGTTTGAGAGCTCATTCCACCAGTGCTAAACTATTGGTAAAAGACAGTAGCTTGTATACCTTTTTTATTGTACAAGGAAAAAAAAATGTGACATGGATGGAAGTGCAGCAATTTCTTGCCTATCCTTCTTTTCAGACATGCGCATGCATTCAGATGTAAAACTGCAGCTATATACTTGGCAAGGGAAGGGTGAAAACTACTTTAAAAACAAAAGATCACATTGGTGTCAGGATAGTGGTTTCTGTGAGTCCTTGTGTTACACAAATAAATAAAATATTGCTTCAAATCAGCACATAATGAGTAAAACAGTCTATGCTAGGTAAACACAAGCTTTTCTGTTTGCCTAGATGTTAATAACTTACAGGGCAACACATCCTCTCAATCCTTATTCTGTGTGTTTTCTCAAAGCCCAAGCATAAGCACACAATGTTAGTTTGCAACAGTACATCAGATGTGAGCAAAAGTCTCTGAATACATGGATATCTGCCAGAATACTGCCTGCAACGCACAAAGAAAGCAAGAATTTTGTGAAGTTGTCATTGAATATTATACATACTGTTCTTACAATACATTAAGCTATAATTCAGTTAATTTACTCCGTCCACTCTTTGCAATTGGTTGAACTTGATGCAGTGCTGCACTTTTATAACCTAAGCATGAACAAATCAGCCCTGCTGCTTTCTTCCCTGCACTGGCTCATTGTTGGATTTTGTATTGATTGTTTAATCTCACTTCTCACTTTTAAAGCTTGAACTGGTCTTGTACTTAAATCCATCTCACATTTATTGACCTGATTTTTAGGGCTCTAGCAGCTGAGATACACCGATAGTGTCCTGCTAATGATTCTAAGGTCATAGTTTGTGACAAGGAAACACCGGGTCTTTTCCATTAGCGCCCCCCATTTTTACACACATAACTTCCACAGAGAACAGAGTCTCCAGCAACCTTCACATTATTCCTTAAAACTTTATAATTTATGAAAGCTTCTGGCAAAGACTGATAAATTATTCACATATTTTACTATTTTCTTCCTGTGAACATTTATCTGACCCAAATCACATTATCCTTTCTCACAAACCCATTTGTAGCATTTTTAGGAAATGTGCTATAACAATAGATTTTTCTTCTTCTGCACATACTTAACTCTTTGGTTTTTTGTAAGTATAAAATACATTTTCTTATCTTCATTTAATGTACAATGAGTGTTCATTGAATGTTTTTGTGGTCACATGTAACACGTTGGGTTTTTCTGTAAATATACAAGTATTAGGAACACCTGCTCAATTGCTCACAAATAGCAGGTCAGTCAGTCACTTTTAAGGAATCTAATTCATTTATTCATCTAGGCAGAGTGAAGATGAATTGCTAAAGTCCAAACCAAGCATGAGAATAGAGAACAAAGTAGATCTAAGAAACTTTGAACTTTGCATGATTGTTGATGCCAGGCAGATTGATCTGAGTATTTTATAAACTGCTAGAATATTCATGCACTGTCATCTCTTCGATTTGGAAGGAAAAACATAACCAGTGAGCAGCGGCTTTGGGATTGGAAAAGTCTCGTTGTTGTAATAACAGAATGGGCAAACTGGAATGAGAAAAAATAAAGCCCAAAGTGGCTCAAATAACAGTTTATTACAATCAAGGTGTGTAGAATATCATCTGTGAATGTAAAACACTTTAAATCTTAAGATTGATGGCAACAGCACCAGAAAACTCCAACAGGCAACTTTTCCAGGCATTGGACCCTAGATGGTTGAGGTGGTGCAGGGTAAAGTGTAGTCCCAAGTTAACCGTTTGTCTGGCAAGCAGATTTAAGTACTTTTGCTGCTCTAGCAGCAGGCCTGTGAAGTCCTTCACAAGCAGCAAAACCAGTCAAAGGATTTTCTGACCACAGATGTCAGGGCAAAAGATCTGTAGTCATTTAATATTGGGAGAGTGCATTTCTCTCTTGGGGACCAGGTTCGTGGTGAAACATTAGAAACAGTAGGGAACATTCTCACACCAGAGATTTGTTGATCTGTGTGAAGATGGGGTTCAGTTGGAAGAAATAGCTTTTCGGTATTTTACTGCTAAAAGAGCCTATTTAAATATTCCTCAGTGATCTTCGGTGCAGACAGGGGGTCAATGGAGAGGTAGATGTTGGTGGGGGTGCAGTGAGGAAAATGGGTAAAATGATTGGTGATTTGAATGGCTGCTTTTCCAACATGTATAAAAAACAACTTCAACAGGTAGTGAGTTGGTCATCACAGTGTGGGATGACAAGCGCCTCCAAACTGCTGCTGTTTTATTAGCTGAAAAGATATTTTAAAACTTCTCGGTGTAGCTTCTCTCGACTGGGTAATATTTTTATTGAACACTTTGGCTTCCTTACTACCTACTATTCATAATTTAAACTCCACAACATAGATGAGCATTGATACTAAGTGTCAACGCCTGTTTGATATGAGCTGATCTGCATGTCATGCCTGTATGCTATTCTTGGTATTATGACTGTTAACTCGAGCTATTTATTAATTATTTGTTTTTTTTTTTTTTTGTTTGTTTGTTTTTTTAACTTTCTTTAAACTTTTTGGGGATAAGCTCATATTATCAAAATATATTTTCCTTCCAATGCAGAAGTATTTCAGTTAATATACTAAGAAGTAACATATTTTGACAAGCTGGAACGCATATTTTTTTGCACAGTGAAATAATTACAAATTTTTATGACCCAAAAATGTAACTCTGGTTTCCCTCAAACTGGCTTATTTATTTAATTCTTTACACATTTGCCAGTAAATGTGTAAAAAATTATACATTTACATTAAATGGTTGCATGTTGAACTCCTTTTCAGAGTTTTCACTCCCCGAACAGCATTTGGGTCAGTTCCAGTTCACCTTTTATCCCTAACATGAACACAAAATAAAGAAGAATCAGAACTGTTCTTTCACTAACAAAAACCTCAGCACAACAATTGCTACATACTCTAAAAAGCTAAAGAGAATAATAAACCAGAGCAAACTATTTAAAATTCTGGTCTCACTGCATTTGAAACATGATATCAAAAGAATCAGATTTCACCTTTCCTCAACTGTGCCAGACTAATGCCCCCTCAGATTTCCACTTGCAACTTGCTCACTCTTTCTCATTTTGCCTCATGTTGTCTCAGATAAGTAATGTAATCCTGGAAAAGGTTACAACTCTAAAACAGGGCAATCATATTTAAAGCTAATGGATACATAAAATAAAGAGCTCATAGGTGATGATTAATCAACTGCTGAAATGCACCGCGTTAAAATCAGTTTAGACTGAATTAATCCCCAACCAGCAAATGTTCTTCTCCTCTGGGCAATTTAGTGAGAAAATACAATTACGGCCCATGAGTTACACCTCAGTGGTTCATCTGCCGTGTGTGTTTCTCCACTGAGCCAAACCATGCCTGCATGACTCAGTGTTTGTCTGCCACATCCCGAAGCTTTGCAGTAGTACCATTACTGATTGCAAAAAATAAAAAATACAAAAAGTGTAGATGACATTTATTATGCAAGGATTATTTCTGGTCAAATGACCTCAATTTAACTTTTAGGCCTGATTGCACCCTATGTAGTGGAGTACTAACCTACTGAACACACCATGAAAATTGGCTGTGGCAGCATCATGCCTGAGGAGAGCGGAGCTGGTCAGAGTTGAAGGGAAGATGGATTGAGCTAAATGCAAAAAAATAGATATGTCCAAGTCCAGGCATAAATTCAGCTCAGACTGATGTCAAGATGCTTAGAGGTGCTCCCTATTCAGTCTAATTCAGCTTGAGGAGTTTTTGCAAAGAACATTGCATATATTTCAGACTATGATTGGCCATTATGATTTTAAAGTTTCGACATGAACTCTTGTGAGAATATTATGATAAAAGTAATAGGACCTATTCACTACTACTTTTTAACATAATCGTGTGGCTGTGACTGCATAGCACAGCAATTATAGTCCCGCAAAAAGATAGACCCATTATATGTTTCTTTAGAACACCAGTCATAACAGGAAAATTTGGTTTGTATATCTAAACTGCACACAGTGCAATCATAATCATATCTCATGATACATATTTTCATATATTCATATTCATTGGTATTCTCATTGAACAATGCAGAAAATAGTGAAAATAAGCTTGAAAATACAGACAGATCTTTTGTTTTTTACAGATCAATCCACAACAAATCAAAATTATTGATGAAAGAAACAGAACCTGTGACAGTTTCTTGCTTCTTCATTGTGTGCCCATTCTACAGAGATACACACAGTCCTTCCGTTCCAAAAGTTGACATGTGTTCCTGGCACTGCTCAGGATTAAACTCATAATTACACTCCACCACACTGTGCAGCTCTCTCACAGTGGACGGCATGTCCGCTGGTCCACTGTGGTGGTTGGAATGTTGTTTGGAGTTTCCAACGACGTAAATCATGGCCTAATCAAGGAACGTAGTCTTCTGTCAAATCGCTTAGTGCGGTACACTGCTCGGCACAGCTTGTACTACCCCTGATGTGGGTACAAGAAAAAGAGCAGCTGAACAGAATTATTGGAGATGAGTCAGGCCAGGGCGGTCAGGGGCACAACTGGTTAAAGCTAATGGAATATCAAATAAAAGGGGGGCTACATAGAAATACTTGCCACACTTTTCAGATGATTATTTTACAATTGTGTTCTATTGTGTGTTGTTCTATCACATGTACCATGTAAAGCACTTTGGAATGTTTTGCTACTGAAATATGCTAGACAAATAAACTTGATGATGATTATGAATCACAATAAAAATCATTGAAGTTTGTAACTATTATGAAGTGAAGTGTACCAATATCTAGGGGGTGAAAATACTTTTGCACGACACTCACTCATCAGACCAGAGCAATGCATATTTTCCATAATCATAGCAATGTTAGCTGTTTGCCTTAAAGCTTTTTCCCTCTTCTACATGCACCTCTTTTCCCTAATTTACCTCTAGTCTTATTAAAAAAAAAAAACATTCTAGTCTTTGACAAGTGTAACTATTTCAGTATAACTGATATTTTCAACAGTGATTTGCAGAGAACGACTTGCAATAAAAGCTGCTACTTTTAAGAATACCTCTAAAACTTTGCTGTCACCTCCACTGAAACACAGATAATAGCTTGCACTGTTAACTTCAGGGGTTTCTGCTTTAACCTACAACTTCGTGTTGCAGCTGTTGCTGTTGCGGTCAGAGCCGTTGTACTGGAATTCATGTTCAAATATTGGAGATTTGTGGTTATTGATGTTTTTAAGCTCTTTCTGCTGACACATTGGAATTCAAAATAGTCTTTCTGGGTAATGGCAAAGCAGCTATGCAGAGCAAGGCTTTATGGATTTTGTTTGAACGTCAAATGGAGAAAATCACTAACACAGCACAACAGACAAAGGCATCTGTTGAAATCCAGGCTGGTATGCAGCAGTAAAATCCCAGGAAAAGCAGACAGGGGAAAAGCACAATGAAGCAAAAACAAAGACACAGTAAGAATGAGCCCATTAAGGATGTATTAATTTGCCTGATCTTAACAGACATAGGTTTGATTTATCCAAGACACCATGGTTCCCAATATCTACGACATGGCCACAATCAGCCTTTTATGTTCTCAGACATAGTCTTTTGCATCCCTACTGGGCCATGGTTATTGAACATACCCAGGCAATTTTCCATGACTCTAGTCATAAAACTGTCTCCCACTAACTTCAAGTGACAGATGCTCAATATTAGGAAGATGTCAAATAAAAACATGGATTTATTTAATCTTGCACACATGATTCTTTCCCCCTCATTGAATTCTATTTGAAATTCAATTCTGCCTGCTATCTTGCATGGCTAAACACAAGCAAATGAATTCAGTAGGTGGTGATGTGTGTCGGGTTCTGCATGTAATAAGGAATATTAAAATTCTATTATTGGAGTCTAATTGGACATGTGATTAAGTCTATTTAAAAATCTAACGTAGTCATGTATAACTAAAGTATAGAGAAGTTTAATTTTTCTCCTGTGAGGGACACCGAGGCACGAGGGAAGGTGTTGTCACCATGCAGCTATGGCGACGACAGCTAACCTCAGATGAAGTTCCACTTTGAACATGTCTGCACTTGAGGTGAGAGCACAGTTTTATAAAGATTTCTAGCTTTGTTTCTTTCCATGGAAAAAAAAAAAAAAAAAAAAAACTGTATCCACTGAGATGCCAGACTGTGAGTGATGTAAAATCATGTTTGGTTCCCAAGGTCCTTCGATCTGTCTATCAAAAGTCAAACGACAAAAGAAGCTCTACATTTACAACAGACAAGTCTGTTGTACAACAACAAAGGCTGCTTTGATATTTTACTTGTCTTTCAAATGAAATATTAGCACAAAACTGCTGTAACACGGCACACATATTTTTAAACCCAAATATATTTTAGCTGTAGGAAACCTAAAAATAATTAAAGTATGACACAAATGTAAGTCACAATCATTCTTTTGATCGTTTTTCAAAACATAAGTGAAGTTCCACTTGAAAAAGGAAGAGGCCATGATTTTTTGGTTTGACACTTTTCCATTTGAAATAGCTTTTGATTTTTTCAAATATCTCAGAGTGGAAGTGACTCATAACTTGCAAACACTTTTACTGTATTTTTTAGACACCGGTCACATTCAGAGCCAACCAAAGGCACAAATGAACTAAGGCCTTTCCATTAAAAAGGCCTTAAGGAGGCCCGCATAAACATAACATTTTAGCGCAAACTGGTCTAGAATTTTAACATTTGTTCATTGAGAATGTCAGTGGTGTTGAATTAAGATTTTAAGAAGCTGGCAAGATTACTTTGTTAATGGAAAACACAAATCTTCATAGTTGGATTGTTTTGTTACCATAGCTAAAATCTGATGCTGAGTTTAATCTCCGAGTTTGAGCTCTGTTTGTTCACAAATATATTTGTGAATATATATTTGTCATCTCGACAAATTACATTTATCACTGATTGCTTTTAAGCTTGGCCAATTAAACTGTTTCCTTTGCTTTTTCCCATGTTTCACCGATGTTCTTAGCAAGAAGAGGGGCCCCTAGATCAAATTCTGCTCGAGGCCCATTACAACCTTGAACCAGCTCTGCATGACGAGCTCGACCTACTGCAACTTTCTGCTGGATAAATTATGTGAGTCTAGTAGAGACCAAGCTTTTCAGTTTCCTGACTGTTGAGTTTTTAATAAGTGCCACAGAGACTGTTTGTTTAGGTTGCCCAAGCTTTAAGGAATGGGTTTTTATGATCTCAGCACTACCGTGCCTGACTGGAAGTAGAGAAGGTATTTGATGTGGCACAGTTTGAGGCATCGTGCCGATGCAAAACAAAAGACAAAGAATGATGTGCTGCATGACTACAAGGTGACTATGATGGCTTCTTCAAGAACTAAACCACCAGCCCACTAGTGCACCAACTCAGCTGGGAACACATACAAACTCTATCAAGTTTCAGCTCAGACACAGAACTGTGCGCTTAAATGTTGTCTAATCTGTTTTCAGATGGGCAGCGTTTCTCGTTCTCTGAACTAAGCTAGATCCTTAAACCTAAAAAGTCAAATTTCTTCAGATTTCTGCAAACTAGGAATTATGTATAAAAATATTTTCCTTCCTTTCCAACTTACCACATAATAATACCTTATATAATATTCTTTCACAATCATCTGCAAAGAGTTGTCTAAATTCCACTCTGTACATGGTAATTAATGACATTTGTCTCACCTCTCTAGAGGAAATTATAAGGTGGTGTGAAGTAAATGTTAGGCAATTAGCAATGAATCATGGGATTCCATCCTTAGACATATACCTGAATCCTCAGTTTGTGTACAACATTCCCTGATACAGTTAAATGTATCAGGCAATTTAACTGCCTGATACATTTAAATTGCCTTCCCAATGCAAGCTGGCAAACCTGTGTTCCGATGCAGACCTATTTTTGCCCTTAATGTAAGGCAAGCTTCTACCTGAATATCACATGAATATGTTCTGGTCATCTCCTGCCCTTTCCAATTTTTCGGAAGATATTTTTTATGTATAGGCAAAAATCTGCAGAAAGAAAATCTCTTCGAACATCATGAATACTGTAATTGGAATTACTCATTCCTTTAGCAAGTAATACCTGAGACGCTATTGACTTGACTACTTATATTGCACGGAGAAGTATTTAATAAGAGGTGTGATTATGTTTGTCAGGCTTGTTAAACCTGGCAAGTAAAATATTGACTGGTCATATTTCAGCTGACTTCTCAACTGCCAGGTGCTTGCCTTTTTTCTTTCATGATTTTTTTGAAAGCTAATTTTAGATATGGAATTTTGTAACATTTTTGTGAGCTAGAAGCCGGAACACAACTGGAAATTAAAACTTGTACAAAAATTTATACATTTATTATAATTGAAAATATTTTGAAATTAAGTGAATAAAATTGAGACTCAGAGAGACACTTGTCATGTCTTGCCTGTTTGCACACTTTACACCTCACACACAACTCAGCTCTTTTTTTTTATCCCCTCAGCACTAAAATGTGAACACCTTCTTCACCATGTCCCAGATTTGGACAATTTGCATAAACTGCCATTTTAAATTATTCACAGCTGCTGTCTTAGCTTTTCTGACTAATTATATTTTGAGCTCTTGTGTTTTCTTTCTTCATTCCATCAAAGAGAAGACTAAGCTCGCTACCCTGCACACACATTCAGATTAAAAACCCAGTCTTGCACTACAAACCATCTGGCTTTTATTTGAGATTAACCATTAGCTATTTGTTATATTTCTGTCAGTAGTTTGTTTTGTGCTTTAAAGTCAATGACTTAAAAGTAAACACAAAGTGTAAGCATCTAATCAAAAAAGAACAACAATAATTCAGGCTAGTTCTAAATCCCACTTACAAATGTTTTATGACTCACTGGAGTGTGTAATAGTGTGGTTTTGACATAAACAACTTAGATTTAATAAACTTTTAGAAACCGCCAGTTTTGTTTGAGTTTCTAACAACAACCCTTTCCATAGTATTTTCTGAATCTGTCATTAAAATTGCAAAACATTATAACTCAAAATATTTGACTCCATGTATAATTAAACTCTATAAAATTACTATTTCACTTCTTGAGAAGACCGGTAAGAAGAAAGTATATTCTAATTTTCCTTTTACATGAACTACTTTAGCAATAAAATGAGTATTACCAAAAAAACTGTTTGGGAACTGTATCACTATAAATATTATGAAAATTAATTTCACACAGATTGGTGTTTAAAAGCCTTTATTTTGGTTAATAATGATTTCAACTTACACCTAACATGACATTTAAAATTATAATATTACATCAGAGCAATAAAAAAACATATCAAACAGACATGTGGTTCTAATAAAAAGTATGTTCAATCTGACATACGAGGCTCATTTGAGCACATATATTTGATCATATATTTCTTGATTATGACTGTAGAATCTTTTGAAGAAAACTACAAAAATAATTTCTAAATATGTTTTCTGATATTTAGGAAATAGATTAATTATTTTTGGTAATCCTAACCATTCTGAAAAAGAGGGAAGTTTGTCTTCAGATAATGCAAAACAATGTCTGTTTATTTTGCTTGTGTAAATATCTAGTTTTAACTCTACATTTTAAGCAAAACAAGTGATGCCTTTGTTTTCTCATCTAAGCCTCAGTAATGATCCACATGACTGTAGGGCCACATGCATTTTATTCAACAATGCCCAATGCTTGTGAACAGTTTCCTTCGTCAGTATATACTCACTCGTCAGATCTGAAATTCCAAAAGTGCATGCTAAGTAGCTCTACAGAAGTTACTTCTGTATGTTAATGAATTTACTGTAGTTACGTTAATGTACTGTAGTACATGTGAGCACCTCACAAAGTAAAAGGCATGCCTCTATAAAACAGCTTGTGCCTCTGAAAGCTAAATTACAGGGGCCTCAATAAATCAGCCAAAGCACGGCTAAACATGGACTCACAACTCATGCCAATAATACCCACCAATCTGGTGCAAGCATGTGTAAGAGTGCTTAAACATAATGCATCGCAGCTGACACTGTTGTTTTCTTTAGTTCATAAAGCGACTTTTTTCTGCCCTGACTTTAACAGGTGAGTTTTGTTGACAGTTTTTAATTACCTCAGGTCCCTCAGAGCAAATATTAACTCAAGCTTTCCATCAAAAACAAGTAATAGGTATCATGTCAATAGTTCTGGACTGTTTTCTTCTTTGCCATCACTCACACAATATATATATGTAGTGTGCATTGTGCATGTTGTGCATTTTTAAATAAATTATATAACATGCATATAGTGAACCGTCAGCAAGAAATGTGTGTGAAGGTCAACATCTTCTAGAGGACAGAGAAACTCTGCCATGCATACACACACATAGCAGCCATTTAGTGGAAAATATTTGGTTCCTTTTTTTCTAGATTTGCACAAAGCATTAAAACTTCCTAATCTAATTGGGAGTGAACTTTTCCAGTGAATAATTAATATAATTAATCTGTTTACAAGTAGTTGCAGTTCTAAATATTTTAACACCTTCTGCATGTCTTCCCAGTTGTATTTTCTAAGGTCTCCCAGGGATGTATAGCATGCTTTTCATGAGAAGTAGAGATTTCTGAGATTTTTTTTCATACAAAAAAATTACTTCTGACTAATTTGCTTGCTAAATAAACTTTCTCGTACCTATGAATTTATGCACTTGGAGAAACAGAACATATTTAAATTCCTCATTCTCTTATTATTTTGGTACATAAAGCAACATCTCTCTGCTCTCCAGTTAACCTTTCTCTGACTCTGCACCTTTCCAGTCATTGTTATCTGGGGACTAGTTTTATTAAATAAGCATTTACACATTAACATTTTCTGTTGCCCTCCAACTTGCTTTGTTATGAAGGGGCCAGGATCTGGTATTAAATATTCATTGCGAGAACCAAGGTGAGCAAAGATGCCACTTTTCTAACTATTGGTATGGTTGAGTAAAATTTACATCATATGTTTCCCCACTGTATAAATATCTCCGAAAAGAAAAGTTTAAGGAGTGGGTGTGTAAGCACGAGTGCGTGTGTGTGTTTTAGAAGAGGCTGCGCAAAATCATAAATCAAGTTGTTCACTATTGATGACATATCTCATTTGTCAATCTAAATCCTTCGGTGGACGTAAAATATGTCGAGGCTCCATGATGAATTTGCTGATGTCTGAGGCAACAATAACCTTGCGGAACTCAGGATGAGTGAGGGTTTTTGGACACAGCTCTGTACCTGGATGGTATATGGGCTTTTAACCCATAAAACTGTAGTGTTTAGTGTTGACACTAATTTAGTGCCAAACATTTCTGTGCTAGACTTGACGAACTTTTCATAATCTATTGATACACCTGGAGCAACCAGCTTATAAAACAGCTTTAAAAGACTTTAAAAAAAAAAAGATTTAAGGATAGTGGTGTGCCCAGTTGAAAAGTAATATGTGGATATACTTTTGCTATCTGTCTCCTGTTAGGTTTGTTTCACTCAACAAAATGACTCTTAAAGCCAAATAGTTGCTGCAACATTGCAAGATTGTTGACAGAGGGACTGGATTTTAATTTTTCTGTGTAATGTGATTTGCTCGATCTTCTCATAGCTATTACTTCCGAGGTTAGAATCAAAAATACTTTTTCAAAAGAGAGTTCATAGTTTTACATCGTCTTCTTCGTTGTCTGTGTAAGGCAAGTGTTTTGGTTTTTAGCTGTAATGTTCTGCAACTGTCACACATCCCAGAAGAGTTGCACTTAACTCAACTTGTGGTTACAACAAATGGAGTTGGAAGAATGTAGTTACACTACTAACCCAACATAGTGCAAAGTCAGAGGTCTGGAAGGATTTGAAACTGGGTTTACTTTGAGCTTCTAATAAGAGTCAATTAGTCGGGTTGGACCAGACTCAGATACAAAGTCTATGGTTTCAGGCAGAGTCAATTTAAACTCTATTGTGTCTTACTGTAAATGAAGAGATGAAGAGTAGAAACATAAAATGGGATGATTTTAAATATATACATCTATTTATTAATAATTACAGCACAGAGTCTTGCCTAACAGATGAATTTTTATATCTTTTTTTGTATTCATACCTACAGTGTAACACAACCTCTATATTACAGTAGGTTACGGTTTCAAGTCAAATAAAAGGGAAACTGTTTAAGAAGTACTTTCTGTCTCACATGTTATTATTGCTATGTGGCAAACCAGAATCCTGACTGGGGAGCTGATGCTGCACTGGCCTGAGTCTACCCCTGATGCCTGCAAAACTCTCATAGACGCGTATAAATTTTTGAGACTAAAATACACTGTTCACAGAACTTGAAAACAAAGCAATTTAATGTCTAGGAATGAGAACTATCCTTTAATAATCAAACAAAAAAAGCAAAATCTGTTTTCTGCCAAGCGTTATGGCGGTAGATTTAAAATACTTAAATTTATTTATTTACAAACAAAAATAATCATGTGATCACAGCTCATACCTGCAGATACTAGTTTGTGAATCAAGTCTCTGAAGAAGCTACTGCAAGCTTAGAGAGTTTACTGGGAACATACAATTTCATACATTTTTGATATACTAAATGTAAAAACATAACAGCACATCCGGCATTCCTTATATATGCTGCACAGATTATGTTCCCTCTGATCTACCAGTTTCAGGTACAACAAGTGATCTCAGGTGTATAAACAAAGCAATTTGCAAAGTGACTACCTCAAGAGTACAAAACTCCATTGGGTATTTACTTAACAAAACAGAAGTGTGTGGAAAAAAAACGAACATTTAGAATTTAAACGGTGTTCACTTTTCATCATGAGTTTATAACAAGGAATAACTTGGAAGTGTTTAGTCTATAAGTTATTCACAAGCAATGTCTATTATACTGGATATTGCAATGAGGAGCTGCTTGCTAGTGCTTCAAACAATAAATTTTGTCGTGTTGGGTCCAAATCAAAAAACTAACTCTAGTTTTCTATTGTTCTTATAGGAGATCCTAAAATAAAGTATATATATTTTCCTATCATTACATAGAAAAACATTGGGTTGTAGCACAGACACAGATGAAAAAGCAAACTGAATCAAGTTTAAGCAGCAGTCCACCTCATACACATTTCACCAACCATGAATACAATGAAAGAGCTACAATTTCCTGCTCAGTATAGAATCAATGGCACTCATGTTTACACTGCTGTTAACACTGACATTTGCTGACTCTTATTTCCTTTGTTATTTCCTCTAGGTGTTTTAACTGATGTAGTGCATAGAACAAGGGAGGTAAACAAATGAAAGAAATAGTTAAGGAGGATGGGAAGAAAAGAGAATGAAAAAACAATTATTCTTACCTGGTAATCAGGAAGAAGGACAAAAGGCATGTAAAAGAAAAAAACAAAATATTAGACAATGTTGCATTTATGAAGAAAATAATTTGTATTTTCTGCAGTCTTGCATGAAATCTGAAATAGTATTTCATATTCCTGGGTCTGAATCCTGCATAGAACTTGTATGTTATATATTGCACACCAGCACTGCTCAACATATAAGAAAATTATTGACAAATCACTACCATTCTGTGGAATATAAAAATCAAAAATAACTATCTGAACTGCAATAAATATTTTGTAAAGATGTGCTTAATAATTAGCTATGAATCAAAACTGTCAAATTCTTCCTCCATAGATTTATTTATTTGTATGCCCATTTGGGATACAAATAAATAAATCTGAATCTGAATTTTGATCTGTGACTGACAAGTCAGAGAAACTCAAAATCTGATTTGAGTCAGTGCAAATGAAATGTTAGGTATACATGTATTGGCGCACAGTATGTTCATGCACTGTACGGCAATAATCTAACTTTCATTTTTAGAAAAATATGAAATGTGTTAGTGGAGCGTTATCATGTTTTACTAATATTTGTGAGACTATTGTTGCATGACTAAACCAGATATTTTTGTTCGGACTTTTAACGTAGTAATTTTATTCAGACTCATGCCTCTTTATAAAAAGATTTTGTTTTTCTTTTATTCTTCCATATTCTACATAGCTTTTCTCTTTCACAGCAGATTTTTTGAATGTTCACTGAGTTCCCAATGGAAACTCTGTGATTTACATTTCACAGACATGCATAGGTAGTTTCCAGTTCAGACACCAGTGGAAGCATACATGCAGTTTTTATTAGCTGTGAAAATCCAATGGCATCAAATATTAAACACTTCATTATGGAGCGCTGCTTGTCTTGTTCCAGAGAAAAGCCACTTAAACCTACAACAGCCAGGAGAAAATAAGAGAAAACCAATGCACAATGACAGCAGTAATTACAGGAAATCTATTTTATGAGACACAATTGTCATGGGAACCTGTGCTATGTGTAAGCTTGTGTTAGCATATGGGCATTGCTATGTGTGTCCTTCAGAATATTTAATGTATGTTAATAATTAATTCTTCTGTATCAAAACAAAGGCGTTGGTTTTGGTGGACAGAGTGTGCAATGTGTTTAATATGCTCCCATTACAACAGACATCATATTCTGATGTAGCAGCTTATGACAGGTGAAGCTGGCAAGGTTTCACGTAGTTGTCTGTGCAGAGGTGGGTGCTGCAGACAGACACGGACAGAAGATAATGCTGACACAAGGAGAGCAGGAAGAACATGGACAGACAGCTAAAGAATGAGGCAGCGAATTGGAGAAGAACCAACAGGCAGTTGTCAGAACCAATGAGTGACGGCTTCACCGGTGACCTCTGAATGATTTATCCCTGGACATGTTTCTGTCTATCAGAGGCCATTAACATCAGAGACTGCAGTGAGTGAGGAAAGAGAGGAGTCTCGTCTCATCTGTCATGACTTAAAAGATGACCCTCCGGACGCGAAGCATTCTCTCTTTACCAAAGCTTGCCTGGCCTCCAGTTTGAAGATATTTTTCAAAATTGGTGGCGGCTCTTTTGCAGCACACAACTTCAAATAGAATCTGATCCAGGTTGACCATTATGTAAAAGGGCCCAAAACTACAGATGTGCTTGAACTTAGTTTCTTTCAGGTTTCACATGAGCATGAATGGTGTGGCCTTTTACACTGACGCTTCAAGCACACTACCCTCTCTACTGCTCTCATTTAAAGGACAAAAAAAAAATCAATAAAACAACAACAAAAAAATATTTCAGTGTAAAAGATCAATAAATTCCAATCATCAATTAATTGGATGATTGGAATTTATTAAAGATGCATAAACATGAAGAGATGATTAAAAATAGCTTTTTCTGTCCTCTGCTCTGAAAAGTAGAAAGCATTTCCACAAATTAGCTGTGACACTACACATGTAACAGCACTGCCTTGACGTCTGTCCAGGACTTTAAAAAAGGGATTGTAATTAAGCAGTACACATCACCCTTATAAATAATTATTTGTATTCAACAAGTATAAAGAGAAGGAGAGTCTGAAGGAAGTACATTCCTTGTGATACATGACTTAAAGTGTGCAATTAAAAATCTCTGATGTGCAACTTTAATTGCACTTCATGACCTCCTGTGTTCAATTTAGACATTTTTAGATCAAAAAATATTAGACTGACAAACAATGGCTGAGGATAACGTCCCCTGAAAAAAGCCTTCAAAGAGTTAGAGAGTTTTAACTTTTACTTCCTCTGAGCTGTATTTTATTAAAAATTATCTTTATTTCCATGCACACCATAACTTTGCTGCAAAAAGTGCTGCCAGGATTGAGATCCCAACACCAGAAGCTCTGAATCAGAGAATTTGACAAATCAAAGGAAATTGAATAAAAACAGCAGCAATGGTTCGGCCAGTCGGAGCTACTGAAGAATGCAAAGAATGCTCATATATTTACATCAGTCCATTACAGTGCCAAGAGACCATTTAAGCACTAATAGTGTAATAGCTATTAGGCCATACTTCATGAAGAAGACAGCTACAAGCTATAAAGATGATCAGGGGAGAATAAAATGAAGGTACAAAAAGACTAACACAAGAGCATGCAACAAAATGCCTAAATTCTCTTTCTTCTGAAGGGAGAATTTAACCAATCCCTGACAGCTGGACAAGCAGAGGAAATTAAACTAGGAATAAGCATAAGTGTTTTGGTTTCCATTAGTATTCCTTCTCCTTATTAGTACAGACCAGGGTTGACAGATTGAAGAGAAGCAAAAAAACAAACAAAAAAGAAAACAAAAAACAAGAGTCACGTACATCATTTCTCAACCGTGGCAGGTGACAGAGCAGCCATCATCCAGTGAAAACAGAGACGTTCTCCACTGTGGCTCATTTACAGCTACGACTTCAGCTGATTGGATTAATCTCTGCCAAATTGAATGAGACTCTCTGTGCCAGAATCCAAGCCCTGACAGATCTGAAACATCACGTCAACTCAGCATAGTCACATAAAAGTTATCTCACTGCTCAGCTTGTCAAATTATTTGTGTATACCTTCTCTCAAGTCATGGCCTTGAATCACAGGATCAAAAAAACATGTCAGCGCTCAGAAGTTGTTTTACCTTTCATCTTGTACAGAACCAAAATGCTACATTCCTGATTTTAGGTTGTAACACTCACATCCCTTAAGCTTGGCTAGTATGTGGACATGAGGCAAAATACCTTAATTACTGCTGCTAAAAGTAGTTTGAAAGTCCCTGCAAGACGGTGGAAATTTTTGCAGCTCATGGTTTAGTGAACTAAGGACAATGAGGCTTAACCCCAGGAGACAGTAGATTATCACGGTGTATCTCAATTAATAATACGGACAGAGCTTATAATGAAGTTATAATCAGGATCCAATGCTCTGCACAAGAAGCAGTCAGTAGCAGTCAGCAGTGGGAACCATTGATTTTTGCATGGCCCTGGATGTTCTGCGGAACCTGTCTGCAGACTGCCAAGTATATACATCAATACAGACGTGTCTTGTTTAGTCAATGCATCCTTCAAAGGGGGAAAAAATGGGTGCTGGGAGCCTGTTCATGTCCAGGGGTCAAGGAGTTGTTACTTGCCTGGGGTACAGTCACTGAGAAACTCTTCCAGATGTAAGGAATGAGCAAATTTCCACATCCATCAGGAAAATGGGTGAATTTGAGTATGTTCAAAATATTGGTGCCACTACTTGGAAATTCTTTTTTCTAGAGTGATATCAATCTTTTACCATTTTTATTTTTTACAATTGAACATATATGTCCATCATTCCAAACTTTAATTTTTTTTTTTTAAATGTGAACAATTAGACTAAAAAGTTTCAAGTACTCATCAGTGATAACCTCGACTCCACCTTTATGGGGTTGGTATCAAATTCCAGCTATTCACTCTTTTCAACAAGGAGTTATTCTCTTCTCATTAGTAAATAAAACCACAGAAAAATCTCCTTTCAGATAGTTACAGTCCCCAACTTTCTGGGTCCTGATAAGTCACATTCAGGTTTCAGCATTCTTTACTTTTAGGCAAAGTCCTTGAGGTTTAATAAAATTCTTGAAATGAGTAGTAAGGAATGATGGGTCCCTGTTAGTGCCATTTTTCTCATGTCTTTTGCAGCCTTGCTTTTTCTCAAGAAATTTTCCATGACCCTGATGACTAAAGCTATTCCAGTTTTTTTTTTATTATTATTATTTTTTAAATAAGTTCATTAGATCTGTTGTTTGGCCAATTTCATTATTATCATGCATATATTATCACAACATATATGCATAACAGTTTTTGCAAGCCATTCTTCAAGTTAGTGTAAATTAAAATACTTGTCCCTTTTTTTTTTTCCTAAAACAGATACTTCTGACACATAATTTTATCTTTTGAGATACTTTTTTCTCTGTTCCTACAAAAAACAAAATTTGAGGTTATTTTTCTTAACTTCAAATTTGTCAGTGATATAAATCTTCAGGCTTACCTTTGATTTATTAAATATCATAAAAAGTATACAGACAAATACTTTTATGAATGAATGGGGATAATTTAGTGATTCTCTCACTTTCTGTTAAATTCAAAACTGATCCTTCCATTCAATAAACTACAGCTCATCTTTCACAGAGACAAAAAAATCAGAAATGATTAAAACCAGAAATTCAGTCCACAAAGGAGCTAGGAATGAAATATTTTCTTAAAAGTCATTTGACTTAACATTTATTTAAACATTAGTGCTTTAAACCATAAGAATAATTTATTCAGTTTTAAAGGATCCACAAAAGAAGTAGCAAGAAAATCATTGGGTATGGATTATGCATCTTGCATGATTCAGATAACGTTTTTCCTTCTCTGCTGTGAATGTATGTAAATGCAAACAACTTTTTTGCTGTAGAAATTTATTGTATGCAGTCATTTAATGATGTTTATACTCAAGAGTGTTTGTACATCCTATAATCCCAGCTAATGGGTTCTATATTGAGGCAAGCAGTCCTTCTCATGTGTATGTAATGAGTGTGAGTTGTTGCCATTTGTCATGGAGAAAAAAAAAAAAAAAAACTTGAAAGGTTTTTTGAACTGCTTAATGGGTTCTCTATTTTAATTTAAGCTCCTTCATTTTGTTTTATTTTAGACTTTACTACACTAGTCCAACATTCAATCGCAGCATAGGTTGATTTTTGAACCTTTAAATAAGTTAGTGTAGAAATACCAACAACTGACGACTGGAAACTGTACAGATTAAAACTGTAATGCCTACCAAAAAATGAAATAAATAACAAAATATAAGTATTACAGGTAACACTGACAGTAAATGGAGGAGAATTTCTATAAATCAATTGTCCCATGCATTTGAGTATTTGTGTGTGTGTTTTTTGACAGTGTTAGTGTTTCCAGCTGTGCCAATAAGAAGCTGGACATCTTACATTAGTTCTCTAATAAAGCTCAACCAGGTGAGAGCATGCTGCCTAATCAACTATGTCACAGCACACATCACCAGCGCTGTTTACACTTTCAATTAAGCCTCCCACTCGCTCGATGCTTTGTGTGTGTCTTTGTACGAGTGTCTGAACCAATCACTTGTACAGGTTGCCATGCGTGCCTCACAGCAGGTAATTATGGGACTGTCAGTGCCATGCCATCTCTGATGGGCATGCACCATTAATATTTATGGTGCTCTGAATCAGCCCCTCACTGAGCACAGTGACAGCAATCACCCCGTTTTTTTTGTTTTTTTTATCTTCCCATTCAGATCAATTCTGATTAGCATTTCAAGCTTTAGGTGGAGCCTCGCAGCCGACTGAACTTTTCCCTTGTTGTCAAAGATGAACTGAGACAAAAGGGAGCAGAAGAACAGAACACACCAGACACCAGAGTGATACCAGAAATTAAATGTTTGCCATGGAGCAACAAAAGTGGGAGAGAAACAGATGTCTTTCTTTCTTGCAAAAAAAAAAGTAGTAGGTGTGCTCAAATTTTAAATATGAACAAAGAACCAAAGGAGGAAAAGGAAAAAAAAGAAAAAACGCAGCTTGTGAGGCACAGTCATGTGGAGAGTCATGAGGCAGCAGGAGATCCAGAGTAAACCCAATCACAAAAGCACCTGGATAAAAATTTGCATGTTTTTATCACTGATATTGGAAGTGACATTTTCTGGCTTTACAGGTAGGCTTTGAAGTCCCTCGCATGCTTGGTTTCCTCTTTACCATTGCAGTGGTGCTCTTTTCCAAACCTCTGTGTGGACTGAGCTTCTATTGTCTTCTCCAGGAGACAAACCAATCTGCTTATCTTAAAATCCAGAGGGAGCGCAGGCGTTTGTTTCTGCAGATTGAAATATTACGCTGCACAGTAACCTTCCAAGAAAGTGAGCGGGTGGGAGGTGGCAGTCACTGTGTTGCTATGTGTGTGTTTCTTATTATGTGTTACCAAATGTGCATCAGTGTGACAAGAAGAAAAAACAAAAACCTCTGCTGGCCTTGACACGCCCCCACAGATGTTCATAGGTAGTGACAGCAAGGATTGTTCTCTCTGCATTCTTATTTATCACACTAAGTTGATTGTGGAAATGTGACTGAATCCCACTGAGATTAAAAAAAAAAAACATGATGTGACAAATATGTATCAGTAAGCAATACAACTCTATGAATTTACAAATGCAGCGCTTTCCCAAAGTATTAATACTAGCTGGATATTTTTCATATATTCTCTTGTTTTTCATTCATTATATATATATATATATATATATATTTGTCCAATCAATACAAGCAAGTGAATTGTGAATCAAAAGGAGAAGAAACACAGATTCTGAACTTTTTGTTGTGCAGAGATCCACAGCGTTGATGGGAAAATAGGCTGACATGACAACTATTATTCATAAATTCTGTATCCAGGTTTCACAGAAGGATATGAAAACTTCTCATTTAAGGTTTTCCATAGCCCATGAAGTGGACACAGCAAACACTCAAGAAGATGCACTGGCAAGATGGCACCTTAACATTTTTGGACTCAATGCAAACACTATTTTCTAGAACAAATAACTAAAATAAGTTTTCTAGAACAATACTACTTCACCCTGAAACTGACATGATCAAAGTGACAGGTGGTCATTATGTCAGAACTGCATTCAGCTGGTTTACATCACAATATCTTTTTTTATTAGAATGCCACAGTCAAAATGTGGATCTGAATCCATTTGAATTTAATTCAGATCATAAATCACACTGATCAATGTCCAAGACAAATTCATTCGAACATCACATTAAAAAACAACAACATGCTCTGATCTGAAAGAGCTTCAGTTATGCTGAATCATGGGCAAAATTTGTATTTTTTAAATGTGCAAAGCTGGTGGAGACGTATCAGAAATACTTGTCGCTGAAATTAGAGCAAATGATTGTTCAAAGTTTGGACTCAAGGGGCTGAATACAAGCACACAACACTTTTTGCAGCTCTGAATAGAAAAAAATATATCTATTTCTCTTCCTCTTTACAATTATGGACTATTCTGATCCATCACATAACAATCGAAGTGGAAAACACTGTTAGCGTTTGCAGCATGACATTATGTCAGTTTAGTCCTTAAGCAGACCCTTCAGGAAATAAGGAATATTTCTTCCTATGTACAATGAATTTTGATTAGACACTGACTGGAACGGATGAGGTAAAATTCAAACAATTCAAGGCCTTCACTGCTCAAATTGTTTAAGAGTTTTCAGAATCAAGCAAATGATAGACACTAACAGGCATTCAGGAAGAAAGGAGGGGAGGCAAACAGGCAGGAAGGAGCAGGAGACTCCTTTGGGAGACTAAATGCTCTTTGCAGTGCTAGTGAAAATAATGACTCACCAAATGGAGCACTTTAAGGAAATTCACACTCAATTCTCCTGGCTCTCTTACTCTTCTTCCCTCTCCTCAGCTTCCCTCTCAGTCTTAACTTCCTCGTTACATTGTCTTTTCCACCTCCCATGAGGACTATCAAACACAGCTCCCAAAAAGCGGAAAAAAAACACAAAAAAAACAAACAAAAACAACTATAGCTTCTGCAAAATATCCACACATGCATCCTTTCACACAGACACATGGATGCGGCACAGGTAGGTGGTATACACCTGTGATTCCCCGACGTGAATCTTGACCTTTTCACATGAGCCGTGTTTCTCATAAATGTCTTCTTTTTGTGTGCTTGCTTTTCACTGTGTCTATCTGTGTGTCTTTATCACATTTGTACGTCCTGTGCATGTGTGTCTCTATCTCTGAGTCTCACTGCAGAGTTGACCTTTCCATTCCAGGTTTGTCCCAGATTAGAACTGACACAGCCCTCTGCTATGGACCAAGCTGATACCCATACTGACAACACAAGCATTCATACTCTTTCACACACACGCCCACACACCGGAAAAAACACATACCTGAAAAGATACAGATATGTGCTGCTGACAGGTGAGACCATTGCATCTTAAAATGTCACCTGTTAAAAATCCAACTTCACAGCCTGATTAAAAATACTTTTGACATTCTTTAACACCTTCTCAGAAAAATGTGTAATAGGGAATGTATCATTTAAAACCAGTTGTGTACATACTACACTGTATAAAAGCAACCAAAACATTTCTGTCCTTACATACATTAATAAATTAATTTAACATATCAAACACACCGTCATAGGGAAAAGAAAAGAAAAAAACATCTGTGAAGGCACCACTTTCATTTATTTAGAATTGATATGCTATTATGAAACCATTGGGATTGTTCAGCCGTTGTATTGTTCAGGAAGGAGACTAGTTCCCTCTCCCAGATATGCCACTCATATCTGGGAGAGGCCACTCCTAAAGCTGAAGTTTTCAACTGCTCAAATACCTATTTTTTTTTGGAGATTTGTCTTCTGCTCTGATGAAACCAAGGTCTGCATTACCATGCAAGACTATATTTTATTTTAAAATGAACTATTTGTGTTTGTAGGCTGTTGCAATAACTAATGTTATTATTATGGTTTCTACACTACTCTAGTGTGAACTACTCTTGTTCACACTAAAGTAGTGTGAACAAGTGTTTATGAATGTTTTGATGAACTTCTCATCAGGCTGCCTATTCAAGTGATGTGTTGATTGAGAACAGGTGTGGCAGTAATCAGGTGTGGGTAAGTCAGGCAATCACTTTTTCATACACTGCCATGTAGGCTTTGGATTTCTTTTCTTCTTTATTACTAAACAACTTCATTTAGAAACTACTTTGGGTTTATTTTTGTTGTCTATGACTGATATATAAACTGGTTTGATCTCCTGAAACACTAAAAAGTGACAAATGTGCAAAAACAAAGGAACACCAGGAAGAGGCTGAACACTTTTTCACATCACTGTTTAGCAAACAAAAATGAAAAAAAAAAAAGTTTTCAAAGCTTTCCATGACTTAAATATTGTTACACAATTTTAGGACCATTTTTATGTTCAAATACTATATTGTTTCTTCACACAAAAGTCTTGTATGGTGGTTTGATTGAAACATCAGATAAAACTCACTGCATCAAATAAAGTGAAATATTATTATTGAAATATGTTAATTACTGTAGTACTTGTGTAGTGAGGGCTCGTATTGTATATATTTAATCAAAGCCGTGAGGAGTGTTAGGGTCTTTTTTGTTTGTTTGTTTCTTAAAATTAACATAGAACCAAACAATAATGTTCCACTAAGTAGATACACCTGGAAGCAACAAAATTCCTAACGCCTCCAAAACTCAAACACACCTACCTAAGAGAGCTTGACACGCTCGCCCAGAAGCATGGGCATCTATGTGGTGTTGGTGGTGGACGTGTTTCTGTCTCCATGGGAGAGAGACCTGAGAATAAAGCTCAGACTGAGCTGAGCAACACTCCATTTCACTGATCGCTGAGCAGCATCTCAGCCACTGCCGCAGGGGGATAAGCTCACTTACCTGGTATGTGTGTGAGTGTCTGTCTGAGTGCCGATGTGCATGCACATATCTATCTCTATCCATCCTTGGATGAACTGGTGTGGTGATACTGTTTTTTTATATCTTCCCATCTGTTGCATGAATATGCACGTGAGTATAAGAGGAGTCGGATCATTTCAAAAAGCTATGGGTGTGTTTTTTCCTCGATGGCAGCAGTTACTCTGTGGATAGCTGGTTGGACAATAGGTTTTGAGACCAGTCATTTAACCTGACAAGTGACCCTCACTGCTCACTGCTCTGGATACAGAAGGTAGAGGACAAAAAAGTCAAAACCTCTAGATGACATAAAGTTTAAGACAAAGACTAGTTGGCATTACGATCAGAGAGATGTGTCTGAGTTACTTTGTGTATGCCTTTAGTACAAAAAAACATAAAAAGATTGAGAATAGTGATGAAAAGGAAATTCTGGCAGAAGTTAGACTGCACAAACACACTTATGATGTTTTCATCTTACAAGATTTCCGGTCCTAAGACAACATTAAACTTTTATATCGAATTACATTAATTATCATTTTAGGAAACAGTGTTCAAATAAGTCCAAAGTTAAAATGATTAAGTCCTAATAAAGTTAAACTGTAGCTGCTGAACGATACATCATTATAAATGAATATCTAAATGTATTTTGTTGAAATTACCTATATTATAATTGGATCCTAATGCCAATAAATTCTAATTCAGAAACCATATCTGCAAACCATAAAGTCCCAATAACAAAGGAATGCAATGAAAACACTGAAGCAACAACTATGTAAAGAATAAGATGGTTTGGTAATTGCAAAAAGGGAACCTAAAAGCACATCTTTGCCATCATAACTTCATGAACAATACTGTAATTGGTTTTCTGCTTTAAAATTACATAGTCATTAAAAGTATCTAACATTTCTGAATAATCTTCAAAATATATCAATATGCTGATCAAACCAATAAAGTTGGCTCAAGATTGAGGACAAGGCACAACTGATTTTTATTTTTATATTACTTTAAAAAATAATTCCTTAACTGCTTCAAGTAAAAAGTCTTTTAGCAAAGCATTAAACGTGATTATGAAATTGTCTTGGAAAGTAAACGGAACAAAAGCCATATAAAATATTATCAAGCCATGCAGTTTTATCACACAACACATCATATTAATAATATAAAAATATTTAAAGATAATTTCCGATTAAATAAAATCCTCATATTTCAATATTGATTTGAAATATCAAAATCCTCATATTTCAATATTGATTTGAAATATCAATATTGATATTGATATCAATGTACTTGTACAGTGGATGTAACTTGTACAGTGGAGTGTATAAGTTAGATATCGTTACCAAACTTCCAATATTTCAGGATATTATACTTTTATCAACTCATTTAATCTTAGGCTTCCTGATGGATTGACCTGACAAAAAAACACAGCATTTAAATAGCAGTTTAATACTCTCATTCTCATGGTTCTCGTTTGTTAGCTCTGCTTCTTTTAATTTAAACATCTTAAATAAAGATATCAAGCCTGATGTTTCCCAGGGAAAACATGGGCATCTGGCTGCTGAAGGAAACTGATGCACTAAAAAGAAATGCTTGAAAGCATCATATATCACATTTTATGGGGATGTGAGTCCCCAGACTACCATATGCTGAGGTGATAAATAGGATTACTGAAGGCTTACCAATGGACACAGTCTCAAATAAATGTACCAGAAAAATAGCCACACGCACGTGTTATACAAATATGCATACACTTCAAATAACTTTATCACACAACCCCGCCCTGTTGTGAAGAAAAAAGATATATATTCTACAGCTATTGGAGGAGAACAACAAGATAATGGATATTTAATTATTGTGAGAATAAGACAAACACAAAAGATAGTGAATGTATTGAAGGGACAAAAAATGGGGAGTTGAAGGTCTTACTGAAGGGTTCACAGACTATTACTGTATATTCATCCCAACATCCTTATTTGAAAATATTTTAAGAGCTGCCACTCATTCTTTATGCTGACGTTTAACTTTCTTTATGGTGAAGTAATTAGGAACTTGAACAATGTCTTTGGGCTTTGTTCAGTTAACCACGGCAATAATTTTATATGTTATATTAGAATAACAGGCTAATCCGTTCTCTTTAATCCTCCTGACAGTACACTGTGTTCTGCTAGTAACTATTTATTAAATCAGTGTCAAGCAACCGTGAAGGCAAAACCAAAGATTAAAGAAAAATAAAAAAAGACCAAGCTTGACTAGAGCGACTGATGAGACACACCTATAAGCATGTTGATTTGCTCATCTGCAAGCACGAAGAAGCACATCCTTTGGGAAAGAGGGGTCAAACACATTAGCTCCCAGCACTCAGTGAGGGCAGCGCTTTTAGAAAACTGCAAGTGGTGTTCTGACAGGGATGCGCCACCTTTGCCTCATATTCAGAGACTCAATGGGAAAAGTGACAAAAATCTGTCAACGTGTTTAGGGAGAAATCTTAATGGAGCTATGAGATGGTTTCACTTTTATTCAAAGAAAGATTAAGAAAATAAGCAGGAAGTTCACAAACCTTCAGTTGAACATCCCAGTGCTGGCTTTTAATTAGAGCACAAAGTTTTTGAAAAGGTTAACTAAAGTCTAGAGAATATAGTGCATAAAAAATATTTTACACTAGTACTCTGCAGTCAAATGTGTACTTGATGCTTGGAGGTTAATATTTTTATCATTATTTATATGTGTCATACATTTTTCAGAAATCCCCACAGATGCTATCAAAGGCCTGGCGGTCTCTCCAACAACAAATCAGCTTTTTATGAACACATCAATATTAATACAAAAACAGTGGCTTGTATTAACACAACTTAAAATTCCTGCTGAGACCCCCATTCTCTTCTCTGGTGAAACAAACAGTCAATGTTTTAGCGTAAATTACAAATTGCCATAAAGAACTGCTCATGTGCTAAACTACAATAAAATCAGATCATAAACATACAGTGCAAGCAGACCTAGATAATGTACTCCATCTAAAATTCACCATCAATATGACAAAGATAGAAATGTATTCATTCAATGTTTTTTACAGCAGCTCTGTTGCTCATCAATAATAAAAACATAATCCAGTAATCTACTTTGTCAGCTTTCTTGAGAGAATTTAATTTTGGGGAAAACTTCTTTCTACACACTTTCTTTTTGTTCAATCAATAACAAAAAATAAATAAAAAATAGTTAAACTGATAGTTTTTTCATGACATACTTTGAAAGAGTATGGATAGTCCTGGTTGTTTCATAATTTAAGAGATCGTTGCTGTTTCTGCTGACAGATTTTAGATTGCAGTGATCCAGTGAGCAGACTTACTTTTTACGAACTAAAATGTTTAATAATCACATCTGGTGTAAGTAGACTTGTTTTGATCAATCTATCATTTGTTTTTGGCCTGGCAGATTATCCTTGAGGAAATACTGATCGACACACACACACACTTGGTAAACTATTAAACACCCCATTCATTTAAGCAAAGATGCTGGAATCATCATCTGATCAGTGCCTTCTAATTCAGCAGTTCAGTGCAAAGAAACCACTTTAAAGTGTTGTTCAGTGAAAAGGTAAACCATAAGGAAATGTCAAGAATGTTAGCATGCTGCCTAAGAAACCTTCCATGTAACTAACTTAGAGCACAAAAGGAAACCTAAAGGTCAGTTATTTTATGGATACAAAATGCTAATCAAAACAGAGATTAATTTTGCATCACTTTTGACGCAGCAGTGGCAGAATAAGAAAAAGACAGGTTCTGAGTTGATACAGTTATAGAACGCTCAGAAAAATTGTGCACTCCTGACTCTTGTGTACGGATAGCAACACATTTGAGTGTTTTATTCCTGCCAAACATGCTACTTTTATCTTTTATCATTCCCAAGAAAAAAAAAAAAAAAAAGAGGAACATTTGTGTCCTTTTGACACTATCCAGTTAAATAATGTGCACACCTGCAGAGGTTTATTGGTCTATTAAAACTCCAGGTGTCTCCTGATGCCAGGTGGCTAGCTGGTTCTAGCTATCTTGCAGTGAATTAAACAATTACATCTACGAGGGGAACGGACTATCTGCTTTCAAGGGGTGCAACCACGGGAAGCAGCTGAACAGTGTATGGTTTGTACTTTGCTCTGTCTGTCCCTGCTGCGTAGCTAACGATAGTCAGCCAGCTGTCTGCTGAAGATATCAAACACATTTGTCAAAACACACAAACAGCGGGAGCACATGAATTGGTGAGCAGTCGCTTATGCTCCATCTGTGTTGAAAAAGATCATTGAAATAAATGAGGATGGAACTGATTACATTACTGATATCAATTGAAATCTTTATTATGGATGTTCGGTAGGTGTATCAGATATCTCATATATCATTCTATATTTGCATTACATCTCCTGGTGATAATTTCATGCATGTGTCAAAGTGATAAATCCTCCTCAAGTAAATAAATCACCATTATGCTTCTTTGTAATTGAGTGCAAAACTTTTCCAAACCTCAACTCCAAATACACTGAAACCCAATAGTCAAATTGAAAGGAAGACTTTTTATGGCTTTGCTTCTTTTCCAGAAAGAAAAAAATTGTTGAGTGCATAACGAATAGCCATTCGAATTCAATAAAAAAATATTTACAGATCACAAAGTGAAATTAAATATTGTGACTCATACAATTTTCTTCAAAGGTTCAGGATGGTAGAAATTATTTTCTGTTGCAGTCAGCATTAGAAGCCTCTGGAGACAATGTTATTGTATGAAGAGAATGATCAGGGCTCTACAGATTTTTTTTTGGAACACGAAGTGAACTATGTGAACACTAAGGTATACCCTCAACCATCTCTACTTCTTCTCCCATGATAAAAACAGAGGTTGGCCTATCTCTGTTTCTAATTTCTTAACAGAATTTTTCAGCTGTGGATTTCTTTGTTGATATGCCAGATTCACCATGTAACAAAGGGATAAATGCTGTCTGGCTGTTTTACACTTCAATGGCGTTATTCGCAAAAGTTTTCAAAATGTATGCACAATTTTCCTTTCGCTGCACAGTATGCCAATTTGTGTCAGCCCATAACTTAAAATTCTAACAAAACATATTGAAGCAAGGGATGAAAGAGAATAAAGTTCACAGGGTATGAAGACATTTGCAATCGTGTTTTAAATAGTCGAGATGAAAACAAACGGCATTTAAAATTAAATGATTATTGTTTGTTTCCATCAGTTCCATCCATTTGTTTCCATCAGTTGCTCTACAATGGACTGACAACCTGCCCACTGAATTCTCCACCCAAAGGCTCATGGTCAAACAAAACAAATAATTTAATTCACTGCTTTTTTCCATCAAAGCCACCACGCTAAATGAAAATGCAATATCACTGTTGTAACCTAACAGGGTATTCAAGACACGCTTTCCACATCTAACCACATCCTAAGTAAATCAACAGTCTGAGCTGAGCTTTATTCATTTCCTACTAGAGTGGAACCCTTCATGGTCAGAACTTTCACTCTCGATAAGCCAATTTATTTCCACCTTTATCAAAAATATAATGCTAAACATTTTGAGTTATCCTGAGATTCCCCTGAGTTAAAATAGATAAGATTTATCTCATTTAAAACTCCCAAGACACCCAGCAGGTGGTTGTGGCTGTATGCTGCTGGAAGCAGCACAAAAAATCTGATTGATTGGATATTGCTTTAAAAGCATCTCTGGAGAGGCACTGAAGCATTTTCATATTTTTTGCCCAGCATTGATTGGTACTGCACAGCTTCTCGTTATTTGTTCAGATTTACATATGAGTTTGTTTGCATACATTTGCACATTTACGTCGATAGGAGTAGGTACATATAGTGTGAAGGGCACACAATGAGGAGAAGTCAGAATAATTAATATTTCCACCTCTACGGCTCCAAGTTTATCCAAATCTGACAGGCTCCTCTCAGGTCACAGTTCTCTAACTTTGTGTCACTTTCCATTTCCTGTGTAACAGGTTCATGAGCAACACTATCTTAGAACCTCTGGACCTTAAATGAACTTGGAAAATCAGCTAGCAAAATTATTTAGCAAATTGCCTTTTATTATTAGAAACACTCCATTACGTCCTGAAATAAATACATTAACCGCACCGTGTGAGAGGTGCTAATGTCTCCCCGTCATCATATTCCCTCGCTTGGCATCCACCCGACCTCTCCTCGCTCCTTCAGCCAGAGCTTCAAATATCTAGAGAGCGTGTTAAATTTATTGGATACGTTGACACTCTGTGCCTTGGCTGGGTTGGTGGCTAAATGAAAAAAAAAAAAAAAAAAAAGTATGAAATTAAACAAATTAATTCTTCTCTTTGATTGGCTGACAGACTCAGTGGCTGTCACTGCTGTTTAATGTGATGTTAGGATGGAGGAAAGAGGGAGGAGATGAAGAAGCCCTGTGGTGGAGAAGCCAAGTCGGAACATTAACTGTCAAACCAGAACATGAAGCTCAGCAGGTCTGATGGATACCAACAGAGCCAAGACTGCACCAGGAGGGAAAAAAGACAAAGACGAATAGGACAACGGCGGGAAAAGAGTGAAACATAAAGAAGGGAGATGAAGTTAGAAACAGAGGTATAGAGAACAAGAAATTAAATTAAAACAGTTAGAGGTAACTATATTAGATGACTGGGTGAAGGAAAGATAGGAACAGTGCTGGTAAGGATGGGAATGGGGGGGTGCCTTGAAAGTCTTGCAGCACTTGAAATTTATTGCAAATAACTGCTCCTGATGCTCCGCCGTTTCAATTTCACACAACACAATTCCAGAGCTTTGGAGCAAATGTGTCCCTGTCAGTATCACTTAGGCTTCCGCTGGTCTCAGCCTCGCACTTCTGCTACCCCCTCCTCCTCTCTCAACTTTGCTCCTTGTCCTTCTCCATCTTCTCTCACCTTGTCCCTCCTATCACTTCAAAATGTTCCTTTTAAAGGCTTCACTTCTGTGCACATATGACAGATAGAGGTGGACAGTGAATGGGAGAACAAAGAGGGAAAAGATAATGTGAACTTAAAGAAGAAGAGAGGAACAGAGAAAGAAACTTTAAAGTTGTGTGAAGAGAATTTATTTGCAGCAGTCTGTGCAGCTGAATTGAGAAACGTGAGCGAGAGAAGAACAAGAAACAAAGAGGGAGGACAATGTCTTGATTGTGGCAGACAGAATTTAAACCAGAATTCAAAAACAAATGAGGAGAGACCAGAGAAGCCTTGATAAACCCTTAGGGTAATGTACAAGACTCATTGTTGGAATGAACTGTCCTTTAATCAACACGTTGCGGTGCCTAACTGGATAGTGGAAGACCTTGTTAAGTTAACACAGCATCATGAAAATTTATTCAACCCATGTTAATATGAAACTTAATCGAAATTAAATCCAGTGAAAATCATTTGCCTTCAGAATCCACCTAATTTCTGACTGACATCTATTTTTTTGTCAGCATAAAAACAGGTGGTCTGAAAGTCCAAAAAGATTTTTAGCAAACACTGGTGAAGAAACACCACTGTTTAATAAAATCAATCAAAGAAAAATGTAAAGATCTTGGCACAACTGAAACCTAAACATGACTCTCCAGCATGCAACCAAAGAAGCCCCATGGCAACTCTGGAGGACCATAAAAAATCCACAGCTCAGCTGGAAGAAAGTCTTTTGATGTGGCGAAATATGAAGACTGTATTCTACAAATACGGCTTTAAGGAAGAATACCGAGAAAAATGCCACTTTTGGAAAAACAAAAATCAAAAAAAGTCCCATTTGAAACATCCCATAAACCACGTAAGAGGCACAGCAAACACATAAAAGAAGTTACTCTGGCCAGATGAAGCCAGAGTGACATTATGTTTAACAGAAAAGTAACACTTCTAATGATTCTAAGAAGATCATCCTCACGTGGTGGCAGTATCATGCTCTGGGAGACCTTATGTTGGTACATTACATAAGACCCCAGAAAATATTTCTGATTGTAATGTGTCCAAATGTTGCAAAGTCTGAAAGGTGTAAAACATTTTGTAAGGCGAATGACACCGTGTACGACTTTCATCACCGTCTAAAGATCCTTTAACATTAAAATAAACAAATAAAAACCTGTCTCTGTGTGCAATATTTTTACTTATTCAAGCACAAGTAGCGATGTAGACCCCAGAGCTCAACTAAGCCACCCGGCCCAGTTATCATCACCGCTACATGCCACACCACAGCGGGATTAGCACCGTATGCTTCGGCAGCAGCGTCATGAGCACCGGCAGCATCATCTGAGTGGCAGGAGGAATCAGTCGGCGAATCAGCCTGAGAGAAGAGTGCAGAGGCAGAGAGAGAGGCAGCAAAGACAAGGCGGTGGAAAAGTGAAGAAAAAAAAAGTGACTCAGAGAGCTCCACTCAGTCTGCTGTGGTTTGATAAGAGTTGTTATTTCATTATCTCTCCCTGGGCCGAGTCCTGAGCCGGTTTACACACACGCAAGCAGACACACACTGATGCATTCATAAATACAGATTCAAATATACACTGGGAAAGGGTAGAGAAAGAATGCAGATTAAGGGTGTTTTAATGAAGGGCATGAGGAAATGTACACTCATCACTCTGAGCTGGAAGAGAAAGTGCAAGCAAAACAGTTGTACCTTTTATTTTGCTGTTCTTCAGTAGACCAAGCTGGTCAGTCACATTCTGATTCGGCAGAACAAGTGTTTGGAAAAAGGTGTTTGGCTTTGATGCCGTAGAAATAATTTTGTTTAACTTGTTGAAATTCTAGGGTCGTATTTGTATTGCAAGGGTTTGCTATTGTTTTCATTACTATTCATTTTACTATTGTTTTTTCTACAGTCATCACTGCATGTTGATGTAACAAGTGAGAAATTTTGTATCAGAGTCCGTAACAGTCATCTTTCACAGATAAACTGGGTCAACCAGACTTTTTTTTTGTTGCAAGTTTTACTCTGACATTCCAGGTTTACTGTCAGGGCAAAAGCATGACAATAAACTTGGACCAATATTTACCCAACTATTATGTCACAAAACAAAAACAGAATATATGACAAGGTAACAAATCAACTGGGATTTATTATTATTTTAATATTCCCTTAAAGTAAGATAGAGCTTATTGTAGACTTTATAGACACAGTGAAAGCATCGCCTTTTTCCCTTACAAATTCTTTAAAAAGTTTCTTACTTTCTTCTTTATGTTACAAGAAAGACAAACTAACACTGTGTATCTCTCTGAATACACTATACAGCTGGTGAAATTTGGAGGTGGCAGTATCATGCTGTGTGTCTCTCCATATCCTTTTCTTTAGCAGTGACAGTGCAGCTGGTCTGATGCAGGACACCAGATAATGCAGAGTGAAAAGAAATCTTGTTTGAGGAATCAAAAGACTGTTAAGACCCTAGAGTGAATGATGGTGAACCTAATTCATTTGTAAATAATCCATCTGCTATATAGTGGATTAGGACCGTAAATATACACGGTTTGCTGTCAGCTAAAAGTTCTCTCTTTGTACAAGCTGTAGGACAAATTAAAAGAAGGAATGGGGGTAAGAGAAGGTGTGAACACAATAGGTCACCTTGTCATTCAAGCATAATTGTGCTCAAAAGACGATGGTGACAAAGGCACAATTTGACTTGAATGCATGCAAAGTGGTGGGCACTTCTAAAGACTGGCAAGTTTAAATAACAGGAAAAGAGCAAAGTAAAGAGCAGGCTGTGTGAGTGATACAGTAATGGCTTTGACATTTCTGCAACACCGTTTTTATGTTGCTCTTTAAAGTACCACATACAAAAGCGCTGAGAAGCTAAGAAGAGAGAGGTAAAATTGTAAATGCCCTCCCCCCTTGAATAACTGTCGCAGCATGATTGTAAAAATACTCAAAAGGTCCGGAGTAATTATTAGGATGAAAAAGTTATTTGAACTTTCCAGTCAGTGTAGGTTTAATAATTCTTTATCTCCAAAGCAGTGCCGCTCAAACCCAGAAGGACATTTACCCACAGAGGCACATGGACACTGCAGGGCAGCAGACATAAATGGGTGACAAGGGAAGATGTAGAGTGAGAATTCTGAACCCATTTTTTTATGGGTTTAGAAAACACACAATATATCACCATTTAAGAAAATAATGGGTTTTTTTGTTTTGTTTTTTTTAAAATATATATATATATATATATATATATATATATGAAAGTAGTTCAATGATGAACTACTTTCATATATAAAAGTAGTTCAATATAATATATATATATATATATATATATATATATATATATATATATTATATATTATTATTGAACTACTTGCATCATACATTTTGTTTAAGGTATTTTCACTTTATTTATTTCTTAATTTTACATATTTCACAAAATACTTTTATTTATTTTCTGTGGTAATATTGGGAGAGGAGAATCAACTCTTATTTATTAATCCCAGGTAGTCTTGACTGTCTAATATTTCAATTCCACTCTTGATTTCTTCCATAAACAATTTATTCTGGGGAAGCAAAAATGTCAAAATTATCGCCATAAGTTGCCTGCATATGTGTGGAAATCACATTTAGACCAAAAAATTGAGAGGAAATGAATTTGTGTTTTCACAGTGATTAAATGCAACAGTTTTTCTGACGGAACATATCTTAAAAGGTTAATAATTAAATGAACTTGCTTACTGCAAGCTCTCCACATGAGACAAAGGGAAGAAAAGATGTGTAATATCACATGCACAGCACTTTCTGAACGTGTAAATTAGGTTAGAAGAAACATTTCATAAAATAACTGTGATCTAAATTTATTTCAGGATTCTAAGGGATATCAGAAGCTGTTTAAGGAGACATTCATTGACAATGAAAGACAGCAAGAGAGAACAAAACTTTCATCAGATTACAGGATGGCTGAACAGAGTATAATAAAGGTTCTTTAAAGGTTATTATTTTTGAGCTTTCAACTTGTTATGGAACATACTGGATTTGGACATGATGGCACCTTTTGGGAAATCTCAGAATCAAGATAAGGATCAGGTTTTCAAGGGAATACACATGAACACTGCTGGTGTGTAAGGCTACCCCTACTTACCTGGTTAACTGGTAACATGAAATGCTAAAGCCAGTTCAAAATATGTGGTTCCTTATCATTTGCTCCTGGGTTTAAATCACAGTAAAAAATTGTTCTCATATAAGCCTTATTTGACATCTGCACCTAAAGTAAATAAAGCAACTGTCGCTCAAAGCAAGGCTAACAAAATATTACTGTTCTTTAAGAAAAATCTGCAAAATCACAAACAAGTCTACTTACACCAGATGCAACATAATTTGTCAAAAACAATCTGAATATCTATACTTGAAGCTGTTTCTTGATATGCCATTGAAATACAAGGGTAATTCACAATAGTCTGGTGGGGCAGATATTAAACTTTTGCCATGTTGGACAAAAAAAGTTAGCCGTTTACAAATAAATACCTTATTAGTTAGTGTTTCTAGCCAATGTATTAAAAAAAAGAAAGAAAAAAAATACTTCAAAATTGAAACCTGGGAAAACAATCCCACTGACTGTCCCTGTGTCCCAGAAGGAAGTGGTCATTTTAGCTTGTTCCAAATCCACACAGAGCAAATAGATTCCCATGATCCATCAAGAAAAACTGCATAACCACAATATTTTTTCACAAAAAGGGAAAAATCCCACACCAATGCTTGGTGACTTTCTTTAGAGAAAACATCATAGATATATATACCCACACAAAAAATATAGCCATTATATTAGAAAGATTTAAAAAGCCACAACGTGACTCAAGCAAATGCCATTATAATAATTCCATCACTGCTTTTTAAAAGCAAAGGTTTTATCCACAAGAACAAAAGGCAAAGACAGAGGCAGGATTAAGAATAAGAGCAATGATGTAGAGGATAGAGAGCACGGTAAAGGAGGGACAAACACAAAGAGAACAGATTGAAAGTGTCAGCGCCCCACTTTACAGCAGATGGGGATTTTACAATGCGCAGCCCTCCTCTCGATTCCTGTTTACTATTCCTCCAGTAAGGCTAAGCGAGAAACAACTCTTTTTGCGAGAATGTCACGGCTCTTGTCTGAACATATTCATATTCGTCTGCACAAACACAAACAAGTGCACGCAATTTGGCGTAATCACAAGAATCCGTCAAAAGCACTATATTGTTACTTATGTCCTTAAGAATAAACAACAACAAGTGCACAGGGGCAAAATGTTCTCTTAAAGCCACAAAAAAGAAAGAGAAAACAAAACCAGAGGCACTGCAGTGTAGCTGGGTTGATGCACACAAACACATCCTGCTCTCTCCATCCTGAAGGATTGCTATGGGTTCGCTTTTTAGAGCATCCAATTCTGTAATGAGCAGAAAAACTAATATTTGGAGTGAATTAATATAGTCCATTTTATGGCGACACTGAGGCAGACACACTAACAATATGCTGGTCTATGCTTGCTCCGCAGTCGTAGCCAGGCTGAAGACATTCCTCACTTGAACCAAACAGATCTGCCTCTATCAACTTAAGACTAATCCATTCCTAGCCTTCTATTACCTCATGTGCATGCAGACGGCCATGTGCACATGAACAGACACACATACATGTACTACAATCAAGTCAGGCAAAACCAGATGCTGATTAGCAGAAAACATTTTCTGGATATCTGAAAAGAAAAGAAATGTAAAATTTAAACTCCTACAAAATTTAATCAGCAACATTTTGGAAACAGACTTTCATTAGGCAAAAAAAAAAAAAAATTAATGATTGGAGTCAATCTTGAACAGGAAATGGCTAGTATTTGACTAGTCAAATCCATGGAACATTATTTGTTTCTAATTGGCAAACACAAGCTTGGTAGACATGATTGTACCCAAATTGTATGATTATCAAATTAGGCAAAATAAAAAAGACAATTATATATTTTTTTTATCATGAGCACATATTACATTTTACAGGTATAAGTTTACTTCTATGTAGTGGTGCCAACACACTTAATTTAAAAAAATAAAATCAAATCTATATAGGCATTAATTTAGTTACATTTTTCAAGCAGGCAGCATATTCTTTTTTGCCATTACACTCTTTATAGAAAAATACAAAGGAACAAGCTGATATGAGTGGGTCGATTATTCCGGCTGAGCTCAGCCAGCCAGCTTGCCATCAGCATTCACAGAAAAAGTAATTTATATGTTAGTTTTTAAGAAACTTTATATTTATTAAAGAGATTAGTAGAGTCAAAATTATTCTAGATTATTCTACAGCCTTTTTGTATTATTTTTAGAATGATGAAAACAATCTATATCCTTATAAGTATCATCATACTTATGATAATACTTAGAAGTATTTCAATCATGATTACAAAAAAGTTTCATAAGTACTTTTATTATGATAATACTTCTAAGTATTTTTTTATCATGACAAAACAAGCAAATAGGCAGAACACGTTTTCCCATTTGAAGTTTTAACATTAGGCTAATAAAAATAATTCAGAAATGTACAGAAGCTATGTTATGGTGAAATCTGCTGGCCACTTTTATAAAAATACAATTGGAGGGGTTGGCAGTCTAATTTAATCATTGAGCTGGGGCTATTATTCCTTTGTCCGAAGAGTGAATGTCAGTGACTCAATTTCTAATTATGACTTTTCTTCTAACAGGAGTCCAGCTATGATCTTCTGATCCCATTGTCTCTTTGTCTCAATCATTAGTGTGTCAGGGAGGCCAGTGCTGGGTCAGATTTGTCTTGTGTCTCCACCAAACCAAAGGTGACAGCGTGACAAGGATGACTTACCCAGCTGAGAACAAAAGCGTCAACTATTTAGATTCCCCACTAATAGTTTAATTCTTTTTGACTATTTTTATTTTATGTTATTTATTTTTTTGTTTACCTTCAGATTGTGCTGCCTGCTCTTCAGCACAGCATCCAGATCATGTCCATTGGCTGTCTTTATTAATAACTGTTACTTTAGCTCTCTTACCTCACTGAACTGACTGATTAAAAATTAAACAAAAACTCTAATGAATTTTCTATCTCTGGTAAATATTTTCCAGTCTCTAGCCGCTTTTAAAAACCCCACTCACCTCTACCGAAACACTCATTACATAAAACCCACCTCGCCAAAAATCCCAGGGGCTCACTATCTCAGAAAGCCATCCGGACAACAGCCTCCAAAACAGCCTGTATCTTGAGCACAGTGGTGTCAAGCTACATCAAGGTCTGGTACAGGCATTAGCACATGTGGCTAACGAGGGAGGCAGCAGATTGAATTAGGATTCTGCCTCATGCAGACAGAATGAACTGAAACACATGTGTTGCTGTCGTTGATTTAATGAGCACATTATGCACATCGGCACACTCAACATAAAACATCTGCACAGACATCTGTACTTTGTCGACACAACCCTTTAGTTTGATGCACATAAAATATCAGTAATCAGTTGTTTTTTACTGTGTAAATAAATACATTTACAAAAATTCAAGATGTTTTGAAAAATCTAAGTTTGTACACTATGTAGGCAAAGCATTATAACCACTTACACAATTGTGTCTTGTTCTACTTTTTACCAAAAAAGTAATTTGTTGAGAAATGGCCTCTATTAGACCCCCAAAGGTCTACTAATGTGTCTGGTAGCAGGTTCATTTAACTAATTAGTTAATCCAGCACACCCTATGGATTCTTGACTGGACTAAGATCTATGGTCAAGTCTACACCTCAAAGTTATTATAATACTTCTCAAACAATTCCTGAACATTTTTTATATTGGAATACTGTATTTTGTTTATGGGATGCATTTCCTGATGTACACACCAAGAGAACAGTTTTTATTAAAGAGTGTACGTGGCCTACAATAAAACATCACACTGCCTCCACTGACTTCCTTTCTTCCCATGGTATAATAGAGAAGATTTTTGTTGAAGAAATTATCAGTTAAAGTATTAATTTCTGTTGTCAATTAGTAAGCAGAAATAGCAATTCATGTCACTTAAATTCTATATGTATTTACTGCCACTATTTCTGTAACTTCCAATAGCATAGTTGCTAAAAACCACACAATTAAAATCTCTATCATGACTACAGGATGACTTCAATAAACATTCCCGGTGAACCACTGAGTCTAAACTGGTAAATACCATTCTATTATTGCATTTTTTCTTTGCATGTGTTCAGGCAATCTGTGTTTGGCCCATATCTATTGCTGTAGTGTCTGTACTGGTTCACTGCTATGAGAAATATGTGAAACATAAAAAAAAGTTGGTATATGTCCTGTAGTTTCAATCCCAGTGTCCAAGACAAAATATATATATATATTTTGAAACACCAAATTTGTACTTTTTGAAATGTCCACTAAAAAAATTTGCTACATAACCAGAAGAAAACATTTTTGCATTTCCCTTTGCAGCCAGTAAACAAACAACCAACCATGAAAAATTATCATGAAACACCAGTGAAAAATACAAACGATTATTTGTATTTTCCATCTTTGTAACAGTGCATATTGAATTTCTTACAAAATGAAACATATGCAAGCAATACAGCAGGAAGAAAAGATAAAAGGGAACAGTTTGTACAATACAGCTAGTTGGCTTTAGCTGGATCAAATCAATATTTATTTACTTCCTCCAACTGGCTTGGGACAAAAAGAGAAAGAGAGGGTGAGAACATAAGTGTGAAAACGAGATGCTGTGCAACAAGGCAATCAATTTTAGTTGCAAAAAAGTAAACCAAAGACCCAAGCTCCAAGGAAATGAGAAAATATATGAACTAAGAAGCAAGTAATAAATGTCACACCTTATGTTCTTTTCTAATCAGTCCATCCATCTTACTCTATTTGCTGCATTTGCTGTGCTGTATGTGTGAGAAGACTGGTGGAAACCAATCAGGTAAAATCTTGTCTTTGGACCCGGCTTACTCTATTCAGTTTCACAAGAGGAAATGCATTTGTTATTCTGTTGAGCACCTGAGTGAATGAGGAACAGAGATCATCTAAATGTGTGAAATATGTTCAAAAAGTTCAATGGAAAAGTGTACTGGAGAAAGTTCTGCAAATTAGAGACTGTCCTGGTGTTTCTGGACTGGGAAACGACTAAGCTGGAGGATCGAGGATAAGAGAGCCACAGCAAACAGCAAGTCAGAGCAAGCAATGGAAGAGAGAAACAGAGAAAGAGAGAACAAAAAGAGGCGACAGGGTCTGGATAACTGCTGGTCATAAGAAAATTCAGAGGAAGGCAGGATATTTGGACTTTCGTCTAAATGTTGTGATGCTTGGATCTGTGAAGGCTCCAAGAAAGAGAGCATGAACAAAAATTAGAGGTCAAATCTTATCCTACAAAATCACCCTCATAACTGAATCGGAATTAGAGCCATTTTTCCAATAATCCATCACACAGATCATTGCTGAGTGCTGTGTTACAACTATAGCCTCAGCTCTCTGCTCTGCAGTACATTAAAACCAATCATTACCAAGAATAAAATGCGCAACAAGATATAAAGTGGCACTTCACATTACGTTTTCCTCTGTACATGGGAAGACCAACATGCAATGGAATACAGAGGGAGAGGGAAAGAGAGGAGCGGGAGGGTGCACACAAAGAAACGAGACGCAAGACAGTCCAATCACTGTCAGCAAGCATGAATTATACATGTGTTGTAATTTTAACGCTGTCTGTTCACTCCCCTGCTTTGTAACTATTAAATATTCACATCAACATCTTTGTAGGCCATTGTTAATTACTCATCACAACAACAAAAGGTCTAAGCCGGAAATTGCCTTTGCCAACCTCTATTAAAATGTGTATGAAGCTTACTGATAATGCTATCAGATCAAACGGGCGGCGCACAGCCTCCTTTCCTTGGCAGAGATGCCCTGGATTTTATGCTGGTAGTAAAATGGTGATACATTGGGTAACTTAATCAGATATACTGAACTTACTCAGTTGATTGTGAAAGAAAAAAACAAATTGAGAAGTCAAACTGGAAAAGGTATGTATGTATTTGAAGGTTTTCTATACAGAATAAATACTACTACGATGCCCTAGTTGGCATTTGTGAAACTTCATTTGGCAGACAGCACAATTATAAAAAGTCTTGGTAAGAGTTGTCTTGCTGACATAATCATCAACTTTAATTATGAATAGTGTTGTATGAACAGTGGTATAAACAACGTTTTGTCCTCTAACAATTGCAGTTACCCCTGATGCTTACGCGTCAATTCCCACCACTCCTTTTCCATCCAAGCATACACAACACTCTGAACATCCAGCATCTTTACCAATTATGCTTTGTGGTTTCCATTAATTGCAGAAAGTCTCAACTGCTGAATGTTTCACTCCTTTTGATTTGAACCGCTAACATAAATTACATTTTAAATGAAAACCTTATAACTGAGAGGCACCTGTAGATTAATAAGATCCTTTGCCAAAAGAAAGTTGATGTTCAAAGGTAAAATTCCATGAGATATTTAGCACATAGCCAAAACTTTTACTGGGTGTCTACTGGGTGTTTTTATTCTGTGACTTAAACTGACAGAATAAAACCACCTGCATTCACACAAAACATGAAATAACACGTGAACTCATAAACACCTTTTGAGAAGTGTTTTTGTCAACTGGGGTGGGAGCAAAGTCAGCAGGCCACACAAGCAGTGCCACCAAAAACAAAAATTAACCTGTTTTTAATTGTTTGATGCTGCAAGGGGTAAGAAACAGAAACCTTGAGTTGTGTGGCTTTACCCTGCAGGCTTTATTAACAAGACTGCAAGGATGCCGAAATGATATGTGGACATGTGGAATGGATACATTGCACATGTGGAATGTGGAATGGATACATTCCATATGTCCACATAGTTGTCTTTAGTGTTCAAAGACTACTAAAGATTCTCTGAAAAGGAGACAAAACCAAAGTGAGGAAATGCAAGTGGGTATGCACATATATCTATTGAGGGATGTGGGGGGATGGGGGTTGGGGTAGATGGTGTAAACACGCCAGCCTACAAGGATTGGGCTAATATCCAGTTTGTTCTCCCCCGCCTCAGCTCCATGGTGGCTGCAACGCAATTTCTTCCAATTGACCTCTCTGCCACTGGCACAATCACTCTCCACCGGAGACACGACGGCCCCAGAATACGGAGCAGTAAGTAGCACTAGCCGGCCGCTCGAGAAGCCAGTACTTAGAAGAGGTGGGGGAACGAACCAACCACGAGGCGGAAATTAGATGAATTAGAGAGCAAGAAGAAGAAGGCAGAGGGAGGTGAAATAGTGAATTTATTCTGAGGTTTAGTGGCAGTGACAAAGCACAAGCATTTAGAGATCAGCTAAGGAGGAAATTAGAAGCATTAAAGCCAGTACTGTTTGTTTCTGAACCTTCTTTTTCTTTGACTTTTACTTGTTTTCTGTCAGGACGGTGTTAATGAAACTGCACAACTACATGGTAAGCAGTAAAATAACCTAAAATCCAAGGAGTGTTTGGAAGCTTGTAGTAGAGTGATGTATGCACTGTAAAAGAGCTGAAAAAGGTAAGCATACAAATGTCTGAAGTAAAATTGCAACCACACAAACATCAGGAAATCAGCTAGATTTATAAGAGCAATGGCCCAGCCAAAGGCTAAAAGGCTTTATGACGGCAAAGGATTGCCAATAAATGTGAGGTTGAAGCCCTCTAAGAGCACCACTCTCGAGTAATAGGATTAGTCGAAGTCAAGAGCACGGCCATCTTAACTCTTTCTGCAGTACAAATCACTAAGAAGCATCTCTTCCACAGCCAGTACAGCTGTGCTGATGTTGCAAGAAAAATCCAGACTCCTGCTCTACGATGATGAGCTCTGGCTTCGTAAACTCACACATACATGTGTTGTCATCGAAAGCAGCACAGTGACAGCAACTTCTCCTGAAAACATCCTTTGGAGAGATCGAGACACGATTAAAAGACTGAAGTTCATAATATGTAGCGATAGATGAAAACAGTTAATATGTGGAGGAATGAATTGATGGCTCCTGGCTTATCTATTATTCTCACTCCACTCAACACAAAGTGCTGACACCATGTTTCCCTCACTCAGACACCAACCCCCACTCTCCTGCATTTTCACCTTGCCCATGGCAAATGAGTAGGAACTGTTCTTCTATTGTTTTTTGGGGGGGGGTTTATGTTAAATGAAATTAGTACAATGCATCAGTGAGTTCATTTTACCCACTGAAAATCATTTGGTAATCTGTTCTGCACATAAAAGAAAAGCAGCAGGGCACCTGAAGGTCGGCCACAACGCTCTCCGAACACCATGTACCTTCCTATTTCAAATGTATGAGTAAAACCATAGATGTTTTTTTTCCCGTCCACCTTCCTCTTCTTTGTTCCCCTCTGCAAACTTATTTCTCTGCTTTTCCTCTCTTAGTAAGGCCTGCTGAATTGGTTTGAATGTGCTCGTCTTTCCATTAGACTTGGAGAGCAAGCAGAGTAGTGTGGTATTGTCACTGTGCCCATGTCTTCTATGTACATACAAATTTGGTAAGCTGACATGTATTCATACACATCAGTATGTTTGCCTGTATGTGCATCTGCACATGCACAAGCTATGCTGCTGTTTTCCCTTCACTACTCTGTGACTATGCTTTACATGCAGCCCGCTTCTTTACCCACAGGCTTATTTCTGCATACTTCCAACACTCCCAAACAACTGGATGGGTTTTACAGTTCCTAGATCTGGTTGCAGCTCTGCCTCTGTACCACTGCAAAAGGAGAACCCCTTTTGCTGTCAGGAGGAATTCACAATGCCGATGGCTCTCTATTTGTTCCTGCTCCTTTGCCCTATGGAGACAAATTCCACTGTGGGTGCGGTAAGCAACTTTGGCAAATGTGCTGCAAAAAGTAAAGAGCAAAGTACAACTGAGAGTGATGAGATTGCTCAAAGATTTAATTCAACTTTGAGGAGATGGCAGCTTGATGTATATAAATGAAAGGGATCGAGAGAGATGAGAGAGGGAAGGCAGCTGCTGCGTGGGGGATCATAATGGCTTCCTCAAAGCTAAACAGTAGAGACATAATACAAGGTAATTTGATATTGTATATTAGTACTCCAGCATCCACGTACAGCCACAAAGCTGAGGATTGCATGCTGTGGCTCATTGTTTGCCACTGCTGGAGGGGTCACAACGAGCTCATCTCTAATGACAGGAAGAAATACGCAAATAAAAACAAGAACATTCAATTGTTTTTTGCTGAAACTATTATTCAAAAACTCCAAACAAATAGTTTTGCAGATGCTTTCCTCATATGAGCTTAAAAGCCAGAGGCAATGTGAATCAGAGTTTAGATGAGCAACTTGAAGGTAGCATTAATATTTGTCAAAAATGCTGGTTTAGTTTAATTTCTAAGCCATACACATACATTCATAAATATATGTACATATTTAAATGGAGATTAAGATCAGAATCTTCTAATCTGAAACCATAATGTAGAGCAAGGAAAGGGTAGAATCCCTTCTCAGATTTTCTGGTCAATTTCCGTTCCAAACTTCATCTACTGTCACAAGCTCTGGGTAATGAGTGAAGGAACGGGATCACAAATATGAGTGGTCCAAATAGGCTTTCTCCAGACTCTCCCTTTGAGAGAGGGTGAGAAACTTGTTCATCTGTGATGGGATGACAGTCGAGTAGCTGCATCTCCACATCAAGAGGAGCAAGTTGAAGTGGCCTCCCTAATGAAATCACACAAAACTTAAAATGAGCATCATGAAAGCTGTTTATACACCTTTTGGTTCCAAAGGGGCAAAGACAAAATCTCCACAACATTTGATCAGATGATGTGCTATATTATAACAAGAAAATTGAAAAATGACAAAGCCCAGGAGGACTAATAATTTTGGAACTCTGTTCTTTGGTCTTTTGAGATTAAACTCTTTGGGAAGAAGTATGTTGCTTTTGTTTAGAGAAGGGAAGGAGAATCCTCCACTGTTAAACATGGTGGTGGGAGCATCATGTCATCAGGCTGTTTACTGCTTCTGGCATTGGGAATCATGAAAAAAGAGCAGTGTATTGGTATTTTTAAGAATAATTAAAAGAAATATGCTGTAAGTCTTGCTTTAGGTAGCTACTGTGTCATTCAGCAAGATAATCACCCAAAGCATAGCAAAGCTGACCACAAACCATTTGGGGGAGATGAAAGTTGGAGCCCTTAAGTGCTCATCACAGAGCACAGGTCTCAGTCCTGTTGAGTATCTGTGGCAGGTGCTCAGAGTCAATGTTCAATCCAGATGAGATGGAATGATTTGTCTTGAAAGAAAGGACATGCTAGTCTAGTAAAGTGAAGAACTACAGCAAGAGGCTTTTGCCAGTTGTAAGACAAATGAAAACCGAGATGTTTGAGGCAATATAACATTTTCTTAAACTTTTCTTGAAAATGTGCATTTTAACATTTTAAGCTTACAAAATGATGCATAGTGATTCATCATAATTATCTGATGTTTGTATATGTCCTTGATTAGAAGTAGATGAGTATAAAAGGGACAGGAAATCATAAGAGCTTATATCTTCTACCTACTCCTTTTCAAACCCATGATATAAAATTGCATGTCAACTGGGCATGATAATTTGTTTTCATTTATTTTTCTTCTTTCTTGCTTTTATTTTTGTCCAAAATAAATAAATACATTTGATATAAATTTGATGATTAATCACAGTTCTAGAGTGTGATTAATAAATAAATATTTATTTATTTTCACTGTTTGAGGTTAGAACAGAAAGAATGTTTCTGATTTTAATCGAGTTAGATAAATTGTTTCTATTTGGAATAAGACAGAATGGTGAAATTAGTTTTTTAGAGTTTGTACTTTGTTCGACCAAGTTAGATGAACTAATCTTACTCTGTCTTTCTACAGTTAGGGAAAGCCAGAGTTGACCTTTAGATTTCAGGGTTGTCTCAAATTACAAGTGACACGACCCTCTGCTATAGACCAAGCTACATTATGCATCATGACAACAGTACATGCATTTTCTCTCTTACTCGAAAACTGGGAAGTCCCAGTTTATAATGATGTCATGGCTTTGTAGTGATGTGATAAATTAATCCACAACATTTGAGTTAAATTGGGACACATTTAGGCAAATCCTCAAGTATAGTGATTCTTTGTACAACATCATGAAATAACAAAACCAATCAGGGAAGATAACCAGCTAGGAAAAATCTGATTTATGATTTAGTACAATTTACTAAAAGAAAACTGAAGGCTCCAAATCATTCTTTTCAAGCAATTACGCACAGTTTAGACAGTATAGGGAAAGACCATTTAACATACTCAGGACAACAGGTTCTGTGTCCCAGAGATAAAAGCTTTGTGGTGCAAAAAGGCAAGCACGGTGGCGCACAGGGATCACAGATGCCCCCATCTTGCTACTACAATCTTCTGCGATGTGATGCCCCCTTTTTAAGACACATGACTGATTCCCAAAATGGATGGAAACGGACATTGGTTCTCAACAAAACACTGAGTTTTGGAGGCGCATGCTATCGGAGACATGCAAAAATCTACATAAAAAGTTCTCACTGGTGGAAAGAAAATTGTCTGAAAGTGTTGAAGCAACATCAGAAAACATTTATCGTGAAGTCAAAGTTATGGACAAAAAAAGTCTGATAGACGATTTCAAGCATACTGTCGAACTTGAAAAATTTGTGCTTATGCACAACAAAGTAAATGAGGGCATTACAAAGTATTTTTTAGTTCCATAAAGAATTTCTCTCAGAGTTTTTTTTTACAAAAAACATATATTGCCTATAATTTTGGTGTTCTAACTATCCCATGTTAGAATACCACTTGGTAAGTCAGAAAGTAACAGAAGAAGTATGAAGTAATTTTAAACAGAAGTTAACTTGATCCGTTTTGACTCGTACAGAACTGCAGAATCAGCAAAGCTCAATTGAATTGAAAATAATCATTACTAAAGCCTTTAAAAGAGGCACATCCTCGTTATCTTTTCATCTATGTACCCAGTCATGTAATGTGATGCCCAGACAGAACTAACTGCCAAATCGCCAAAGTCTGCCATATCCTCTCTGTCCTTACATCCTCATTGGCTTCACCCTTGTCTCTTCATGCGGTCTCCTTTGAGACATCCACACAACACAGACTGATAGCGTTCGTCCCAAGCTACCACGGCTCAGATCTGCTTCATGCTATAAAGCTCTAGACTGGCTTTCAGTCTGTCCTCACACACTGACACTTTGTTCACTGTCACACTTCACCAGGACGTGCTGAGAAAACTAAGACTGTTCAGTCATTGCACTATCCCAGCGTGTGAACAGACACATGTGGTAACAAATATATGCACCATCACATATGCTGATGCACACACACATAAATTTAAACACATCTTCTATAAACCACTCAGCTGGAAGAATAGTGTGTCAGTCGTTGCTCAGTGGGAGAAGCAAAGGAAAAAGACAGACAGAAAGACAGTGACAGGGAGAAAGGGAATAGTTTAGGTACTGCATTGAATATTTAGGAGAGAATTTATGGGGACGGCAGTATGGGAAGGTTATGATGACATGAAGAGATGTAAAGAACATGTATGAAGTAAAAAAAAGTCTAAAACAGAAGGAGACACAGACAGACGATAAAAAATAAAAAAGGGCAGAGGTGTGCAGTAAAACCTGAGAGGCTGTCTTTACTTGTCCATTTTGAATCCCTCTCGCTGTCTCATTTCATATTTATATAGCTCTTCAGACTCTTTACCCTTCCTGCCACTGAAGCTCCTCTGTGTGTCACTGAAACAACCGTTCGCTTGATTGATTCAAAATGTGATTTCCTACTGTGGCACATCCCCTTAGCTAATAAAGTAATGTTTTTGTTTAGTTTTTTTCCCATTAAAATAAAACCGCAAATGCATTCAATGAAAGGTGATTTACCAATATGACCTGTCGTTGGTCATATTGTTATGCCTCATCAATGGTTTTCAAAATAAGAAAACTTGGAAAAAATACCCTTATTCCTTACTATTGCTAAATGCAAATGATGGTTAAGAACATGTCCATGCCTACACACTTTGTCTGGATCCCAATATAAACACTTTCCAACACCAACTAATGAAGTATGGAAGGAACACTCCTGAGTTATAAAAGGCATGTGGTGAGTTTAATTAAACAATGCTAATGAGCAACTAATTAAATGCTTTTCGATCAAAACAAGTCAGTAATTACCTGGAGCAGAGATGGATAATGAGCTCACTACAGTCACATGCAGACAGCTAAACCCATGGAGACCTGAGCAGATCAATTCCCTTAGTATTAATGACCACCTTCTTTTTTCCATCTTCCCCTCACCCATGTCTTTCTATGTTCCAACTCTTTCAATATGCCAGACTGCAAAAGGGATGAGAGAGGGAGGACATGAAGCCCAGAAAGGAGCTCTTGAGGAAATACTTTCACTTGAGTGTTGACAGAAACATCAAACATGCTTTTTATGCCACTGTCACTCACTCACTGCCTCTCTCTTCCATGCACTTCCTCCATCTATTGATCCTAAACCCGGTTTGTTCTTGTGAAGTATTTTCACTGGACTCACACTTTTATTTTTTATCATTAGTTATGAGGAGAAAAAAGACTGTAGAAGAATACTTTTGTTTATGGTTCTCCTTTTGTTATCACACATGCAATTGGTATCAGTGCTTAGGTTCTTCTCTTGCTCGATAAGATCAAAGTTGCAGACACGCTAATCATCACAATATGCAAATCACAAGGATGGGATATCCACGGCGTACCTCTTCACATCGAAAGACTGTTGGAGGTAAAAAGAAATCCAATGGGAACATAAAAAATGAAATTCTTCTGATTGACAATGAAACCCAGAGGCCTGCTTGATAAGCATAGAAAGGAATTTTACTAAGTTGAAAATAGAAAAGTGGAAAGATTGGAAGCCACGTCAGCCAAGAAGTGATGAGCATGCAGTTGGACACAGGACAATGATAAATGGCCAGGGAGAGCGAGTCTGGACATGTGCATAGATAGATCTAGCGAGGGAGGAGAAATAGAGATAAATAGATAGGCATAGATATATAGAAATGCCCCGATAGTATTTTTATTCCTGTTGTTTCTCTTCTCACAGATAACAATACTATCAGTTCCTCGGAAACACCTCAGTCAACAGGGAACAGTGTTTTCTCTTGTCATGACTTTTCGGCCAAACAAAAAGTTGAATGTGCATTATTGTTTACCTTTGCACAAGTATTGTGCTGACACCAAGAATATACTCACGAGATACACTGCTCAGGATTTGGAAGCCAATTTTCAATCTTTATTTTGTTGTTGTTGCTTTTTGACAAGAAAGACGTTACTTCCCTTTCCCCTGAGCATCCAAAGGCCTGCCAACATTTCTGAATTCAGCAGTTCCATAACACATAGAGGTTATGAAGGTCAAAAGAATAAAACAGAGCAATTTTGTTGTACTTTGTTTGGCCTTCCTGTTGTCTCCTGAAATTATTGCTTTGTCTCACTGTAGAAGTTAGATTAATCATAGAGATATTTCAAGATGGCTCAACATGCCGTAGAAAGTACAGTTTTCTTTCAACCAGCTATATTTCTGGGTGTCCTTTGACTTCATTTTATACACTTTACTTAAAATAGTCAACAGTTCTTTGGGGTCAATGTGGCTCAAAATGTTTGATATCAATTCAACAGACAATTTTTAGGTGCATCCATAAAATACCTCTTTGTGTTGCCTAAACAGATGTCAAACTTTTTCCTTGTTGACATGGAAATAGGAAATTACATGTCCGTAATTATGTCAGTCAATGACTAATTTTGAAAGGGTCAATATGCTCTCCTGCAGAATAGGTCTTTATGTAACATTTCTATTCCCATAGGTTTTTTTCATTTATGGAATAAAGTACCACCTATTCATTTCATTACAAATGCACTGCACATGAGGAGTTCATTGATCCTCAAATGGTTTATGCCACAAGCAAGACAGCACATGTATTTAAAAAAAAAAAAAAAAAAAAAAAAAAAAAAAAGCTGAAATCCTAAATTAATTTCTCCCATAACTGTTAAGAGATTAGTTTTTCTATGTTGTTCATGCTACACACGATGAGAGCATGAGTAGAATGTATATTAGCTAACTAATATAGAGGTGTTTTGTTGTCTAATGAGAGCTGATGATAAAAGCCAAATGATTGAATTGTATGGTGACACAATAAAAATATCTCAGCCCTTCTGTAATGTGGCTACCACAAAATGTTGCAAAAACTAATGAACTATCCATAAACAAATAAACAAGAAAAAACAAGGACTGACTGTACAAGCTCTTAATGAATGTGCCATAAAGATCTACACCTTGTTCCAAATGATTATGCAAATTGGATTTAAGTCTCATAAAGATTACATTTTTTTTGTTGTGCTATTAAATTTATAGATGGTATTGTGTGTCAAGGCTCTTTGAATCATTGTAATTAATTTCAGAGACCTGGGTTGATTAGTTTATCTGGTGAACTCAATTAAAGAAAAACTACTTAAGAAGGATGTTCCACATTATTAAGCAGGCCACAGGTTTCAAGCAATATGGAAAAGGGAAAGGAGCTCTCTGTTGACAAAAATCATCAGATAGTGTTGTGCCATACGACAAGGTATGAAAACATTAGATATTTAACAAAAACTGAAGCGTTATCATACTGTGAAGGGATTTGTGGCTGATTCAGAACAAATATGGGTTTCTACAGATCAAGACATAATGAGGAAGGTTTCTGTTAGACAAATTCATCGAAGTAAGAGAGCAGCTGTTAAAATTCCCTTACAAAGCAGCAAACAGTTATTTGAAGTTGCTGGTGCCTCTGGAACCTCAAGGTGGAGGATCCTCCAGAGGTTTGCGGTGCATGAACCTACTATTCGACCACCCCTAACCAGAGCTCACAAGCAGAAACTGTCGCAGTGGGCCCAGCTGTACATGAAGATTAATTTTCAAACAGACTTGTTCACTGATGACTGCTGTGCAACCCTGGATAGTCCAGATGGACGCAGTAGTGGATTGGTGGTGGATGGCCACCAGGTCCCAACTCGGCTGTGACATCAGCAAGGAGTTGGTGGAGTCTTTTTTTTTGGCTGAAATCATGGGGAGAGAGCTGGTCGGCCCCTTCAGAATCCCCGAAGGTGTGAAAATGACATCAGCAAAGTATGTGGACATTCTGACTGATCGCTTTCTTTCATGGTGCTTGAAAGAAGAGCCGTACCTTCAGCAGCAAAATCATCCTCATGCATGACAACGCACCATCTCATGCTGCAAGGAATAGCACTGTGTCATTGGCTGCTATGGGCAAGAAAGGGGACAAACTCATGGTGTTGTCACCATCCTCCTCTGACCTCAACCCTACTGAGAACCTTTGGAGTTTCCTCAAGCAGAAGATCTGAGGGTGGAATGCAGTTCATATCAAAACAGCAGCTCTGGGAAGGTATTCTGACATTCTGCAAAGAAATTCAAGCAGAAACTATCCACAAACTCACAAGCTCAATGGATGCAAGAATTGTGCAGGTGGTATCAAAGAAGGGGTCCTATGTTAACATGTAACTTGGTCTGTTAAGATGTTTTTGATTGAAATAGCTTTTTGATTTTAGTACATGTGACCACTTAATGCTGCACATTCAAAGAATGACCGTTTGCAGTTCTTTATTATCCATAAAATGTTTAGAAAATCTGCTGTGCATAATCATTTGGAACAGCGCATTTTGAGTTTTTTATTTTTGAAAAAAAAATACAGTTCTTTGTTAAGTAAAATTTGATATATACTGTAATAGTTCATGACTTCAAAATTATACTGACCATCAGTTGCATTGACCATTTAAGAAAATCTGAGAAAATATCACTTGCATAATAATTTGGAACATGGTGTATACACCAATGAAAATATCAGGTTATTTGAAGTTTTATGCTGAAACAGAATCTCTTTCTAGCCAATAAGTATAAAGTCAGACAAGGTTAAAGTGAGCCTTTTACAATGTTACATAATCAAATGCTATAAAAGACTACATCTGCCAAAATGTAGTAGATTGAAATCTTTGCAATAAAGTGCATCAAAATGTTATAATATCACACAGTATACCTTAAAGACAGGCATGTAAATGAACAATAGACTCTTATTATTTGTGTTAACAGCTAAGAACAATGTGGGTATCCAAGCAGTGCAATATACCGCTGTATACATTAGAGTTTCTCTCGTTACGCCACAGCAGTAAACTATGTTAGTGCATTAAAAAGAAAAGGGCAATCCACTATGAGGCTGTTAGAATTATGCTACTCATTCAACCACACTCTGCACAGATTTGAATAAAGCAGAGATGATACAATATGTCCCTCCTAAAACTATCTTTATCTGCAAACAATTTGGAAATTGTTTCACAAACAGTTGAGTAGAAAGCAGTGACAGATGTTCACTTGAGCCTCTGTGTGGGCAGCCAGCCCTTTGCACTTCACTGTTTTTTATATTGGAAAGAAAAATACTGTTTTTTTTGTAGTTTTTTTTTTTAGCTGACTGCTGACTGTACACACACAACTATGAAAGGAATAAGCAATTATATTGCATAAAATAATTTATTAAAGCTATGCAAGTAAAAATGTTTCATTCATAACTTTGTCCTTCCTCTAACAGTATGGTAGCTTAATAACTGCTCATTGTTTTAATAGGATCTAATGGTGATTGGCTGTTTGCTGCTGGATTTATATATACTGCTGACCCAGATTAGTCTGGCTATGTTGTTTCAGCCTCTGCAGGACAAAGCAGCAGACTATGGCAGACAGCAACCTCAGATCACACTACATGTATCTACCTCCTCTCACACCTACTCTCATCTCCTGTCGTCTCTTTTCCACTTTCTCCACTTCTGTGAAGGGTGGGGAGGGAAGACAGATAAGGCTTGCGCCTCAGAAATTACCCATCAGAGCTTGGCAATGTGTCCAGTGAGGCTGTCTGAGAAATGCTGAATCTGTCAGTCCAGTGCACCAGAAAGTATTGTGCAAGCTTAGTTTTAGCTGTCATTTAAAATGAGTCCAGTTCTGCAGGTGTATGAATACCGTATTGCAGGCTCAGTAGATAAAACGGGTAACAAATCATGCTATGCAGCTTTTCTTCATATTTCCTTTACACTGAGATTAACCACCAAGTGGAGACTTTCAGAATCCATGATCAGAGGACATTCATCACAACCGGCAAAAAAGCACGCCAGATTTGTATTAAGTTAAGATTGCTCTCTGGGGATGCATATCAGCTACACACCAGAGCAATATATAACCATTTTCTGCTTATGTGTTAAAAGAACCTATAACAAATTATAATAAGACAGCATGACAAGACACACTGTATTGTTATTACTAAACCTGCTAATTCTGAAGCAGTTTAGTAATTCTGGGTAATGTGTATGAATTGCTTTTAGATGTTTATTTATTATCTCCTCGCTCTGTATATTTCTTAGGGAGAAGATGTATTCCACTTATATGCAGAGAAGGCACTTCAATCAAAGATAGCCACCAGCTTGTTTTATTTCTTGAACCCTTTAAAACAGTGCGATAAAAAGGCCTGTCTCAGGGTCCACTCAACATTTTTTTTAAGAAAGTCTAGGATTTTTCAGAGAACTCTTGTTCACACTGGCAATTTCCAAGATGTTCAGTGGCTGCAGTCATACACATAAAGCATAGCCTTTACTTCAATTGGCTGTGTTTAATAGAAAAAAAAAAAAGAAGTAGTCTGTCTCCTCAACTCTGTTTCAGTGCGTGCCTAGGACAGATGTAGCACTGCAATGATGCTTTATGCTTTATCTGGGGCGCATGTCTTAGTAACACGCTACAGCCTAACAGGATCACAGATGAAATGATATTATTGGAACAGATGGTTTAAGGTTCAGTCCTTACCCCTCAGGTTTCCTGTAAACACCAAGAACAGACTGTGAGGAAGAAAAGGTGACACTAACTGAACTGCTTTACTGAAAATAACCACAGGAGTAGTAAAAAGTGGCAAAAAATCAAAGTGGAATAGTGAAAGCAGCCAGAGCTTTCTGAAGACATGTTCGAAACATTAGTTTCAATCTTAACACCATTTCTTTCTTAACTTCCTCCAAAAATGTCAATAGTTTTTGAAGTTGCAGTGAAGAAGAAGAACATTTTCCATAATAAAGATTGGTCAATGAAAAATCAACATATTTCGAACATTTTAATGTTATAACATTCAAGGCAAAAATCCCACTTGTTTAATGTTGTCTTTGATTAATAAAACATTCATCTGCATATTTGATGTATATTTGATGATGATTACTCTTCATGAATTTGATAATGGCATTTGACAAAATGCTAAGAATAATAACTTTCTACAAAGTCTCTCTGGAAGCTCTGCTAAATGTGCCTAAGCCACTAAAGTTATGTGGTAGTGAACATCAGCTCTTTCACTATGATGGTTTTTGATTTCAAAGCTCTGTGAATTGATGAACAGTTTTATTGTCAAATCCCCCCCTCTCTTTTCTCTCATTTCTTTCCCCTGAATCTATAAAATTAAGTGCACAGTTTCTAGTTGAAATTAAACCACAGAAAGGTGACTTTTGAATGCCAAAGGTCTAAATATTAACATAGTTCAAGTGACTGGATGTAACTGTGATGTTAGAGAAACAGCAGACCTGTTAATTGGTTAGTTGACAGTGCATTCTGTATCATAACTAACATTAATTTATGAATATGAATAGCAATGCAGATTACTAGAATCTGGTTGTAGTCATCTGATAAACCAAGATAGATTTAAATGCCAGGTGTGAATGAATGCTGTTAGTCTGTTAATACCATGTTTGAGTAATATGTAAAACTGAATGTTCAGTTGGGATTCTTAAGGTGTTGTCTAAACACTGTTGAATAATTACTTTGCTGCCATACATCCGGACAACAATCTGATATATTCAAATACAAGTTATGTGACTTGCTATTCAATGCTAAAAGCATATAGTAGTAGGACTTGTGGTGAAACATTGTCTAACAACAACGTCTTGCCCTTCAACAAAGAATAAACCAAGAGGATAATTTCAGACAAAAGGACAGGCGGTACACAGCACCACTCTCAAATGAGAATCAACAGTTTTAAGCAGGGAGGACATTTAACCTGCACAAAAAGAAGTCACTACAGCTCCATCATCCAGAGCATCCTAATAACTGAATCAATTTGTAGTAAGAAGGCAGGCACTTTTACCTATTTTGAGTATGATTTATTCAGAGAAATAGAAGAACAGAGTTGATTTTGTACCAATATCTTGTTCAAAAATAGTGTTGAAAACCTTGAAGAACTCAACTGTTCACCAGAATTTGACTTTTTTCAACTAAATCACCCCGACCAGTCACCTGCCACTTGAAAACTAATAAATCCAAACACTTTTTGATAAAGGAACATTACACAGACACTTTCCAGCCCGGAAGCTTATGTCATGTTAAAATAATTTGCAGGTTGGTGTTTTACTGTTATTTATGACATTACAACTCATGTTTGCTGTTCATTCAGTCTGCAAGAGCAAACAATACTTACTACAAACAACATGAAGGTTTCAAACTTTGTCATGGGACATACATGACTTGAAAAAGTTATCAGCATTTTGGAAAACATCTACATTACCAAGGGAATACACACAGATTGCAGATTAAGGAATATTTACCATGTTAATGGCGTTAAATGTTAAATAGCAAAGAGTTTAATTCTCAACTTTGTAAACATTGGTTTAAGACAGTGAAACCCTCATGACTGCTAACATAAAATCTGCAAAAAATTTTGAATGCTGTTTTTGTATCTTCTTATATTCTGAGTCAAAGTTTACCAAACAAAACCCAAAGAAATTGTCCACAATATTTTGATCAGGTTAGTAAATTAAGACTCTTTTTATCACATTAACAAAAAGTCATCTTTCTGTTTAACAAACCCTCTTTTGTAAACCTATGGAGTCCATGACGACTTAGTTGGACATGTTGGATGAACAGAAAGGGCCAAAGGACAAATGTATTATCTGGTACAACAGGACTGAATGTGACACCTGGGAGGAAAGGCTTCATCATACATATTGCTTCTCTCTCAAGTGAAATACAATTCTCCATTATTACTCGCCTGCATCCTAAATGTCAGGGCTGATTTGTAATGATATGCTGCCCCTAATTGTACTGATATTTCCAGAAGCAAAAACAAGCCTCTTTCCTTCCCTCACTTAAATCTCTTCCTCTCAACCTCTTACTGAAAAAAGCCCTGATTTTCTCTTAGCTACTTTAATATTTCAGTCTTTATTGCCGTTTTAGGAGGAGAGAAATTCCATTAGGGACGAAAACAGCTAAGATCAAGCATTTTAAGAAAAGTGTGTTTAACAACCAGCTCTTAACATTGTAGGGTTTCAATGTCCTGATGGGAAGAGTAAGTGTTGAAATGATTCTGACAATCCACAACTCTAAGTGAAATAAGAACTACTTCAAAAAGAATGTAGGAAAATGGCACCTGTATTGCATTTCAAACTGTTTTTTTTTTTTCTTCTTCTTTTTTTTACTTTAATGGGCTAAAACTTTGAGTCCATGACCCTATGTGTCAATGTATGTTAGACAGAGAAAGTTAAGCGCTGTGTGATAATCCGACACTTTGAGGATATGCAGTTGTGATGTATGGGTTAACCACGGGGGTTAAGACAGCCTTTGAGCTATGTCAAATGAGTCTTCTGGCTCCACTTGGCAGCACAGGCCCTTAGGGTCAGAGAGTAGGTCAAGCTCAGACATCTCACGGGACATGAAATATCTTTCCTACATCTTAACCCACTGGGTATCCCTATCATCATTAGAGATGTTTTCACAACATAGCCTTGGGATAGAATAAATGAGCCTTTGGACAGAATAAATGGCTGGCTTCAAGAGTGCTTGCTTTACCACTGTAAGGGCAGAACTCCACAAGTCCCCAACCTCCATTAGAGGAGACAATGGGATTCTCTTTTGCGGCCTCCCCACGGCCCTCTCTCAGTGTGAGATGTGTTGACTTTTTAGCTGCATCCGCTAGTGAGACTGTTTGGGGAAGAAGACGGAATAAAATAAAGTTGGAACATTTCAAAGACGCTGCATCAGGAAGGGATTGCGTATTAGAGCCTCCAGACAGTCTGGAAAAAGGCCTTGGCACAAGCGAGTTCGGATCTGAGGACCCAACAAAGAGTCAGAGAGCACAAGGCAGGAACAGGCATCCCATTAGCCTTTAAGTTTAAATGTCACTCTCTGGCCTAGTTCAGCAGGCTGCTCCTCCCTCCCTCTTGAGAACAATGGTGCAAAACTAAAAACACTAGCACAAAATATAAGACAAATGTTATGTGAGACAAACTTCAAAAAATTGCATTTTTTGTATCAAATAGATCTTGTACTGATTGTGCAGTTTGAACGAAGTCAATTCTGTAACTGAAGGGGAAAAATCAGAACGATGCCATTTCATGAAAAATTGAACATATGTAAATAGAAAAGAATAGATAACTCTCAGCTTTTTATGACTAAATAAGAATTTTTTGGCGGGACGCTTTCAGGTGCATTTCCATATACACATATATATTTGGATTGCATTTACACGTCTCATTTTTCTTCAGATAGGGGTCTGTGTTTATACTTTATTTAAACAATATTTTTGCAGGGTTTGTTTATTGATGTTTTTTCTTTTATTTTATTTTGTTGTTTCCTGTGTTTAATATGGACAATTTACCAAAATAAAGTGATTGACGATGATGATGTTATGAAACTTCCTTCAAATTATTTTATTAAGTTTCACATTGTTTGTAAAAGGATATTTTTGGGATCATGTGATCTCTATGACATATTGTATTATAATGCTTCAAGTTGGCATACTGTGTATACTGTTAGGTATACTGTGATCAATTGGTCAGCAACAATAGCCAGCTGGTTTTGTCTTGGTCAAATTATGTTTCATTGCTATCAAGGGGCTAAAGAATGCCAAATAATTTTTCTCCATACTTTACACCACAAACACCAGTCTGAATTGTAGACAAAAGGCTGGTTTATTCCAAATTATCACCATAACATTCAAGCGTCGCAGCTAAAAACAATACTCATCAAGGCATGCAGTTTATACAATATTTTATTGTCCAATTTTGGTGAGCCTAAGTTATTCTGATCAGATGCTCAATTTACCTCAAATGGCTGCTTTTCTGGCAGAGGAGGCACAGCTATACCAATTCCCTGCATGACAGATCTCCTCAGACTTTTTTTTTGCTAAGGCCTACTTAGTAAAGAACAGCAATTTACTTTATATGTAAAATAACATAAGGACAGACAGAAGAATCTGCTGATAATACAACAAGTAAATACACAGAAGCATAGAGATTGAGAAAAACAGAAAACAAAATCTAACCATAAAATGAGAGGAGCTCGTAACGAAGAAAATTTGGAAGTCAAACCATCAAAAAGAGTAAGTAGGCGTACGATTCAGAGAAAGTTATTCTTGAGTTCTGAAAAATTGACGTAAAAGGTCATCACAGTTTGTGGAGCTAACTTTCCGTTATATTCAATAGTAAAATAAATTTAATCAGATTTCTGCACGTCATATCTGTGATCCAGCAGGAATTAGGAGGGATGGAATCTCTCAATTTAATTAAAATTTCTCGACAAACCACAAAGGAGACAACAAGAGGTCTAAATGTGATCTGGACAAGTCTGAGTGTTGGACAATATCAAAAATAACTGGTAAAGGATTGAGTCTGATTAGACAATTAAGAATTTCAACCAGGGCAATGAGGAACATAACCAATAAATCTGAAGTAAAAAGACAGGCAGTGTTTAATTTATCACATACAAGGGTCATATTTTCTAATTTAGTTTTGTGTATATGATGAAACACCTTAAATTGTAGTTAGGTGTAGAGCAGTAGAGTGAATCCAATTTAAGAAACACATCATGGCCATTCACTCTGCTCCATCAAAAGCTTTTCTCATCCTATTTCAATCCAGAATGATGAAAGCTCTTTTCAGCCACTTGAATCGTTTGGCCATAATTCACATCTTATGACCACAAGTCTAAATTTATACACACTGGTAAACATAGAGCTAATTTATTTGTCTGAAGCTGCATTATCACAAACATGTCCTAATCTGCTCCTGCACTATCCTTCCATAATGTCTGAACAAGACACTGAGAGATATGAGCTCCTCCTCTTGAAGCAGAGAATAACCTCTAGTCTGGATAGACTCATCAGACTTGGAGGAGCTGAATCTAATCCCAGCTGCTCCAAGTGCAGGCTGAAGGTTATGGTCTGCAAAATGTAAAGATGAGGCCCTCAGGTTAGAAACCAGACGCCCTCATCTCCAGAACCAAGCCTCGACATCATTAAACACTATAAAGAGGACTGGAACCAGAGAAAAAAAAATATGTGTGCATATGTATATGAGACCCTGTGCAAACATCTATGACTTTTCGTCAGAGCATTGTGCACCTGGCTGCTACAGTCTGTGGACATTCCCTTAAAGTGGCTCTTAATGCCTGAGTGCGCTTTTTGACATTTCCTGGTAAAAGCCATAGTAAATAACAGTATCTCCTGAAGGAGTATTTGTATGGGCTTTCCTGGATTCCTTGACATAATGGTGATATCTGACATTCTCTTTCCTACAAGTATTAGTTATTAAAGTGTATTTAGTATTTCGTGAATGTTTTATGTTAAGCAGTTTAGAAAACCACTATTAAGCTGTAATCTTAGTAATGGTGAGCAGCTGCAGAAACACTATCGAAGCACATTAGTTGTAAAATAGACCTCCTAAAGTGGAAAGCTGTCTATACTGTTATATAAACAAACTTCTGAAAGTGTCTCAGTTGGTCTATTAAGGAGCCATAATGACAGAAACAAATGGACACAGAGGAGGGTAGTTTTCAAGCCAGCACACAGCTGTGGACCAATTTATACACTCTGCCACATGGCAGAGGAAGGTTTCTTGTGCTAAACGATTCACAAAGCAAGTGCCTCGTATCCCGTTCACTTACTTATCTGTTTTTATGTCTCTGCATTAATGTTATGTTAAATAGCCACGAGTATATACAAGACAATTGATTTGACAGTAGAAACATTTTACAACATATGCGTTATAACCGCTGGTTTAGTCCTTTGCGTCATTGCGGCTTTGTTCCCCCTTCATGCCACAAAGAAAAACTGAATATTTACAGTAAATGTGAAGCTCTCAGCTCTGAAACTTTGTCTAAATAGGCAACACAAGCATATAAAAGGACCACACAAGTGTTTCCATGAAATTAAAAAAAAATTATATTTAAATTTCCATCTACGTATCCAGATTCAGAGTTGTTTAATCTCGCTCTCTTTTATCATTTTCTCTTTGTCTGTCATGGACAGATTGACAATTGGTTTATCTGAGTCTGTCTGCAAACACTCTGAACTAAAACATTATTATCCGCAAGGGGGAGAAATGCTGTTCAGTTTTTTGTTTCTATTGTTTTCTTCCAGGTTTATGGATGATGTCAGAGGGAATTTTTTTAGCATAGTGGCACTAAGGACCACATGAGAATTTTAATGTTTTGCCATTTTTTAAATACCAGCTGCAGAGAGGAGACACTGGTATAGTACTCAGCTTTCCACTGCCGCATTAATGTACAGCTTAGTGTTTAGTCAGCTCCAGTGGCTTTGCATCTTACTATGTCATCTAATTCCAAACAGCAATTAGCTAAACCATGCTGCAACAGCCCTAATCACAACCATCATCCCCTGGCCACAGTCTACGTTCATCATTCCCCTTCCCCAAATTCCATAAAACTGACCCACTTTTTATACAGTCCCATCCAATGTATGCACACACAGAGATGTACACGCCCACACGCACACACACACACCCACACACAGAGAGAATCTCTGTTGAGGATTTGAGGCAAACCTCTTCACCACTAAATATGCTCTGCAGTTATGACTGAAGGTTAAACATCATAAAAGGATATCTGGGATATGAAAAAAAGACCCACTCAGACGCCAGTGCAGCCACGGTGGGTACCACAGCTGATTTTCTCTCCATTTATGCTATTCTGTAAAGCTATTACTGCAATCACTGCTGTAGCACTTGTGAGGCCGTTTTTAATTACATAAGCAGAAACAAATGCAGTTTGTTAACTCAATTCAGCATTAAGATAATTTAAATGTATAAAATACAAGCACAGCAGTTTTACTTAAATCTCTTTAAGCCTACTTATTATTTGGAAGCCAGTCTAAAATACTACAATCAAGTTTGAATAGGCCACTTGATTCAAATCAAATACTAAAAAATACACAGAAATTAAATTACACTCTTAGGCTCAGTTATCCCTTGGAATGAGACGAGGGAAACAATAACCACAAACACACACAGAGATACACATGATTTGAGTAAACTTGCCCAACTTTGACCATAAACAGATTTCTCACTCCTTTTAATTTGACATTACATTTTAGAGAACTCAATGTCTTAGATGCAATAAAATCATACAAAAATAATGATTCAGAAACCAACCAAACCAGCTGGTGCTACATGAAAGGCAAATGAAAACTACAATTTTAACTGAATTTTTTTTTTTTTTTTTTTAAACTCACTGATTGAGACAAAAGTAGCTGATTTTGTGATTTCAAAATAAAGTGTTCTCTAAGCTGACTTAATTAGTGAACACTTGACTTTTTCTCATGGGATCATTCCAAACCATTCTCCTTTAATTTTCTACAAAATACATCGCCTGTTTCGGTAAAGCAAAATGTTCTTAAAATCCCGACTTAAGTATATCTTTCATTAGTCCTTATTTGTCCATCTTGAAAAACAGCACCATACTCCTCTTGTAGCATCACCTATTTGGCTTCTATCTCTTAAAAAGGAGGTATTTAGAGAACTGTAATCTTGAAGGAATTTTTCTTTTTAGCTGTATTTGTGTGGGCTAATTATAAACAGTTCTTCTTACTTTCAACAGACAGTGATCAGTGAGATCCCAACTGGGAGAATCAAGGAGGAATTCCCACAGGGAAGTTGAGCAAACACCTGCTGATAAGCCGTGTCCACAAGGATTTGTACAGTCTCTCTATGTGCAGTTTATCTTCTGAGTGCATATAGTGTAATTTTCAAAGTTCCTAATTTATATTGCACGTTTTTTTAGATTATGCATTTAGATGAGTTAAACTAATTTTGCCAGGTTAGACAGAGTGGAATATAACTGATTTGTGAAGTTAGGTGCATATACAAAGTAGACCTGCAAAAAATACTGTATCAGTCATGATTACAATATTAATCTGTTCTATACTTTCACTAGTGACATAACCATAACTAATTAAAAGACTGTCAAAACTAAAATGTGGCATTTTAAATATTCATCAAGGAAACACAAAAGATGGAGAAAATGCCTTTTATGGAGGATATCCTAAAAAGATCTTTCATCTTTGCTGCTACAATAATACTGTGTCACCACTATCAATCTCTGAGTTATGTGAAGTGGTGTGAAACTCTACATCTTCAAATACTTAAGCACAGGAAGAACCACACTTGGATTTATTATTGACAAATAAGATTTTAAATGGATTCTAAAACTAGACCAGGACAACACAATTATTTGAAAAATCTATTGACATATTGCAACTACTAATCATTAATGTATGTTATGATGTAGAACAACTCAGATAGTGTTGTAAAGTTGGAAGGAAACTTTGAATGGTTTGGTGTGTATTTTGGTCAGTGGCCTTTACATTTCAACCAAATACGATCATAAGTCATCAAATTGGTAAATAGAGTCCACCTTGAAGTAATCCTGTCTTTGAGGAGCTCAGAGGTCTGTCACAGAACATAAGTCAACATGCAGCATGAAGACCATGGAGAACAGCAAATAAGTTAAAAATAAAGTTGAGAAGAAGTTCCAAGGTTAAATTTTAAAACAACATCCCAAGCTCTTAAAGCATCTTGGCATGCTATCCAAATCATTGTTTGACGTACAGGACACATACAAAAGAAAATGCTGTTTTCACAATATGCGCCCAACTTTGGACTCCTCCACTACTGGCCATCTTCCTTTCAGCCCGTGATTACTTTTCTTTACGTCTGTAAATGGTAACATTTAATTCTTGGTTCATGTCCATCAGTATGAATTAACATCACTCAAAAAAAGCGCATATAAATTGTACCCGACTATAAATGGCAGGACCAGCAACACTATGAAATAAAATGTGACTTATTGCCCAGTAAAAATGGTAACTTGCTGTGGCTGAATACAAATACATTGCAGACATTTCACATTTTTATAAGTGAAAATATCTGAAAACCCTGTATAATTTTTTCTTTGTTCATAATTTCACAATTATGCATTGTTTTCTATTCCAGAAAATAGAACATTAATTCCAGAAAATCCTAGTAAAATACATTGAGGTTTGCCAGTGTAATGTGGCAAAATGTGAAGAGGTTCAAGAGGGATAAATACTTTTGCAAAGAACTAACTATGTACACACACACACACACCTGGAGGTGCAAGCAAACACAGATGCAACACCAGAAGACTGAAGCAGAAAGAGAGAGCGAGAATGAGAATCAAAGAGCAAACTGAAACAAATTGTGAATGATAAAAAATTCACAAAGCCCATTTGTAGTGGTTGCAATGTCACCAGGGAATTCTCACAATTGTTGACTTCCATGTAGAGAGACAACGAGTTCAGCTTCATTGACTTCTACAGATGCAGTGAAGCACAGTAATTACCATGGCTCAGACAGAGGAGGTGCTACCGCCAAAAACATTCAGCGCTCTATAAACCAAACTATCAAAAAAGGCAGACACACACCATAGCTGTAAAAAGTTTTTTATTTATATATATATATATTTAAACTAATCGTAGGAGACAAGTAAAATCCAGAGAAACAAGACAGAGACAACTCTTCAGGTGTGGATAAACAACCATCACAGCGACAAGAATGTTACAACAGAAACAGAACACACTGATGGAAAACTATGAAAAAGTGAGAAATGAGAATCCCCAAACAATCTAATCTGTCCTTGAATGCCCTCCTACTGCAGCATTGTTCTGTCAGAGCCAGATAAGTTGGGAAGCGCTGCAGCGTGTGAGCAAAGCAAAGAACAGAAAAAAGAAAATCAATGATAAGAGTCTCCACTTGACACAGTAAAGGACTGAAGTTTGTGTGTGTTTGGAGGACAGGGGAATAACAGCAGGTACAGTACCATTGTTTTATATCTAAAACAACTATTAACAAAACAAAGAAAAATAATCTGTTCATGTTAATATCAGAATTTCAGGGAAAGTTGTCACTGTGACAATGTGCTAAGTGACAGAAAAGAAAGTTGATTTCCAAAATTCAAAGATATGTAAATACCTATTCCTTGATGATGATGTGAGAATACCTAATGTACAATTATCCAATCAGCTGTGTAATATTTAACCTCATTGTCGTTCAGACCAGGTCAATCATCCATGGGATGTTTAATTCATTAAACAGTATCTTAAGTAGGTGAACTGATGGATTTGCAGGAGAAAAGTTTCAGAGAACCTTCAGTTTCATTATGTCTGGTATCTAAATTAAAGTTAAATATTTAGAAAATCTTTCTATGGCTGCGAGGGGGATTGCGACAGGTTTTTTGTGTGCACATTTCCAAGATAAATCTGACTGCAAACATACGAAGAAGAAAATAATTTTTGCGTGTCTGTTCTGAGGTCTGCAAGCACCATAGTTCTCTCTGTCCAAACATTCTGCAGTTTTCACACACATGTTCTGAGAATTGAAGGCTGGCTCAAAGATTTTACAGCTTCTGAATTAATTACAAAGTATTGTTGAAGAAGAACTGACATTTTAAGGAACTAAATTCTGCAACAGTTGGACCTAGTTCAAAGAGATAATAACAAGAGGGATAAATGATGTCAAAACCACGAAACCATGATGTCAACACCATGAAAAAACAAGAAATACAGAAAACACCAAAAGAAAATCCAGGACAATCACTCATTGATTTATTCCACAAAGTTGGTAATTGCCATTCAGTTTTTTACTCGGATCAGAAAAGCTGCAGTTAATGAAGTCATACCACAAATTTTGATCACTGGGGTTTGGCAGGCCAAAGGTATGTGTATGGTTTACATGGTATTATCATCTAGAAAAGATTAAAATTACAAATTTCCATGAAGTCAGAACTCATCCTAGCAACACACTTCCCTCAAATCCTTAGCTGGCAAATAGTTTTTTTTTTTTTTTTTGTTTACTTTATTATTACACATATTTTCTGTAGCATTTGTGTGGCATACAACTTTCCCAAATCAATCCCAGGTATACATTTTTCAAAAGGATCAGTAGGAACTAAACTCTTCATGTGTGTTGTTTTCCTACTGTCTGATTATGTTGCCATGCCACCAGCGCAAATTAAAATTTCTGAGGATGCTAGCTAAGCATGAGCTGGTGAGAGCATCTTATTGTATTATAACCTCTGGCAAAATACTCTGGTTTTACAAGTTTGCACAAAAAATTTTAAACTAAAGCAAATAAAACAGAAAAGTGACAATTGTTCTTGCTGCTGCTTAAATAACTGGTTACATATATGTTCAAGTTATGTGCACTTTTCAATTATTTAAACACAATTAGTTGTAACAATATTTTTTCAGACACATTGAACTTTTACTAACTTACCTTATCCTTATTTCATTTCCTCTTAAGTTTAAAATTTATGCTTTATGTCTGTATTTTGTGAGACTGAGACTGCTATTAAATGACTTGATTTGGTATCAATTTTATCTGGAAAACACATTTTCATACAATAGTTTCTCAAAATTGGCTTTGGTGTTTCAAAATTACACTTGATAGGTGTGTATTATGCAACTGTTTTGTATTTAGCAAAACAAGCATTTTTTTTTTCTTTCAGATTTGCTTTCTCTGTTTCGCACTGACTAGAAAACTGATGTCAAATTCTGGCTGAAGGATGTTTCTGAAGGAGTTTATATGAGACTAACAACAACACGCAAAGAGATTAGCGTGGAAAGTGTATGTCAATTTATGGCCATGAAAAAGATGATTTCTCAGGCTTCCCTGTTGACATGTAGAAAAAACACACAAGGACGGACATGAAGAGTTACACGTTCTGATAAGTTGAAGGGGCTTCTTTGTTTCCTGGCATTGATTAGTGCTTTAGCTGTGAGGAAAGGACAGCCCAATTTGTCAAAAGTGTGCATGGAGCTAATCACATCAAAAGAACTGCTACCCGGGCTAATATCAGCCCATGAGCAGGACGCCTCATTCATTAGTCTGCATCTGCAGGACAAATCACTTCCATGCTGACAGACATAAGCAACACACAGGAAAGCAAGATGAGGCAGGAAAACTAGGGGTGTCTCACTCACTGAGATAAACAATAAAAATATCTGACTTGGTGAATACAAAATAAGATAACACTTTTCTGAAGATAACCTTCTATAGTCTATGCACTGGTCTACACTAGAAATGATGTGCTAAGTAAAATGGTGTCGTTTTTCAAAGTGCAGCAATCACTTGTGTCAAAAATAGTAAACATCAAGGACAACCTACTTTTTTTCTGTGACATAGCTTCATTGGAAGTCTCTAAGTTCTGCTTTGTGAAAATATAATGGAACCGCAACTAACAATTCACGCCAGCTTCATCTGATAATTATTATAAATAATAAATGCTGATAAGAAAATCCATTACGTCAAAATGAAATATTTTATTCACAAAATATGTTTTCTCCCTTTGCAATTTTCTTAGAGTCGACTCAATTCATCTTCATTGTACTTATTGTGTGACAGTGTGCCATGCAGCACAGAGGTTATTTGTTTTTATTACAAATAAAAACACAAATAAGACTAAAGAGTGCTGAGGAAATACCAACATATTAATAATAGATGAGCATATAAAGTATGGAATTTAATGAAGAATGCTTGTTTACTGTCTTTGTCATTTGAGTGACATCTCACCACTAAAAATTGACCAAATGCAGACACAAATTGCACTTTCAAAGGCATAAATTTACACATATTCCAACTGCCACAATATTATGCACCTATTAAAACACAAATGTATGATGCCCACCTAGCAATAACAATATAGCTAAATGCTACACAATGGGACATGCAGCTTCATCTGCACTTCCCTTTATTTTGCCCCAGAAATGTTATGTTTTTTTTTTGTCTCAAGTGTGCCGTTTTGCAATTTGACCAAAAAGTTATTGGTCATATCTTCCCAAAACACATTTTGCTTTGAGAGTGCCATGTCATCTACATACTTGTGTGGAACTGTAAATGATAATTATTCTGACTTCCTTTCGATATGAGCTTTCCTCTTGTCAGAACTAATATTTATTTTGCAGAGGGAATTTTTTTACCACCTGAGTTGTGGATCTCCACAGCTGTTCTGGAGTAAACATTAATCTTTATGGCTACTTCTGTGGTTATTGCTCCCCTTGCTTAGGTGTTCAGTTTAGGTGGATAGCTACATAGTGGTTTCTTCAGTTATGTCATGGCTTCATCTAATTTCCAATGACAACGCAAACGACGGTTTGTGTTGTGCTCCATTAAGTGTTTAAAGCTTTGGGTATTGTTTTATAATTTTACTCTGCTTCATTTCAGGCCTAGAAAAAGTTTTATTTTTGCTAACTAGGTGATTTCATCCATTAAATGTCTGGGTATTTTGGCAACACTGTGATTTTGAATTTGCAACAGTTTTCACACATACAAGGATGCTATACTGGATTTAACAAACAAAAATTACATTTTAATCTACTCTATTAAAGTACACCCTGAATGATCAAATAACTAACTAAACAGTTGTCTAATTTACCAAACTATGAGTATGTTTTATATAAATTTAGCCAAGGGATAATGAGAAATGACACGCTTCTCTGATTAGATAAAAATGAAGACTACAGCGACCAATCAACTCATTAACATTGAAAACAGAATCAACAAGCCCATCTGGTAAGAAACGAGCAGAGTGAAAACCATAACTGAAGAGTCAATAAGCTTTCATAGCACTGATGTCTGACCAGCTGCAAATCAATGGGGCAGGGACTTCTTGTGTGCACATGCAGAGATAGACTGCTAAAGATAAGATGCACTGACTTCTTAACCATTTCTCTTAGCTGCAGGGAATTCTGCTTCTCTGTTCTCTCCCAGGCTTTGAAGCTCTAATGCCTCTGATCCGTCAAATATCTCCTGCCTCACATGCTGTCCAATGCACATCTACTCACAAGAAAAATGATGTGACAACCCTGCAGCAAGCATAGGGTGGTAAAGGTGGCTATAGGCCTGTCTCCAGTGCTAATGCAGGTTCATTAACAACTTGGTTCTGATGTGACACTTTAATGGTAGCTGGCAGCAGTGCAAGATGTGGCAGCCACAGCAATCTAAAGCTTTGCACGCTCAAACAACAGAAATCAGATGTTACACAGTGGGGTGTGGAGGCAATTTCCAACTTTTTTATTACCACTAGACGTGACTAATGGCCATCCACTGCTTAATCTAATGAAAGGGATTGCTATATGTTAAACGCGAAAGCATACCAGTGCTGAGAGTCCAAGGGTCAAAGATGTAGTTAGGGGCTAGCAGTCCATAAGCAGTGGTCCGCAAATGCGCTCAGTGAAGTCTCCCAAACAATAAAATATTTTTTTTTCCTGCAATCTCTTTATTCAAGTCTTTCCTTCTAACCCCCTACCCTACCACAGCCTGGGGGTGTCTGCCTGGGAGGCACGTCAGCATGTCTCTCCCTAGTCTGACTCTTTGCCACTGTGGCAAATCAATTCTTAATAAACCATCTGAAGGCTTCTTCTGCTATACCTTTCATTTCCCCTCCTCAAAGCTGCAGGGCAAATTAGCCTGCCAAGTGGATGATAGGAAGCAAGCAGCAGAAGAAAGCAACAGAGGGGGGTTGGAGAGGAAAAAAAACAACCCAACACCTACAATTAAATTAACAAATCACTGTTCTTAATTAATCAGGGAAATACAAGCAGAACTGTGGGTTTGAGACGTGACTGACATGGCTATAGTGCTACTTGCATCTGCTTATATTTGTGCTGTTGGGGCGGAAAAGCTGAGAACTAGAGGAGGAAAGGCAGATGAAAGCTTAATAAAAACTCTCCGCAGAGCCCCCTGAGCAGAATGGTGAAGCTGTTACTTAGACACCCCCCCTACTACCACCAGCACCACCACCCACAATACATTTCTTTGGTTTCCTCTTCCTCCCACTCTCTTATATCCCTGTAATTCCTCACTTACTGAGCTTTTTACCTTCTCTTCCAACTCCATCAATCTCTTCACTCTTTCTTACACCTTCATACTCGTCTTTTCACCCTATACCCTTGCTAGTTTTGTACCTTGCATTTTCTAATGAGTTGTGGCACTGACAGCTGGATTACAACACTGCTTTGTAATCCTTTTATTTGACTGTTTAGGATAATCAGCAGCACCGGACCAAAGGCTTGCCTCCGCCGTCAAGGGGCAACTTCCAATGTATGTCCATGTTTGACTCAGTAAAAGCGTATTTAAAACTGTGTGACTGTGACTAAAATTTTCTAAAGCCCAGTTGATAGGAGGGCAACAAAGAGATCATTATCTCCACTGTGCAGAAGCTTCCAAGATGCCCATGATCACGAAAGGCCACCAATACTTCACAACAAAGGTTTTAAAAAAAAGTCTTTCAATTCACATCCGAGCTTTAAGTCAAGAAAGTAGCCCCTCATCCTTTTCTAGTGAGCAAATATTTTCTTCTCTCAAGCTCGCCTGGTCTTCTAGCGCTTGCACTCCTCTAACATTTCTCCTCCTTCCCATCTCTCATTCCCCACCCCCACTCCCTTGCAAGAGCTTGTTCCCTCTGTGGCCACAGGATTCGCTTTGTTCTGATCATTCTCCGAGCCAGGCAACTTATCTGCTTTTCTACATTCTAGCAGGCCCAGAGGAGGAAAACGGACCCTTTTATTAGCCTCACTCTTTGCCTCGTCCTCTGATCTGCTGAAAAAGACAATAGTCAGATAAGGAGAAGGAGAAGAAAGAAGATCTGGCCAGTGTGCTTTTCATAGTGCTGTTGGGGTCCCTCCCTAGGGTTCAGACAGCTAGCTTGCAATTCATGATGTTTTTACAAAAAATATCACAGGACTTTGTAAGCCTTAAAAAACAGAGACATGCTGTATGACCTAATAAAACTATGCAGTTCATGGCTGAATATTTTCAGGTAATAGTTTTGTAGAACAAAAATACATACCTTCACTTCCTCACAGCAGTCATCCGCTGTTTTTCGGAAAGTGGTAATTTGGCCTTCATGTTGAAATAAATTTATATAATTCCAGGATTTAGAAAGGCAAGCTCAAGGTCCATTGTTGAATGCAATAAAACTTACTCACTTACTCTCACATTACTGAGACTGAAGAAATCCAAATAACCAGGGAACACAAAGAAATGTAGCAATCACCACTGTAATATTCCAGTGTTGTTTTAATTCAATGATATTCATCCTGCAACTCACAAAATCACATTTAACATGCACCACTGTATTTATGATTTTATAAAACAAAACTATTTTTGAAGACCACAAACCAACCTGAAAACAGGTTGGTTCCAGAAGACCACATTAGTGGTCTTCTGGTTTAGTAGCAGTAAGTTTTCCATGTTACTTTGTGAATCAAGTCATTTATTCTAGACCAAATATTTTTGTATTTATTCTAGTTATCTTTATCAAATCATATCAAGTAGTTTGCAGTGGGACCAATTTAGAACCTTGCACAGAAAAAGACCGTTGTCCATCTCCTATTCTAAATTATTAAACTCATGGGTTGTCTGAGAAGTCTTAACAGCACAAACTCTCCTTAGGTAAAGTTAAGTGATGTATTCTATTGCAGTAAACTTAAGTGTGATTTGTCCAATGGGTTTTAAATTAAAAAAAAAAAGCATTGCTGTTGCCTCTACCACAATTAGGGAAGCTAGTTCACCCTACAAAAGTCAACCATTAAGTGCTATGCTTGGTATCTTCAGGGTATAATAGCCCTGGGTTGACTTCTGCTGGCACAGAAAGGGTATTAGAGGTACTAATTAAAATCCATTTTCACCAACAGAGGAAAAAATCTGTTTAAAAATATCTCAAAGTATGTTGTCAGAGCCTGAGACCGAAAGCAGTTGTTCTTATTTGAATTTGAGGCACACAAAACAAAGGACCATGGAATCTAGTAATCCCATCTTCCTTGTGGGTTAATTTTTCTTTTGTTTTCACTCATTAACTTTTTTTCTTCTTTTGTTCCTTTCAGTAGTTACTTAGAGAGTTTTGTTTTTGAAGGGTTTACTGCCAGTGTAGCAGTTTGGGATCTATGGATCTGAACCACCTGTTATATTTGAACACCATATTTCCTTCTTCAGTTTCAATTCATTCAACCACATTAAGTGATACGATCAGATCATCTTTGTCATTTTATCTTGCTTCCAGCCTCTATTTGTTCCCCCTTTTTTTTGCTTCACAATTGTCGATCTTTTGTGTTACCCAGCTGCTTGCAAATCTGATGGAAGCTTGCTCCTCCAGAAAAAGGTTGGACTGTGTATCAGAACTCTGTGCCAACCTGCTTGCAAGCTTCACTCAAAATGATCAAAACTCATTGTGTGAACTCACAAGTTACCCACCTGGCTTCTGCTTTAATTGCTGTAAGAACTACCTGCAAGAAGACGCTATGAACTTACCCTCTGTTGTAAATAAACAAAATCTGGAAATATTCCTAACACTGAGTTAATGCTTTGGTCTTTCAGTCTCTGTGAAGATTGGTCATAAAAGACCAATCTGGCCAGCCAACAGACTTTGAAAAAAAACAAAAGTAAAAAAATAAAAAATAAAGCTCCACTTATTTGCAGAAAAAAATTGGTCCATTATGCGAAAACTGGCACAGCTGCTTCCTTTTCTCTTGTTTTTTGTTTCACAAACTAACGTCCCTCTCCTTCTGGCAGCAGAGGTCTCGAATGCTCCAGCCCAAATTAATAAAGGAGCTCTAAAAACCACTGAAGGAATATTGTTTTGAGTGTCCACAGTGTTCAGCCATAGACCTCAGTGGTACATTTCTGATTTCTCTAAAGTCTCCTGCCGGGTGTTTCTTCACAAAGGCCCTGCATTAGGTTGGGCAAACTGGAAGAATCAGTTTTGCCATTGTAAATGGTTTCACAATTAAAAAGAAATACTGAAATTAACACATTAAGGAATAATTGCAGCACAGCAGACATCTAGTTGAGAATCTATTTTTCTAGTCTCCATGAGAAAATTATGAATTGCTTCCCTGAGATTTTTTTTTAATATGTGTAGCAGGTTTCTGTGCACAAGTATTACTTTATTTTACTAAATAGCATTTGTTGGTCTGGGAACGCCTTGGGATTCCCCCGGAGGAGCTGGAAGGGGTAGCCAGGGAGAGGCAAGTCTGGACCTCTCTTCTGATGCTGCTACCACCGCGACCCGATCCCTGATAAAGCGGAAGAAAATGAATGGATGGATGGAGCATTTGTTCCCCTGATACAGACTTGAATTTTTTCCATTTTAATTTTGTAGCATAAATTTTAGTTTATAGATCCCTGTAGGGTTGCACGGTATCAGAAAATGTGTTTTTGCGGTGGTACTGCCAAGTATTGTAATGATGATGTTATGATTTATTCACTTAAACAATGTGAAGTAGTTCTTTACAATTTTGTGTTGCAATAATGATTACCATTTCATAATTCTATTGCTCTAGTACCCTGATATATTCAGTAATAAACTAAGAAATTATATAACTTTAGTATAAGCCTCAAACTACTATCCTATTGTTATCACCCTGTCAAACAAAAAGAATCTAAGAGAAAACCCCAAGTCTTCCCAGGTTAGTCAAATATCACGTCCCTCCAGCGTGATATTTGAGGCTCCTCCCACTGGAATGTCCTGGAACACTTAAACCAGAGAAGCGTCTAACCAGATGCCTGAACCACCTCCACTGGGTCCTTTCGATGTGAAGGAGCCATCGCTCTACAGTGAGACCCTCAGTGTGAAAAGATAAAGTAGATTCCAAAATAATTTCAATATCAGAAAGGAGTTTTTAAAAAAAGGCATCATAAGAAGCTGAGATGGTCAGAAATGTGATTGCTGTTCATTCAGGGTGCAACCGCAACACTATTTTGTCTTTATGGAGAGAGTCTGCCATTTTAGTAACATTAAGCAACACCACTAGCTAACCATGCTACAGTCAAAATGTGAACTCTCATTTCTTCTTCCTTTTTAAAATTTATAAAACCCTGGCGTTTTTCGCTCTCCTTAAAACTCATTAGATGAAAATATTTTACCAAGTGGAAATATAAGGTAAATTTGACAGAACTGTATTATAACTACTAGAATGTAGTTAAAAGAATTTATCTATGATTAGATTGATTTAATTATATATTTCTGTGTACAACTTAGATTTCTGTTTTGTAAAGTGCCGTGGCATTACATTTGTCAGTTGGAGCTAGATATCTAACCTGACTTAAAAGCTGAACTGATCTGAAATAATCATACACATGGTATGACATCACCATTTAATTAAATATTGAATTGCTGCTGACAACTGGTTGTAAGGGTGCCCTGTTTGGAGGACCTTTATTTCCCCCCTTATTAGCTTTTCACGTATTGAATAGCACAGGGCGAGACACCATGGGACTCAACATTGTCTTCTCATTAATTAACATTAGTGACACTCTGTGTTTTTTTTTTAAAACCCCTACTCCTCTATCTGTGTCTCCCTCAGTCTCTTGTGTCCTTCTTGAGCTTCCTTCTACAGAGACAATAATTTGACTGTGTGGTGAACTTAAGAACTAAACGGACGAACATTCACAAAGGAGTTCAGGACACAATTAGTGATTACCAGACAGCTATGTCTTCTGAGGGCTTCCATCCTTCTTTTCATCCTCCCTTAACAAAGACAAGGGAGCTTCAAGCAAAGGGAATAGCATATGAGGCTGTAATGCTCCTGAATCTTTCCTGCCCACAGACAGATCACACACTTCTACTGTTGATTAGGAAAGTATGAGAAATGGACAGAAGTTTCATTAATTAAATATAATGATCTGATTTTAGTCTGGAAACTATAAAGAGCAAAGAGATAATGGAGGGCTGGGTTGGAGGTGAAAATACTCAACCATATTTCATTAATTTTTCACACCACTGTTATGAGGCACTTTTAATGACAATGGCTGCAAATGACATTCTCACTGTCTCTTTTTATTATGTTTTTGCTATAAGAAAATGGAGTAAAGTATTTTTTAGAAGAAAATTATCCGCAGCAAGCTCAGATCTACTTAATTTGCTCTGCAAAAAAAAGATTGAGAAACAACGGCACATATAAAAAATATAGCTACAAGACATTGTTACTTTTGTCCCTTTATTCAGCATCATTTGTCTTTATTAGATATGACACACAAACAAAACTGAAGGCAATGTAGTTGCAAAAGCAAAATCACACTGATTTTAGTTGTAACTGAGGCTATAATTAAAACTGTGCCAGAGAAACAGTATTACTAAATCAATTTCTGTTTTCAGACCTACAGTAAACTAAAAATAATGGTCAGTGAGTAATATCAATTAAAATCATTCTGCATTTTCTGAAGTTACTAGTACAATGCAACTACGAACCTCACAAACATTTTAAGATGAAACAAAGAAAATGATATGGTGAGTCAAGAATTGTTCAAAAATCTAAAAAAATGTGGTGTGGATTTATTTCAAAGTGTAATTTTCATCTCCTGGCACAGAAAATATTTTTGCAGAGGAATTTGTGAACAAACAGTATGATTGAGGAAATATCAAACAGGTGTTCAAAAACATAATTCAGTTCTTGCAACATCTCACTGAATATTGTAGAATCTAGGGATGGGTGTATTTTGTGAACCACGCAGACTCTACACTCACTTTACACAGACAGTTGAAATTTCACAGTTGAGTGTACAAATTGCCTACATTTCTTAAGACAGATTTCTTCATTTCCAATAATCCAAATGGATACTAGCAAATTTAATGAGCTCATCTTGCACAAAGCCTCGTTTCTTCTCCACCAGGGCAGCAGTCGCACGACTGTCAGTACTGCACAGAGAGTGGTAGTCACGCTCCTTGTGTCTGGTTGCTCTGACTCTCAACATTCACTCAACAGCACTCAGCATTATCAGCTAGGTGTTGCAAACTAAACAGTTCAATGTAAAAACTGACCCTTTTTGCAAAAAACCAATACTGCCTATTCCTGCGAACACTCACGGTGAAACATGGTGGTGCTGCTGCTGTAGGGAGGTTTTTCTTCAACAGGGTTTGTAAACCTGGTTGAAGCTAAAAACAAAAATGCCATACTGGAAGAACACCTATTAGATACTGCAAAATACTGCACAATAATATAGTATTTTGCAGGTAGTATCAAAGAGGTTGGGGACAACAACCTCAATATGTAAGAATTAGCATTAGTATCAATTTACACAATTAGATATAGCAGGATCTTTCTTGATTTCTTTAAAACTCATGAGTAAAAAGTATATTGTTCCTTCTACTCTAATCACTGTTATCTTCTGACAGTAATCAAGCTAATGTACATAGCATAACTGCAAAGTGAGGTGGTTTTAAAGACTTATTTGGGAGCACATTTTTTGGAGTTGCTTAGTACGAAAAATCAATGCACCAAACAATATGCAAGTAAATCCCATCAGCTCCTATGCAGCTCTAATCTACCAAAAGAACAGAGAGGAAAACTTGTTTTTATTGTTTAATGTATGCGTATTTGTGCTTGTAAGATAAAGGGCATATGAAAGAGTCCTAATATTGCCCCCTTGTCATCCTACAGCTGTCAAAACCTACACCGACCATCTGTCCATTGAAGAGCTGGAGTCCAGACAAAGTATTTAATAGGGTTTAATGTCTTCAGGAGGGCCATAACCTTCGTCCCATAGAATCTCAGAAGGCTCATCACGCTGAGGCAGGGGGTCTCTTAATGTACCGAGCAGATGACAAGTAGGCAGAGTTCACACAAGCAGCTGAGTAACTTAATCTGCAGGAAGTGTCCAATATTTTTCATTTGCTCTCCTTCTACCTCCTGCACCATTTTTATTTGCCATTCATTTTCAAATTTAGTGAAAATAATGGTTTCCACCTGCTTTTTTGTCCTGCATTCTTAACTTTGTAGTGACTGGCTAAAAAAAAAGTCTACACAATATCCGTTTTTCTAGACAACTACGTCAAAGTGCATTATGCTTTCAGTTACAAAAGGCTCACAGGGACGTGGCTGTCCAATCCTAGCAATATTAATCAAATGTACTGTTGCAGTCGTAGTCCCTCCATGCTTCTCTTTCTCATTTATCACATAAACCACTTATGAATTGCCCCTAAAAGGTAAAGAAAACCTCAACCATGTGGCTAAATCATCAATACTGGCCAAGCTAGAAAGTAATCAGAAATTCCTAAAGTCACCTGCACACATATATCCAGCATATAATACATGAGGTTATAGCTACAGCTCCCTCAGGCAAGATTAGCCTTTGGCCTAAAAAGCACTAACCAGCACCTCAGTAAGTCTCCAGAGTTGTCCCTGGCATGCAAGATACAACAGGAACCTGCCAGATATATTGCTTTGATTAATAATCAGTGAAAGTCTTGTGTCAAAGACAACACATTCTTTAAAAACAAGACCTAAATCATGTAATGGCTCAAACAGATGGCTTGAAGATGGATTTGCATTGCTTTTTTGCATCATAGCTGAGTTTAAACTTTTTATGGTGTTGGGTTGCAGATAATTGCTTTTGAAAATCCTGGGAGACAGTCTTTCTCCTAAAGAAATGACAAAAGAAGTTAGACGCAATAATCCAAAAGTAGAAGGACAAAAGTGGAAATAATGTAAATTATTTAGGCAGATGCAGGAACTTGGCAGAGAAGGTTGTGTTCCAACAATGTCAAATCTCCATTAGGGGCCCCTATCTGGTATCGACCCAGAAAACACTGCAGGCTATGTGTCATGAGATTTGGGGCAAGAGGTAAACAGGAAATCAAAAACAATCTAATTCAGTTTGAGGGTGGAGAGAAAGAGAAAACTGATGTATTGCCCATCTCTATGGAGGATGTGAAAAGAAATGGCTTCTTTTATTCTGGTTCCCATGAGTCATCCATTCCGACAGACTGTAGTCCCCACATTATCAGCATCACCACTCTCAACCACTGAAAAATGTGTGACAGCTCTGGTTTTCAGAAGAAGGGGACTTTTCTTTCTGTGCTTAACCCCAAAGCAAAAGATCCTGTAATTTTATACTTGCAATGTATTTGCATTTAGGTTTGAAGAAGAAAAAGGTTGTTCAGAATGCAAAGCCAACAGTTGGCTATTAGCATCACTATTAGATTGTGAAAAATTACCTAAAGTTTTACTGGAAAAGTTGAATTTCCCAAGTTTTTCTAGATGTCTACAGAGAAAAAGAATTCTTATGCTGATGAAAAACAACTCAAAAACGGTAATTTTTTAAAACAATCATACTGAGACCATTTCTACAGCTAACATAACATGGGTTTTTTTATATTGAAGTGTTTCTTTATTAAACACAAAAATAAAGAAAAAAAGTAATAATGTAGCACAGCATTTAGCATATCCTACTCATTTTCCAATTTGAAACTGGAAGTTTAGGTTGAATATAGTGTCATGCCCCCAATCTGCTTTTCTGCTTCAGTGGTATGCAGTCACTTGTGATCTTAACCCATTTTCTGGTTTACTTTTTAATGGAAGTTCTCAGAATATTCTGCACTTCAATTCTCTTTTTTAGGGTTACTACATGTGCATTAGCTCTTATCATATTCTGCTCAGTTTTCTGGATTTACTGTTTTTTAAATGTATTTATTTCTAATTAGCTCTTTAAATTGGTCTTGTACTCATTCTTTGTAAATTTGAATTATTTTCTTAGATCATTGTCGGGCTTTTGAGTTGTAGTTCAGTTTCCTCTGTTAATTAGTCTCCATCCCTCAGTTTCCTGCTTTCTCCCAGCCACAGGTGTACCGCATTTCTTCTGATTAGTTCATTCAGTTCTTTTGTCATTTCCACCCTTGCCTTTACATACAAGGTCACTGGTTTTCATTGTTCCCTGCTGGATTCTTCTTTTACCTTCTCCATTCACTACCTGTGGTCCATGACCAGCTCTCTCTGCAGTTTTTCTATAATTCCTCTTATTTTATCAAAGTACTCTATTTTGACCAAAGTTTTACTCCGCATTTAGGTCATTTCCTAAACTAATCTTCAGCAACTTCATTATATGGAGAGTAGTGGGGGAATTCTTTAATATAAATTAGAAACAAAGCAGCCAGAGGAATTGATCGTAGTCAATAATCTCAAGGCAATTTTCAACAATATTATTAAATCACACATTTTCCTGATATTGTGCAGCCCTACTAGCCCTATCTGACAAAAGTGACTTGCATCATATTTTGGGAATCTTAAATTTAAGAGTACAAAACACTAATGTTTTTGGGGTTTTTTTACACTAGAAAATAAAAAAGGAAATATATCAAAACACATTGGTATCAATAAAGTTGCAACATAATGAAGAATAACAATCCTACTCAAAAAGGCAAAGAATACATTTAAATGACAACAAATGCAAGGTTAGCAGAGTGGACTCAGTGAGCACAAAGCATCATTCACAGACAACGCTGTCCAAAGGAATACAAACACACAACACATGAAGTAGCTCTGTTTGTATGGTGTTTTGGCAACAACTGTGGCATATGATGTAGACTTCAAACGAAAAAATATATCTATATATAGAGATAGATAGATATATTTTTTTACTTATTTTAACATGAAAAGGTGCGTGTAATTGTTTAGACATTCAGTACTGTAACGTGATATTAGACCTGAATACATAGTACTGAGTGCGGCAGGTGTTCATGAGTATTCCGATGCACTTCTTCAGCTCAGCCTGCAGTAAGTGTTTATTTATATTAAAGAATTCATCTGTAAAGCTTCATCTGTTCTGGAGGAATAAAATATGTCTGATGTTACCAGTGACAAACATTTGTACTATCATTGTAAAACTGTGCATTTCAATTCTCCAATTATAAACAACGGAACAAAAACAACAGCTGATCCCTTCAGGTTTCTAAGAAACATGCAAAGAGATATGGGCAAAAGCATTCCAGCCTGATCCAAATATAGAAGTAATGCGTTAAAAGCAAAATACATCCAAGAGCTCGCACATGATTTGGGAAGTTAAGCATCAGCTAAATAAAAAGCTCTCAGGAAGGCGATCTTCAACAAGTATGTGCTTCTCTAGGGCACTTTGGATTGCTGGGGTTTTCAGAGTCGTTAAAACAACACTTAGAGGAGGAGACATCAGCTGTTTATTTACACAATCAATTGTTGCTGCTCATAAATCTGAGTTAGGAGGAAAAGTTTACTTCCACTTCAAAGTGAGACTCATTCTTACACAATGGCAACGATCAAAGTTGAAATGCTGTGATCTAAAAAAAATACTACATAAAAAAGACTGAATAAGTGTTGCTTGTTTGAAAGATCGCAACCATTACCAACCAACAGACAAAGATTTGCACTAAAGCTTCCTCATACTTAAAATCTATTACACAGCTAAGTTGAAGAATTTGTTGTTTACCTGGAGGCTAGATAAGAAATGTGTAATTGAGGGTTTTTTCAAAGGAGGAGTACAGAAATATTTATTTTTTTGTATATGTGCAGGTTTGTGCATATATGAATATGTGCAAGATTCTGAGGATATTCTATAAATTTGAAGTGGAGAGTGCCGTTTTCTTTATGTGTGTGCAGAATCTGAGCTACTAACACAAAGAAGCTGAAAGAACTGATAACATACACCAGCTCTGTACTTCGCACAACTCAAGGGCCAGTCTCCTGCAACTTTTAGATGTGTTTCTACTTCAACACACCTGAGTCAAATAATGAGATCATTAGCAGAACTCTGGAAAACTTGACTGCATTTAGGAGGTGATTCAGCTATTTGAATCAGCAGTGTTGGACCAGGGAGACATCTAAGAGCTCCAGGACACTGGCCCTCGTGGACCAGGATTGCCCACCCCTGCTCTAGAGTATCATAAAACTTTTATTTCTGTAATCATTAATAAATTTGATTCATTAAATACAGAGTATTATAATGTATCTCAAATATTTTCTTAACTTTATTTTGATTTCCAATTCAAATATAAAAATGTATTTAGTCAGAAAAGAAGACTTGTGACCTTCTTCTCCTTAGCTCAGATGTTTCCAGAATTGTGTTTGGTACAAAAAAAGATTTAAAAAAGGAATATGAAGTCCAGCCACGTCTAAAGAGCTATAGTCTGTAGTCAGTGGTTCTTTAAACACTGACTACAGTCATTCTGCACGAACATTGTAAATCTCCTACAAACTCAAGAATAGGTTTGGCTTCATAATCTCTTCCAGGCTGCGTTTTGGCATTGCTTGAAAGTCCTTTCTACCAAAGTTTTTTTCTTCCACTTAACTTTCTCTTAATTTCATCTTAATACAGCAGTCTGTTTTATGATTGTGTAGGCTGTATATGAACCGCAGTAAAACTCTTTACAATTATTTTAAAAATCTATATTTAACAGGAAATATAAAAAATTTGAAGAAACTTTGTGAAATGTAACATCCTACTTGTAATGATTCCATATTTAACTTTTGAGTAGAATATCTGAAATAAAGACATTTTTCTAGTTTCTTAATCTGAACCTGTATATTTAAACAGCACAGAGTATTTGAGTAGATAACTCAAGCTCCATTTAACAGGCTCCACTGTCGAATGAAGAGTTTTTTAGCACTTTTGAAAAGGTGCCAGACAGTTCAAGAAAAACTTTTTTAGACTCGTCTAAATTAGCACTATTGTTCACTTGAAAGAGGATTAATACAAAACAGCATTGTGAGAAACTTTTGAAAATTGCTCATTAGGCAGTTGACCTTGTGAATGATCAGTGAGCAGAGTAGAGCGGCATAGAAATAGAAGATAAAACACAACAATGAAAGGGGAAAGCAGTTCTTTCAGAGAAAAAAAAATGCAGTGCAAGGAAATTTGACTTTGCAACAATGGCTCTGTAGACTTATGGTATTTGCCGAAGGTAGCGGTATTTTTATGTTTTTAGTTAAATTAGGCACATCAGAGTGAAACATTACACTGTCCTGCTTCCTGCTGACCTCATGTCTAGACCAGGCCAAGATACCCATCATGACCAAGGTCCTAGTTCTGTCCTTTCCATTATTACCCCTCATGGCTAACATGAATATATTTATGTTTGTGTACGGGTGTGTGTGCAAGAGTGGGGTGTCATCAGTCCTTCCCTCATCTGACGGTTTTGGGTTAAACAATGTTACTATTAAAGCCTTTGCAGAGCTACTTCCTGCTTTACTACAGTGACACCCCTCTCATGTATGAATCAAAATGCCTAATCGCTGTAAATCACATAGAAAGTCTGGCTATTTCATAGACTGAATGTGTGGGTGCGTGTCCACAGCATCTGTGCTCTCAGACACAAATGAAGATGACAGTGCAGCTGTGAGGAATGGAACTTTTCAAGCAGAAGGAACAAAACAAATGAAAAATGCTAAACAAAAAAAATCTGTTTTAGTTGTGATGCAACGGAACATTGTCAGTAATATTTAAGTATTTTCAAAACAACAGGGCAAACATTTGCAAAAAATATATATATACATCACGAAGACAGAGGAACACTGCAGTCAGGTCAGGGAAAAATTTGTGAATAATTTAAAAGTAGAATTAAGTTATAAAACAATATCCCACACTTTGAACATCTCACAGATGTGTTTAAGACATCCTCCAAACATGGAGAGAATGTGGCCCAGCAGCAAATCTACCAAGACATGGCAGTTCAATAAAATGACAGCTGGGGAAGGGACAACATCAATCAGATAAGCCATATTCAGAGTACATGTGGAAGAATCTGTCAACAGTACAACTATGAGGACTGCACTCTAGAAATCTGTCTTTAGCAGAAAAGAGGCAAAATGAGAAATACAGTTAAAGGAAGCCATCATCTGGTCAATAGAAACCAAAAACAAACTTTGATAGATATCACTCTGACCACCTTCACAGTGAAAAATGGCAGCCTTATGCTGTGGGAAGCATTTCATCTGCATGGACAAGGGCTCGAATGATGGGATGAAGGTCAATATATTGCATTTTTGGAAGTTAAACTGATTAGAGGCGGGAAAAGAATTGAGACTCTTCCCAGAAGGATTATGACTATAAACATAGATCCAGAGCTACAAAGATCAGTAGGCAATTACTTTAGATCAAAACCTATTCATTGAAAAAAGCATCCCAGTTAAATGCTAGACCTAAATTCTAATGGGAATTTGTGGCAAAACTTCTCCATCTAAATTACCTGGAGCTGAGATATTTTGCAAAGAGTGGACAAACATGTTAGTATCTATATAAATCTGGAAGACACATGTGTCAAATGTTCTGCAAATGATTGATTCGGAGGGATGAAAACAGATACATGCCACACTTTTATTTTATCTGTAAAACCTTGGGAAAGCATAATTTCTTTATCTGTTTTCTTCAGCTGCAGATTTAAGCGTTACTTTGTGTTGCCATGCACCGAAAAATCATTTCTTTTTGGTATTCTGTTATAACATATAGAAGTCCGAGCGGTGATAAATACTTTTGTAAAACAATATACTACAATTCACAAGAGATTTAGACTTGAAACTGCCTTTAGTGTGACTTACACTCTGTACTTTCTGTGCAGCTACACACAGGAACCTGAAAATAAGCATGTTAGGCCTACCAAAGATTAGTTTATGTGTGAAGGCAGATAGTGTGACAATTTCATCTCCCGGAGACCAAACTAGATAAATAATGCTTGCTGGAATAAACGACTCCTGTGCAGCAGGGATGGCTCATTCTGTGACTATTTGTGATTGTGTTGACACCCCCTGCTGGGCTGAAGACATCACTACCACACTTAGAGCAAGCCCACTGCAAGTGACAACATCCCACATCCAATCCCACACCCAGCCAGGATGCAATAAGCTGAAGTTAATGAAACACTAAAATAAGCGATGATACCTCCACCACTATAATATCACAACAAACAAACACGTGTAAGGACTCATTCAATAAAGTAATGCAAAAATATATTGCAATTCACTGAGACTGTACAGCCTGGCTACGGAAAAATATTCAGCGTGTCTGCGTGTGTATGTGTGTGTGTTTGTGCATGCGCCTTTGTCTGTGGGCGTGGGTGTGTGCATGGGCAAAGTCAGGACATAGTCTCAACAGATGAATCTCTGCCAAGTCTCTCACAGCTAAGGAGAATGAGAAATATAAACCGTGCAGCTGCCGGAGACAAAGAAGACACAAAAAAGAGCCATTGTTGCCCACAGCAAAACAATGCAGCTTGAGCTATGAGAGAAAAAAAAAACATTTGGATCAATAGAGAATTGCAATTAGCTCACATTGGCAGGAGCACTGCCAGATTAGACACAGGATGTCGATTCCATTTCCTGCACTATCGGGCCCTCAAACTTGCTCGGCTCGTTGTGTAATTGAAGCAATTCACATAAAACTTGCTAACATAATGTAGTGTGAAGGTCACAATAAGTGAAACATGAAATATGACAAAAAATCATTGAAGTGGAAAAAGATGAGCAGTGTTAAAAAGAAAAACAAAAGAAACACAAAGAAAAAATGTTGAACTAATACACTTGGAGAGAAACAAACAGTAAGGTATTTTTCACATTCTAATAGCAAACAAATGAAAATAGTTACTGGGTAACCTTGAGTGAACAAACAGCTACTCCTACAGAACACACTGGATTATGATCATTGTGTTCAGGTTCAGAAAAATTTTGCATGTTTCTGCTATGATACAGTTTTTGCTTAACTTTACCACAAGTGTTACTTAAATACTGCGATAAATGCAAACTAGCAGTAAAACAGGGAACCTGCTGTTTTACCTGAAGGATCAGGTGTTTTTACTTGACTGTAAATAGTCTCGACAAAATGTAAACCACCTGACAGCCCAATTAAGATCCTTACCTTTAAGTACGCCCTGGCCTTGCAGTACATCCCTCGATATCTGGACGGAGTAGAAGCTTTGCGAGAAGCCAGGTCGACAGGGACTTTGGGAGGTGTGCTCCCCATTATTCCTCTGGAAAGACGACAAAATACAGCATAAGACATAAATAAACATAGATTCTATAAATTGTATTTTTGTGTGTGTGTGTGTAAGCTGTGTGCCTTGGGAGGATGCAACAAATGAAACAGCAAGCAGTAAGATAATCAGCAAGTTTTGCAACTGTTTTTTTATTACTATTTTTTGGTTCTGTGAAGGGTATGCATGCTACTGATTGATCTGTCCCTTAAAGTTTGTAGCTTGTGGTATAATGTGCTATTTTACTCTGTTCCTTAAAGTAAACTGTCGACTGTAAAGAGGAAGATTAGGGATGCACAGCCGACATTGATTTTTCTTTAAAAGTCTATTCTCCGATTTGGACCACTTCTGATTTTTTATTCTGAGAGCTTTAGCACATAAAAGACGAAAGCAATTTACCGAAGGTTCTTTGATAGAGGTGGCAGCTTTAAATCCAACAGGAAAGAAATTACAAAATTATTACCACTTATCAGATTTTTATTTAACTCAAAAAAAGTGTCAGTTGTTACATTTATGCACCGAAAACAATGCGAGTTCTAAATTTTTTACTCATTTAACCATAGGTGTAAAATAAATCAGATTTTTCAGTCTTTGACTGTCCAAACAGAGATCACAGTCGATCTGGGGAATATTGATCTGTCCTGATCTTAGTCCATTAATTGCTGCATCTCTGGGTTAGGTGTGATGTTGAGGGTTAAGTGAGACTCATGCACAGCAGACCAAGCAACATGAATGCAGCATAATTTTCTCCCTCTTATTCTAGCTGAATGGGGAGCTGCGCACTGCATGAGTGAAAGTGTGTTAGAGTGTGCACTTTATATACTAATCAAACTGTCTGCACACAAGTTTACACCAGAGATTTATTGCTTAGTGATGGTTAAATTTAATGATCTGACCCACTCCAGCAGCCAATGAGTCCACACACACATACGGGCGCGCATGTTTGCAGAACAACAGAAAAAGCTCGTTAGGTGCATATTAAAGGCATTACTGCATTGCAATTTCTAATTTCGATTTATAGCAATGGAAGATTCAAATATACTGAGCTATAAACCAAATAGTAAGTAAGTGTTGAAACTGCAGCAGGGAGAAAGAGGGGCTACTTGGAGCGCATTGAGGGGAAAAGCCCACAGGCAGAGACTTAATTTAGGTTTTATTGATTAAATACCAAGAAACAAACTTCTAAGTTTAACTTTATACAGGAGATTGCATTACCACGGAAGACGGCTAAATCAAAATTGGATAAGATGACTAAATTACTTTGGTAAAGAAGCCATTACCCTGGTGAATAGATGGTGCGTAATTTAACTTGTGTGGGGTATTGCTGCTCGGCAGCGCTGAAACGGCTCCAATTCTGAGGGAAAAGCCTGCCAGAACAAACGGGACCGACTTGTTAGGTCTCACTTTTATTTGTTGTTATATGTTGGAAATTCATTAGGGAACCAATTAGCTTAGCCTACTTGTAGGAAAATAAGGAGCACGCGCGGCTCGTGTTGCCGCAGCGGCTCTCTCTGCCTGTGTGACTTTCTTATTATTTATCAGAAGCTTTCGAAAACAAAAAGAGAGAGATCTCACCCAAATTGTATCAAAAAGAAGAGCTGCTGTCAGGACCACTGCGAAGTCAGTCCTCATTGTGACGAGTAAAAGCGAGTCAAAGCTGCCTGGACAAGGAACAGGAAAGAGAGAAAAGAAAAGAGGGTCGCTCCGCGGTTCTTCCTCGGTGATTGTTTAATTTCCTCTCCCACTTTGGTCAGACTGTTCGCTGCGTTTCCCCCTGCGCTCCGTGAGTGTGTGCTGCAGCTCTGTCCCGAGTTTTCTCCGGCTCTTCTCGTCTGCAGGTGAGCGCTCCGCTCAGCATCAAGGCGCAGCCAGCGTCACTCACTCCAACCCCTCCTATCAGCCACCCGGTGCAGCAGAACTCCACGCATGCACTTAAAGACACACTCGTTGCGGCTCTTGCAACTTTTCACCGGTACTTGGAGAGAGACGATGGGATGCGGAAGGGATCAGTGATTTAAAAAGTAAAGATTAAAAAAAAAAGTATGAACTTTAAGTCAGAAAAGCAATTTGTTCACTAGCGCCACCAAAGCAATTCAATCTTTTAAATGTACCTATTTATTTATTTGTATTCGTCTTTATTCGTCTTCTGCGTTATTGCAGGTTTTCAGTAAAACTTTTAAAGGAGTTATATTAGGAGAACATTGGAAGAGCTTTCAAATCAAACCGAGATAGCTATGCGCTCCTCTAATGACTTCTGACGTAATCTGGATGGAAAACAGTCACACCCCTGGCAGAATAAGTATACAATTTGTTTCTAACACTGTAACTTCAATAAAACAATACCGGCTTTTAGTCATATTTATTTAAAATTAGTTGTCATCGGCTTGGTCCCACATTTTGATTATTTTTCTTTGGCGATAAGCTCCAAGTCTTGGAGGTTGAAAGGGTTCCCTGTCACCTCCCTAACCTTTAGTTCCCTCTACCAATTGGCTACTTCAAAACCTTAATATTGCTTCCAGTCTGATTATTGTAAAGATTATTGACCCCATAACTGTCCTCCCAAAAATGCTTGCATGTCAGACATTGTTTTCCATGAATACACCAATGTCCTCCTCACAGTTAAACGGTTAAAACACAATCTGCCAGAAAAGGTTATGGTTAATTGAGTGTTCCTGAATTTACATTGAAACCTGGGAAGATTTTTAATGTAGTCACAGAAAACTGTTTGATCATTTTAATAACCCACTGAGATGAAACCTTCAATGGAATCCCTTAAATTAATATTCAGCATTTTTAGTGGGCAGGCCAAGTGATAATGCACTTCATAACAGATCATTTATGGAGACAAACAGTTTAACTGTTCACTTGTGATGTAACAATGCAATATATGTCACAAGAGATAAAATGTTATACCATGTTGGGTTCCAAAGAATTTTAGGAAAAAGTGTTTAAAAACCAAGCTGTGAAATTAAAGCAATCTGCAAGTAGTGTATAGTAATTCAGTCCAAGTCAGTTTATGTATTGTAATGTGGTCATGATTCCAAAAAAGTACTGAAATGCCCCTCTTAAAAAAAAAAGAAAAAGAAAAACAAATAGCATTTTGCATCGTGTGTAGTAGTAGTAAATTATTTTGTTCATTAAGAATTCAAAGTAGTCCAGATTTTTTTCAGGGAAGAAAATTAACTGTATCTCATTAAAAACTGAGCGAGACACTTAAGCTTCAAGGAAGTTCTGCACCATTTGAGGTTAACCATTGGCGCTAAAGATGTTTGGATCTTTTTGCTAATTTTTACCAGCTGTTTTCATATTGCTATTTCATTGAAACACATTGATCGTATGCAAAATGAATTCAATGAAAACAACTTGAATTCTTCCTTGTGTTGTCACACAAACAGTTCAAAAGTAGTGATGGCTGCATTCCTGCACCCAGCAAGATTAGCACTTTATGACATCACAGAAAGTAAGTGCACAGATTTATTTAAAAAAAAAATATATATATGTTATTGAAAAATTTGTTTATGCAAACATTTATATGTCATAATGTCATTCCCTCATCAAAATTAACTCTGGCAGCAGGAATTAAGAAACACCTGGTGGAACTGCCTCTTCTAATGTATAGATTAGAAATGCATAATTTTATGGTGCATTACAAGAAATTAGTATGTTTAAATGTTAATTTATTTCAAATGAACCTTTATTTGCTATACTTTTTTCCTTTCTCTCAACTTTCCATTCATATGCTTACACACTGAAAAGCCATTTTCAATTACATTTTTGTCTGAGCCTGCTTATCTAGGTTGTTTATGGCTGTCAGCTGCACTGATACACAATCAGCAGTCATCCCAGTGAATTTGTAGGTTGACTGTTCAATATATAATAAAAATTAGTCACATAATATTTGTATTTTCTGAGTGTCTACATTAACTGCTTTTTATTTCAATCCCTTGAGATGTAGTATCTTACTTTCAAGGAGGTCCTTACAAAACATAAAATGCACAATAATAAGACAAAGTATAATAAACTTCAAATCACAATCACCAAATTATCAAAATTATATTTCACTCTGTGTAGCAATTCTACATAACATGAGTCTTACGTTATGTTTTTGAGTGAAAGTGCTGGGATAAATTATTTATTTTCATTTCCTTCCGAATTCTAATGTCGCCAGCTGTGTAAATGCAAACCTGAGAAATAAACAGCGTAAAACCAGTAAACGTCCAGCTACACATCAACAAAAACCACAAATCACAAACAGCAGTGAGAAGTGTTTTGCTGTGAGTGCAGGCGATTTCCTTATTTGGAGTGAGATTTACCTGCGCAGAGTAGAAGAGTGAGAAACAGATAAGAAGCTTGAGCCTCACTCCAGAACAGAGTGAGTGGGTTTGTGGAGCAATTTTAATCAACCACAACACACAGAAAGCCCCACTGATGACTCAAATATCTGAAAAACTGGCTAAAATAATAACAACTCAGTGTTGTGGTTTTAAAGCTGAAATGGTTCTATTGTTGTTCAGTATTTCTGATGCTAAGCACAGCTATCGTCATAGACTGCTTATTGTTTTTCAATACAGTTAGTTTTAGCCCACAGAAGCACAAACATCACCTGCTATTTGCTTAGACAAGAAAGGGCAAAATCTGCTCCTTTTTTTGTATACAACTTAAAATGCACATAAGGTAACACTGCAAAATTACATGTAACAAGAATCGTATTTCATTGAGCTCAATCATTATATCATGCAATACTAAACAATACTCTTTCCTGATTACCTTCAACACTTTTGAAGATTGTGCAGGGTAATGTAAATGTGTAGTTTTCAACCTCCACAATTCATCAATACCTTCTTTTGAAGAGGGATGTGAACGAGTTCATGAAGTGCTTTGTAGAGATTAAATCCATCTGTGATGAAAGCTTATATGTCTATTTAAAAGCCTATTTTGTTGGATTTGATTATTTTCTCAACCTTTTTTTTCAACTGTGTCACCAAATAATTTTCAACGACAGTTGTTTTATTTTATAAAAAAGTAATTAACGGCAACACTCTGATTATCTCAAGAGCTCGGGTGAAGCCAAATGATAGAAAAGTTGTTTGCACAGACTGCGCAGCAAGAGGGGCCTTGCTTTAAATACCAGCTTGGGGGCTTTCTGTCTGGAGATTGCTTGTCTGAGTTTTCTCCAGGTGTTCCAGTTTCCTGCCACAATTCAACAGCTTGCATATTAAGTCAATTGGCCTTTTTAAATTGCTTTAGGTATGTTTTGTGCATCAAAAATCTGGAACAAAATCAACAATAAAAACCCACTTGTATAGAGTTTCCTTTAATTAGTAAGAACTATGACATTGATTGATATTGATAAGTGAGGTATATTGGATGACGATTACTCTTGGTGGTGGTATTATTACGTTATGTTTCCATTGTGTAAAGCACTTTCTACTGCCTTGTAGCTGAAATGCGCGATAAAAATTGACTGAACTCAGATGTGTATGTGTTTTTTCTTTATTGCACTGCCCTGGACTGTCCAGGGTGTATTTTGCCTCTCACCCATTAATCTCAAGATACCAGGACTGGTTCCCCAGTGGCCATTTAAGTACTTAACTGGAAAGCTGGACGGACAGACAGAAGGACAGATGAACCATATAGCAACAGTGACTGTGAGTATCCAAACTACTACTCACTTGTCTGATCTTTAATGTTTAATAAATCCAGCACTACTTCTGAAGTCAGACTACAAAAGAGAAGCTGTAAAACTGTCATATATCTGTTTTTTTCTTTTTCTTTTTTTTTTTTTTTTACAAATCCAAATGTAAAAAAAAAAAAAAAAACTGAGCTCAACTCTGTTTCATCTTCAGTTTTCAGCAAAATTTCCTTCATAAAAAAAAGGAGGAAAAGGGTATGCTAAAAGCTCTGACACTTGAGAACGCAGATTTAACAATTTTCTAACGCTTAATATTTGTAACTGGGAATTTGAACTCTGTCCTTTGGGTACATAAAGAATCCATTGACCAAAGCACAACACGACAGAAAGAGTTTTTTCTTCCTTTTTAGCATCTAGTATCCCTAATATTTTGTCTTTTCCTACTGGTGGACTGTTTTTGAGACAGTGTTCGCTGCTGCTAAAAACAATTTAGATAAGTTATATACAAATGCAAGACAAATTTTTCAGATTTTTGTTTGTAAAACAATATAAAGTCGATTATTATTTTTTTCTTCCAGTTCACCATTAAGTTCAACTTCATGCTGGTGTATCACATACAACCTTAATAAAATACAATGAAGTCTGCGATTGTAACATGACAAAATGCGAAAAAGTTCTAATTGGTATTTTTGCAAAGTATGTATGCCCAAACAGGTCTCTGAATAACAATAGGTTTAAGGTACATGAGTCTTTTCTGTAATACATGTGTTTAAGCAAATATGCTCAGTTTGTTAGTCTGATTATGTCCACATCCATGCGTTTTTTTAACAGCAAAATAACAGTTCTCAAGTAATTTCATAAATTCAAATTATACATTAAACTTCACCGCATTGTTTTTCTTTCTTTTACAATTACAAACGTTTTTCAAATACATAAAAATTGTTTTCTTCTAACACATAAAAAAAAACCCATCTCACTTGGATTCAGCTTGCAAAACTAACAAGACAAATTTACACTTTTAAACTTTGGAATAATTTGTGAGCAGTAATTTACAACCTCAAAATCCATAAAGGAAAAGAAATAGAAAAACAATATCTGAAACTGGGCAGCCACTTAAAAAAATAGTTAGCAGGAAACATCTGTTGAGTACAGTCACCAGCAGACCCTACAGAAAAAACAAGGCACACAATAAGGAATTAGTAATAGTTTC